>CM028132.1:459730000-460930000 GCA_016271365.2 Neoceratodus forsteri
ACATCTTTGGGGAGGAAAAAACGAGAAATAGAATCATCCAAACTTTGCAGTGTCTAGTGCTGTATAATGGAGTCCATGAGCTGCATGGTTTCATTCCCGAAGTCCTGTCTCATGCAAAGAATCCCAAAGTTTCTACACCTCCATAATGGAGGAAAGGAGAAATACACCATGCTATTACCATGTCAGGAAGTACTAAAAATAATGCTAATACAGATATTGAGAGCCTGAGCATCAAAAGGCTCTAAACAAGTAAAAACATGACCAATTAAAAGTGAAGTAACTGTAAAGAATTATTTGTGTCCAACAGAAACTTAAAAAAAACACAGATAAGTATAGTGGCAGGCCACCCCAGAGGAAGGGAAAGAAATGCACTGTAATTAACAGAGAAGAAGCAAAACAAAAGGCCTTACCTGGGAACAAGCCATTTACTCACCGTACAAACCTATTTAAAGAGCTAGTGTACTGCTTGGGATTAGTAGCAATTTTCAGATGCAGTCAGCTATTTCTTCTTATATTTCAAGTAGTTTTTCCTTTTTTGTTTGTTAATTAGAAGATTTTCCACCTGGCAGTACTGGGGTGATGTGTGGAGCAGCACTCTGTCTGGAGGGAAAAAAAAGTTCTGTTCCTCCCACTACATCATCAAAAATTAAATGAAACACCTTGAGGCACCACAATCCTTGCAGCTTGAGCAGTGACTCTCACAAGCTACCAATCAAAATGCAGAAAATTGTGACATCATTAGTAACCAGGGAGAGCCAGTCCCTGCTGCTTCATGTGAAAGTGAAATCTGGCAGCGACAAATGGTTCTCATTGGTTACGAGTGATGTCATACTCAGTGTTGATGTAGTAGGAGGAACAGAACTGACTTTTTTTTTCTCCAGACAGAGTGCTGCTCCACACATCACCCCAGTACTGTCAGGTGGAAAATTTTCGAATTAGCAAACAGAAAAGACAAAATACTTGAAATATAAGAAGTGATAGCTGACTACATCTGAAAGTTATAATTAATTGCAGGCAGTTTCCAGGCAGTACACTAGCTCTTTAAGGACAAAAAAAGAGCTGCACAGTAAAAGTTCAAGTGTCCTCTCCCTCAGATGAGGTCCCTGACTCCCTTCTGTCATATCCACCAGACGGATATTGGCCGAGTGGGCTTTATTCTCTAAGGTTTTAAAGCGCGTACAGAGATGGGCATTTTCCTTTGTTAAAGTAGCCGCTGTCCCTAACGTGGCATCAGCTCGCTTACTCATCTCTGAGGTGCTGGTTTTGATGCAGTCCAACAATTGTTTCCAAAATGACAATTCAATCTGTAAGAGTGTTAAATTTGTCTGGATGGCTGAAAACCAGCTGGATAAGACAATTTTTATCCCCAAAGTCTAGTTCTACTGGCACTTACCAGATCAAACATCTGTTTAGACTCAACCCTGCTAATCCTTTTTAGTATTCAGAACACTGCGATTATGTCCCCTAGCAGCCTTCTCTTCTTTAAGCTGAATAATTTGAGTATATGCAATGTCTTCTCATACTTTTGCCTCATAAGCCACAAGTCATCTTGGTTCCTAAGAATGTTGCCAGTTTCTTTGGAGACTGATTAGTAACTGGCTGCAGCTGTTATTTACTGGGGCTTGGAAGTAGTTGAGCCTGGAGAGTTAGCCGGGTGGCTGGGCATGGGTCGGGTTGCCTCCCTGGTAGGGTGCCGGGGAACTGAGGCTGGAGAGTAGTTGTACTTCGCCTCCCTAGGGTGCCCCCCAATCAGTAGCTGGTGGGTTCCTTTTGGGTGCCCTGATTTTCCAGGGGGAGTTTGCCCTTCCCTGCCATGGTCACTCGGTAAGGCTTCATTCCGGGTGAATTCTCTGCTGATTGAGCCTTTTTACATCTCAGGCTGTGCATGAAGATCTGCCCCTGAGTGTTGGTGGTTTGTCTGCTCCATCTTAGCCTTGGGTTTTGATCAGAGGTTGCGAGAGAGCCTCCTTAAGCTGCCCTGTATAAAATTCTTGTTTTTTTTTTTACTTTTTTTTATTTCTTTCTTTTGTTAACCGGGTAAACATATGAGCCAAGGCTCTTTTTCATATGTGACCCAAGACTATAAAATAGTCACAAGATGTTATACAAAAAGATAACTTTTACATTCACTTAATACAGGAATATAAATACATGACGTACAAGACAAACAAAATAATACAAATTATTTAAAATAGCAGTGACATTGCAAGCTACTCAATAAATGATGCTTCAATTTCTTTTTGAATAAATTATGACTACTCATAGTTCTCAATTCAATTGGAAGATCATTCCAGTATTTTGGTGCTTGGATAGAAAAAGCTTGAGCACCCATTTTAGTTTTAGTGACTTTCAAATTTAAACAAGAAAGAAAATTTGATCTCAATTGTCTCGGAGCTTCCCTTACAGATTTCAGAGAATACAAGGGAGAGACACTTTTTTGTCTCAATACATTATCCGTTTTACAACAGAGTAAATGGAACTCAAGTTAGGTGGTAGAAACCCTGAATCTTGATATAAAGTACAATGATGTGTACTATAAGGCAATCTATAAACAAATCTACAAATACTATGAAAAGTCATTGTTAAGTTATTTACCACATGTTTAGACAAACTAGTAAACAAAAATGAATTATAATTCAGTTGAGAAAGTAGTATACTTTGGGCTATATGTTTCCTGGCTTCTAAAGTTAACACATTCTGCAGTCTGAATAAAACCCCTAATTTTTTATTTACTGATTTTGTTAAAGTCAATATATGATTTGAAAATGTTAAATTTGAATCCAAAGTCATTCCCAAATATCTAAAACATTGCACCTGCTCCAAATTAGTTCCATTTTTTTACCAAAAATATTCAGTTTCCCTAATTTAACCAACTTTTGTTTAGAGGCAAATATCATACTCTTGGTTTTTGAAATATTTAATGATGATTTTAAGTCCAACAAACAATTTTCTAGACTCTGAAAATCTACAGTCAAATCTTGGGCAATTTTATCTAATGAATTAGAGCTATTATATAATATTATATCATCAGCATATAAGATTGTCTTAGCCTTAAGAATTTTACTTGCTGTAATGTCCACAAATATGGAAAACAATAGGGGTCCCAAGATTGACCCTTTTGAGGTACACCCTTTTCTAAAATTCTACTCTTTGACACTGAACCCTCATAAAGAACTTGTAGTTCCCTACCTGATAAATAACTCTCCACCCATTCTAATGACAATCTGGATAATCCCTTGGCAGCTAGGCTTCTGAGCAGCAGGCGATGGTCAACAAGGTCAAATGCCTTGGACAGGTCCACAAAAACAGCACCAGTGAGCTCACCCCTCTCCATAGCCTCACTGATGTGGTTTGTGAACCTGGCCAAGGCGGTTCCTGTACTACGAAATTTCCTAAAGCCATGCTGCTCAGGAGCCTGAAGCCCAGTCAATTGTAAGTAATCACTAATTTGTACCTCTGTTATCTTTTCTAAAATTTTACCTAAAGGATGGAGAAGAGAAATAGGGTGGTAATTCCCCAAATCTTTACTATTTCCCCTCTTAAAAATTGGTCTTATTATGTTTTTTTTCCATTGTTGTGGAAAGATCCCTATTTCTAAGGACAAATTAAATATTTTTGTCAAAGGCTTATAAATGTATAAAGATATTAACTTCAAAAACCTTGGCTGAATATCATCAATTTCAACATTTTTTAAAGGAATTTTCTTCAAAATTTTCAGTACCTGATCGGGCTCTATTTCTTTAAAATGAAATATTAAATCATTTTGAGATGTTATAACTGTGTTCTTTAAGTCCTGATCATCCTTGTCTACACTATATTTGCCCACATCCAAATATTGTTGTAAAAAGGCTGTACTTATTTCTTGTAGATCTTTTATTGTAACTCCTTCAACAAGGAACTCGCCTGATTGTACATCTATGGGAGGAGACACCAAAGATTTGATTGAAGACCAGAATTTTTTTGGATTTGACAAATTTAGATCTTGTTGTTTTGTATAATAATCAGATCTGCATAACTTTAATTTTATCTTACATTAATTGCTTAATTTCCGATAGCTTTGAAAATCACTAATATTTTTACTGAAGCAAAATTGTTTCCATGCTTGATCTCTTTGTTTCATCAATTTAAACATCTCCAGAGTAATCCATTTATTCACTGTTCCCCTTACTCTCCTTGTTAGTATTGGAAGAATTTATTTTGTAACTCCAAAATTTGTGTTGTAAAGTAATCTACTGCAGGCTGTATGCAAGGTATTACATCCAAGTAAGACCAATCAACATCTCTTAAATCAGACTTTAATCTATCATCTAAATCTTTGAGATACTTTCTATAGGTAATCAAACGAGGGGGAGGCTTTATTTTCTTTGATTTCCAAGTACAATATATTGCCAGGTGGTCACTGATAACATCTGGTAAGACTCCAATCTTAATAATTTTAGTATGATTATTAGTCAAAATCCAGTCCAAAATTGAATGATTATTTGTCTTCAGGTTCATGTGTGTAAAAGTTTGTACTAACTGACACAAACCTGCATTCATCAACAAAGACTCCATATTAGAAGCATCACAGAAGTCCCAATGAATATTAAAATCACCTAACACTAAAAAGTCACCACTAAATTGGTAATTTGAAACAAATTGTAAAAACTCTTCAAGGCCTTTACATGCAAAGTTTGGTGGATTATAAACAATGCAATGTTTAAGTTTATAATTATCCCCTTGTTTTATCTCAATCAATAACCATTCACACTCTAATGGGGAATCAACCTTTAACTCCAGTTTAGACACAGTTAATTCTTGTTTGTAATAAATAAGTATACCTCCACCCTTTTTTTTACCTGCCCTGTCTTTTCTTATTATTTTGTAACCATCTAAGGCCAAGACACCATTAGTTACTGAAGGTTTTAACCAAGTTTCTGTTAAATCAAAACATCAGGTTCATATTTTAAGACCCAAGCCTCTAACTCTTGTTTTTTGGGAAATAAGCTACGAATATTCAAGTGTGCCACTCTTAGGCCCCTTCCCCCAAATTAAGTGATCACCATACAGATTGTGACCTGGGTTTACTTCTATATCCCCAGATAGGGTTAACAATAACCCAATACAAAAAGGCAATACAATATTTGGGCATACAGTAAGTTAGGAATTGGTGCACTATAACCACCTATTCTATACTGTGACTTTTTGTTCAACAACCCTACCACTTCTAATTTTAACATCATAGTATGTCTAAATTCACAAAGAAGATTTGAATATATAAAATTATCTTCGAATCTACTTTGTTCAAACTTACCCACAGCATTATTTGCCAGGATCCAAACACTTGAATCCACAAGCATCAGCCCCAATACACAACCCACCATTATTAAGCACTTTTGCATTTTCATTCTTAAAAATGTTTCTAACACCTGATTATACAAATGTAAGTGTCAATTTGTAGTTTTAAAATGTCAATCACCTTTATATCTTCCTTATTTCCTCTGCCGAGTGGCGCTTGTGCCACTCAGGCTCGCGCTGTCATGCTTGCGCTGGCGAGCAGCTCAGTTTATTACCCTGACTGAAGCACTCAGCCACTGGCCCAGCTGAGCACAGTTGAACTAAACAGGGTAATTAAGCAGGGAAACACAGAGCCCTTCTGTTAGAAATAGTAAAACAGCAGTTCTGAACAGGTTCAAAGTCAGCAGTTAAACACAGTGTTTCCACTCACTCAGCAGCAGCTCAGTCCACCTCAGCAAGATGTTACAGAAATAGAGGGAATACAGAGCAGGATCAGAGGACTGCTGGAATGATAGTCTGGTGTTTTCAATTGGACTTTTAAGTATATACTTGCTGGGGGTGACAGCCTCAGTACAGCAGACCAGCAGCCGGACTAGTGACTGAACCTATCCCCTTGTTCATATTTGCAGTCTTTCATGTTTTGAGGGGTTTTTATTGTATTTATTTTTAAATATGGGTGTGTGGGGGGTTTTATTAAATTATTTTAATCATATGGTGGTGGGGTTTGTGTGTGTGTGTGTGTTATTTTGGGTCATTTGCAGGCTGGAGTTCTGGTTTAGCCAGTATGGGTTGGCTGCTTGCTCTCCCTGTCAGGTGCTACTTCTCTTCCATGCTCCACCCTTTTGACTGCCCCCCCATTGTCTGTGATGGTTTATGGCCACTGCAGGGTGTTGGGGATAGTGGGCAGAAGGTAGAGAGGCAGGGGTCCTGGACCTGGGAGGGGGGTGAGCAGGGCAGTCAGATTGGGGTAGTGAGAACCAGGAGATGCCCTGGGGTGAAATGGAACTCCAAGCAAGGTTCACCTTGCTTAGTGCCCATACCCAAGGGCTCCACTTTTAGTGGGCCAGTAGCTGGATCGGTCCCGGTATCAGACTCGCATGGTGTTATGCAATGCTAGATCCATTAAGAACAAGACAGCCATTATAGTCAATCTTGTTGGGTCAGTGGATTAGGCTTGCATCACCAAGACCTGGCTGGATAATAATGCTGGCCCTACTATGCCAGCAGCTATCCCAGATGGTTTCTTGGTGATGCACTATGTGAGATTGTATCGCAGGGGTGGGGGTGTAGCTATTTGTTTTAAGTTGGAATTGAGCCTTGTGGATGTTCCAGTTGAGGGATTCAGATCCAAGGAGTGTGTTGTGATCGTGGGTGTGGGGTGCGGGATCATCCTCATTCACCGTCCACCTGGGGATGTGAAGTTGTTCCTGTAGAAAGTCGTGAACCTCGTCATCGACATGGTGTTGGAGTCCCCCAGGTTGATTGTGCTGGGTAACTTCAATGTCTGGGTTGACAATGAACTCTTGTCATTTGGTCAAGACTTCCTCCAATATATGTTATCATTGGGCCTCACACAGGTAGTCACCTCTATGACTCATATTAAAGGCCACTCGGATCTGATTTTCCTCCTGGGGATAGAGACTGCCAACCTGGTGGTGGAACTGGTCAGTTGGTCTGATTATCACTCCATAAGGTTCAATTTCTTTGCTTCCCCTCATAGATATGCCTCTGTGGAGATGGTTCAATACTGCCCTTTGCAGGGTGTGACCCCTGATGATCTATTGGCAGAATTGGACCTATCGGGATTACCAGGTACAAGTGAGGGTCCTCAGAACCTTCTACAGGCCTACAATCTGGCTCTGGCGGGGTCTCTGTATGCCTTGGCTCCTGTCTGAGTTTGTCCTCTCACCCTCCGCCCTTGGTCTGATTGGTTTGATGGGGCTTTGAGGGAGCTGAGGCGAGTAGGGTGAAAGTTAGAATGTATCTGGCAGAGAACTGGCCTACAAGCTGACAAATTTAAACTGATGGCACATCTTCAAGACTATCAGTCAGTAATCACCCATAAGAAGGCAAAATTCCTGTCCAGGGAGATTGCTGCAGCTCAGAATCAACCAGTTCAGCTCTTCTGAACTGTGGACAGACTGTGCAATCCAGCCTGCCCACAAGTTCAGACAGCCTTTTCTCACAAAATGCATGAGGAGTTCACTCAATTCTTTGCTGATAAGGTGCCGGCATCAGATCAGAGATACATTTGGCTCATTCTTTGGGGGGGGACAGTGGTCAGCTGAATGTTGCTACATCTTGGTTTTGCTCGATGTAGTTCGATCAGCTAGGGATCACGGATGTCATGAGGATTCTCAGGGATATGCACCCGACCAGTTGTAGTTTGGATCTGGGCCCTACTAGCCTTTTATTAGGCTGTTTTGATGTCGTCAGCCCTGTCCTTGTGGAGATAGTCTGGTGTTCACTGGAGATGGGTGAGTTTCCTTGCTTCTTAAAGAAAGAAGTGGTGACTCCCCTTCTCAAGAAATCGTCACTTGACCCAGACTGCCTCGCTAACTATTGTCCGATCTCTAATCTTCCCTTTGCAGGGAAGGTTAGGGAAAGGGAAAGGGGAAATTGTTTAACCAGGAAAGGCACACTAAGCCGGAGCTTGTTTCCAGGTGCGACCTGGGAGCACAAGGAAGTTAAGTGACTTGCTCAGGGTCACACAGTATGCAAGTGGAAGCTGTGGGATTCAAACCCAGGTCTGGTCTGCTGGATGTCACCAGATTTGCAGCTCAGAGCCTTAGACCACTGCGCTATACTGCCTCCATTATTGGTTATTGAGAAGGTAATGGCACTACAGTTAGAGGACCAGCTTACCATCCATGACATCTATGACCCTCTCCAGTCTGGATTTCATAAAAGGCATAGTGCCAAGACTGCTCTGGTTTGGGTGCTCAATAATCTCCTGATCACGAGAGATCAGAAATCCAGCACTATCTTGGTTTTTCTTGATTTCACTTCAGCTTTTGACACCATGGACCATGGGGTGTTGCTGGATCACCTGCAAGCCATCTGCAGTCTATCTGGCACAGTTCTCAGATGGTTATGTTCATTCCTCACTGGTAGATCTCAGAAGGTGTTCTCGGGGGTTTATTCTTCGGAGGCATTCCCTTTGTCTTGTGGGGTACCGCAGGGCTCAGTGCTATCCCCCACGTTGTTCGCAATATATATACTGCCATTAGGAGACATTGTGAGATGGTATGGGCTGAGGTTTCACTGTTATGCAGATAATACACAGCTCTACCTGTCTTTTGCACCCAACCAGGATAGTGCGCTCTCAATCTTTAATAACTGCCTGGCAGAAATCCAGGACTGGATGAACACTAGCTGGCTGAAACTTAATTCCGACAAGACTGAGGTGTTGGTAGTAGACCCTGGTCACTGGATAGAGGGGTCAGGGATTGGGTGTGTGACCCTTGGACAGCTGGTTCTGATTAACCCATGCTTTTTAAAATATAAAAATGTATTACTGATTGTCTCTGCTGAGAAATCTGGTGCTCTTGGAATGACCTCACTCACCCCCCAGGTCTCAGCAAAAAGATGAAAGCCATGAAGTAATTATAGACCAGGCCTTAATCAAGGATCTCCTGTTTGTCTGAGTTAATTATAGCTGTAGTTGCTAAGAGGGAAACCATAAAAGTTTATGATGTTCAGAGGAAACACAGTTACATTTTCACATGGTAATGCAAAGCGTGTTGCACCTCAATGAGATCTGGCAGAAAGACAGAAGTGCTTTGATGTCTGTGTGGGAGAGGATACTGCTTATAGATGAAAAGAAAATTTACAGACTTGATTGGGGAAGTCACATGGGGAAAGGAGTTTCTGCTGATGTAACCTTAATTAACTTTCCTTCTAAAATGATAAAACTTTCTGGGTATATGATTTTTAATAAACAGAGGAGGAGCTAGGTGGCCTCACACAAAGGGGTTGGCAAATAGTTTTTTAAGGAATATTCTGTTTTCCTTCAGACACTTTTATCTACACTCTGACAAAGAAACATAGTTGAGCATTTTAAGCAGGTATTTAGAGAGAGACACAAAATCTAAGTACTATAGTAGGAATTGCACTGTTAAAACCTTGTTATTTTAAAAGATTTGTATGTTTTTTGATATAGTTTTGTATTTTATGTTTTACATACTTTTATCTATTTTAGTAAAACTCTATTTTTACAGCCTACTTGGTCTGTCTTTGCATTTCTTTTATTTAACAAGTGAAGTATATATGGTTAAAGCAGACACTGCATAAGCTTGAATGGTGATAACAAACTGGAAAAAGGTAAGAGTTTAATCTAAGGTCTTTTATTAGAGTTTCTATGGGTTCATTTCTGTACACCTGATTAGGTGTCCATAGGCAAAGATATCTGGCCCCCCGAAGACAGAATTATCTGAGCCTGTGCATTGGGTACTCTAGCAAGAGGTTCACAGTTTGAATCCCTCCAGAACTTGAGACCAAAGGTTGATTCGAACCCACAAAAAACAGGCAGGAGGGTTACCCTGTTTCTGTTAATTGTTAACAAGACTGCGCTCGGAGGTTGGCACTTTGGGAGGAGAGGGTTGACCTGCTGAGTGGATTTGTGAAAAAATTGGTTGGTAGCGGTGTGGATAAATTTTGGTATTACAAGCTTTTGTTGTTCAGTGTGTCAGTTTGAGACCGTCTGCTCACTTGCAAAGAAAGAAAAGGCAAAGTTTTATTTTAAAAGGAAACAGAACTATATCACTTGGCGTACAGTCAAGTTCCTACCCGTTTAATTTTTTTTTTCTAAAGTGCAAATCAGAGTAGCCATAGTTAGGGAAGAGGATGGCTTCCAACTACAGCAGGCACACTGTAGACTACTTAAGGCAGTTGTACGGGAACAGAGGAGTTCCGTTCAAGGTGAAAGCCAGCAAGCAAAACCTCATAGATGCCCTGATGGTAGCAGATACCCAAAGCATTGAGTCACAGACCGTGACTGAAAAGGACCAAACCTCAACTGTGGCAAGGCTAGCGTCCAGTGCAGTGTCCAGATCTGGTGAAGATGACAGCAGGGTCACTGTCAGTGAAGGGCCACAGCAGCAGGGCAAGGTCACCAGTACCCTGGATCCAGAAGTAATCAGGCTGAAAATTGAGTTGTGCAGAATGGAGCTGGAGTTCCAGAGAGAGAGGGACCATGAACAACGGGAGGCAGACCATGAGGAGCATGAGCACCAGTGAGCTGCAGAGCAGAAGAGAGACCGTGAACAATGGGAGGCAGACCATGAGGAGAATAAGCATCAGCGAGCTGCAGAGGAGAAGAGGGAGTGAGAACACTGAGACGTAGACTGTGAGGAGCAGGAGTGCCAGAGGCAACATGAACTGGAGAAGCAACGACTCTAACCAGCGGCACCAAAGCAGGTAAGTGGCTTGGGTTTAACTGGGACTACAGGACTGGGTTACAAATTGAGTTCCAAATTAGTAGCCAAATTTAAAGAGGGGGAGGATATGGATGCCTTTTTAAATTATTTTGAAAAAGTTTGTATTCAGGCTAAAATTCCTAGAGAGTCCTGGAGCTTCCAGCTATCGCTGCTACTTACCGAGAAAGCTCGGGATGCATTGGGTCAAATGGACAATGAGGACAGTGATGATTACTGCAAACTTAAAGCTGCACTGTTAAAAAAATTTGAATTAACTGCTGAACCATACAGAGCTAAATTCTGTAAGCTCAGGAGAAGCCCTGACATGAGCTACGAGGAGCTAGCCACGAAACAACATCAGTTTTTAAAACATTGGTGGGAAGGAATTGAGGCAAACTCTCTTGATTAAATTGAAAATGTGATTTTGTTAGAACAGTTTTATTGGGCATGTCCAGCAGAGCTGAAAACTTGGCTGGAGGACTGAGATCCCAAAACTGTGCAAGAGACTGCTGAACTCTTGGACTGCTATGCCAAGTGCAGACCTGCTCTGAGAGTGAATGGAGCAGGCATGGCAGCACAGAAAGGGAAAAGCGCACCTTCAGGGCAGCTAAAACCCTCACTGCCTTCACCGAAACCAGTTAGCCCCAGGTTTCAGAGAAAAGATTTCTCTGAAAAGAGAAGTGAATGTTGGTTATGTAAAGAAACTGGGCATGTTGCCAGACAGTGTCCCAAAAGAATGAGCAATAATATGCAGAATGGTACTAGAAAAGATGTGGGTTGCTTTTGTGTCCCTGGAAGTATGCCTGTGAACATGAGGGAACACATGCACCCAGTAATGGTGAATGTGCACAGATGCAAGGGTTAAGGGACACAGGGACATCCTTGACCTTGGTAAAAGGAAATCTAGTAGAGCCTGGTCAGCTTATACCCAATAAATACATCACTGTACAGGACTTTACTGGTGAGGTTAAAACATTGCCCCTCCCTAGTGTTCTCCTGGACTGGGGTGAAATGGGGGAACTGTGCAACAGGTGGCTGTAGCCAAAACCTTAGCAATGGATGTGATCCTGGGTAATAACCTCAAACAGGGGATGATATGTGCAGTTGCCCATAGCCAAGTGGCAAGGGAAAATTTTAGTTCCCTGAACCCCACAGAAGCCATTGTGGAAACTGCTGAGAGGCTGGTTCCTCAGCCTATGTCACCAAATGGGGAGAATAATGAAAAGGGGGTAGAAATTTCCCCAGTAGCAAGTAACCACACAGCTACAGAGGTTTACTCTGAAGATGGAGGGGTGACCAATTATCAGAGGGTTGGGATTGACAGTGATCCTGAGTGCCCTGATGCTAGTGCTAAGGACCCTAGTTTAGTGACTGAAAGGGACCTGTCCCATGCCTTGGGAATGTAAGAGGGGGTTGCAGCTGCTCAGAGAAGTGACCCTATTTTAGAGAAGTTGAGGGCTTGGGCAGACTCTGACGGCACACAGGGAGGTGACAGCAGACATAAGGTTTATTGGGAAAATGGACTTATGTATACTCAGGCAGTACAGACAGAGGGAGGGATGCTAGGCAGGCAGCTTGTCGCTCCTCAGGGGTATCGTAAGCAGTTGCTCAAGATTGCTCATGACATTCCCTTGTCTGGTCATCTGGGAATCACGCGCACTATGCAGCTGTTGGCCCAGCATTTCTATTAGCCTAACTTCACCCAGCAGGTGAAGGAGTATTGCAGGTCTTGTCACTGGTGCCAAGAAATAGGGAAGGTGGGCAAGAAAACCCAAGCCACCCTGATTCCCTTGCCCATAGTGGAGGACCCATTCCAGAGGGTGGGAATGGATATTGTAGGGCCTTTAAATACCCCCAGCTCCTCAGGGAAGAGATTCATCCTGAATGTGGTGGATTATGCCACCCGGTACCCAGAGGCAATCACCCTATCTTCTCTGAGGACAGACAAAGTGGCAAATGCCTTACTTGGGATTTTGTCCCGTGTTGGGTTTCCACAGGAAGTTATCACTAATTGATGGGGTTCCTTCATGTCGGACCTGATGAAATGTTTATGGGAGAAGTGTGGGGTGGTGCAGAGATGCACGACACCATATCACCCACAAGCCAATGGGCTTGTGGAAAGATTCAATGATACCCTAAAGTCAATGCTCCGGGTGTTTTCTGAACAGCATGGGAGGGACTGGGAGAAATAACTTCCCCACCTGTTGTTTGCATACAGGGAGGTGCCCAAGAGTTGACAGGATTTTCCCCCTTTGAACTCTTATATGGACGCCGGGTACATGGGCCCCTAGACTTGATCCGGGAGGACTGGGAAGGCAAGCACACCATCCAGGGAATTCCCATTGTGGATTACATCCTTAGGTTTAGGGGAAAGGCTGAACTAGCTTATGGGGACAGCCCAGAGCAACCTGGCAGCTGGCCAACAGAAACAAAAAGTGTGGTATGACCGCAGAGCCAGAGCTCGCTCATACATGGTGGGTTAGGAAGTCATGGTCCTTATTCTGGTCCAGAAAAACAAGCTGCAGGTTGAGTGGGCAGGACCATACAAAGTGGTTAGGAAGGTAAATGACGTGAACTATATTGTGGAGTTACCTGACTGAAGATGGACAGAAAGGATGTACCATGTCAACATGATGAAACCATATGCAAATAGGGCTGACATGGTGTTTGCAGTGTGTAGTCCTGGGGAGGGGACGGATGAAGGAGACCCCCTTCTGGACTTGCTGGAAGAAAGTAAGTGGGAGTCCTCTGTGGAGACAGTAAAATTGTCTTCCAGCTGACCCCTGACCAGATCCAGAAAGTAAGGGAGGTTTTAGCGGACTTTGCCCCATTATGTAGCACCAAGCCTGGACTAACCCTCTTAGCGATGCATGATGTGGAGACAGGGACACAGACACCCATACGGTGGACAGCATATTGGGTGTCAGAGGCTGTTCAAAAGGACATTAGGAGGGAAGTGGAGGAGATGCTGGATTTAGGGGTAATCCAGAGATCCCACAGCCCCTGGGCCTTACCCGTAGTCCTTGTGCCTAAGCCAGATGGCTCTACTCATTTCTGTGTGGACCATCATGGACTGAATGCAGTCACAAAGTCAGATGCCCACCCGATGCCCCGGACAGATGAACTCCTGGACAGGCTGGGAGGGGCAACCTACCCTACGATGATTGACCTGGCAAAGGAGTATTGGCAGGTAGAGTTGACAGACAGAGCTAGGGAGAGGTCAATCTTCATCACTCCGATAGCCTTATTTGAGTTTAAAGTAATGCCTTTTGGAATGAAGAATGCCCCAGCCATTTTCCAAAGGTTGGTGAACCAGGTGTTAAATGGTGCTGAGGAGTACGCTGCGGCGTACCTAGATGACATTGCCATCTTTAGTACCAGCTGGGAGGAACACCTATCCCACCTTAGGGAAGTGCTGGGCAGGATACAGAGGGCCGGGTTCACTGTCAAAGTCAGGAAGTGCCAGGTAGCCATGGGAGAACTGGCATACTTCGGGCATGTGGTAGGCTGAGGACAGCTCCGTCCTAACCAAATAAAAATAGAGGTAATCCAGATGTGGCCCAGACCAGAAACACAGAAGCAGGTCAGGAGTTTTCTAGGGACAGCAGGGTACTACAGGAAATTACAGTGCCCTGGCTGCTCCCCTATCTGACCTGACAAAGAAAAAGATGCCAAAGAAAATTACCTGGAACCCAGCCTGTGAGACAACCTTTACCAGACTGAAGGAGGCACTGTGCAGTGCTCCTGTTTCAACAAGTCCTGACTATAGCAGACCCTTTGTAGTTCATATTGATGCCTCAGACGTGGGTATTGGGGCAGTACTGAGTCAGACACCCAGCCAAGGGAGGGATCACCCAATAGCATACCTGAATAGGAAGTTACTTCCCAGGGAGCAGGCATACTCCACGGTGGAAAAGGAGTGTCTTGCCATAATGTGGGCCCTAAAGAAGTTGGAGCTATACTTATATGGGAAGCATTTTGTGGTGCAGACTGACTACAACCCCCTGGTTTGGCTGACGCAGATGGGGAAAAATAATGGTAGACTGCTAAGATGGATCTTGCTTTGCAAGGGTATGATATGACAATCGTACATAGAGCTGGAGCCAGGAACCAGAACTCAGATGGTCTGTCTCGCATGTACAAGGAGTGAACTGATTTAGGAAGCTCATCCCATGCAGGGGATAGAGCCCCCAAATTCAGTCTAGGTGGGGAGGAATTGTGACTTTTGGACAGCTGATTCTGATTAACCCATGCTTTTTAAAATATAAAAATGTATTACTGATTGTCTCTGCTGAAAAACCTGGTGCTCTTGGAATGACCTCACTCACACCCCCTCCTAGGTCTCAGCAAAAAGATGAAAGCCATGAGCTAATTACAGACCAGGCCTTAATCAAGGATCTCCTGTTTGTCTGAGTTAATTATAGCTGTAGTTGCTAAGAGGGAAATCATAAATGTTTATGACATTCAGAGGAAACAGTTAAATTTTCACATGGTGATACAAAGCATGTTGCACCTCCGTGAGATCTGTCAGAAAGACATAAGTGCTTTGATATCTGTGTGAGAGAGGATACTGCTTATAGATGAAAGGAACATTTGCAGACTTGATTGGGGAAGTCACATGGGGAAAGGAGTTTCTGCTGATGTAACCTTAGTTAACTTTCCTTCTAAAATGATAAAACTTCCTGGGTGTATGATTTTTAATAAACAGAGGAGGAACTAGGTGACCTCACACCAAGGGGTTGGAAAATACAGTTTTTTTTAAGGAATATTCTGTTTTCTTTCAGGCACTTTTATCTGCACTCTGACAAAGAAACAACTTTGAGCACTTTAAGCACGTATTTAGAGAGAGAGAGAGAGAGAGACAAACTCTAAGTACTGTAGCAGGAATTGCACTGTTAAAACCTTGTTCTTTTAAAAGATTTGTATGTTTTGTGATATATAGTTCTGTATTTTATGTTTTACATACTTTTATCTATTTTAGTAAAACTCTATTTTTAGAGCCTACTTGGTCTGTCTTTGCATTTCTTATTTTCAACAAGTGAATTATATATGGCTAAAGCAGACACTGTGCATAAGCTTGAATGGTGATAACAAACTGGAAAAAGGTAAGAGTTTAATCTAAGGTCTTTTATTAGAGTTTTTAAAGGTTAATTTCTGCACACCTGGTTAGGTGCCTGTAGGCAAAGATATCTGCCCCCCCCCCAAGACAGAATTATCTGAGCCTGTGCATTGGGCAAACTAGCAAGAGGTTCACAGTTTGAATCCCTCCAGATCTTGAGTCCAAAGGTTGATTTGAATCCACAAAAACAGACAGGAGGGTTACCCTGTTTCTGTTAACTGTTCACAAGACTACGCTTGGAGGTTGGCACTTTGGGAATAGAGGGCTGACCTGCTGAATGGGTTTGTGACAGGGTGTCCCTCTGGACTCTAGCTCGGAAGGTCCAAGTTACTGACTTCTGAATGGGTGCAAAATCCAGGAGTAATTCCTGATGACGGTTTGACACTTCATTCTCAGGTGTCAGCCATTGTTAAATCCTCTTTTTTCCATCTGAGGAATATTGCCCAGATTAAGCACCTGGTTCCATCTAGTGACCTGCCGACTCTGATTCATGCCTTTGTAACGTCACGCCTTGACTACTGTAACTCCCTTTACCTAGGGCTTCCTGGGGTTTATATCTGCCACCTGCAGCTGATGCAGAATGTGGCGGCAAGGCTGTTATCTGGATCATCTCGATCCAGCCATATTACGCCTATGCTGCACAAACTGCACTGGCTGCCAGTTCAGTGGTGGATCACCTTTCAGGTCGGCTTGCTGACCTACAAAACCCTACATGGACAGGAACCAAGCTACCTGCAAGATCTCCTGCATCCTTACTGCTCCCTACGGCCACTCCACTTGACCGAAGAGGGATTGCTGGAGATTCCCAGGGAATGGCTAAAAACATCTGGAGCCAGGGCGTTTTCATTTGCAACCCCTACCCTGTGGAATTTTCTGCCTCGTCGGGTATGGGAGTGACTGACAGTGGAGAGCTTTAAGATTGCCCTTAAGACCCATCTATTTCAGCTGGCATTTTGTGCTGTTTTGTAATTGATTTAATGGTATTGTGGATTGCTGAATTATTGTATAACATTTTAATATTTTATTGTTGAAATTGTTGTTTGGTTGTACAGTGCTCTGATACATTGTTGAAGAGAGATATATAAATAAAGTTTATTATTATTATTAACTGAGTGGCAAGTTTTCCTGACCACCACTGCAAACTAAGCAGTACTGGTGTTCTACAATTACATGCTCTGGCAGGAAATGTAACATTTGCATAACTAATGCCTGCACACAAAAAAACATAATTAGAGCAACTGTGGTTGGATGAATATTTCAACTCTACATATTGCCCAACAAAAACTAAATTATTTAATCTTCTTGTATTTTCCAGATTTTCTACCTTACTACATAAAATTATGTTTTCCTGACTCATTGTCAATATTAATGCATTTGTAACTCAAGCCCTCAAGGCGAGGAGAAATCTCCCCAGAGATGCAATGGTTGCTGGGCCAGGGTTGTTATTTTGATTGCTGCCTTGGTGGAAGTATTAGGGGAGGACTTACTGTTGGTTTTGGGAAACTGTCTTAATGCAAACCATAACTTTAATGTCCCTAAGAATTCCGTGTTCCACACTGGCGTTTAAGGTGCATAACAATTCTCCCACACCTCTACTCTGTGGCCCATGGTCGACTGTGAAGGCAGAAAGAAAAGCTATGCACATTAATTTACTGGATGCAGAAACAGCAGTGCTGCATGTTTTTCATATGCTGCTGTTACATTCGGGACAGACTTGGAAAGGTATGGTACTCAGTATTTGAACCAGGATAATTCAGGTACATTTTCAGCTTTTTTTTTTTTTTTAATGGGTGGGTCTTCAGAAAGTTTTAAGTTTTTATTTACTAGGTCATTTATTTGAAAATTAGTAACCGGGAACAGCATGCTGAGCTCATTTGCAGGTGTGACCCTGGGGAGGGGAAGCAGGGGAGCAAACAGTTCAAGGGGTTGAGACTGCAAAACAATGATGGTATGTACAAACATGATATGGTACTAGACAGCTACTGAATGAAAACAGTAGAAGGGCAGCAACTTATAAATACAATAAGATTGCAATTTAATGGCTAGTTAAGGGGCAACAACTCATATATCCAATCCAATTGCAACATAATGGCTAGCAATAGAAGCAGGAGGCAGGCTATTCTAACCCTGTATCTGAAGCTTGCAGCTAGACAAGGTGGGCCAAGCGGTCCTTATCTGCCGTCAAATTCTATGTTTCTGTTAGGATGGTTAGGTACATTTTTCAGTCCTTGCAGGAATTATTTTTTTAATTTTTTTTTGCAAGTTGTTGTTTCTTTGTATGTTCTGTAGATGTGACTGGTTACATGGACGGTTGTTATTTGCTGTGCCTCATGGGGTGAGCTGATTAAACTGAAAATGACACTGGTAGCAGAAGTTATTCTTCTCTAGGAGGGTGTTTACCGATGCCATAGGATAAGGTAGTCCCATGTGACCAGCATTTGACTAGTGAGGAGACAATATCGGCTAGAACCCATTTCATAACAGGGAACATAACACCCACTCTGTCATGTCTTATTCCTTATGCAGCTTATGTTTGAGGTTCTATTGATATTCATAAACATGTACATTCAGTTAGAGTTGTTTATACATGTCATTGGAACCTCAAACATGAGTTACAGACAATTAAAGAAACCTCATTCATATGCAATTTCTAATTTTGTAATGCTGCATTTGAATGAGACTTCCAGATAAACATGTTTCAGCCAAACGGTGATGGTCAGCACCAATGGCCAGCATCGTATACGGTAGATGTTCAACATTCTAACCACAACATTTTATTTCTAAATCTCTCAAAACCTTGTTTTGTTTTTTAGTAGGGGAAGTATAGCAGCACTTGTATCTCTCCTTCTCAGACTATACTGCTTGGTATAGAGTGGGCCTCAGATTTTGCTATGCATCCTTACCTTAGGCATAGTACATGTACAGCTGCAATTTTATATCTAGTTATCACTTCTCTTAACATTCTTCTTTGAAACATTTAAGGCAGAGTTTGGTATGGCAAGAACAGAATCTGGGCTGGGGTCATTTGATGACCCAGTGGTAGCGTGCAATGCTAACTACAGGTATCTTGGATTTGAGAGCAAGGCTGGGCCCCTGAATACTGGGTTGATAGAGAGTGAACATTCTGTGGATGGCACTGCTTTCTGCTCTGGGTAGGGGAGCACCAATGAGCTGCTCTGTGATCTCTGTGGCAGTCCAATGAAAAGGCCTGGTGGGTATCTCAGAAACTACTCCTCGAGTAGAGCTGTGAATGCAGGCTGGAGTAGACGTGTGTGGTGGATGAGGCAGGTGGGGGTCGGGGTCTCACTGTATTTAAGCTGTATGTGACCATACAGCTCCCATAACCCAGGGATTTAAAATAGGGAAGTAAGGGAGGACATAATATCAGCCACACTCACTACCAAGGCCTTTCTCCACAGTCAGTGTCTTCCTGATTGCTTGCCCCAGGGCTTCCCACAATGAGTGTCCAGCCATGAGGCCATTCTGACAGAGAAAAGTTCCTGCAAGATAAGTCACAGGGGCCTGATGTTAAGTTACCCTTCCCAGTGGAGTATAAAAGGAAACGGACGGTCTGAAATGGGAAGGTCTTTTTGTAGGAATTCTAAAGCAATTATCAAAGCCTTTTTTCCTGTTTCCTTTTCTGTATCATTGCAGAGGTTACTACAGAAACCACACTGCAAAAGTAGAAAGCTTGAAGACTAACCAAGCATTTCTCAACATTTCATTTTGAATTCCAATACGTAAAACTACTACTTTCTGCTGGGGCATAGTTATGTAGTGTGTGTATATATATGGTAAATAAGATCAGCATTTTAAGGGTTAAGGAGTAACTACATATATAGCATAATTGCAATGAGTTGGGAGAGATGTGGAGATAGTTGCTTCCTCCTAACCATGTGAACATGTAAGAGAATTTTTGATTTTTTGTGCAATTACTTCCTTACCCCCTACATTTCAAAACTCATGAAGAGTTAAAAAACAAGTGTGTATAGGTAGCTCTAAGTGATTGTATCTATGCAAAATTGAAAGAAACAGGAGCCAAGAATTTCATTATAAAGACTGATCCTGTGTCAGCTTGGAAGAAGAGTAATAAATCTTGCAGAAAAAAATAACCTTATTATAGTTATGAAAAAAATGCAATAATTTTTAATATATGTTATGCTTCCTGATTTTGGTTCTACGAGCTGTGTTACAACAGAATTTATTCAGGACCCCATACACAGTCTCAGGGGATGGTTGCCAAGTGGTCGAATCCTTGATTTACACTCTGTTCTGCTATGCATAATGTGGATTAAAAGCTTTCCAGGACAGTCACTAAATACATTGTGACCATGGGAGTGGGGGTCGGGGAAGAGGATTGGATTGCCATACAGACTGGCCAAAGAACCATTCAGCAAGTATGGTGACCCTCACAGTGCAAGTCTCAATCTTTAGGATCACCCCTGCCTTTAGAAATGTTACAGACAGGTTTTTTCATTTTGTTTTTCATTTCTTATTTTGAACCAGGAGGTGGACTGGATCTAGTCCTTTTTTGGCCACGCCTGACTATAAAAGAATATTACATACAGTACAAGACAACACACATTATAACTTACATTTATTTATGTATTTATTTATTTAGTGATTCAGAAAAGACCCTTGAGTGCAAGCTCTTTTACAAAGGTTCCATGTCACAGATTGCAAAACAAAATACAATAGGAGAAAGCAAAGGTACATCACAGTGAACGAAACAGCTTGGATTCAGAACTTACAGAATAACTCAAAACATAGGTACAAGTTAAAATAACAAGAAAAACACTTTATGGGGGGGGGGGATAAGCAGCCACAAAGTGCCTTGTCAGAAGTTCAGAGGGATGGGGGATAGCTGGCAGTGGGGTGAAGAAAGGAGGTACGAGAGAGAGGTATGCACTGCGGTGAAGGTGAAGGGTGGGGAAAGAAGGGTGATAAGGTGTAGGGAGAAATGGTGGGGTGAGGGGAGGCTGAGCAGAGAAGAAAAGCTAGAGTAAATGATGGGGTGTGAGGGGGCATGGTCAGGCAGCCTGCATTAGTAGGGACTGTAAGGGAAACTCACGGGACTGTGAGTTGGGGGAGGGTGGGGTGGCGCGTGCTGAAGGAGCATGACGCAAACTGATTGCTACATTTACATGCATTTTCACTGTTTAGTAATGTAAACATTTGCCTAATGTACAATACACTGTGTGCTTCATTTGTCAAGGAAACCTATTCGTTCAGTAGGGAAGCTGCATACCAAGAAAAGGCTTTCCTACTCATTTGCAATTTGAATCTTTGGGCAGCATAGTGAGATACCCTGCTGTTTCTTGTAATTCACTCTTTTTTTAATGGTAATAATGCAGTCGAGAATAACCTTGGGTTCAGAGGTCCTTACCATTTTATTAACAAAATTCCCTACATGGAACTTGAGTCTCCTCTTGGAATAAAACTCCCAGTTTAGCATACAATAAGCAGTGGTGTATCCAGGGTGGGGCCTGGAGTGCAAATCTACAAATATTACTAAATAAAATGTTTTATTTTGATTCAAATACCTCATTACAGTGAACACACCTAATGTTACCGTAATCGGGTATGGGCATTAACACTTGTTTTGCTGTTACTAGGCAAGCTTCTGCAGTCAGAGATTTCAAATTTCTATGTAAAAAATCTCGATTTTGGTTAAGCCTTTCGCCTGTTTACCCAATGTGGGAGACCAGACTCAAGCTGGGATCAAGGAGCATTCCCAGATATTTAAATGGAGAGACCAGGGAGTGAGGGCATTTATTTATTTTAAAATGATTTATCAGGAGAGACATACTGAACTATAATAACTGGCTTCCCTTTTTTCCCATAGGGAACCCATGGCATAATTTGCCGTTTATAAAGGAGTGTTTATAATGGCAAACACGCTCACAGTTCCCTTGCTGTCACGCATGCTCCACTGCAACAAGCGCGACCATTTGAGCCGCCGCTTTCATCTCGCCCGAAACAGATCACCAGAAGAATTCGACGGTAAGTCCTTTTCTTTTCTTTTTTCCACATATACCCTGGAAACATGCAAAGGCCTGCACAAAGAAAACAATAGTTTAAAAGAAGGCAAATCTCAGCACTGGACAAAAACGAACCTAGGATACACTGGCAGCTCTTTATTTTATGTAATTGCTGAGGCGAAAAAAGGAAACCCATCATTATATGAAATAAAATATGGGTCTGGGTGTGTGTAAACTCTAATTTACACACACCCTTAGGGTTAGATACTTCACATAAACCCCTCGGGTGTGTGTAAATTCTCGTTACACACTCAGACCCATACTTTATTCTATATGTAATAGCTCATTGTTAGTAGGTGCAAACCCCATTTGCACCCACTTTCGTCTGGTTGTGTGATCTGTACTGTGACTTAGTCATCAAGGTGACTCTTCCCCTTGACATGGTCAGGGCTTTGAATATTGCAGATTGCAGTGGCAGCACAATGGGGGAGATGGCTTGAACCCTGAATTTGCACCACCATCTGCAACAGTGTATAGGGCCTCAAGCATTTTGCTTTACACAAATATTCTTAAGCTCATGATTATGGCTGAGGAAGTCTTACCCCTCATTACTAGCAGACATTATTATGTTTACCTGGTGAAATAATTTCAAATAAATATTTTTACCCAGTTTTCAGGTCCTTTATTGATTGTATATGTAACCTTAGGTGGCACTATCCCAAGGGATACTACCCCTGCCTGCGAAGCTAGGAGCAGGTTGAGGGGCCTGAGTTCTGTGAACGGGTGCCTCTACCTGGAGAGTTGGTTTAAGGGTAGCATAGTTGCTCTGGGTACAGTCCTCCGAGACACTGATAACCCCCTCTATCCCCTCTAGTGGCCTATACTGGTCAACAAATAGACAATCACAATTAACACCAGAATGCAATGTTAGAGCCACACTTGGCACACTTACCACCAGGGCTGGATCAGCTGCACTAGCACTGGAGACCCCCTGTAAAATAAGACCTGCAATGGAGAAAGGAAATAGCAACACAGTATCCCCACCACAAAGGTACACAACAGCCAGTTTAAATGCAAAACAATTTAGATCTGATTTATTCGGGGGACATGAACAAGGAAGGGCAGTAATCTGGTGTTTGATTCTTGATATGATTTAGTCAGGGTAAACATGCATGCCTAAGAGTCCCTCTAACACAGTCACACACACTCTGGGTACCCAGTTGTTACGCAGTCTAGTCTGAAGCGTTGCCCGGGGTAGGCCGGCATTGCAGCTGTTGTTTGGGCCCTTAGGAAGAAAAACAGAACATGCACTTTAACCTACAATTTGTATTTCGGAGCTAGATGGCTCAGTTCATAATGATTAATCAAACAATTAAATCAGGTGACACACTTTGATTTGATCTTTGTTGCAGGGAACTACTGTAATGTTTACTCACACTACCCAGACCAGGATGCAGGGTTGATGAGATGAAGACCTCACGATGGTTTGCTGGCTTGCCAGGGGAGGTAGGGTCCACACGATGGGAACATGGTGTTCGAATCCTGTTTGATGGGGTTGAGCAGGGAGCTGAATCCCTGAGTGGGTCTTCTGCTGGATGAATCTCTGTGGCATGAGCGGCAATCTAGGCCGAGATGGTGAGGCCCACACCAGGTGAACAATTTGGATACAGTCCGATAAGTTACTGGATGCATCTTCCAGCTAGCGTGACACATTCAAACAATGTGGGGAACCAAATCGCGACCCACACTACACATTCAGCATAATTATAGTAAGGATAGGTAAATACGACAGCTCGGATGACAGTCCGGTTGCTATTAAACAGTGTCTCTGAGCAAACCGTATGCTCTGCGGTTATTTCAAGTCCTGACAAGCCGATCTCTCAGAAGCAACTTTTCGGTCCTCACCAGGTGAAATTTACTCTGTCACAATTCGGGATTCCGGTCACAATCACAGCAATTTTGAATAAAGTCCAATATATTATTACAGACTTCTTCACTTGAGAAGATGTAGCAGGCAGGCCAGACATAGCTTTCCAGCCGATTCTGCCGCACTACCACGCAGGAGCAGCTGCTTGAATTACTCGAGCTGTTCACTCTCTCAACTCCAACTACACACTGATACTCTACTGCAGGCAGCTCAGGGCTTTCCCAGTGATCCAAAAGGTTTGGTTGGTTGATCCATCTGTCTGTCACAGCAAGGGCTCCCCCTCCAGGTCCATTTAGGCACCAAACAGTAAAAACTACAAATCCTACAGAAATTCACTTCCACAAGGCCCCTGGGGACAGTCTCCATTTTTAGGGTCCTCAAAGGTACCGATTGGTCCAAACTGGCAGTCCAGAACCAAGATGGTGGTGCAAAACAGAAACTCCATATTGCAAAGGAAGGCAGATTAGACAAACTACTATATCATTATTATTAAAGCAGATAATCATCAAACGATCACAGATCCTAAAAAATCGCCCTCTACACAACTAGCGATGGCAGAATGAAGCGGCTGTATTGCAGCCTGAGCGGGACTCAAGCCTGAAACCACTCTGCCCCACCCAGATTAATTATAACCTATGAAAATGACACCTCTTAAAGAGACAGGCATGGAGGCTAACAGGGCACTTGCATGCAAGCACTTTTAAACTGTTTAGACACAGAACACCAGCCTGACAGTGGGTATTAGGCAAGCCCAAGAAGACATTTTAGGAACCCCCATTTGTAGGAGGGTTACATATATTATGTTGGAACTGACAGGATGGTCATGTCAAAAATTTCGGAGACATTCCAGAACAGGTAGTAACTACGATACTGTGGTGCAGGGCTGTGCTCAATAACTGGGGTGGCTAACCCTTCAAAGTACCAAAGCAAACAAGGTTAGTACCACACTGGGAAACATAAAATAACCATCAAACTGAATGTTGCAAAAAAAGGTGCTTACCTTATTAGGAGTTCAGCTGTGAAATTTACAACATTGCAAACACCAGAAATGCCAGGCCAGTTAACAGGAACTGGGGAAAGTCCCTCCTGAGATTGGGAAAAAAAGTTCAGTGGCTTACATTGATCCATATAAGTAAATTCCAAGTACATCCATAGTTCACAATGGAAAGCAGGCACGGATGCTGGAATTCAGTGAAGAGACTTGCCTCTGCCCATTTCTGGGGCAAGGGAGGGGAGACAGAATCAAGCTAGGTAGAAAACAAAGTGTTGTTTTGCAGGCTACCTGTTCAGCCTAAAACACAACTCTTGGAAGCTGTTTTTCATATATAGTGTTGGTCTTCCCCCTGCCTTCTCCAGCATTTCTGTAGAAGAGAGTGAAACAGAAAGAGAAAAAAGGTGGCTGCATTGTGACTATTTTTTTAAACCTTTTTTTCAATGCTGAGGAGTACTAGTGCAAGCCAAAACAAATGGTGCAGAAGTGAACGCAGAAGTGCAATTGCAATCATATCTTTCTGAAGAAGCATCAGTTTATTACAATACTGTTAAGAGCAAAAATAGAGCTGATTTCTTTACGGAGGATGACGTCTGTGTAGTTGAGTGTTTAGTTTAGCAGTTCAGTGCTTACTGAGGGGAGAAAACATGGCTAACAACTTCATTATTTTAAAAGGTGTCTGAAGGGATGACTATCTGGTGAGCAAAATCACCACAAGGTCATGTGACATGTTTCCACTAATCATGTACACAGATTCTTCTTTATCCATTTTAAAAGTTTTGATATATCAGGGTGCCAAGTAAAGGGAAGGGCTGATGCCTTTGCACTGGTTAAATTGCAAATGTTTAAGAGGGGAGGCTGTCACCTCTAGGATGAGGAGGAACTCTCCTATAGTTTTCAGTGAGAAACGGGACAGAGAATCAGGAACTCTTGTAACATTCCATCAGAGGAGGGGAACAGAGTTAGGGTGTCTGTAATTTAACCTATATGTCTTTGAGACTGGGGTGACCCTTTATGTACTGTGTTCTGCCTGTCCCTTTCCAGTGAGCAGACTCCCCAAGAGCCCCTTGGGAGTCCAAACATTGCTCCCGAGTCCTAAAGGTACCAGGTCTAACTTGATTCAAAAGGGAAAATCCCTTTAGCTCGGAGGGTAGACTGTGCTTTCAACTTACCAGTACATTCAGACTGTCACAAATAGTTGTTGCAGTTACTGTTCCTCTGCCTCAACACTGTCTCTAGGAGCCTAATACTGAAAGGTTAGTGCACCTGCTAACAGGGTTTGTGCATGCGCTCCTGGCCAGGCCATATTCAGAAAGCCCAGGAGCACCCCGGAAATGTGACAACAACAAAGCACTGTGCCTATGCACATGAGGGTGCGGGGCCCTCATACATACTGGCACAGTAGTATATTCAGAGGTTTGCATTGGTGGTAATCCCCCCAAATGGCATTGTTTACCATCACTGCAAACCACCTCTTAACTCTGTGTTAAATTCAATCCCCACCCCTCAATGTCAGGGTAGCTGGATGTCAAGTTCACGCCCCCAAACTCCTGTTAAAGCACTGAAATATTCTCTGGAGGTCGAGTGTGACACCCTACTTCCCTGATCAGCTGTTTCAAAAGAGTAACTGTGACCTAGTGTTCAGTGGTCCCCCCACACAATCACTCAGTTACACTATTACAGTACAGAACTTGTGGTCCAGTGCCCCCCCACCAGACCCGGCTGCTCACATCCCACGTCCTCATGCCCTCCCTTACCCAGGTGGCTGGTGCTCCTCCAAGCTCAATATGGTGACTGGTAGAGCCCTCCTCCCACCTCCATGGCTGCCCCCCTATGAGATGTCAATCAGTATGCATGCAGTACTTGGCACTATCTCGTTTCGGAAAGCACTGTTCCCTGTGGGCTATATACAGCCCAGGTCAATGTTGGGACAGTGCTTTCACTTGACTGTCTGGCCCTAGGACTCTGCTGCTGTTCCAGTGTCTCACATTTAGATGGTACTACCCACAGACTGCTCTCCAATACACAACAAACTGTTGGGTGGACACTCACATTGCTGGTCTGGTTCCAGCAAGGGTGCCCTGTAGCTGCCAGGTGTTACTGTGCCCTAGTGGTAGCAACTACTTTCAGAGAGAAGAGAACAGGGAGAGGCAGGATAAACAATCTATGTATTAGAGGAATGCAGGAGTGAATATTACTTCCTGGATACCAAGAATAATGGCATAATTGGTACTCAGGACAGAGTACTGAGTATGTTTCACTATTTGTGGAAAAAAATAAAATTAAAAGAAACCTTCTAGTCCTAACGTGAAGGCTAGACCAATCCCTGGGGGTAACCCGCTTCACAACTCCAGTTATTTCCAGTCCATTCCCCTTACCTATTCATTGAGATGTTAATGGAAATAAGCCTAGGCTAAGTGGCCAATATCCCAGTAAACATACACCTGAACTTGATTCCACACATGTTTAAAAAAAATGTATGTGAGTTCCAAGTGTCTCAATGCACATTTCTAGGAGCCAGCACCTTTTCTGTAAAGCCCCCCCCATTCAACTGTCCTCAGTCCTCCAAGTTCATTTTTTTCATATAATATAACCCCCCCCAAACCATGTTTCATTGATTTCACAGGAGAAATATGTCAGTTTTCCAGCTAAGCTGCTCATCTTGCCACATCATGCCTGATCCCATTACACAGCAGTCAGCATCATTGCTGATGTTAGGCTGTCTGATTGCTCAGCTGAAAAGATCATGATTTTGTAATAATATATCGTACATGATCGTTATCATTTATATAGAAAGATCATGTTCAAGCTTCAAAAAACATCCTTGTAATAATGACTATTGATCAAACAGGAACGTTAAATGGCCGCCAGTCAAAAACCATGATGTTATGGAAATGGCGATTGTGATTGAAGGATATCTCATATCATCATGATTGCTCACGATTGCCCAAGGTCAAGATTGCTGCAGTAAATATAAAAAAACAAACACAATAATTTTGTTTTCTATACTTTCAGAATTTATCTTGTATTCTATTTAGAAAGCTTTATTGGAATCATCAGTTATGCTACATCTTCTATACAAAACACTGCTTTCAAGTATACTTACTCTTGGCACCTTACTTCTTACTAGTATTATAAAGTCTCAAATTGGTTTACATAGCTCCATTCAGTGGTTCCCCTTATGGCTGTGGTAACTTCCTATAAGTACCTGCTTTGTGCTCAAAACCTTTTCTATCAGTCTGCAAACTAATACTGTCAAAATTCGATATGGGAGAATCACAACCAAGGATAAGCAGTCCTACAGCCAGAAAAGTGAAATCAGTGGCAGTGAGGATGGCCAGTACCTGATCAAGACAATTACTGTCTCTTCAGTAATAATTCAAATGCAGAAACAAAACCTTATGGTGTGCTTCTTTACTGAGTGCAAGCATCACCCAAACTTAGTTGCATATTCCAAGAGATGTACTCTGCAACCAGGGTAAACAGATGAACAGAACACCCAAGTGGCAATGGTAGCAGAACCTCCCTCTCAGATTTCTGACACTGCTTGCACCCAC
The DNA here is from genome assembly GCA_016271365.2 of Neoceratodus forsteri. Taxonomy (NCBI): domain Eukaryota; kingdom Metazoa; phylum Chordata; order Ceratodontiformes; family Ceratodontidae; genus Neoceratodus; species Neoceratodus forsteri. The sequence goes on from CM028132.1 coordinate 459,758,270, forward strand.
TAAGGAAGCACACCATAAGGTAAACTCGCTTGTTTTCTGCATTTGAATTGTGGTATTACTTGAGCGACAGTGATTGTCTTGGCCATCCTTCTCACTGCCACCAAAGCTAATATTGTCAAGGCAAATTTATTTTAAGATCAATCTAATAGATTCCTTTGAGTGGGTGACCAAAGTGGTAGACCAGGGAGGGGCTGTGGATATGGCCTACCTAGACTTTAGCAAGGCATTTGACACAGTCCCACACAAAAGATTAATAAGTAAGTTAGCCAGCCTATGAGTGGTCCTAGGGTGGTTGCTTGATAACAAATTGGCTGGACAACAGGATGCAGAGGGTAATAGTAAACGAAGTACACTCTGAAGAAAGGGTGGTTGCTAGTGGGGTGCCACAGGGTTCAGTATTGGGACCGGTCCTCTTTAATGTGTTTATAGGAGACATTGCGGAGGGGCAGGAAGGAAAAGTATGCCTCTTTGCAGATGACACAAAGATCTGCAACAGGTCGATACACAAGGAGGGGTGGAAAGGATGAGAAGGGACTTGGCAAGGTTGGAGGAATGGTCAAATGTAAGGCAGGTTAGATTCAGTGCAAAGAAATGCAAAGTAATGCACCTGGGAAACAAAAACCCAGGGGAAGAGTACACAATGGGGGTGTTACTAACAACAACAAAAATGGAAAGGGACATGAGGGTAGTCCTATCAGATCACCTTAAGGTTAGACAATCAATGTGAGAAGGCAGTAAGGAGGGCTGGGGGGGGATACTGGGATGCATATGTAGAGGCATCACCAGTAGAAAACAGGAAGTTGTCATCCCTCTGCACAGACAGCTGGTGAGACCCCATCTGGAGTACTGTGTGCAGTTCTGGAGACCCCATCTCTGCAAGGACATAGACAGGATGGAGACAGTCCAGAGGAGGGCAACTAAAATTGTGCAGGGTCTGCATAGAAGCCATATGAAGAGAGACTACAAGAGTTTAATATGTATACCCTTGAGGAAAGAAGGGGGGGCATGATAGAAACTTTCAAGTACCTCTAGGGAATCAACAAAGTTCAAGAAAGCAGCATCTTTCAGAAAAAGATGTGTATGAACAAGAGGACACAATTTGAAGATGGGGGGGCAGCTCGGGGGCAATGTGAGAAAATATTTTTTCACAGAGAGGGTGGTGTGTGCATGGAACCATCTTCCTGAGGATGTTGTGGGGTCAAAAACAGTGGGGAAATTCAAGAATGCATGGGACAGACATAAGGCAATTATAGTAGGGGGGGTAGGAGGAAGTAGGCTGTTGGTTAACTAGAATCTGCAGCTTGTCCAATAGGTAGGGAAAAGGGCAGACTAGGTGGGCCAAGCGGTCCTTATCTGCCATCAAAGTCTATGTTTCTGTTTTAAAAATACAAATTATCACCGGTTCCATGGCAGATTATACTAGTACAGCTAATCTGTACTTGCTCACCTACTATGCTGTATTGATGTACCCTGTTGTTATACCTGTTGTACTCTCCCGGGTCATTCCTGAAAATAGGCATTTAACTTGTCTAGTGTACCTACCCGGTTAGCAAAAGCTAAATAAATAAATAATCAGAATACTGGTGGACACTCTGATCAAGATCTTGAACTGAAAGAATTATTTTCCAAGTCTGAAAAGTTGAAATTTAAAGAAGTCAGTGTCTAATATAACAATTAATTGAATTAATACAGGCAAAAACAGTCTGCACCACGTGGTCTACATATTGACAAGGAACCATCTGGTACTTTTTTGAATTCTAATTAACAACTTCAATGGGAAATAGCTTTACCACTTGCTCTAATGATTTGGTTTGGATTGTAGTGGATTAAGATGAGGCAATTTATGAAGAAGTAGTAAAAGAACTGAGTGCTGCACAGACTGACCTTTTAAAGCTTCAAAATCATTCTAACTTCAAAAGCTTTGAAATTAATTTACAGATGAAGTTGGCAAATCATGAAAAAAGTGAGAGAAAGAAAACTAAACTTAAGAGATTCTAATGACAGTGCTTTAAATCAAGTTTTTAAATGGCAAAGACCACAAGAATCAACTACTAGAGGCAGACCAAGATCACTTTCAGACTCAAGAAATTGGAAAAATAAAAATAAAAGCAGATCTAGGTCACAAAAGAGATCATACTCTAGATCTGGTGGTGGTCCTGACAGGCAAGTGTCTTTTTCTCAGAACCTCCAAACAGCTTTCCCAGCCCCCGTCTCCACAGCAAAAGAAATTCAAAACAAGGAGGGGGTAACATGGCAAATGTGGGCACCAGTAGAACATTAGCAGAGAATTTGAGAAGTAGATCTCAGAAATTGTAAAACCCATTGGGGGGAGCACTCCTCAGACTTGTTGTTCCTCCTGTGGATGGAAATCTCTGAGATGGAGGTGGATCCTATCGGTGGTCGAACCATCATGCCCTGAGATTCCACTTTGCGACTCCCCCAGATTAGGCCAGCCCTGGTGGAAATGGTAAAGTACCATCCTTTAAGAGGAGTTACCTCAGAAAGCCTAATGACGGTGCTCGACCTTTCGGGAATTCTGACTGATAGCGATGACCCAGGGAGTCTTGTTGCTTATAACAAGGTGATATCGGGATCCCTGGATCTCAATGCTCCTGTACATGTTCATTCTTTAACTTTTCACCCAGGTGCCCCATGGTATGATGGGGCACTGAGGGAGATGAAGAGGTTAGGACCTAGGTTGTATGGACACTGGCGAAAAACTAACCTGGAGGAGGACAGGCTTAGATTGTTAGACCATTATAAGGTCTACCAATCAGCAATTTCCCATAGGAAAGCAGTGTTCCTGTCCAGGGAAATTGCAGCAGCAAAAAAACAGACCAGCTCAGCTCTTCTGGACTGTGGCCACACTTTGCAATCCAGTCTGGTCAAGCATGGTCACAAGTTAAGTGTGATGAGCTTGCCCAGTTTTTTGCTGATACGATGGCTTCCATCAGAGATGAGATCAACCAGTGCCTTCCCAGTGGACCTTGCAGTGATCAACCGTATGGTACTAACACCCAGTTGACCTGGCTTACCTTCAGCCAACCGATAATCATGGATATAGTGAGGATCATCCAGACTCTGCGCCAACTTGCTGTAGTCTGGACCCAGGCCCAATGGACCTTTTAGTAGGGTGTATTGAGATGATTTCCCCAATCCTTGCTGGAATAGTAAGGGTCTCATTGGAGAGAGGAATTTTTCCGTATCCCTTAAAGGAGGCTATGGTAAGGCCCTTCCTAAAAAAGCCCTCCTTGGACCTGGACTGTCCAGTAAACTTCAGACCAGTCTTGAACTTACCTTTTGTAGGTAAAGTTATTGAGAAAGTGGTTGCTTTGCAGCTGGAGGATCATTTAACAATCCATAATATCTATGATCCTCTCCAGTCGGGTTTCAGAAAAAGACATAGCACTGAGACGGCCCTAGTTTGGGCACTAAATGATCTCCTGATGGCGAGGAATCAGAAGGCCCATACAATCTTGGTCCTCCTTGATCTCTCAGCAGCATCTGACACTGTAGACCATGGTGTGCTAGTCAAGCACCTTTTAGTTTTTCTGTGGACTGGGGCAGTCCTCAGTTGGTTTCAATCATTCCTCAAGAGTAGAACTCAGAGAGTGGTGTCGGAGATTTATTCCTCGGCCTCTCACTGTCTGCCCTGTGGGGTGCCACAGAGCTGGGTGTTGTCGCCCATGTTGTTTGCAGTGTATATGCTGCCATTAGGGGACATTGTAAGGTGGTACGGTTTGAGTTTTTACTGTTATACAGATGATTCTCAACTGTACCTGACTTTTGTGCCTGAGCAGGAGTTAGGTACTGTCTCTGTATTTAACAACTGTCTGACTGACATACAGGACTGGATGAGTGCCAGCTGGCTGAGGTTGAACTCTGAAAAAAACGGAGGTGTTGGCTGTGGACCCTGGTCATGAACTGGCCAGGGTATGGGGAGGACAACCCACTGGAATAACATTTGGGGGAACTCCATTACATGCTTCTAGCCAGATCTGAAATCTTGGCGTGATCTTAAATGAAGGCTTGACCTTAAAATCTCAGGTCTCTGCAGTGGTGAAATCTGCTTTTTATCATCTATGAAACATCACCAGGGTGAAGCACCTGGTTCCAGCTGAAGATCTTCCCACACTGGTCCATGCCTTTGTAACCAGCCAGCTTGATTACTGCAGCACCCTTTACCTAGGGCTACCGGGAGTAGATATCTGCTAATTGCAGCTGGTGCAGAATGTGATGGCCAGGTTGTCAACTGGAACTTCTAGACCAAGCCATATAACACCTGTGCTGTGCGAACTGCACTGGCTGCCAGTACAGTGGTGGATAACCTTCAAGGTTGTGTTGCTGACCTACAAAGCCCTACATGGCCAGGGACCCATTACCTGCAAGACCTTGTGCATCCCTACTGCCCCTCCCATGCACTCCGATCCTCTGATGAGGGATTGCTAGAGATTCAGAGGGTACGGCTAAAAACATCTGATGCGCAATCTTTTGCCTTTATGGTGCCTACCCAGTGGAATTCTCTACCTTACCAGATATGAGATAGCCTGACCATTGAGGGTTTTAAAGCTAACCTTAAAACACATCTCTTGCTTCAAGCTTTTAATAGCACCTGATTTCCTGCTATTTATGGATCTGTATTATCTTGTTTGCAACATTGAATTGTTTTTATGGATATTGTTCTGGCACCCTGAGCTCTGGAAGGGCACCTTTTTATAAATAGAATGATGATCTGATATACTGTAACTCTAACAGACAATCCAGTGTAATTAGTAAAGGACTGTCCTTTGTTCCAGATCCTAAAGTTAATGAGTTTGAAATGTATTTGGATATTAAAACGTTTTTCAGAAAGTTGAACTTAAAACTTTTTCTATAAAAAGAATACAATGGGTTTTAGTATACAAGCCCCATATTCCATGTTTGATGAAGATGTCCAATTATTATCGGATATTAATTCAGAATCAGTTATTTCACCAGCAAATTCAGTGGATGATGTGTTCATAGTGGAAACAACTTCAGATTCATCCTCAAGATAGACTTAATTTAGAGCCAAGTCAAAGTTCAATCCATCACCAGCAAACAGTGCAGCACTTATGAACTTTCAAAGTTTAGTGCAAAAGGACATTACAACTATGTTTGCTGCAACATGGGATTATCACAGCTTCAGTGTGACACAAGATGACCTATCCACTTTAACTGAACTTAAACAAACTGATTCCATAGACATAAAAGAGGCTGACAAGGGTGCTAAAATAGTGATTATGAACAAAATACAGTACCAACAAGAAATTCTGAGACAATTAAGTGATACCATTTGGTATAGGAGATTACAGCAGGACTACTAAACCATTTAAATGTTGTATTGCTGTATTTTTACAGGACTCTCTTCTTTATGGTGAAATCACTGAACCCGAGTTTGAGTATTTGCAGGTAGACTATCCAACAGTCTTTACCATTTACATACTTCCAAACATTCATAAGGACCAGACAAACCCACAAGTCTCAGGATGTTGCTCTCTAATGGAGAAAGTGTCAACATTTATTAACTTTTTTCTAAAACAACTGGCAATTGTACAACCATCTTACATAAGAGACCGTGCCAATATTCCACACAAGCTTGGTGGGTTTGTCTGGTCCAGTGAACATAGGTGGATTACGGTGGATGTAGAAAGCCTCTATACCTCAACCCGCCATGATTTGGGTTTAGCTGCTTTGAAGTTTTATTTATACCACTCATCAGATTTGAGCAAAGATTTTCCCTTCTGCTTCATTTTAGGAGCAATGGAGCTCATCTTAACAATGAATTATTTCTTGTTTGATGGCAAATATTATCTACAGCAACAAGGAACGGCGATGGGCACAACGAGGGCTCCCCCATATGTTAACCTTTTCATGGCTTGGTGGGAGGGGACCACCATTCTCAACCATGACTGAAATCCATTTCTCCCCCACATAGTTTTGTGGGGGAGATTTATTGATGACATCATAGTTGCATGGAAGGGGGATGAACGATCAGTAAATTTATTTAGGCAATTTTTGAACCAAAATGAAGCGGGCCTAAGATTTACCCATACAACTGATCCTGAGTACATTTCCTTTTTAGATTTAACTTTTAAAGGTATACATAATCAAACGGTACAAAGGTCAGCCTTTAGAAAACCAACTGCTGGTAACATGCTTTTGCTTGCGTCCAGTGCACATCCACAACATTTAATCAGGTCGATACCATTTGGTCAGTTTACCAGAATCAGGTGAAACTGTTCTGATTTGGGGGATTACATGGTACAGGCCACTGAGCTTAAATATAGATTTCTTAACAGAGGGTATTCTGAAAAGCTGTTGGATGAAACCCTAAATAGAGCCAAAAATCTTATAAGGGCAGATCTTTTGACACCAAAACCTTCCAATAGTGACACTAAACAGCCAGTAACTTTGGTCGCTACGTATAACAGAGTTTCTAAGTATATATCTGAGATAATTCACAAACATTGGAAGGTACTTCAAGGGGACCCCCTGCTATATTAAGAAGTGGGTGACACACCACGAATATCTTACCACAGGGGGGGAAAACTTCAGGGATGAGCTAACTACAAGCTTATATTTGTCAAAGAATCTGTCCATCAGACCTACTTGGATGCCACCAGCTCCGGTGGGCTCATAGAGATGCGGCAGATGTAACATCTGTCATTTTTGTGTACAGAAATAAAGTTTTTGAACATCCAGTATTAGACAAAAATACACCATTGATCAGTTTATAAACTGCACTGCTTCATTTGTAATCTATGTTCCAACATGCCCATGTCCGAAAGTCTACGTTGGATGCACAGTGAGACCTGTTAAGGAACGCATCCAAGAACATGTACATTCCATTATTAGTGTGGAACAGGACAGTCTGGTAGGCTTGCATGTTGTGGAATTTCATAATGGCAATGTAGAATGCTTTAATTTTACCGGACTTGAGCATATTCCAATTCATCCCCTTGGAGGCAATAGAAAGGGCAAACTGTTACAACAGAAAGCAAGGTGGAGTTTCACTTTAAGGGGTCATTCTCTGTTCGGTCTCAGTAGTAACATCATTGATATTACCCCTTATCTGTAGCTGTGTTCTGTGACTCTTGCATCTGTTTTGGCTAGGATTTATAACGAACTATTGGTCCAATATGTATTTAATAGTATTTTTCTTTTTTGCCTGTGATACTGACAGGGTCTGCTTGTATAAAGTAATAATTCAAGTCAGACAAAATATGTTCCCACTAAGTATTATTTAGTCCTGAATAGACTCAGACAGCCTTTTTTATAAGCTAGTTTGAAGTACAATTAACAATAAATGTTGTAACATGTAATGCTTTAAAAAGCACACTGTATCACATTTTGAGATAAGGTCTGTCTTCGAGTCTTTTCAAGATTTTGTTTGCTGGCTCAAATGAATTAAAAACAAATTCTGCATTGATAGGACTATATTGTGAGCTGCAGCAAACATTGGTTATTTTAGTCTTTTATTGTCACACTATTCTTGGGTGTCTTTTTATAAATCATTTATAAAAATAAAATGTTTATGAAGTGCTGGTTAGTAGTATAATTGTATAGCACTTTAATATGGAGTTACATATACCAAATATTTGAATTGTATACTGTCACTTTAAAATGTGCACCATTTAAGAGCAGTCCATAGAGTTGTAACTCCACCTCCTGACAAGGCGTCATGTGATAGACGTGAAGCGCCGAGGCTGAGAGAGTTTTGTTTCTCCCAGGCTTGCTTCAGTAAAACTCTGCATGTTGAAACCAGCTTTTGTTCCAATTTGTGAATTTATTTGCTATTTGGTGAGTGTACTGTGGTGTTTTTCTTGGTTCACTTGGCATGCTGATGACCTGGGTTCATGCCCAAGTCCAGGTCAACAGGAGCAGAGACTAGCAGGGAGTATTTAGAGCATCCGAAGGAATGCTCTCCTCCAAGGGGGAAGGGTGTAAGCCAGCATTGCTATCAAGCAGCTCCTAGTGGCCGGCCTTCAGCGACTCACCTTGTGGCGTGGGTGACCACATGCCATGGGTGCATTTGACCAGGATGCCACGGGAATGCAGCACCAATAGGATGGAGAGGTGGGCGGGAGGGGGGAAACAGAAAAATGGCTGTCTGATTGGCAGGATGTTGGCCACTGGGCTGCATCCGGCATGAAGCCCTGGTGGAATGCCTCTAGTCTGCACTCCAAGCCCTGCACCCCAGAACCAAGATTTGAATCCCAGCCTCCCCTTTCTGTCCCTGCCCAGGAGAGGAGGGCCCCCCGGCGAAGGGATACAACCAGGCTGTCTGGAGGCATGGAATTGGGTCAGCAAGTGATGGCAGGAGGGGTGCTATCCTGGTCGATGGAGGTCCGAAGAAGTGGTTGATTGGGCAGTAGGGGAAGAGCAAAATAAATACAAATTACCATTGTTTTGGTACATAAACTGTGGTTTTCACATCTGCAAATTAGTCATGCAAATGCGTATACTACCCCTAACATTACATGTACTTTTCCTAAAGGGATTTAAAAAACTCAACTTCACATGGTTTACAATGTAACTAATCTGCTTTTGTTGAAGTTAGACATTCCAATTTTTATATTAGTGACAAATTAGTGTTACCCATGTGACTTACAATCTTACAGTAAGGAACTACTGTAATCATCAATGATCATTAAAAGTCATGATGCTGATTTAAGCTTACAGAACTAATCAATAATCATCAGTTGGTGATTTTAAAGCTATATGTCTGATTAAATCATGATCTAGATGATAATCTTAAATCACGATCTCCCTTGATGATCACATGGTAACATTTGATGATTAACAATGAATCAATTGTCAGTCATAACTGACCTTGAAAAAATATGATTGATGATTTACTGATTCACCTGGGAGGTCAAACTGCCTAGCATCATCAAGGAGAGTAACTGCTCTACCCCCTTCCTCCCAGTAGCATGGCCACTCAGTAGCAGTACAGTCAGAAGACAGTGATTATTTATTTAATTTTTTATTTACCAGGTAGGCACACTAGACAGAACATTTGCCTATTTTCAGGCAAGACCTGGGATTATTAATGGGATTGAGCATGTTGTGGGAGGGGGATGACTCAATAAGCTGGCAAATTGGAATATTCTCTGCCAACGTCAATGACTGGGGTCAAGAGGAGGATGCATCTATAAAAAAATAATTGATTTGGAGGACTGAGGGTGGTCAAGTTAGATAGTAGGTTTACAGAACAAGATATCAGCTTCTGGCAAAGTGCCAGGAGCCATGAGGAGACCATAAACATTTTTAGGGCTGTGGGCAGAGCCTGCAGCCCTTCTGTCATCTGTGGCTTAAAAACAGCTTTTCCTAGAACTTCCAGTTTAGTCATTTTCATGTATTTCTCCACAGCTGCAAAGTAGTGTACTCCCCTTCTGATTTTGCTATTTGTTGCTCTATGTTAAAGGCATCTGAAGGTGGGAAGGGGTGCAACTGTATAGTACCTCAGAACTTCTCAGAATATTAACAAAAAACCTTTTTAAACTGCTGTTTCTATTATCTGTCCATCTCAGTCTAATACCTAGGAGACTCATTTCTTCTTGATTTTTGTGAAAACGAGAGTCATCTGTAGACTCAGTGTCACATTACAGTACATACTGTGGAATGCAGATTGCTAACTGCCTCACATTCTTTTCCACAGCATAGATTGCAGACAAGGAGTAGAAACAGAAGACTTGTTTTTCTCATTTTAGAATATGATGTATCCCCACACTAGGCATGTGGGTTAAGGAGCTTGTGTACTGCCTAAAACTAATACTAGATTTTAAAAGCAGTCAATCATTACCTTTTATATTTGAGGTACTTTATCATTTCCCTTTCTTTAATTAGAAGATTATCTGATGTTAATATGTGTGATGTGTGGAAAAGCACTCTGTGTGGCAGCTGACATAGTTAGCTATACTGCCCACACTACATCACCAGCATCGTGACCGCACTGACTGTGACATTACTGTTACTTAGGAACAGCAATTCAGTGACTGCCAGGTTATTCACATGTGATTTCACTGTCAGTGAAATCACAATGCTGATGATGTAGTGGGGGGCAGTACAGCTAGATATGTCAGCTGCTATGTTAAGAGCTGTTCCACACATTCACCACAACATTATGACATAGAAGACTCTCTGATGGGCAAAAGGTAAAAGAAAGGTACTTCAGAAATAACATTTTGTAACTGACTACTTCTTAAAATTTATATTATTTTCCTGTCTGCCTGGTTTTGCTCCACTAGCTCTTTAAATCCCAATACTGACACTGTACTACAGCATTGGGGGGGGGTGCTCTTGTCTTTTCTGTCTGCCTATTCAGATGGATGTTATAGATCCCATGGCACTTCTAAAAAAGAGTAGGGGACAATTTTATTTAATAATATAGTACATTATGCAACACTCATTACAACAGTCAAGAACAGATATTGCAAAAGAGAAAGAAAAAAACAAGAAAAGAAAATATAACATAAAATCAAACAAATAGCAAGAGTACCAAAAATCAGTAATAATGCTAAAAGAAAAATTACAAAAAGAATAAACATTTCAAAGGAAATCTATCCAATTTTATCTTTCAAAAAAGGTACATCTTGCCATCGGGTGACCCATACCGAATTTAACATATGAAGCTTCTCATATAAACATTGCTTATACAATTCCTGTTCCACTATAATAATAACAGACCCCGGGTCCCAGTATTTTTGTTGAAGTACCCATTTGCACCTTGATTGCCATAAAATAAACCAAAAATAGGCAAATATAAGTCTGGTTAGACCAACATCAATATCCAAATTACCCACTGAAAACCCTCCAACAACCTCCGAATAACATAATTTTCCCCATTGTGGATTTTCCCACTTCAGGGCCAAGTGATCCCATACCTCTTTTACATGAGGGTAGTCTATTAAAAAATGAGACATTGTCTCTTCTTATGCAATACAACAGGTTCTAGGACACATTCTGTGATACACTTTTGTGTTTTGCATTGCCTTTGATGTACAGCCTACCATGACATGATAACCATGTAACATCCCACACCCATGGGAGAATATACTGGTCCTGTAAGGTAGCCAACACTTTTGTATAATAAAGATGTGGTATATCCTTGAATTCTTTAGGAGGAACAGGTCCTGCACCTTGTATAGTGACATACATCTGTTTACTTGTATGCAGATTACATGACAAAGAACCTCTGTGTTCAAGCACTGAGGCAATGGTTACCCCAAAGGGCATTTGGCTGGGAAGCCAAGTTTCAAAGAAATACAAAATCACACATGCCCCCATATAGAGGGAGTCCATCTCCATTTTTTTTAATTCAACCAACACAGGCTTAAAATAAAAAGTATTTGTCTTAGCACTGGGGGCCAACACATCCTTCAAATTCCATACATCATACAGTGGTTGGAACCAGGACCGGCCAAAAATAGACCAAAGAGCTAAAGAAGGCCTTGAAAAAACAGTTAGATTTTTGTGGAAAAAAATGCTATAATAAAAAGCTTCTAGATTCAAGAAATTCAATCCTCCCTGGTCGATTGGTAGATACAAAATTTCCCATTTTATGGGGTTCAATCTACACCCCCATATAATTTGAAAAACTAAACTTAATAAAATTGATTCCAATGCTAAAGGAATGGGATAAACCACACTAGTATGTGAAAAAACAAATGGAAGAAGAAAAGTTCTTACCACAGATGCTTTTTTCTTCTTTGTTAGTTACCATCTTTTCCAGAGTAATACTTTCTCCTTTGCTCTTTCAATTTTTGCATTCCAGTTTAACAAACCATTATCCCCACTCCCAAAACTAACCCCTAATACTGTAAAAGGTTCAGAAGACACTAAAATTCCCTGAATCGCTGCTAAATATGGCAGAGAGTCATTAAGAGGGTAAATCACACTCTTCCCTTTGTTAATCCAGGCTCCTGCAATAGTGGAGTACCTTTCAACTTGCTCCATAACTCGTTCTCTAGAAGACTGATCTGCTACAAAGACATACATAACCTGCATAAGCAGATATCTTGACCTCTAATGCTGCCCCCTGAAGTTTAATACCTTGTATTAAAGTATCCTGCTGTATCAGTCTCAAAAAGGGTCTAAACATAAAACATATAGCAGAGGGCTCAACAGGCATCCTTGTCGCACTCCTCTACAAAAAGAAACATATGTACCCATATGACCATTAACCAATGGAATGGCTACTGCTGTCCCATAAAACAATAAAACCCATGAACAGAAAACCTGTGGTGCACCATATGCTCGTAAAACCTGCTCAATAAACCAGTATGGAACCTTGTCAAAGGCTTTTTCCTGGTCTAACAATAAAATAAAGCCATTGAGTACCCCTTCCTTCCCCTGTTCAATTAATTCTCTCACTAACAGAAGATTATGTTTAATAGTATGACCTGGAACCGAACATGCCTGTGCCCACAGATATCAGACAAGGAGCAATAGTAGCCAATCTATTAGTAAAGATCTTCATTAGAATTTTATAATCTACATTTAACTGACTCAGGGACCTCCAATTGTCCAAATTAGTTTTATCATTCTTTTTATACAGAAGAAAGTGAATAGCTATATTAAAGTGAAAATCTACCCTCAAGTGATCTAGAATCCAATTATATACAATTAGTAATACTTTCACTAATAACATTTTTAATATTTTATAGAATTCTGGAGGTAGATCATCTACTCCTGGAGCAGTATCACTTTTTAATTTGGCTATTACTGCTTCCACCTCCTCAGCTCATATAGGGCACATCAGGGCCTCAGAACAGTTACCCAACGTGTTTGGGAATTGAAGAGATGCAAAAAACTGCTGCACTTTCTCCTCTTCAATCTGAGGGACCTCATATGTATCAACCATATACTGAGATACAGTATCCAAAATTTCTAGGCCAGATGTTATCAAGGAGCCTTGTTTGTTCTGAACTGAAGATATCAAACTGTCTGATGCTCTTTGGCTACACTGCTTAAAGGCATCCCCAAAACTAATCTTATCGGGAAAAAAAATCCAGTATTTATTTAATAAAGATGTTGCATGCGAATACTGTAGGCTTTCCATCTCTTCTTTTAAATGTTTGACCTGTGCTGTTAAATTTAAATGCTGTGTGTTGATTACTAAATATACTTTTTCTAGCGGAATACGAAGGCTCAAATACTTTTTATACCCAGCCACCCTAGATCTAGTGGAAAATTGTATAAAAAGGTTCTGCAGCTCAGTCTTAGTAAGAACCCACCAGGCACTAAGATTATCAACTAGGTCAGCCACTGATAAATGAGCATATAAAAATTGCCATATCTTTTATAAGATCATTCTGTAAAAGCGAGATATTGAGCTTCCAGTAACCTTTGCCATATTGAAAGTCCGAATTACCTCTTAGAGTAACAAACAAAACAACATGGTCTGACGTCTCTATGGGAAGTGTGTCTGTGCCTGTTCAACATTAATCACCTGTTTAGTAAATAGAAAATCAATCCTGGTAGACAGACTCCCTCTGTAGTATGTGTAGCCGCCCTGTGGATGCAAGGCCCTATAAGTATCCTGTAACCCACATTGTTGTAATATTGCATACAAACAGTATCACAAAAATATTTTGTGGTGGCCACCCCTCTATCCTGGTTAGCAAGCACACAATTAAAATCTTCTCCCCACAGAATTTGTTTTGTAGTAAACAAATCGGGTTTTACTAGGCTAAAAAGTTCAACCCTCTCCTTTTTTTGTTAAAGGGGCATGAATGTTAATCAGTCGCCATGCCACCCCTTTATAAAAGAAAGTCTAATAAAAGAGCCCTTCCCGATTGTATTTCTACCAATTTAGAGACTTTAAAAGCATCACCATGGCCCGGTGGTGCAGAGGGCTGAGGCGCTGGACACCACACCTTGAACCACACCGGCAACCCAGGTTCGGGAATGGACTCGGGTCATCGGGGGGGGAAGGAGAGGATTGACCCTCCGGAGGACTGCTCTCCTCTCCTGGGGTGGGCAGCTCTGCTCCTGTAGCTGCCTCCCGGTGGAGACCAGGGGCACTACTACGTAGCGGCGCAGGAGGGACAACCACAGAAAAGCAGAAAAATGCATGCATGCCATCTGGATGATAGCGGCCCACCTCCCTGCGTCTCTCAGCCAAGAAAACCTCCAGACTGCATTTCCATGCCCCGGCGATGATGCAAGGGAGTGCTCCATGCACTCCGGTCTCTCTTCCTGATAGCCCTGGCAGGATATGGGAGATCCCCCGCGAAAGGATACGTCCGGTACAACCAGGGCATCAGAGCAGCTGGCTGGTGGATCGGTCTGAGGAGGTAATGGTAGGTCTTGGCTGCCTGAAGGAGAGGACGACAGTGAGCATGGAGGAGGTATAAAGAAATAATGCAAAAAAAAAAAAAAAAAAGAATCACCATGAAACAAAATCCCAACCCCGTCACAGTCAGCCACACCAAAAGAAAAAAAGGAATGACCACAGTACCATAATTTTTGTGCCGCTCTCACCAAAGAAATGGAATTCAGCCTTGTGTCTTGCAACAAATAAATATCACAGTTTAGGTCTTTTAAAACTGAAAGGGTAACTAGATGCTTTCTTGCATTCTTCATACTATTCATATTCAAAGAGGAAATATGAAGGAGTGGCAACGCTACCGGCAGACGTGAAGGGGTTCCTTATTCAAGGGGGCTTCTACAATCTCAAACTTCTTCTGGTCCTGACCCCCCCCCCCCGGGGTTACGTGCCACCTTTTGTTATTAATGATGGCAAGTTGAGGGTCTTCTTCAGATTCTGAAGAGAGAGGAGCCTGAGAAGTAGCTTCAGAGTTCCCCCTTGCTCTGAGTCTTGTGAATTTTTGGCTAGGGTCTCGAATTTATTAAACAGGGGGACCTCAAACCCTGGGGAAGATGCCTTAGCTACTTTAGGCCATGGCCTAGATTGTTGTATCCCCTGTTTTTTGGAAACAACTTTACCAGAAGGGGGGGGCATAGTGGCTTGATCCAAGGACAAACTTTCTGGGCCCGCAAGCACTACAGGAGGTGAGTCCACCAACAACGAGGTATCCATACCATCTTGTTCTGAAGGTACTAGAACCTGCTTGGAGAGTAGACCAGGTGCTACAGACTGTGGGAAGGGGGGAGAAGCAGGTTGGGGAACTATCGGGGTTACCAAGGGATCTTCTGAAGCTGGGGATGGCTCTGCAGGTGCAGGGTGTTTAGTGGGAATAGTACTGGATGCAGTATCCTTTTTTTGAGCTTCTCTTGATAAGGTGTCTTGATTTGGATGGTCTGATCGGTTGTGGATGGCCTCTGGGCATGATCTATATGCATGACCACTCTCAGAACATAGATTACATTTTAACTCTTCATTGCAATCTGTATGAGCATGCCCAAAAGCTAGACACGTACCACACCTTAACCAGTCACAAGCGGAACTTAAGTGTGTATAGGAACTGCACTTAAAACAAGATCTGGGTTGATCAGCATAAAAACAATTCCCACGTTCCCTTCCCAGAAACAAGCTATTGGGAAGATGGACTGGGCCAGCACTATTATTTCTGAGACAAACTTTACACTTCCAGCCCCCTGTCCACAGGTGTTCTTCATCAAAAATAGGCATAGGAGACCCCAACACTTTACATCTTTGTTGTAACCAATACATAATGTCATATACAGACATAGTTTCATTACGAAAAAGAATCGTAACATATTTGATCATAGGTTTTGTTAATGGAAGGGCCCTAAAGGGTAACCATAAAGCTGAGTATCTCAGGGCTTCATATTTAGACCAAAATCTGCTGAGGCCCTGAGGGGTGTTAAAACTAATAGCATTTAAGTCGGCCCCAGAAACATGAATTAAGGCATGCACTTCATTTGAAAAAAAACAAAAACTGATAGAATCACTAATTAACTGTCGACCCACAAACAGCCTGTCAGGCACAACCTTTAGCCCCTCCCCTAAATATTGCAGGTGTACCACGTTCCGTCTCTGTAAAGGTGGAGGAAATCCACTAAATGGATCTTTCCTATGAAAGTTTTCCCAAGCTGTTTTTGCATTGTCAATAGATGTCTTTTTCGGACCATGTGGGCCCAAATCAGTCCCCATTCTGTCTCCCCACCCCTTAGGCTGAGGTATAGGTTCATCTACTTCAGAAGAAGAACTAGAAGTATCTAACCAAGGCCTGGCAGCCTCAGGAGTAGGTTGATTTAAAGGTACAGTTAGTGGAACCTCCGTTGAATTAAGGCAGTTTCTTGGGTCCAAACAAGGGGATTCAGAGCCCACAGGCAACCCCAGGATAGGGATATGAGCTGGGTCAGGCTCCCAGGAACCCTCCATACCCTTTTTCCACTCAGCATCCATGAGGGACCAAGCCAAGGAGTAAGAAGGGCTCCCTTCAATTATTGGAGGCAATGTAATATCCTTCTCCCCATTTACTGCAGAACCAGATGCCTTTCCAATAAGAGAAGAACTCGGCGTACTTACAGCATGTTGCGCGGGAAAAACGTCCAGCTGATGCATTGCAACTTCAGCTAATTCACTCTCATCAAGCTGCTCCAAGTCAACCACCACTGAGTCAGACGCTCGAAATGTTTTTGATGTTTGTGTGTCATTCAGCTGGCTGACGCATTCCCCTGTCAGTTCTGTCAGCCGGCTCCGGAAGATCAGTGGAGCTCATGTTTTCCAGGTTGGTGGTGGCCACGTTAGAATGTCCTGAACCAACTAATGCTGCATATGAGGGGTCTGATTTATCTGGGCTCCAAGGCCTCTCTGTGTTTTGTTCTCCACCGGCATTTTCTGACATATGACTAGGAGACCACCCTGGGCCTCCTACTGTTTCATTCACCATAGACAGATCTGAATTCGCGTTGACCCATACTTCTTGTAAAAGTCGACTGTCTAACGAGAGCTCTATACTCAATTTGCTCCATCCACGTTTCTTTCTATCTTTTAAAAAACTGAACTATTGGCCTTTTTGCTGATCTTGAACACTAGCAGTTCGTCCTAGCAATTTTGGCATATCTTGTGCATGACCTAGTCCCAGTTTTTTTCGGCTGTACATTTTTTCCTCTCCTGGCACATGTCTCAGGCTCTCAGCACACAGCTACAAAGCTGTTTGCACTGCCAGCCTGCTCCGAAAACTCAGCTCTTTTATGTGCCTCTTTTCTAGTCCTCACTTTAGCTTCTTTGTCTTTATTGATAGGTGTATCCCCTTTTCCCAACCGAGAGCCTGGTTTATTTGACTGAACTGTCTCTTGCTCTGCCTCTGTAGCTTGCTGTGAAGGGGCTCATGCCACATCAGCATTCTGCTGATTCACCGAATCTATGACAACTTCAGAAACATTCGTGACAGCGTCAGACTCGTTAATACATCCTGCTAGTGATTCATCAAGCGTTTTCAATTCTTTCAATAAAACCTCCTTCTTTTGCAACATACTTTTCCTCTTTTCAGAAGTTAGTGACTCTAACTCCTTACTTTGCATATGGATGTTTTCATCCATACCAGGCTCCCACAATGATTGGGAAGAAGCAACCTACAGCAAGTTTGCTGCAACCAAAGCAGCATCCACAGCCTCTTGCGAGTCCATGCATAGGAAGGAGGCCTGCTCCCCTGCACTCCCCATGTCCATCTCCTCAAAATGCTCATCCAGACTGGCCATCCTGAGAACAAACGGCCAAGGGTTCCCCCTGCTGGAGATTAGGGGAATTTCCCCGGTGCCCTGGCCAAATTTCCCTCATTCACTAAAAATACCACCAACAGCTTAATCTGGTTCAAGTAAGGATTTATGCTATGTTACAATTTCAGTTGGTTACCATCTGTACCCCCCCCACCCCTGAAAAAGGGACTTCTAGTCTTAGTGGGCCTACCCGGTCAACAAAATTTAATGAATAAATAAATTCCCCCATTATGCCTTATGAATTCCATATAAATCAAATCATTCAAAGGCCATCTTGACCTATAATTTTAATACCTAACAGCAAATCAGAGCCCTTTTCCTGATAAAAGGCTGCCAACATATTACATTTAAATAAACAACAAAGTCACAAATAAGGAAATAGTGGCTTATGGAAAAATCTACAGGGATTTATACAAGGATTTGATGCTGCCTCTACAGGGAAAATACAGGAAAAATGAGGGCTTGTTACAGGAAAATGGTTATTTGGATCTGGGAGCACTGTGATGATTGTGACTAAACAGCGCTATATGGCACCAACAAGAAAATGACTTTGGTCATTTGGTAGCTTTTCACAGCCCTATCGGCTCTGGCTAGACTTGTTTTAAACCTGTGGTGGGGGATAGGGAAGGAAGTGTCCAGCAGGAAGTAACTAGAGTGGGGAGGAGGGGTGGTTCAGTGAATAGCCCTGGCCACCTGGGGAGGGCTTTATTTGGTTTGTTTGTTTTTAACTGTCTTGAATACCGAGTGTTACATAACCAGCATCCAAGCATCTAGTGCTGCCAAATACAAATACTCACTGAGTATTCAAAGCAGGTATTGGCATACCCCTACGCCTGTACTGTATGCATGTATGTATGTATGTGTTTGTGGGGATAATTTTTTTGGCTTGACCTGGATGCAATGCTACAAAGAACCCCCCTCCCACTCCTAGCAATTATAGCTGCACTGGGCTTGCCTTGAACCTTAATCCTTCATGTAGAATGTTGATCCATTGTCACCTGAAATCTGTTGCAGCTAAGGCAATTATATTGACCTTGTCTGAGCGCATGCATACAACTGACACTGATAATGTTAGTTTCTCAGTGTGCTTCCCTGAAAACTGCCAAATGCTTAGAACACTGAGCCAATTTAAGCTAAACTGGGGGTCTTTTGCAATCAGCCTTTCATGAATATTGACTGTGGCTTCCAGTTAATTTTGAGCTTGCTGTCACACTGTCCTTATAGTAAGATAGAGCAGACATGCATTTGCAGCTCTTTTGCCTCCCAGTTTTACCTTCTTTGTACAAAATAGCTGATCTCTGCTCCTCTTACGTAAGCTGTTGTGCCCCTACCCAACCCCCATGTTGCAGTCATCCTGTATTAAATTACTGGCACCTGCTGCCACAGTTCTGCAAGGAACTGATGTACTTCTGATATGGAGTGGGATCAGTTAAAGAACAGAAAAAATACACAATATCACAGGAAACAAAACCAACTGATAATGAAGCATCCTCTTTTTCTAATTTAGTATTCTTTTTCTTTCTTTCTTTCTTTCTTTCTTTCTTTCTTTCTTTCTTTCTTTCTTTCTTTCTTTCTTTCTTTCTTTCTTTCTTTCTTTCTTTCTTTCTTTCTTTCTCCCTTTCTCCCTTTCTCCATTTATTTGTAGGTGTGCACCCCAGGATTGGTGATGCATCTAATTTTTAAAAGGATCCAGGGGAACATTACAGAATCAGGGTATTAATTTACAGCTTTTGCATGTCAGAATTGATATGAATAGACAAATACACACTAAGCAAGCAATAACACACAATGAGGTGTGGGTTATGTCCTTATAAGAGCATACCCAGGTGAATTATAAGGTATGAAGTGCTTGCGCTGAGTACCTTATGCACCTGGACATGTTTTTATCAGGACATAACACACATCTTGGAGTGCGTTATTGTGCTTATAAAATGGGCTCATCGGGTAATTATTGTAAGAAAAAAGAAAGGTATATATGAAAAAGGGTTTTAATAGGTGAAATACTGAGAAATAGTCCCCTTTCATAAGTGTTTCAGTCGTCCCGCCGCCACCACCACCAACGGTAGGGATGGGCTATTTTATTTTGTTTTACTTTCTTTTTCATTAAAGTCATACTTTTTTTGTGCTTTTAGGAAGACTAACAGCATCATCTGTCATTCTATGCATGCCACCCAGCATTTTAGGGAGTAAGCGTGTCCCGCATGGATTTTTACTATAACAGTATGTTTCTTGCCCCCCACCCCATACAGAAAGCATTCCTTTGGTTTGTGTCCTTTTATATGTCTTGACACTGCCAGATAAATCATTTTGTTGCTTTCATATTAAACAGCAGGCTTGAGTGGGAGCGAGCGTGTCAGTGAGCAGCCGCCGTAGCCGTAGATATTTGTTTCCTGCTTCGTGTGCGGGTCACAGTTTTCAAACCGTAACTCTTGGAAAATAAATACCTTTCAGTTTTCTGGTAACAGTAATGGAGTAATGGGCTGCATACAAACTTCTGGGTTGCTGCGACTCACAAGAGTTCGGTGTATGTGTCAGGTGGGGAGGGGGACTCCCGAAATGGTAAGCAGTGGGAGTGAGACATGGAACTCCGAGGAAAAAATGGCTAGTGAGTTTAATAAAATAACATTTTACAGATATTAAAAGTTTAGTGCTTCTGCAGGAAGGGGGGCTTTGCATACACTTAGTGGCATTTTTCTGGTTTGTCTGCTGATGCCACTGCTCTCCCGCTGCAGCTATTGTTCAGACAGATGCCACCTGAAGGGTTGCAAGCTGCTGTGGGAGAGCAGTGGCATATGCGTTGATTTAATTGTGTGCTGCATCTTAGTTGGCACAGGTAGTGCCAGTTGAAGCGTTATCTGCTGATAAGAACATGGCTGGAAAGGCCTTCCAACCAATCAGCATTTAAGATTTTCTTTTTGCACATTTTATCATAGACGCCTAAACAACAAGTTAAGAAATTAACATGATTGACATTATTTACAAAAGTCATTATTTGGATGTATTTTAAAGCTTGTTCTGCGCCTTGATTTTTTGAAAGATGCAATAAAAATGAAGTTTATTATATTATTATTATATCACTAATACAAGTTGCTACATATAACCAAATATGCAGATATAGATTGACCCCCTTTTCCTAGCTGACAAATAGGAATGACTACATATACCTAAAATGAGTACCTATTATCTACTGTATGTTATAGTAGATTAAAAACAGAATCTTTTATTTTTATACTAATAGCATTTTCTTCTCTTTGTTCAGACTGATTTGATATCTCTACATAATTCTGCCAGCAGAACACTGTTACTGAGAGCAGTTTGGTCACAAAAAACACATGCCAAGAAATGATCCATCTCCCAGCCCTTAAAAGTATTTTTGTTTAATGACAACTGCAAGATAAAGTGAGTGTTGCTGCCTACTGAGGGGGTTTCCCATATAAGCAATAAGGTATGACAGGGCACGTGTGAAGCTGGGTTATAAAGTGGGAAGGAAAAATACTACTTCTTGGTTCACGGAGAAGGTTCCAAAGCAGTGTGGTTCAGGAATCATAATCAGCTGATGAACCTGTCTTCATTTTTTTTAACGTGGGTCCATTTTATAAGTCCAATAAGACACTTCAGGATGTGGGCTACTATACTCGAACCACACGTCTAGGTGGTTGAAGGCATTCAGCACAAGCTTCTGGTCTCTCACAATGCACCTAGGCATGCGGTTCATGACTAGTAACCCACACAATGTTGTGTCTTATTGCTTACATAACATCATGCCTCAAGTTCATAGTAAGGCTCAAGATGTTGCCAAGTGACTTAAAGGCCCCTTCCCCCCAAGAAGTGACATTGTTCCAAAATAACACATGCCCTGGAGTGCCTTATTGTGGTTATAAAATGGATCCTGTAGACAAAAGAACAAAAGGCTTTTTATGTAGGTTTTTTTTTTGATTATTTTCAGACAGTGCTGTTGTGCTGAGATAATATTATGGCTGGAATGGGTCCGGCATGATTGCCCGACTTTTACTTTCCCAACGCACTTTTCCCTGCCCCACGTTCCCGAATAGTGGTTGCCCTACTAGGTATGTTTACCAAGTGCTGTTTACCTGACAACTGTGGTGTAAACATTGACAGGCACTTTAGTTTATGTCCTTCCCAATAACATCCTGGTGCCTGCTTGTATGTGGTTGGCCCCCCAAAAGCCCATCCTGGTATGCCCAATCCCCAGTGTCATCCTTGTTCCCTCTTTCTTTTTTTTATTTTAATTAAAATCCGAAAAGCAGAAACCCATCCTTTGATGTCTTTTGTGAACTTCTTGCCCCTCTGATCTACCACCTACTCCACCCTTGCTCCTCTCTCTTCAACGGCCTCCATACCCCTCACACAGAAAAGAAGTCCACCATCAAAAATTCACTCTGTGAGTAAAATGCATCCAATTGTTTCAACGCCAACAGTAAACTAAAGATACGAGGTCAAGTGCAATCGATGTATTTTCGGTGCATTTTGAACTTTTATCGAAGCCCCGCTTCACCCATCTACAAGATAGAAACATAACCACTTTACTGTAAGTAGTCACTTACCAAAACACGTGTCTTTGAGATACTATGCCGGTTACCAGTGTTGTTCTGAAGCAAGCATGTGCATACATTCGGACAGAGATTTAGAGTGGGGCTCACACCTAGTGTGTCTCAAAACATAAAGTATATTTAAGATAAAAGCTTGGGATAAATCCTACCTAAGGAAGGAAGCAGATAAAATAAAAGAAAAAATGCTTATTTTTGTTACCTAGCCTACAGTCATTCGGTAGCTTGCTAGTGTATGCTCTTGTCGGGATTTATGGCTGGCAGTTATCTATGACTCCTATACTCATTAAACTGGGGAGGAGCAACACCCAGATGTTGTTCATCAGTTATGCTATCTTCATTGAACAGACTAAAATTAGGGAGGCTTGTTTGAATTGTTTTAATCCAGTGTGTTGCTTTAATCAGCTAGTCTTGGAAAGCATATTGGAAATATAGAATATTGCAAATAACATAGTAGGGTGCACACCTAGAGTGTCTCAAAACACAAAGTATATTTAAGATAAAAGCTTGGGTTAAATCCCTACCTGAAGAAGGAAGTAGATAAGGTAGATAAAGTTAAAGAAGAAATGCTTATTTTTGTAACCTAGCCTACAATCGTTCGGTAGTTTGCTAGTGTATGCTCTTGTTGGGAAGTGCTTCGTGGGATGTTAATTGTCAGTAAAATGAACCTGATGGTAAATGGGTGCAAGGCAACTTTCTGTTGGGCAAATGGATTTCAGGAAACCATACGGATCCCCTCTGAACCGGCAATGGTTATTCAGGCAGATGTGGTGTTCCTCTTCTGTCTCACAACCAATATCCCAGTCATTCATTAAAAATGCATAAGATATTTTGTCCAGTTTACTTCTCACT
The DNA here is from genome assembly GCA_016271365.2 of Neoceratodus forsteri. NCBI lineage: Eukaryota > Metazoa > Chordata > Ceratodontiformes > Ceratodontidae > Neoceratodus > Neoceratodus forsteri. The sequence continues at coordinate 459,781,366 of CM028132.1, forward strand.
TGGGATCTCCACTTCTTCAGCAAAGGCAAGACTGAATGCTAAGCACTGCTCTGCACTTGCTTACAGTATGCTACACTGGTCTCCCCCATATCGAGGGAACCCCAGCTGTAATGTCCATACCCTCATTTTGTGGGAGCTGGAGATGGATCATGGGTGATTTACATACAGTAACCAGGAACATCAGGGGGCTCAGTTACTACCTAAAGAGGAAACCAGTTTTATCCCACCTCAAATGTCTTTGGGTACAGATTGTGTTCCTCCAAGAAACCGGCCTCACTATTGCAGAGGTGGTTAAACTCAAAAGAGACTGGGTTGGCATGGAGGCTCATAGTATAGCCCTGGTCAAGAAATGGGGTGTGCCCATCCTACTCCACAAAAAAACTGCAGTGGACCTTGGGTAGGTAAACCACATGTAACCCCTCACCCCTGCCTTTTTACTAAAATGACAGGTGGCATGCTGTTGGCGTTGGTAGCAATACCTGGTGGGGACCTGGGTTCGGGGAGGATGAGGTTACCTGGCACAAGGGACCTAGGTTTGGCTACTCTGCACAGGGGCACCCAAGCAAATCCAACTACAGGAAGCAATAACTGTAATGTCCAGAACCAGGATTGGGATTTTTCAGTGTGGCTTTATTCAAAACTAGCTGAACATAACAAAGCATAGATGGTCCCCCAAGGGGCTACGTTCACTGTATATGCAGATTAGAAACTACAAGGTGGTCCACTTGAAGAATGAACCCATTTCTACTGTTGTCTGGCTCTGGACCCACCAGGCACTCGGCCCGGACTTGCATGCGCTTTGAATACACAGCCCGACTGGCCTGGCTCCCCTGCCGGCCACTTGACTGACGGTCCATTTGAAGAATGAACCCAACTTTACTTGGAGTGACTCCCATCAAACAAGGAGTATATTTCCCAAACTGTGGCTCCCTACACCACTTAGAGTCTGTGACTCTTAGAGAGATTTTCCATTTACATCTACGTCGAGTACCTACCTCATCACTGGCCAGGCGCTATGAGGCAAGTAGCAATCACATAAGAAATCCATAGAGGTGGACCTGGTTACTAAAGATGGGGGGTGTTCCCACCTCCAGCTCCCATAGCCCATACCCAGCCATTTCTCTGGACAAACAGAAACTTAAACTTTGAAATGTAGATTAAACGGTGGATGACCTGAAGCACCCCCTCTACAACAGTACTTGAAATCCATTCAGACTTTAAACTTTAAACTACTCTATTTGTTTGTCCTAGTAGAATAGGCCTCCCAAATAGTAGTTCACATCCCAGCTTTTTCTTCATATTTTCCAAACTGAAGAAAACATATTGTTTGCCCTCTCAAATAGAGCACAACACTCACCCTTTCGTTGCAGGTGCCCCACAGGCGAAGTACCACTTCTTTCACTGTTATACCAGAACAGAAACTGTAAACAGGCAGCTTTCTTCTGTAGTGGAAAATTAGGGGATTGCCCCTGGAATCCACAGAGGGACTTCTCTTCCACCCCGGAGGGAGGGGGCACTGAGACCTGGACAGTGGTCTCCACCACTTAATACTGGACTCTAATTTTCTCCCAAGGAAGTAAACAGAAAAACACTTCCTTCTACTTGTAAACAAAACAGTAGACTTCCTTCTTGCTTTAAGACAAACAGAAGACTGACTTTGAAAACTCCCAAAGTTCTAACTCACTCCCTGTGCTGCAGATTCCAAATTGGCTTATGCAGCTGCGACAGTTCTAAGGTGATGTCATCTCTCAAGTCTCAGCTGTGACTCCATTTAACCGGAATTTCACAAGCTACCTTCCCTGCCTACCACTAGGTCTTACTGGGATTCTAATAACCCCGGGTAACAAGGGGGTTACACTCGCCCTTGACCAGGAAAATGACTGTCCCCAGTCATTATGCACCCGGCCTTAGGCCATCCCACCCTATGTGCTACCTGCGGAGGGGGGTGATCAGGCCCCCTCCTACCATGTGCAAGCACAGGCAGGCAACACTAAGGACCTAGAGGCCTATGGATGACTTGTCAGCCTCTACACTATCCACTTACTATGGACACCTAGTGGCTCTGGTAGAACCATCCAGAGCATAGCCCTGATAGATCAGCACTGCGGTCCCTACTGCAGGTCAGGGCCACAGCCTGTCCACCCCCCCCAACCCTCTAGGGAAAACCGATCTGCCTCTAACATAATATTCCCAAAAAAAAAAACCTGGGGACCTCCTCGACCTTGGGCAACCTGCAACTACACCATTAAAATACCAATTAATACTTCCTCCCTACCCCCACAACCACACCTGTGGAAGGAAAAGGGTTAACACAGTAACAACCATAGCAATAACAACACAGTACTTTAAATTCTACACAATAAAGCACTGATGAGGAACTCCGATGAGCCCCTCCTCCTCTTCTTGTCTTCTCTTCTGTCTTCCCAGGAACACCTGTAAGAAAAAGACAAAAACAAAACACACTCCTAATCTGCATACACAGTCTACCTAAACAACAACCCTACCATACAAAAAACACTGAACAATCCCAAAAAGATTTTTTAGAAAAAGGTAGAAAACACAGTATTTACATTAGAGTACAATAATGACATTATTTACAATACACATTTGGGGGGATGGAGTGCCCTAAAAGTCCCAACTAGTGACCACAAGGCCTGAAGGCTAGTCCAATAAAGAGTCTCTCCTGGGCCGGAGCCCCGTGAAACACAGTTCTAAAAGGCCAAAGTCCCGAAGGGGAGAGTCTTTACGGACAGTTCACACATTTTTGAAGTCTGTAGTGTAGGGTGTGTACTGCAATGTCATAAATATAGAAAAAGTGTTTTTCGGACTTACCAACCATTTGTAGTATACCAACGAAACCAACCTTGTCCCTGCCGAAGACTCTCCCTGGCAGCATTTCTTCTGATACAGCTAGGTGGACATCTTCCGGGAAACCACAGGAGGGCGCATCTGGAAACAGCTGGGCTGATGTCATCTCTGGAGAAGGAACCTTAGAACAGGAACAAAAGGAAAAACAGCTGGTCCAACATCATCCGATTACCAGGCGATGAACAGGAAACAGCTGGGCTGGTGTCCTCTCTGGATCTGAAGTTATCTGGTGGGCCAGTAGATGGTTGCTGAACAAGACAGTACACTGTAGACTGATGAATGTGGAGCACCTGAGTCCTTGGTTATTCATATTGGCGGATCAATAAGGGCACTTCACAGTCTGATGTGGCAGTATTGACTACCACTGCTCGGCTCTCCATTTTGTAGGCACGGGCTTAATTACTGGGCGGTCCTTGCACTGAGGCCAATAGTACCGGGGGTCAGGGGCTTGAATTATTACCCCATCTGGGCGCACATAACTCACACAGTGGGAGACTTCACATCCCTCTCCGTCCACTATTCTCACTCTGTCCATAAACAGTGTCCTGCCTCTCTTCCACTGTGTATACTTTTCATGGAACAGTCTATTCTTTACATGCTGGTTGGCCCTAGGATGCACATGTTTCATTGCTTCATCCCAGATCCAGGATTTCCTGCAGTCCTTAATCTCCTCCCAGACTCTCCGAGGAAAGGTAGGAAAGGTCATACCATAGATCGCATTTGCCTTTCTACGAACCAGTCTCTCCTCTTTACTTGCTTTGGTCAATCTGAGACCGCTGGCCTGGCTTGGGGGTGGCCAGTCCTGGTTCTGCAAGCTTCGCATCCTCAAAGAAATTAAAAACGGATCCCTGACTTCTTCTTCTTTAAAGCCAGGGCAGTGGCATCACCACCTTCTTCAATACATTCCTCCGAGGCAAGATCTTGAGGCTGTGTACCCGTTCCTTTCTCACAAGGCCACATAGGTTCCCCCTCATCTTCCTCTTCACTGAGGATCTGAGCCCAGGAGTGAGCAGTCATTCTCACCCCTGAGACTATCCATTCATCACTAGGAGCAGAGGTCAACACCTCCCAGTCAAAGGCCTCCTGCATCTCATCTTCACCTGCGAGACTTGGGCTAGGCCCCCCCACCCAGGGGTCTATTGATGCTTTATCTGAACTTTCTTTCTGAGATACAGCATCCAAAACTTCATCTTCAGGTTCAGTCTCTAACTCTGCACCCTCTAGCTTTGTGCCATACTCCCCCGAGGGACCTTCCTCCACAGGCTCCGCCTGATGCTGTGTGCTGCCAACTGCAGATTCCTGAATTTTTGTCCATGTGGGAGCCAAACGAATTGGAGGCGCTTTATACAAGCCATATTTTTGTAGACATCCAGCACAGTGAGGAATCATGAAGACATCCCTTCCAGCACTCAAGCACATCTGGCATACACGCACTGGATAATTAGGAATTGCCACATCAGGAGGGAGTTGCCCTCCATAGCACCACTTTTCAATATCTCTCAGTCTATTTACTGCTGCTGTTACTGCAACCCGGGCATGATCCGGGTAACGAGCTGGTCCTGAGGCCATAACTGCTGAAAAATAAACAAAAGTTCACTGTAACTGAAAGTCCCACTTTCATGAACACACTCTGTAGCTTTAAAATGGCTCCTCTGCTGCTGTGTTTACTTTACTACCCCACCCTGTAATGGCGGCGGCAGCACTCCTGTGCATCAACATTTAGACTCTGGGTCAAGCCACTGCGCACTGGATTTACATCAGCTACTGATAAATTTTACTCAAACTGCACAACTTGCTCTGATCTGGCTTTTCACACATTTACAGGATTTTCCTTGGACTTTTTCACATGCTGGCAACATTCATTTAATTTACAGTCCCTTAAAAGCTTCAGGTTTCAGCTCAGGATTGCCTGCTTCTACTAGTGTTGCATTTTGCTACAACCCACAATCTCTCTCTGGCTGCAAACTTTAAACTGAGGCTATTGTCACTTCCATGCACACATTTAATGGCTTTACAGACTTGCACTTGCTGGCAGGACATCACACAGTCGTTACTTGCAAAGCGACTATACTGCTGCACACACATTTTGTGTGGCATTACTGAAAATCACTGATTGAACAGTTTTAAATTGTTTACTCACTGTTATTGTAGCAACTTGCTGCGATGGGGTAAAACAGCCTGCAGCCAGATTTTGAAGGCCTTGGAACACAAACGGGCGGGCAGTCTCCGTGATCGTCGTTTTATACACCAAACTCGCTATTTCCACGATCGATTTGCGGGTTGAGCCCGATTTTAAACTTAAAAGTCACTTTTTGAATGTTTACAGCGCTTTGAATACTTCGCGACGCTCCTCCACTGCCAGTACACGCACTACTCTCTGTCTCCCTCTCGAATGCTGAGGCAGTCTCAGAAGAGCTGGCTGAGGGGCAGGACCAATGGCAAACTGACCAACCACATGACGCCATGCAAATGAGCCTCTTCTTCCTCACGAGGGCTCCTCTCCTCACGGTGATCGTCGAGCAGGCAAATTTAAACTGTAAAATGCACTTTTTTTTTCTCAACTGACTCCACGGCGGGAGCCCATTTCAACCATGTAACATTGCCATTAACTCTGCAGTCTCTTTACACAGAAAGCATTTCCAACATCCAGGGCATAATTTCTCTGTTGCTACCCCTAGTTTTCCACACTTTCCTTCACAGAAATTTATTTTAAAAGCATTTCAAACGTCCAGGGCATAATTTCTCTGTTGCTACCCCTAGTTTTCAACACTTTTCTTCACAGAATTCACTTTAAAAGCATTTCAAACGTCCAGGGCATAATTTCTCTGTTGCTACCCCTAGTTTTCCACACTTTTCTTCACAGAATTTACTTTAAAAGCTGACAAAAATGCTGTAAACAATTTTGATGCAGGACAAGGGCACACTCTTTGGCTTTACAGCTCCTTGGTAAACAGTTGGCATTTTTTAAACAGCAGCACGAGATTCACAGCACACAGCAACACACTAGTGAAATTGCTTCAGCTTTTTGGGCTACCTACTGCCAGATAGCCAAAACGCTAGCCCACTTGCCCAAGCACCTTCCTTCCCGAACAAATCCAAAGTGGTGCCTCCATTTTTGTAACCCCTCACCCCTGCCTTTTTACTAAAATGACAGGTGGCATGCTGTTGGCATTGGCAGCAATACCTGTTGGGGACCTGGGTTCAGGGAGGATGAGCTTACCTGGCACAAGGGACCTAGGTTTGGCTACTCGGCACAGGGGCAGCCAAGTAAATCCAACTACAGGAAGCAATAACTGTAATGTCCAGAACTAGGATTGGGATTTTTCAGTGTGGCTTTATTCAAAACTAGCTGAACATAACAAAGCATAGATGGTCCCCCAAGGGGCTACATTCACTGTATATGCAGATTAGAGACTACAAGGCAGTCCACTTGAAGAATGAACCCATTTCTACTGTTGTCTGGCTCTGGACCCACCAGGCACTCAGCCCGGACTTGCATGCGCTTTGGATACACAGCCCGACAGGCCCAGCTCCCCTGCCGGTCACTTGACTGACGGGCCATTTGAAGAATGAACCCAACTTTACTTGGAGTGACTCCCATCAAACAAGGAGTATATTTCCCAAACTGTGGCTCCCCACACCACTTAGAGTCTGTGACTCCTAGAGATATTTTCCAATTTGCGACCCACGTCTGGGTACCTACCTCATCACTGGCCAGGCGCATGAGGCAAGTAGCAATCACAGAAGAAATCCATAGAGGTGGACCTGGTTACTAAAGATGGGGGGTGTTCCCACCTCCAGCTCCCATAGCCCATACCCGGCCATTTCTCTGGACAAACAGAAACTTAAACTTTGAAATGTAGATTAAACGGTGGATGACCTGAAGCACCCCCTCTACAACAGTACTTGAAATCCATTCAGACTTTAAACTTTAAACTACTCCATTTGTTTGTCCTAGTACAGTAGACCTCCCAAATAGTAGTTCACATCCCAGCTTTTTCTTCATATTTTCCAAACTGAAGAAAACATATTGTTTGCCCTCTCAAATAGAGCACAACACTCACCCTTTCGTTGCAGGTGCCCCACAGGCTAAGTACCACTTTTCACTGTTATACCAGAACAGAAACTGTAAACAGGCAGCTTCTTCTGTAGTGGAAAATTAGGGATTGCCCTGAATCCACAGAGGGACTTCTTCCACCCCTGAGGGAGGGGCACTGAGACCTGGACAGTGGTCTCCACCACTTAATACTGGACTCTAATTTTCTCCCAAGGAAGTAAACAGAAAAACACTTCCTTCTACTTGTAAACAAAACAGTAGACTTCCTTCTTGCTTTAAGACAAACAGAAGACTGACTTTGAAAACTCCCAACGTTTTAACTCACTCCCTGTGCTGCAGATTCCAATGTGGCTTATGCAGCTGCGACAGTTCTAAGGTGATGTCATCTCTCAAGTCTCAACTGTGACTGAGAACAGAGTGAGACAGTGTAAAACCCATTTAACTGGAGTTTCACAAGCTGCCTTCCCTGCCTACCACTAGGTCTTCCTGGGATTCTAGTAACCCCGGGTAACAAGGAGGTTACACACAGATATGGATGGGAGATGGCTGCTTGTCGAGGTGGTCACACCCCGGGGTCCTCTTATCCTCATCAATATCTATGGTCTAAACAATGATGACCCTGCTTTTTTTTAGTCTCTTAACCAGATCCTCATGCAGTTTGCCACCTTAGCTGTCCCTGTAATCCTGGTGTGACTTTAATGTAGTTATAGAAGCCTGAATAAACCACAAAACTGGTCAGTATGACCCGCATGTGACAGCAAAGAAGGCCCTAGAGGAACTTTTTAAGGAGCATGGCTTAGTGAATTAGTGGAGACTGCAGCATCTGCACAAAAGAGGCTATACATGATCCTCTACTGCCCTCTCTACCTCCAGCTGCATGGTTACATGGTTTAGCACTTCAGAGGTAACCCATAATCTGCTGTCAACTGAGATCCATCCTATCAGCATCTCTGATCATGCCCTGGTATCCTTCTCCATGATGTGAAGGACCTCTCCCCCTCACTGCAAGTCCTGTAGGCTTGATCCCCTTCTGTTGAAAGACCCTAAATTCATGCAGCGGGGAAAGCAGGAGACCGACATTTATGCAGACCAGAATGGGATCACCTCAAAAAAGATGATTTGGGAGGCTTATAAGGCAACCATGCATGGACAAATAATACGCTATACTGCTCAGATGCAGAGAAAGGGAGGTGGAGCATTCTTCCCTAGAAGCAGAGGTCAGCAAGGAGGAGGTGGAGTACAAACAACAAAAGCTGCCCTCCAGGGAGACACTAGTCTATCTCACAAGTACTAAAATGCTGCTCAATTAGTTGCTTTCATGAAAAGCTGAACTAGCCCTTCTTCATCTTAAATGCACATACTGGAAGGGAGAAGATAAAGCCAGAAATCGCCTGGCCTACAACATAAGAAAATGAGAAACAGGGAAGCACATTGCAGGACTCAAGGATAGCAACCATATAGTTCAGATAGACTCTAGTATCCTTACTACCATTATGTAATTCTTCTACATAAAATGTTGTCTTCCTCCAGCAGTCCGCTGACCAAGGAGAACATATTCTTCTTCCTCAATTGACTCCCCCCCTGCCCAGGGTCACAGCCACTAAAGACAGGGTCACTGGATAAGACAATAACACTCCAGGAAGTGCAGATGGCTATCCACATTATGAAGGGCAAAGCTCTTGGCAGAGATAGCTTCCCCATCGATTTCTACCAGCAGCTCACTGATGAGGTCAGCCATATATTATTTTTTATTATTATTATTTGGTAACCAGGTAAGGCCCACTATGTACAAGTGCCGATTTTCAGGGGTGACCCAGGAGCACTGGGGTGGTTAAGTGACTTGATTAGAGTTGCACAGTATACAAGTGGAGGTTGTGGGAAACAAACCCATGTCTGCTGGATGCACCAAGCTCATTCACAGCTCATTACTCTAATCTCTAGGCTATACTGCCAGGTGTTCCATGAAGTTCTGCAGTCCCAGACCCTATCACCCATTATATGCAAGGCAGTTATTACTGTGTTGCCTAAAAAAAGGCAAGAATTGCACAATATCGGGGAGTTATCATCCTATTTTTCTTATAAATGCAGATGCCAAAGTCCTGGCAAAGATTCTGGCATCTTTGCTGGACCTTGTACTGTAGAGCTTATTCACCCTTCCCTTGTTGGTTTTGTTAAGGGTAGACAATCCTCTGATGATCTCTGCTCCCTACTGAACATCCTGCATGTTGTCCAAAAGGATCCTACACCAGCAGGCGCCATGGCAATTGACTTCAAAAAGACCTTTGGCTCTGTAGAGTGGCAGTACCTTCTTAGTACTATGGAGCTCATGGGGTTTGAACCCACCTTCCTCTGCTGGATACAAGTGCTCTGCAGTGCACCAGCAGTGTCTGTTTTAACCAACAGGCTAGGATCAACCCTTTTCCCCTTACAGGAAGGAACTAGGCAGGGTTGCCCACTGTCCCCTCTCCTGTTTGTGTTGACCACAAAGCCTTTGGCCATTGCTATCTGACATCACCCTCTCCTGAGAGGGATTGCCATGGGGTTGGGGGGAGAATGCCAGGCACTTTTGTATGCTGACGTTCTGCTCATTCTCCAGGAGAATGGACTGGCCACCCTGGAGCCCCTATTAGAGTTGCTGCAACGCATCACAGAAGTTTCTGAGCTGAGGGTGACCCAAAGTATAAAATAAAATTGATTGGATTGATTGATTGATTGAAGTAAGACAGAATTATTACCCCTGAATTTCCTCTCCTCCACCATTTTTTTCACAGATAAGGACCTCAAATGGAAGATCGATGCCCTCAAAACTCACATCACCCACATTTTCTCGCACCCCCCCATACCTATCCCCAAAGTGGTTTCAGAAGCTAGATAGGCTTATTGGGGAGTACCTGTGTGAAGGGAAACCACTCCAATACAGTAGAGAGAAGTTACAACCCACTAATCCAGGGGAGGGTAGGGTATGCCTTGGTTTGAGAGATACCATTGGGCCTTTGCTACAGCACAAACTGTGCACTGGTACTCACCGTCTTCACATTCCTCCCCACTTTGACTGCATAGGGAACAAGGCCTCTCACAGAACCCTCTTGCTGCCATGTTCCTCGATGGTGCTATGCTCTAGTCTCTCAGAGATCATCCCACTGTCAACTTCTTTATAAAGGCTTAGAGATAAATTCACAAAAATCCCTGAAAATATCTCCAACACATCCATCGTTGGAGCCCCTCTGGGACAATGATGCCTTTTGTACTGGAGCGTCATCCACAAAAGGACCCTCCTGGGCCCACTGAGACATTATCATGGTTAGGGATCTTTTCACCCTGGACAGATCACACATTGAGACCTTTGGTGTCCTACAAGCATGCCTTGGTCTCCCGAAGTGGGACTTCTGGAGATGCCCCAAAATTAGGAGTATAAACATGGATAGAGGGCCCTTATGCTCAAAGGGGATCTCATATCCTGGGGTCACCCTAGTAGATCCCAGATTGAAGCTCCTCAGGGGAGAGATAGCTGCATATACCGTCTGCTTTTTGGGACACCGTACTGTATCAAACTATCCCCTCTAGGCTCACTTAGGAACAGGACCTAGGCATGTAGATTACTGAGGAGGTATGGTCCCAGTGTGTTCATAGAGCCTACACAGCACATAGAAATGGATTTAGCTGCATCATCCAAAGCAAGATCAACCTCAGATGATACCATACTCTGGCTGCCCTCTCTTTTGAAGTTAGGACTGCTATGAGGGGATAATAGCCCCCTTCTTTAAAGGCTTCCACAAACTTGTCATACAATATTGGGTACACAGGTCTGATTGGATGGCCCTCTGTTCCTTCTAGGAATGTTTGCATTCCCACTACAGAAACATTGACTGTTAGCGTAGTGGCAAAACATGTATTCCTCTGTAAATAGTGCTCCACTGAGGTCCCTTCAAGAGGCTATAGTGGAATGACTCACGGGGTGTGCAGTGATGTGAGTGAGTTTTATTGAGCATCTCAATTTGAGTGAGACAATAAAACTGCTCATAATAAGAGCGAGTGGTGAATAACACCGATGGGTACTGTAGAGTGAGTGTCGCAGTGAGCTACTCTCGCTAAAGCAGGATATGGGGATTTGTTTTGCAAAGCCCTGCTGAGCTGGCTGTTTGGCACAGTGGCTTGAGCCACTGCCTCTGTAGCTGGTGGACCCAGGTTCGGGTCTGGCTGTGTGAGAAATTTTTTTTGTTCTGTTTTCTTTATTCCTTTATGTCTGTTCCCCCTGGAGTTCATTATATTTAAATCGGGGTGTGTGGGGACAAATTGTTGCTCTGTTTGCTGTTTTTGAGGTAGTAAGTGACCATCGCTGTTTGTGATAGTCGGTATAATGTTACTTGCCCTTTTTGTTTCGGGCGCATTTCTGTTCGCTCTTTTTTGTCGGTGAGATTAAAAACTTGCCTTTATCACATAAAACCACTCATGGCTTTGGGGCAGCTGGCCAACTGGGAGAAAATATCCCACAGAAATGTGGGCATACTAACCTAATACTATCAAATCTGGGGACTATACCTGGTGTCAGAGTACTGTATCTTCAGTCTAATCCCACGAAATGACAGTATGGATGGCCCTCATGTTTTTGAACCCCCTTCTGAGCATCAATGTCTCAGAGAGGCCACTTTCAATCCTTGCATAGTAACATAGAATTTGTCAGCAGATAAGGACCTCTTGGCCCACCTAGTCTGCCCAGTTTTCGCTACCTACTGTGCCACCGCAGATCCTACTCGATGTCCAGTTGTCTCCTCGCCTTACCTTGCTACCAAGATCCCCTTGTATCTGTCCCATGCATGCTTGAATCCTGTAACCATTTTGGCACCCACCATCTTTGCTGGAAGGCCATTCCAGGCATCTACCACCCTCTCCGTGAAGAAGTATTTCCTATTCCTAATCATTGCTCAGACTCCAGAACCCAGATGTTAGTTACTGTTTTTCTTTTTTTGTTTATTTTTTTTTCTGGGTTGGGGGAAATTCTTAGTACATGACGAATTTGCCAGATCTTTATCTCTTGTTGTGCTTCAATAGTTCTGTACTATGTTTTACTATAATGTTCTTGCTAACAGTTATTGAGATTGGCATTTGGTTCCTCTGTAAAAGTACACTTCATGCTTGCACAGTTTGTAAGTTGTGAAAATACTCAGTAAAAGGATTAACTGAGAAAAAGGTGAGTCCACTAAAATTAAAGATGGTACCCTCAGTTTCAGGTGTAGCTCTCTCCATAGCAGGTATGGTGTCTGCACAGTATACCCTGGCTAAAGTCTTTCCTTTTCATATGGTAATGCTCCATTCTGTCACATTTTTAACTTGCACCGTGATTCTGCAAACAGTGGCACGTGCATGCATAGGTATCACAATTCGCTTCACCAACAGTCCATCAGGCAATCCATGCTCCTCTGGGACATCGACAATCAAAATCCACCTTTATTTAAGTACACCACTTATGGTGCATTCTGCTTTGGGTGGCAAAGCAACCTCTTCTCAGTCTTGTTGCACACTATTAATAAGTAAGTAAATATTTAATGTTCAGCACCCAATTCTGGAGGCTTTGGGTGCCGTACATAAAATTCTAGAATCATGATAAAATGACAGGATGCACAATAAAATCCTAAATGTAAAGCAGCATTAAATATTACAGTATATCTTCAGGGTATGCTGGCTTAAATAGGTGAGTTTTCAGGCCCCCTTCTGAATACCTCCACTGTGGAGGCCTCTCTCAGGGATCTTGGTAATGAATTCCAGAGAACCGGACTATCCACCCTGAATGAGAAATCACCTGAGGTTTTCAGCCATGTCTACAGAACTGCAAGGAGGTCCTGGGTGGAGGAACAGAGGGAGTGAGTCAGAATGGCCAGAGTAAGGAGGTCTGACCAGCAGCTGGGGCCCAGTCCATATACAGCCTTATAGGTGAGCAAGCCCACCTTTGAAGCGAACCTGCCACCTGACCGGCAGCCAGTGCAGACCCCACAGGACCAAGGCCACATTACAGAATCTGGATAATCCTGTCAGCATCCTGACCAGTGCATTCTGCACTAGCTGCATTTGATGGAGGTTCCCCCCATTGACCCCGAGATAAAGAGCATTACAGTAGTGGAGCCTCGATGTTACAAAAGTGTGCACCAAATGATGGTAGGTCTTCAGGTGGAATTAGGGGCTTGATCCAAGAAATGTTTCTCAGATGGTAAAAACAGTTTTTGACAACAGCTGACACCTGATCCTCAAATGGCAGCCTGTCATCGAAGATCACTGTAGTGTAACATTTTACTTAAGTATAACCTTTTACAATATAACCAAATGTCTTGTGATAACCTTATAATTTCACAACACTTTACACTTCACAACATTTAACATCAAATGTCCTATAATAAACTTATCAGGATGGTGTGCCCTTATTGGGAAGGTATACACCTGTTATTTATTTATTATTATTTATTTATTTGCTTTTGTTAACTGGGTAAGGCACACTAGACAGCCATGTGCCTATTTTCAGGTGCGACCTGGGAGGGTTACAAGGTAGATGCATTCAAGAACAGTGAGTGAGTCAAGTTTAACATACAGTGAAATAACAGTCAATAACAAAATTTGACATACAGAAAAATAGTAGGCTTAACAGGGATTGAAAAGGTAGCTAACAGCATTTGAGACGATTAAGGACATGATAAATAAAGTGAGGTACATACATGGTGAGTTAGGCAGTGGACAGCTAAATACATAAACAGGTTCGATCAAATGCAGACAGAAGTAAGTGCCAGCAACAAAAGGGAGGGGGCACTGGGGGGTTACACTGGGGAAAGGACAACAGAGAGGAGGGGTATGGAGGGCCATGTGAACTCATAGGGAAGGAGGACAGGAAGAAAGCCTGGTGCAAGGAAGCCATGTAGTAGTTACTCGACCAGTTAACAGGAGGGTAAGTGCAGTGGACGCTGTGGGTGCTGAGACCACCCAGCATACCAGGCGCTAGTGCACTACGAGGTACAGGGACATGTGGTGGATCCCTTCAGGAAGTTCCAGAGGGAGGCTTTAAATCCAGGATGGGAGGAGGAGGACTGAGTAAGGGCTGGGAGCGAGTTCCATATTTTTGGGGCGTAGGTAGCAAAGGCCCGATCGCCCACAAGGGAACGTATGGGGCCATAGGCACACCCCGGAAGCGGCTTCCCTGGCTGCCGTATCTGCCATGTCATACAAGGCTCTCAGGACATGGGAGCCTATGTCTGAGCCTGATTGGAGGAGGGTCAGGATCTCTGTCTTCTAGGCAGGGTCTGGAAGGGTCTTCATCAGCTCTAGTCCCCTCTCCCAAAGCGCATTCTGGTACTGCACCATATGCATCAGAAAGTTGAGGGAACATATGGAACAGGTGGAAGCAGCACATACCTTTTTGCCCACCTGGTCCAAGTAGCGAGACTCCGGGTCAGGAGGCTGGGAGCTGAGGTGCTTCGGCTGCCTGGACTTGTCATGGGCAGCCATGATCACCAAGGAATTGGCCTGAGGGTGTTCAGCGAGAAAAGGCTCTACCCTCGGGGCCTTATACAGCCTGTCCGACTTTTTCGGAACGGCTGGGACTGAGGCTGGATGCATCCAGGTGGTTCTGGTGAGGTCCTGGAACATCCACCAAAGGAGGGATAACCAGAGGTTTTGGCTCCTTTTGCCTTAGGTACTTAGCCAGTCTCCGGCATTCTGGATCCAGGTCCTCTGTATCCCACCCGTTGGAGGCCTGGATGTGCCTCATGACGTCCATAAAGGTAGGATCATCCGGAGGAGAGCGAGGCTGGTCCTTCTCTCCCGGGAAGCACTTCAAACTGAGAGAGAATGATGAGGTAGATGATGGTGAGGAGGATCAACTATCTGACTTTGAATAGTCTGACCCTTCCTTATGACCAGGCTCTCGCCGGTAACTAGGGGACCGACATCGGCCCGAAGACCGACTCCGGTCCCTGAACCAGTGACAGAGCAGAGACCAACGTCAGTCAGAGGACTGACATCTGGCGCATTCTCGCCTCGAGCGAGAAGGGCTCCTGGGGTATGACCTAGACCAACGTCGGTCACCAGAGTCCCTGGAGCAACGTTGGTCTTCCTCAGACCCTGTGCGGGAATGAGCCCTGGAAGGAGGTGTAGGCAGGTGCTCCGGCAACTTCCACGGGGAAGACTCACCTCCCGGCTGTGGTTTTTCTGCTGGGTCTGGTACTGGTGTCTGGGCAGGCGATGGGGAGGACCGCTTATGGATCTGCCCCCACCAGAAGGAAAACAGATCCTGGAGCTCATCCTTCATGAAGATCTCAGCTGCTTGTCTCAGAAAGGAAGTCTCCGGGATGTCGGGGGCAAAGGAGAGCCCTCCTGGGTGCCCGGGGGGGGAGGAGGACTTGGGCAACGGGGACGTCGGCTCTTTTTCGGCCACTCCCACGTCCTTCGCCCCTTCGACCAGAGTCGATGCTGGTACAGACAATGGGGTGCTGCTGGGGGGTGCCAGAGAGTCCTTGGGCTCAGGAGGTGTGCCTTAGGAGGTGAGGCTGAAGCAGGCACCTCTAAGGGCTTAGTGGTGACCCTTAGCGGGGTCACCTTCAGCTTAGCTGGCTTCTCCCCCGAAGGGACGGCCTTAGCCTGAGAAGATTTCAGGTGCTCTCCAGAACCCGAGAGATGGGCCTTTTTCAGAGAGGGCCTCGAATGCGAGCAGGACCGCAACCAGGACCGGTGCCGGGACCGACTACGGTCTTTGCTATGGAGCTTCTTTTCTTTTCGCTTCCCCTCCGAGGAGTGCAGATCCATTTTCTGCTCCAGCCAGTAGGCTTTTAGGGCCTTGAGGCAGTGGATGTGGGTTCTGCTGTTAGAAGCCTGGCAATCTGAGCAGTTGGCAGTGTCATGGTCCGGGCCTAGGCAAAAAACACACCAGCGATGGCCTTCCTTCACTGGGATCTGCCTCCCACACTCACACTTGTTCAAGTACTCTGGAGAAACTGACACCCGAGAAGACATCCGTCAAAAACTCAAGAAACTGTCAGGCAATGGCTGATGTCGGTAATGGGAGAAAGACGAAAAAAACGTCTAAAGAAGCGGTAAAATAACCGACGGGCAGTGGACTGACGTCGGTGTACCTGAAGGCGAAACCCGTCCAAAGACTTGATTGAAGACAAAATCTTGAAGATTTAGTTGCAACTGGCAAGCAGAAGCTGTTCCTCCTTCTTCACGTGCGGGATGCAGTGGGAAAGAACTGCAGTGAAGCTGGGTCTGCCCCTTCTTGTACCCGGACCGATGTCGAGACAAGGCTGGCATCGGGGGCGGTCCCTGCTGTGTACTGCTGGCAGAAGGTTCACCGGAGGGTTCTAGTGCCTGCAGCATAGTCCTTATTGTAATAGCCTGCTGCAAGAGCTCCCACTCAAAGTAAGATTTGAAGATGTGCGTTACAGACCTGGCAAGGAGATGGACCCCCAGCCTGAGCAGTTTTGGTTCAAGGCTATCATGCCCTGCCCCGCTATGAGGGGAGAGGCTGGCAAGCAGCTTCTGGGTCTCTTTTACCGACACCTGTTGTAGGTAGAAAGGGGGTCAGGAGATGGGTCTGAGTGTAGGGGTGCTAGGGGCCTTGGGGGGTTAAGGAAGGTGTGCAACAGAGAAGGTTGTAGAATATTGTGTAAGAAATGTAGTAAACACCTATGATGTTGTGTAAGAAATGAGGTAATATTGAATAATATTCACCACACCCTAAGATTAATAGGTTGGGGTCGGGCCTGGAAAGGGACCTTTGGTCCAGTGCCTTTACCCAGTTACCAAAGAATAAATGAAAATAAATTAAATGAAATAAGATTGGCTTATAATGGGGTGTTGGCATTATTCAAGATAAGAAATCTTTATATAAACACTGTATGTAAATTAAATAAACAGCACCAAAGAAGAAAAGAATATACATGTATATGAATTGATGAACGCGCAAGAAAATAAATGAAGGGAAACAATCACTCTGTGTGGCTTGACTCATTTAAAGATAGAAAACACAATGCAACCTTACAGTTGGTGCCATGACTCGGATGTCTGAAGACTGTCTATATGGTTGCTGACGACATCAAACGAACTGAGAAGGAAGCCACTGCGAGGAACGTCTTACTGTACCTGATCTGATCAATCAAGTACAGAAGGGAGTCGAACAAGGGACTCAGGAGGGACTGGTGTAAAGTCAGATGTGATTTGCCAGCCACAAGATAGACGTAATTATGGATACTATTTTACATAAATTTCTAGAAACACATTTAAAGGAAGGTCAGTACCACTCTCCTGAACAACAGGAAGATGTGTACTTATGTTTTACTAAGCAATGTACAGAGAGAAATGAGAAAGTTAAAGTGGATAGAACTAAGTTAGCCAACATCTGTCAAATGTATGTACAATACCAGTGTGAAATAACAACTAAAATGTGTAACATGAAGAGGCAGATGTTAGAAAATGAAGAGAGATGTACTGAAGGTTTAGTTCTCCAAGAAAAGGAGTCAGGAAAATGTCTTGCTGTAATAACAGATATGGAAGAGAAATTTGAGAAAGAGATGCAAAAATGTGCCACTGATACCAAAGAAATGGAATATAAATTAAGTGTGGCACAAAAGGAGGTTTGTGGGTTAAAAACTGAGTAATAATCAGAAGAGAATCTCAAATTTGTAAATAAACAAAGTCAGGCTCAAATTAATGAATTGGCTAGGTGATTACAGCTGTTCCTTGCTACTCACTTTAGGAGAAGCACTACGTTTGATTGAAGTACACCATATCTTGTTATGTAGTGCCCAAGGTCATGCTGTTCTCTATATTTCTGTTATTACATACTTAGAGAATGTTTAGAAAAATAATTGCAAAAACATTACTGTATTTGGTAATGAATGTTATGGTTTCATGATATCAGCTTCATTAACCATAATGATGCCGGAGTAAAGTCAATCTTTCACTCACTTGGCTTTGTTCACTTGAAGCCCATTATTGTTTTCATTAGTTGAGAGACTCTTGGTTTCTTTACTTCAGGTTAATTTTTGTCAGTGGGGTAGTGCTGTAGGATATGTTTTTGAATGTGCTGTCCTGGATTTTGATGTGTGGAAATATTTGAATTTGGGAGACGCTGTGCCTAATTCAGCATATGCTATGGCAATTGTCACTGTTACACTTTATCAGAGTCTTTAACTGTGTTTTCTGAAGCTGCTCTAGTTTATTTTTTATGTTTCATCTAATGACATGTTCTGGTTTGCAGTGTTGGCACATTGTTGGCAAACTGCAGTTGCAGATGAGGTGGGCATGCAGCATTGAAAGAGGCATGTGGATGGGGTGGCTCCCTTGACCAATTACATAGGAAATAAAGAGATTAGATCATGACAATCAGGAGCATGTCCCGGACCTTTCATATAAGGAACAGTCCTTGTATACATTACAAACAGAGGCACAGCTGTAGTGCCAAATCTCCTTAGAATTAAGGCAGAATAACGACCTCCTTTTATCTATTTGAGTGTTCAACTGAGCAAAAAGCTGCCAAAACAGTAATAAAAATATGGTAATTTTCACTTTGTTGAAATTGGTGACCTTTTGCAACACAACTTGACCTCCCATGTTTAAGCTAAGTTGAGCACATGATTTTGTCAGGATTTAATATATTTGTGATTCTGGATTTTTGATAAGGAGCAATATTATTTTCAGGTCCTGCTGTATTTTAAGCTGTATAAGTGAACTTTTTCACTCTGTCATGGAAAATGTGATTTACTGTCTAAAAATAGAAAAGAAGTAATCACGATTTATTTAAATCTCACATGTCAACTAACTGAAAAAGAAGTTTTTTCTATGATTTTTTCTTGTAACATCTTTGTATGGCTCTTAAACAAGCACTAATGACTGCTCCTGCCCTCATTAGCCCTTCTGAGTCATTGGATTTTGTAATACAGGTACATGCCACTGATCAAGTGATCAATGCAGTCCTGTTACAAAAGCGATCAGAGATTTTACGTCCAAGAGGATATTTTTCCTGGGTATTAACTCCAGTAGAGGAAACCTATGAAGAATGTGTAAAACACTTATTAGCTGTATATTGGGCAATAGAAGCTACCAAACATATTGTGGGGTTTAATCACATTGTTTTGCAAACCTCACACACACCAGTAAAATTTATCTTAGAAAGAGATGTAAGGGGAGTATTCTCTCAGAGGCTGGTGAAATGGGTATTGGCCCTATAAGGGAAAAATATCACACTGGAAAAATGTACCTCCCCATGTTAGTAGAGTTAATGACATGGGAGGGAGATGCACATGACTGTGGGGAAGTCATGGGTATTGAATATAAACCAATTTTTGCTGCTGAACCTAATTTTATGGGTATTGATGTGCATGTGGATGCCTTCCGCTTTTTGGAGGATGGCCATTTCCATACAGGGTATGCTATTTGGACCCCTGGAACAAATTGGGAAATATTAGTATGATGTCCATCGTCATTTTCTGCCCAACAAGCAGAACTGGAGGCAGTACATGAAGCTATTATGGTATATCCACAGGAAGCCATTAATGTCTTCTCGTACTGTGCTTTTGTTGTCAATTCCTTGTTAGATTTTCTTCCTATTTGGATGAAAAGAGGAATGCAAACAGCCACCAGTGAACCCGTGACGTTTGCTCCCATATTACAACATATATGGGATATAGGAGCTCAAACACCGCTAAGAATAGCAATTTGTAAAGTAAGGGCTCATCAAAAGAATCCAAAGGATATCCATGAATTAAATAATAATCTGGTGGATAACCTGCCTAAAATAGCTGCAAAACAATCAAATTTATGGGTAGACCCTCTAGGAGGTGACTCTACACAATTATGGGACACTGAAGAGTATGACAAAAATCACCCAAAATGGTTATCAGCGTTATCACAAGTCCCTAGTTTGGGATGAATCCAAGATACTAATGCTTGGCTTCTTGGTTGTTGGAACCAATGGAAAGAGACAGGACAGTGTACCACCAAACATGTTACCATATGGGAAGATAGGGGAACGACAACCAGGGTTTAGGAAGTAGATACCACCCACTTCATTTAGAAAAGATATTATCATGGACAACCATCGTATTAGAGGTCATTGTGGACTCCATAAAACATGTAAAATGTTGGCACAAAAATATTGGTGGCCAAAAATGGGAAAAGATGTCAAACAATGCCTGGAGGCTTGTCTCATCTGTGCACAGATGAATCCTCCAGTGCCTGGTAAAAGGGTTCCATTAGGGTGTATCCCCTTGGCGGACGGTCCTTGGTCCAGCTTACAAACTGATTACGTGGGGCCCTTGCCTACTGCAAAAGGGGGATTCTGATATTTACTAGTCATTGTTGATATATTTTCCAAATGAGTAGAAGCACTACCAGTTAGAAATGATAGTGCACAAGCTACTGCAAAAGCATTGTGGGAACAAGTGTTCTCACATTGGGGTTTTCCCAGAGTCCTTGAAAGTGATAGAGGGACTCACTTTACAGCAAAAATAATGACAGCCTTGTGCGATATCTTAGGTATCACTCAATGCTTGCATTTACCCTACTATCCACAATCTTTGGAAATGGTAGAAAGGTTAAATCATACTCTAAAAAATGCACTGAAAAAGGCAGTGCTGGATACTGGTAAAGGGTGGGTGACGCACTTACCAGGAATCCTAATGGGTATTAGAGGTACGGAAAATAAGAGTACTGGCTATAGCCCATATCAGTTGATCAAGATTTGTCTACACCTTTGTAAAACTGATGTATTTTTACAACAAATACAGAAGCAGTTGGCTCTGTATTTGCCCCATACTGCCAGAAATATGGCACAGACTCATTGGAAAAACAAACAGAAACATGACGAAAAAGTGATACCATCCATTGAAAAGGGTCATCACATCATGATTAAAAATTTTGGTCAAAAGGGACCACGGGATGCTAATTGGTTGGGGCCCTATACCGCCATTGATGTTTTGGAGCCATGGGTCATTCGAGTCCGTCGAATCTGATAAGGGTCTATAGAGACCAAATGGGTCCATGTAGACCAATGTAAATTGTATCAGCCTTTAAATGATGACAACTGATACTGCTCTGTTTTTCCCAATAGATGAAGTAAAATGATGTATCCTGTACTTATACTGTGTAGTACCTTACTGATCCTGGCAACTTCCGACAGATACAAAGGATGCCCAGGGCACATATGGAACAGTTTATACAACAATAACTATGCCAATCATACAGTGTGGGGTCTCCCAGTGATGTTGAGAGAACAACATGAACACACTGGTTATCTTCTTATCAAATGGTACTTTATTTGCTATGGACAATGTCAAGATGCAATGTGGGGCTGCTCGACAGAAGCCTGACCTGGCACGGCAATGTTTTTAGAGAACACAACAGCCCAGAAAGGGATTTACGTCCGTTCTATCTTGGGTGATACCACCAATTTAACAAAAGAGCAACAAACATTGTTTTCAATGAAATTAAAGGACATGTTACAATATCCATCTAACATAACTGTTAAATGCATCTTATTGGGGTAAAACTGCATCACAACGTAATATGTGACTTTTTTTTCATATAATACATCTATTGTAGCAAACTATGCAGTAGGGTTAAAGCAATTTTTTACAGTATTGCCTTTAACAAATAAATACTTTTTGTTAACATATACTACAAATGCACAATGGCCTGGAATGGTCTGCAATGTATCTTTAACTAGTAAATCTGCTGTATGAGATTTACAATACCGAAAACAAGGTATATCAGGGCAAAAATTCTTGCCCCCATCAGATGGTATTATCTTGATGCAAAATGTATGTATTATCCATGTAAGTTAGAGTATTATAATAACTTGCTATATTTGCCTTTTCCACAATTACCGTCTCAATGTGGAAATCAGGCTTTGGTGTTAGTATGGCAAAGGTATTATAATAACACATTAAATCAATACCATGGTAGACACAGAATGTGGCCATTTAGAATTCCTGCAGACGCATCAATAAACTTAACTTGTCTTAAAAGAGACATGTGGGGCTGGTTAGGCTCAGGATTAGGAATTGTTAATAGTATTGATTCTATGGTTTTAAAGGGTCATATTCGCTCTTTGAAAACAACTTTAAAAATATGGCTACTGGACCATTATCAACTACTGTGAGATTAGCGACTGATAATGAAAAAAATTGTTTGGTTTGCATTTAGAGAAACCTTACAGAATTTTAAAATTATTGCTCAAATAGTCCGTTTTTATAACTCACTTTCTAATATGTCTAGAGAAAGCTATATAGAATTGGCTTGCTCTCAATTATCTGCTGAAGCACATGCAAGCAATAATACCCTCCAGGGTGGGCAGTATTGGGCACCCGGGGTGTAATGAGGCCCGACGCCACAGGAGGAGGGCCTTATAGCCCCTGGAAGGTCCAGTATAGCCCATACCGCCCACCCTGGAGGGTATTATTGCACTTAGAAAATGGGCCATTGTATTATAGTTGTTAAAAAAAAAAATGTGTATATCTGAATGATAAAACTCTGTTTTTTTTTTTGTAATAAAATAGTTCCTCCATGTTTTGAGCTGAGGACTTTTGTCCTAGTTGAGCTTCTGTAATTGTTGCTTTGGAGCACATTGCCTTGGTAACTCTCCCCCCCCCCAACATACAGGGCTACAGAGTTTTACTGAGCTACACTTAAAACGTATATGTACCTGTGTTTAAACAGGTATATTTGTATTTTTTTTGTGTGGTTTACGTCGGGGAGTGCAGCTGATGGACTGAGCTAAGCAGGTGGTGGAAAGTGGCACGAGATCGCTGTCAATGTGTAACGACTGCGATTGGGACAAATGCTCATGTTTCCTGCCCTCAACTGCATACAAGTACGTTTTTAATGTATTTTGTGCAGTCAGGCTTCTCAGGAGGGGATACTGGTTGGTGTTAAGCAGGGCATGGTATCTCCCTCTGATGGTGACACGCTGCCAGAGAAGGCGGCTGGAGAAGAGAGTGAGGTGCTGTGAGATGATGGAAGGAGGATTTCTTTTAATTTGTGTCAGTGCAGTGCTGAGAATTTTTTTACCATTTACCGACACAAAAGAAATTGTCGAAATGGGGACGGGGGGAGGTTACTAACTTTGTCTGCCGACCCATTACTGTGTTTGTGTGAAGAGTCAGGGTCTGGGGGAAATCTGTTGCTCGCTGAGAGTCACGTTGTTGGGTAACAGGGCAGTGCCAAGCATGGGACAAAGGGATACTAAAAAAGAAGAGAAAAATAACTGTGCATTTGTTGTTTATGTGTGTTTACTTAGGGCAGACAGGTGTTTAATGAAGTAGGGAGCACTGGGTGGCAAGTATCTCTCACTAAGCAAGAGAAAAAAATGGCAGGGAGTTTAAATTCAATTAGGTATTTTTGGCCAATGACAAAGCAGGCTGTGGGCACACAGATACCTCAGTGGGTGAAGAAGCACTGGGGCTGGAGCTTTTTATTTACTGGTCATCTACTGAAAGTTAATGTACCGCCCTGACAGGGGCACCAGCCAATCAGGGACCAGGAAATAAAAAGCCCATTTTCTAAGGTTATCTAGTCAATGAATTAAATAGAATTGAAACAAATAGGTTACCTTTAGGAATAGGTGAGACCAATGTGACTAAATTATTGGATCGTCCCACTGTATTCTTACCAGCCTCAGCTATGGTAAAAGTATAGAACTCACCAAATCAATATGCACACATGCTGCAACATGTGATTCCCATGCTAGTGATAATACCTGTATGTTTTGAACCACCAAAAATATTGTGGCAAATAAGTAATTTGAGAGTATTAATACAAGACCAGATCATGAGACTCCAAATACCAGGTGATACTGTTATCACAGTCCACAATAAATATGTTGTCTTACCCAAGCAACAGTGTGTATAAGAACATGAAACCTTAATATGTGGGGAAGAGACATTAACCGCCCCATGGTTTCCTGAACAATGTAAATTTACCCTAACGTCTGCAAATGAATACCGCCAAGCTATGAGATGGAACCAATCATGGTGTGTAATCGCAGGTCAACCTTAGAATGTATGGGGGTGCAGTGACAAGACCTGGTGGGTTGCAAATTGGACCCTCTGGGAATGATGGTTCAAGTATGGCCTTAGACTTACTCACTGATTTGGCCACTCCACCTCATCTTGTATTACCCACATTTGATAAAATGACAATTGCTGCCTTGTTGTATAGTCAACAAAGTAAAAATGACTTATTTTCTCACAAAAGACCTATGCTGTAGAGGTAGAGAAGCAGTCATCTTATATCCCTGTTATATCCTGGTGGGATTGGGGCTTGGCTGTTTTGGGTACTAGTCCAACCCTAGTAGTGGTAGTATGAGGTATTGCAGTAATCTGTGTTCTTATTATTGTACAAGTGTTATTGTACCGTAAGATGAAACACTTGATTAGACAAATACAAATATTATAATGGCAACAATGTCTCATGTGATCTCCAATTATAGAGAGTCACAAAGGTGGGATTGTAGTGTAACATTTTACTTAAGTATAACCTTTTACAATATAACCAACTGTCTTGTGATAACCTTATAATTTCACAGCACTTTACATTTCACAACATTTAACATCAAATGTCCTATAATAAACTTATCAGGATGGTGTGCCCTTATTAGGATGGCATATACCTGTTAAGAAAGGTGTGCAACACAGAAGGTTGTAGAATATTGTGTAAGAAATGTAGTAAACACCTATGATGTTGTGTAAGAAATGAGGTAATACCTATGTTTTGAGTAATATTCACCACACCCTAAGAGTAATAGGTTATTTTGTTATATGATTGGCTTATGATGGGGTGTTGGCATTATTCAAGATAAGAAATATTTATATAAACACTGTATGTAAATTAAATCGTCCAAATCCCCCCTCCCTTGTTGACTGACTCTATGGTGTTCCTATGCTCATAAATCCCCACTAGCCCTGTTGGTCATTTGTATCTATCTCCAATCTATACCTTGCCCCAGCATTGTATCTGGGTGTACTTTCTACGAAATTGTAAAACTGTAAAATTGTCTTTTCTCTTGTTTCTGTATCTAATGTATTAGTCTGAACAATTGCTGTATAGTTGTATCTGTTGTACCCTTTTGTACTCTCCCGGGTCGTTCCTGAAAATAGGCATAATATTTGTCTAGTGTACTTACCCGGTAAACAAAAACTAAATAAATAAATAAACAGCACCAAAGAACAAAAGAATATAAATGTATATGAATTGATGAACTCACAAGAAAATAAACGAAGGGAAACAATCACTCTGTGTGACTTGACTTACTTAAAGATAGAAAACACAACACAACCTTACAATCACACCCTGATTTCACACCCTAGAGGATGCAATCAACAGTGTTAACCCCAGGACTAAGCCTATTGTCGTTCTAGAGGTGTCCTCATTCCGCCTGTGGCCAGGCTCAATCACTAGTACCTCCATCTTGCCTGGGTTGAGCCTCAGCCAGTTAGAGTTCATCCACTCCTGGGTCTCAGCAAGGCATTTGTTAAACACTTAGGAAGCGCCACTTGACCCTGGTACAAAAGACATATACAGTTGAGTATCATCTACATAGCAGTGGAAACTCAAACTGTACTGTCTAATGATCCTCCCTAGGGCAGCACGTATACAGAGGACAACACTGGTGATGGGATCGAGCCTTGAGGGACTCCACAGGTAACAGGCAGGGGGAAGAGGAAAATGTCCCCATCACCACACTTTGCCTCCTGCCTGAGAGAAAGGACTCAAATAGTTGACGACAACAACGGCAAGTCCACACCACTCTCCAAGATGATCTAGCAACACAACGTGGTGTACGGTATCAAATGCAGATGATAGATTGAGAGGAATGAGAATTGACCATTGCCCACAATCTCTGGCCATAAGGAGGTCATTATGGACCCGGACTAGTGCTGTCTCAGTGCTGTGCCTCACCCTGAATCTGGACTGGAATTGCTCATAGATGTTACAGGTCTCCAGGTGTTCCTCAAGCTGAAGAGTCACTATTTTCTATACAACCTTCCCTAAAAATGGGAGGTTAGAGATCGGATGTAGGGGTCGAGGGATGTTTTTTTTTTCAGAAGGGGTCCCACCTACACCTCCTTCATGGTGTTGGGGAAGACCACCTTGGAAAGTGAGCACATGACTATCCCAGCGAACACTGGACCAATGACCTCAACTCATCCCACTAGGAGACATGTCAGGCCTGGGTCCAGTTCATAGCAAGTAGGCCGCAGCTTTGAGATCACCTCGGGGACCTCAGCCACCCCCACCAGCTGAAATTCTTCCCAGGCATTAGGAGTACTCCTGTACCAATAAGACCCCACCCTGCGGGTCTGGCCCAATCCCACTGGCAAGATCCCTGCCTGAACAGAGGACAACCTGTCAGAGAAAAATAGAGCAAATTCATCGCACTGTATTGCTGAGAAAGCTGTTTTAAGTTGCAGACAGGCAGGATGAAGAAGCCTGTCTACAGTCCGAAAGAGCTGAGTTGGTCTATTTTTCCCTGCAGCAATCTCCCTGGACAGGAATTTTGCCTTCTCATGGTCGACTGCCCTTTGACAGTCACCGTAGTGATTTCTCAAAGCCAGTCTGTCCTCCTCTAGCTGTGTCCTCTGCCAGCAATGCTCCAATCTCCAATCTCTGACCCTTGGTCTTCATTGCCCGGAGAGACTCATCGTACCATGGGGGTCTTGGGCAGGAAGACCTGGGTCATATACGGACCGGTGCAATGATATTGAGTGCCTGAGACAGCCCGATTATAGTTTGCTGCCAATTCATTCAAGCCAATCACACTAGCAGCACTGACACTGGAAAAATCAGCTACTGCCATCAGTCCCTCCGGGGTTAAACCCCTCAAAGGGTGGCAGCTGACCATGTCAACAGGGGAGGGACCATTAGGGGGAGCCCTGAATGAAAACTTCGCCATACAGTGATCGGATCAATCAACCCAATCAATCTCAAGGTCAGTAACCCCGAGACCCAGTGAGAATACCAGGTCCAAGGTGTGGCCGTGATAGTGTGGCCGTGATAGTGGGTCCCAGAGGCAACTGCCTGTGCTAGGCCCAGCGATGTCATCGCTAGAGGAGGTCAGATCCAAGTTGCGAGGATTCATCATCAATCAAGGCATTGAAGTTACCCAGAATAATCCACCTGGGGGACTCCAACACCCTGTCAATGATGAAGTCTGCCACCTCCTGCAAGAATCCCCCACGACTCCTGGGGGAGGTAAATGAGGAGAATTCTGCAACCTGCACCAGGGCACCCATGCACTGCCACACATTCAAACAACCTGGTAGAACCCACCGGATGTCCTGAGAAGTTCAAGTCAGATATAACACAGATGGCTACACCCCCACCCATGCGATCCATCCTCAGGCAGTACACCATGGAATATCCTGCTGGGAGCCATGCCTCTAACACTGGCCCCGCATCGTCACTCAGCCAGGTTTCCGTGATGCTTGCCAGGTCGACCGAGAAAATCAAGTCCGACATAATTGCAGTCTTGTTCCTCATCAACCTGGCATTGCATAGCACTACCCGAAGGGGATACGTGTTGGCTGTAGATCCCCTGACTACTTGCCCACACAGTCCGGTGGGAATCCTAGGGATGAGGGCCGAACACGTTGAGCCTCTCTCAAGGCCCCATTTAACCCTAGGGTGCCTCCTATTCCAAACCACCCAAATCTCTCTCACCTCCATTTAGCTCCCAATGCCCTGCCTCTAACCTCACCCTCACTGTCTCCAGGCTCTTGTTGATTCTGGCACTGATTGGCCTGTTTCACCAGTCCATGTACCAGCAGGGTCTTTCCTCTTTGCTGAGCCCCATTCTATTTCTCTTCACAGAGCTGTTGCAATCAGCTAAACATATGGGTGTTTGTTCTAGTGATCATAGGATGTGATCATACATCCCTGCCTCTGAGTACACTACATCCAATATCTCCATGAGCCCTACAACTCCAACCCCATTTGCTGGGAAGTTGTTTTCCACTGTGATGCACCCTATGTAGGGTAGCCTTGTCACTTAATCCCCACACATTGTGTCCTTGTAAAGGCAGCAGGGGATATGAGTCAAATGATTTTCATAGAAGTCCTTGAATAGTAGGTTGACTTGACACCCTTGTCCAAGACAGCATGTACAAAAAACAAAATATATGAGCTGGTGGGTGACCTTCCTGAAGCAAGGTATGATATAGTAGGACTAACAGAGACCTGGTGGAAGAAGAGAAAAGCGAGGATGAAAGGGTAGAGGGTTACTGTTTTTTCAGAAGAGGCAGGGAGGGTCAGAGGAGTAAAGGGATGTCAAGCAAAAGATTGAAGCAAGCAAGAAAGAGACAATAAGGAGGAATGGAACATCTCAGAGCCCTATATAGCCTGCGGCTGCAACTAGGATCCAAGGCAGTCGGAAAACCAACTGTGGAAGTATAGTATGTTATAAACTGCTAAGTAATGCAACTGAGCAAGACTCAGAATTGACAAATACATTTAAAAGGGCAACAACTATAAATCCCGTGATTTTCAGGGGGGATTTCAACCTATCTCACATTGCCTTTGAGGTGGAAAGTATCTAAGGGAAAGCTGGGAGGAAGTTCATGTCAGTTGTGAAGGGCTGTTTCTCTCTTCAGTCTATCAGGCATGAAACAGGAACAAGGTGTGAACGAGCTTGGTACATCCAGCAGACTAGACCTGAGTTTGATTCTCACAACCTCCACTTGCATACTGTGTGACTCTGAGCAAGTTATTTAACTGCCCAGTGCTCCCAGGTCGCCCCTGAAAACAGGCACTTGTGCCTAGTGAGCCTTACTCGGTTACCAAAGACTAAAATAAAAAAATAAAAAAACACATGGGGATGAGGTTCTTGAGTTGCTACTGAATAGTGCAGATAATGTGATCAAAGCAGTAAAGGTTGAGAAGCAGGTAGGTAACAGAGATCTGTACTCCAGCTTCCCAATAGATGCCTGGGCCAGTGAAGCCTGAAGCCTGCCATTGCTGCCAAGACTACTCAGCTGGGGTAAGACATTAACTTTAATCACATACTGCTGCCTTTTACCCCAGTAAGTGTCTTTGTAAGAGCCAGAACTTCCTTGAAGGTTGATGGGGCATGGCCTGATGTGAGAAGGGTATGTGGCTTAGCTCTACAGTGCAGGAGACTGCACTCCAACTTCCAAACTGCTGTCTGGGACCAAAGAAGCCTAAAGCATGCCACTGTTGCTGAGACTACTGTGCTGGATCGAATCCATCAACTATTATCAACTACTGCTGCATTTTCCCCCTCATCTAGTGTCTTTGTGAGATCCAGGACATCCATGGAGGCCAAGGGGGCATGGCCTGGTATTAGGTGGCTGGGGCTTAGCTGTATGAAACATCCATGTTACATCATGGTACAGCACTTTACAATCCTCTGTAGAGTGGTCCATAGCTGAGTAGCTGGAGCAGAGGGGAGCCAGCAGTGGTAGTCAGAGGCAGAAGGCAGAGGACATGCACTTTAAAAATCACTCTGCATTCATAGCTTTAAAGTTTTATGGAAAATGAGGATGTGCTGCAAATCATAATAGTTCACATCTGATTGCAAGTTTTAAACATAGTTTAAACTGTTAAACAGTGATCGGTCTTCCTATTAATAATGCCGTATTTTTCTTCAGCCTCAGTTCATACAGCTTAATTATCCTTGGGACGTACGTATTGGTAACAATTTAACACTTACTTATGACTACAGTAGTAATAGGAACTTAAGACACAAATAGATCAGAGATTCTTACAAATTGTACTCAGAATGGGGCCTATTCACGATGGCTACGCGGCACTATGCATGGTGCATAAGCCCCGCGGGGAGGTAGATATGTGTGAAACGCATGGAAGCCTCTGTGTAATATTCACAAACCATGTGTAGTGCTGCCACATGAACATGCACACCATAGTGGATACACGGCTGCGAAGGGGTGTTCCCACGGAAGCGGTACACGCAGGACATTGTACGCGCATGTACGACACAAGATACGACAGAAAGGCATGTCATGTCACTGCGTATGCAATACACACTCTGAAAGCAGCCATAAGCAGCCTACATGGTGCACATACAGTAGGGCATGGGCAGCGAAGCGGGCCAGAGGGTACAAGGCACTGCCTGCAGTAGCCGCACATGCCAGCCACGCATGCACCGACACAATGCACGCTGACTGCGCTGGCACATGTGACAGCCACCTACCACATGCCACCATTGCACATGCAACAACAAGGCCCATAATGCCAGCATTGGCATGACATGTATGTCAGCCAGCAGGCGCCACCCTATAGGGACACACAGAATGGTATACATGCGGCACACACTGAGCAAGCCAGAAGGCCCTGTCAGAGAGATGCAGTGCACACAGAGACACACAGAGACACACAAACACACCTCTGCCCGTACACACTGTGCCAGGGTGAGGAAGCAGACACTGAGATGTAGCTGGAGTACAATGCCTTTACTGTGATATACAGCACAGTACAAACAGGTGCAACAACAGCAATAGGGCAACAGTTCTGGAGGGATGTAGGATCATGAACGGTGCTCCTCCTCAATCGGAGTGCTCCTCCAAGGGCAGGACTGGGCTTGTGAATGGTGTCCACTCCGGGGTGTCAGTAAACACCCTCTCCTCCAGCACCAGCCACTTGATAGTGCCACAGTGTCACTGAAACAAGAAGAGCAGACAGAGGGGACTGATGTCAGTGCCACAGCAACATGCAACAACCCCACCATGATATTGCCAGCCACCCACCCACCTGCACACACACACAAACACACATGGCCATAGGCCACCTACCTTAGAGGGGGCACGTATGGCCCACAGGTCCCCCTCATCATCTCTATGCACATAGTCCTCCATACTGCTCCACAGATCTAGTCACCATGGCAGATCCTGCGACAGCCTCCCGCCACGGGGTGACGACACGTGCCGAGCCAGGCCCACCCACCTCCCGGTGCTCCAGGACCATCACCACCTTCTGACACCAGGTGCCCTGCAAAATAAAATGGGAACAGTTGTAAGCTGACATGCCCATGGCACAGAGCCCAACCCTCCCATCAAACACACAGGCCACACTGTCACCGGAGTACACACCTACCTATCATCTCTCGGTGACCTCCCAGATCTCACCAAATGAAATGCCATACTGATAGGTGGCCTCTGCCACCCGGTACAGCCATCATGGCAGAGCGAGCCTGCCAAGAACACCCCCCTCCACCATGGGTGGTGGTGCTGCTGCTGCTGCCAGTATCATCTCCATAGCAATTATGGCCTTCCGTGATGGGCATGCCCACACCACGTGTGCGTGCAACACCCATAAGGGCATATGTGACATGCCACACGCCATGCACGGCACACATGTGTGAACGTGCAATGACACTGAGTGAAGGCTGCTAGCAGATCATGCAGGTGCATTGCGATGTGCCCAGGAGTACTACTACATATGTTCCTCCTCAAGGAGGCAGAGGTAGAGCGTCGTGCCAGACCACGGCATCATCCCCGGTCATTCAGGCCACACCACGTCGTCCAGATGCTGCACCCCACCAATATCCTACAGCATTACCGGGTCAACCACAGCACCCTACAGTACTTCTGTGACCTTGTGGAGTATGCAATCAGACTGGTCACCAAGTGCTCCATGGCCATGTCGGTGGAGACCAAGGTGCTGTGTGCCCTGCAGTACTATACTATGGGCACATTCCAGCAGGTGTCGGGCAACATGACAGGGGTGAGTCAGGCATACATCTCACAGGTGCTGCACCAGGTGACTGATGCCCTGGTGAGGCACTGGGAGAGGCACATCACATTCCCTATGGATGCTGCAGGGCTCTGAGCCGTCAAGGGATCATTCCTGGACATGTATGCATGCCGAACACAGTGGGTGCAATTGACTGCATGCATGTGCCCATCCTTGCCCTGCCCATCTATGAGGATGTCTACAGAAACCATAACGGATTCCACAGCATCAAATGTCAGGTCATCTGCAACGCAGCGGACATCCTGACCAGCGTCCTAGCATGGCACCCATTTGGGTGTGGGGAGGTTGCTGTCCATGGTGCTCATGTGTGTGTCAGACACACCATTGTTTCACTGGGTTGCAGGCCGCTGCTGATGTTCACTGTGTCCTCACACCCGTCCGCCCTCTGCCATGTGGTGTACTGGGACTGCTGTGTGTGTACCACCCTGTGCCGCCTGTACACAGCGTGATTGCTGGGTCACGGTGCTCAGTTCCACCTCCTCAGCACTGGTTGATGTGGGTTGGGGGCACTGTGTGGCATCTTCGCTCTGCTCCTGTGGTCCCTCGGGTATGTGGTCTGGTGCCCTGGCCGGTGTCATAGGTGCAGCCCCAGTGACTATGGCAGGCCATCCCTGTTGGGCAGTAGGGTGAGTGTCAATGGCCAGGAGGGAAATGGCTGTCCAATCCTGTACCCTGGCACCTGCGGTCACCTTGTCAGCCTGGCATTCCTGGGCATAGGCACCTGCGGTCACCGCCATGGCCATATGCTCTTGCATCCTCACGCCTGCAGTGACACCTTCTTCCAGCCTCTCCTGAGCCCACACAGACCCCACCATTACCTCTGTGAGGCAGTGCAAAGCCTCCATTCACTCACTTGTTGCCTGCAGGCAGTCCCAGTCCAGCCCACAGAGGTCAGGGTAGTAGCTGGCTAGGAGTGAGCTGCTGGTGCCCTGTCTGTGATGCCTTGGGGGGCCCTTGGAGGCTCCAGTGTCCTGGTCCTGTGTGTTGGGCAGTGTGCCCAGTGCCAAGGTTCCCACAGTAGCGGTACACGTGTCCTCTAGGGGGATGGTGTTGTCCTCACTGCTGAGCTCTGGTCTTGGAGATGGCTGTTCTGCTGCAGCACTGCATTCCTGCCCCCCCCATGTCAACTGTCACCTCTGTGTCTCCACCTGTGCCGGGACCACTCTCCTCCTCCCATTGCTGCCACTCTGGGATCCATTCCCTGTCGCTGCCATGGTAGTCCAAGGGCATTGCAAATTGCTGGGTGTCCACCTCTTGAGTGGACAGTGTTCCATGCTGCTGTGACCTTTTGTGTGGGAAGGGGGTAACATTGGTTAGTGCGGCTGTGTCCAACGTGTGCGGCTGTTTGCCCCATGTTAATGGCAGTACCCACTTTCACTGCCTGCTCTCAGTGGACCTACTCCACCTCTTCCTCCTTCCATGCCAGATGGTCCCTCTCTGGCACTGTGGGATGGAGCATAGCAGGTGGTTATTCACTGTTACCGTTCATTAGTTCTGTGGTTGTGCCCTGTGCACCCATATGTAGCACCTACCTGGCATACTGTCCAGCTCATTGGGCTCCCCATTGATGAGGATGTCGCTGATGGTGTCTGCCACCTGCTGCTCTATGGGCACCAGGGGTGGGTCTGGGTGTGGCGGTTCACCACCTGTGGTGCCCTGTGACTGGCATGCCCTGCTTAGCTGCCTCTTCACCTTGGACCAGAGGTCACGGCACTTGGGCTTGATGGCTGCAAGTGTGCGTGCCTTTGGTCCTGCGGCATTGATTGCCACCTGCAGGTCCAGCCATATTCAGGCCTTGGTCTCAGCTGGGGTGCTCAGTGACCACAGCCTGAACAGCACATAGTAGTGCTGCCTGATCTCTGTTATGAGGTTGGCCACCTGTGACCCCATAAATTTTGGGGAGCACTGCCTCCTCCTGCTGCCACCACCCCTGCCCATGCTGCATCCACCAATGTTGCAGGTTGGGTGTGTTATGGCCATCCCGGCACGCTCCTCTCACTCATGGTTGCTGCTGCTGTCTTCCACAGACATTCCTCTTCCTCACTGTGCATTTCGCTGGTGCGTAGCTGTTCCACATCTCCTTATTATGGTGTGGTCAAGGGGTGTTCCTGTCATCTTGCACTGGCTCCATTATGCCCCTGTGTGTAGCTACGTGCCTCCACTGTCTCTGCCCAGGCCTCCTGGGGTGTGTCAGGCTGTATTGTGCATGCCGTGTATTTCAATTTTGCTGTGCAGTGTGCCCACATTTACATTCAGTCCATGCGTAACGCTTGCCCTTCATGAATAGGCCCTCACGTGCATGTTTTTATTTCACCACATATGTGGGGAACTTATAGCCAATTAACTTGGGCAGGAAGTTAAAGCCTTCAAATTCATCTTTATACATGGGTGATCAAACTATATAAGAAACTATGTTAAGAGTGGAATAGTTTGTTTCCTGCTAATAATGGTTGGAGATGTGGAGTGGCAGCTGGGGCTATCAGATTAAATACAATAGTCAAATGTACGCTTAAATTTAAACCATCATGTTATCTCTAATACAAATGGAATTAATATTGTTCATAATGAATTGGGCGATAAGAATGATGACTTCTGATTGGCAAAGAGGTATTTTCATACAGGCCATTATCCCAGCACAACAGCCCAGCTGAAATACCACAAGTGAAATATATTTAAAAAATACATCCGATTTACTAAACAGGATCCATTTCATGATCTCAATAAGGCACTCCAGGGGGTGCGTTATGGTTTGCTAACGGCCCTTCATGGGTGGTGGAAGCACTCTGCTTTGCCTTGTGCTTCAACCTACCCAAAGCTGGCTGTGATCCCATCATAACACACCACCTGTCATACTTTATTGTTTAATCTAAACATTGGTACTTTAACTAGTCTTACTGAAATTTAAATAGGGAATGCAACACATTCTTTTAAAATCCTAGCTCTCCGTGAAATTTGACTTTTGCACCACTTCCCCAATGTTCAGATTGTAATGGAGAGTTATTTTTACATAATATTTCAAACTTGTAGAATTAGTAAGAGAAATAAGGGTGTCGGTTTCTCTAAATGAAAATTTGTATGTCAGACTACCAGATTCTAACCCGGCAAATCACCAAACCAATTATCATTGGTGGAATAAGGGAAAATCATATTTACTTCTCATGAATTTATATACCTCCTAAGCAGGCTTCAACTGTCCTTTCAATGTTGCATAATTTAACAAATTAAATTACTATTACACAATGGGGTAAATCCAAATGCCCAATTCCTGAAATCTGATTGATTGACTGGCACCTTTTCAGTGTGATAAATCCTCCAGTGTACCCACTGGAAAAGGTGCCAGCCACCAGTCAGCTGCATCAAAAACGCTCCCTGAAATCACTCTGAGCATGGCAAGACCAACACTGGCAAAAACGGCAATCCCCGCTAAGTAGCTGTCTCACAGAACTGCTGTACCAGTCCCATTCTGTTGCATTCTGCTGGCATAACTCACGAAAAGTCAACCAAACAAGAAATAAGTCAACAGCAGCCAAAGTAAAAGCAGTCCGGAAACCTGAATTTACAAAAATATGAACAAATCATTACCTCCTGTTTTTCATCCCGCTACCCGGTTACCACAGAGGACATCCTGTCCCATACCAGCCCGTTACCTCACTCATGTAACAGCAGAGCACGAATGTCGAAACACTCAAACAACATACCCGAAGTGTATCTCAATAAATGTAGCTATAAAAAAAACTCAACCAAGACACAGTAAAAAAAAAAAAAAAAAAAAGCAACCGGGGAACACATTTCAGCATTTCCTGCTCCCCCCAAAACCACAGCGTTCTGAAGCATAAAGCAATACTGCACATGCACTGTTTCCTTACAGTCCGAGTAACCAAGGACTACTTCTTCCAATGGTAAATAAAAAACACAGAAAAACAATAAATTAACATGAAAAATAACATTTTATTTACCATTATTTAGGGAAAGTAATAACATTGTATAATTGTAATATGCCACTTCAGGATGGTATATGGTGGCATTTATCCACTTCTGGTGTGGATTTGGTCACTCAGCTGTGCCTCGTGACCAAACCACACCAGGCATAGTAAATCCCACCATATACCCACACCATGTAGTGGTATATTGCTTAAACAATAAATAACATATCACAGTAGGAACTTTCAATTTACTGCAGATTGCAGTGATAATGAAATGAGAATTAAACTGGAAATCAGCTTCTCATAAATACAACTTGTATCAAATAGTTAACTGTCCTACTCATTTTAACTTAAAAACTGGTAACTGTGCAACACCGAACTATGTATTCATAAATAAACCTGAAAGTATTTATAAAGCAACCATTGCTCAAGATAGTATTTTTGACCATTATCTGATTTATTTATCTTTATTTTGTGAGAGAAAACTTAGGATATTAAAAGAACTAGCAAATCGTATAACAGAACGTATCTTTAGAAATGTGGATACACAGAGTATCCTAAGAGATTGTTCTGATGTCATTTGGGAGTCATGAATATTAGAACTGTGGATGAAGCTGCAGAATTTATGGTAAGTATTTGTAATAAACACACCCTTATTATTTCTCAAAACATAAAAACAGCTAGTTTCACTGGTTTTCTAAAAATCTCAAATAAAAAATGAACAAGAGGGATAAAGCATGTAAAAATATTCTCAGGGGCCACTCAATGGCCACCCAGTGGGTAGCACTATGGGCTCCCACACAGGTGATATATGACTTTAGAAACAATCTCAGAGAGCCAGCTGGGTGTCCCAAGGGCTGGGGAGGTGCTGCTATTCAGCAGTGCTCCTAGCCCCATGGTGGAATGGCTTCATGTTCTGGCACTTTCATGACTTCTGCTGTGGGCCGCAGAGCTTGCTCCTCTGCAGGCGACATCAGCAGCATGTGAGGCCAGTAGTGGGATATACCAGATGTCAG
Source organism: Neoceratodus forsteri (assembly GCA_016271365.2). NCBI lineage: Eukaryota > Metazoa > Chordata > Ceratodontiformes > Ceratodontidae > Neoceratodus > Neoceratodus forsteri. The sequence continues at coordinate 459,817,989 of CM028132.1, forward strand.
GGGAGGAGGGCAGAGAGAACAAGCATTTGTCAATGCCGAATGTTGCTTGCTTCTATATGCTGTTTAGGTATTTGGAAGTCATTGGAGTGCAAATATTGAAAATTCGCTAACTTATAAGCGTGCTTAGGAACTGCGCAACGCACTCTCATAAAACAGTCATTTTTAGGAATTTTTTCACCAAATTTTCAACATAGCCATTTTAAGACCTCTGCTCATGAACAGTGTCACTGTGATTTTCTTAATGTGTCCCATACATTGCGTTCACACACCGACTGTGCCATTGTGCACTACATGGGCGGAAACACGTTTTGGATAGGATGTGAAAAAGGACAGCTGTACTGCTCATAAGGAGGTGTGGTAAAATGGCAATGTTGAAAATCTGGAGGAAATAATGAAAATTAGAACTTACGAGCCGCATGAGGAACTGCTACACGACGTCAGAAAAGTCATTTTAGATTTTTCACCAACTTTTCAAAATAGACTTTTGAGAGCCCACCTTATGAACACTGGCAGTGTCATTTCTTAATCATTCCGGAAAGGTGATTTTGCGCAGTGACTGTGAAATCACCCTTTGGGCCCGAATAACGCCATGACAGTGACAGCATTCATGAGAAGGGGTCCCAAAAACCCCATGTTGAAAATTTGGTGCACAAATTCCAAAAAATGCCTGAGATATGCAATAAAGTTGAAAAAACCCTATCTATCCCATTATACAGCTTACCGGCATTTCCTCAGTTCGCAGTCGGCTTTGAAGAGTGCAGACGTGCTCCCGTCCACCGATGATCGCCATGCCGAGCTCCAGAGGTAAGTGGGGTGGGAGGGTGTGGGGAGGCAGGGGCGCAGTGGTGGGTGCGGGTTGTGGGAGGGGGCAGGGAGACTATGAGGGACCATTTTTAATTCACAGGTTGTTTTTTTTTTTTACGACGACGACGCGGGACGTTTGCCATGCTGGGGTGGGCTCCCAGCGTGGCAGCAGGAAAAGCTGTTCAGGGGGACGTGGAGCCTATGGGGGATTGGGCACCCCCATCGGCCAAAACAAGATTTGCCACGCTGGGGTGGCCCCAGCGTGGCACCGGGAAAACTTTGGGGGCGCCCAGCCTTGGAGTTGATGGGGATTGGGCACCCGTCGGCTATAACAGTTTTGCCACACTGGGGTGGGCTCCCAGCGTGGCACCTGGACAACTGTTGGGGGCGATGTAGCCAGCGGAAGTTGGACACCCCGTTGGCCATACAGTGTGTGCGTGGGGAGCACATCAGCACGCACATGTCGTGCTTGCTCGTGTGTGCGTGGGGAGAACTCTGCTCACTGAAGCAGAGCTCTCCCTTTGAACTGTATGCCACTGCATTTTCAGCTTGTCATAGACAGCTGCAGCAGTGATTGGGGAACTGGGGCTGCGCCTGCAAACACACTGACTGCATTGGAAGACGGGCTGACACACCTCCGAAAACTCGGATGATGGCACTATGTTTCTTGTACATGCGTGCAAGCAACATAAAAATGGAAAAACAGATGACTACTGGCAGGATGAAGTCCCTGGTCACCACAGTCTCCACACAACCTACAGGGCCCTGAACTACATATCAAGATTGTGCTTGGTGGGTGGCCCTCCCCTGTGGCCCTGCCACTGGGGGGAGTCCGTGGGGAATGCAGAGTCTCAGGTAAAAAACCTCCTTTAGATGGTAGCTGTTTGGGAGGAATGACAAGAGGACAGAAGGAGGCTGATGGAGAAAAAAAAATACTCAGCACTTTCAAGCTTACAGAGAAATTTGCAAATTTGAAACATGTAAAAAGATAGTCAAACAAAAAAACGCAACTTTTGTAAATCTAATCAATTAGTAAGCTTGAGAAATCTAATTACCTTATTTAACTCTTCTAAAGATTTATATAAACTGACAGTAAGAGAGCAGATTACAATACAAAAAAGACGGGATGACACTAACAACTGAAGAGGAAATAACTAATTACTATCACCGTTTTCTATCAGAATGCTCCTCTTAAAAGGTCAGCAAAATTTCTTAATGGAAACACCCATCAAAGAAAACTAAAGTTTTCTGGAAAATAACATTTTATGAAAGATAAGATATAGACTATTTTATTGTTTCAGAAACAGGGATTTTTAAACTACTGATCAATTTGATTAATAAAAAGGCCCAGGTCCTGACCAACTATACCCAAAATGACTAAATATGTTAGTAAAAATGATCTGAAAAGCAGTATCCTACATTATTAAAAATATGGCATCAACATTTTGATTAATAAGTGTGTCAAATGTAAGAATCTTCATTTCTACTTTTTTCAGCATTTTTAACAGTTTTTGTTAATTTTTATGTTGTCTTGCGCACGCACAAGCAACATCTTGTTGATAGTATGAGAAATGCAGAGGTGTGTCAATGTTGGCGAATGCAGGGCACGCTTTAGTAGGTGTGTCCCTCATTCCCCAATTAGCCAGCATGCTAGCTCTGACACAAGAATTGTGTAAAGTGCCACCAACCTGAAAGAAATGTGCCGCTGCAATCAGAGACAAGCTCGTCATGCAGCGGCACAGATGACACATCTCCTGTACATGCCTTTCCTGGTGAAACATTTCAATAAACATGGTGGCTGCAGGAAAGCAAACAGCTGTTTGCATTGTGATGTCTCCACCTCGCCACCCCACCGGTCCCTGCCTGAAAGGTGGGAGGAGGCACTTTCCTCGCCTGCCTCCTCCATGTCCCGCTGTTTCCAGCTCGAACGTTTCTCCCACCCATGTAGAGCAGGCCACAGCCTAAGCTCCATACGGGCTGTGAGTATTCAGTACCCGAAGGCACTTTTACTCTAAGCACGATCGATCACGCTGGCAGACCGCCTTCCCCCACCTGCCAACATCAGGGTGCCTAATCCTCATGTCAGCCTGTATCCCCCCCTCCCATCCTTTAATGTGGTACACTGGAAGCCCACCCCAGTGTGCCAAAACCTGCTGTGGTGTTTCTGACACCAGAATGCCCAATCCCGTGTCAGATGCCCCTCCCCACATATCTTCCGACTTCGGGGGTGCCCAATCCCGGGTCAGCATTGATCCCCTCCACTACTTTGGCACACTGGGAGCCCACCCCAGTGTGCCAAAATCCATAATTTCCCTTTAAGAAAGAAAGCAGACCCACAATGTCATTTTTTTTTTTACATCTGAAAATAAAGAAAATGGTCCCTCGTCATTGCTGCTGGCCCCCCTCCCCCAACTCGCACAATCCCTCTGTGCACCCCACCTCCCTACAACCCCTCTCACCTGTAATTACCTGTGGAGGTCAGGAGCAGCGATCTTCAGTGGACTGGGAACACATCTGCACTCTTCAAAAGCCAAATGCAAACTGAACAAGCATTTGTCAATGCCAAATGTTTGCTTGCTGGCATTGGCATTGGTAGTGTAGGAGTTAGAGAGCTGCATAATAGGAAAGGCAGTGAAGTTTTGAACTGAAGCCAACCCCACCACCACCCTGCAGAGACTGACAGGCATTGGGGTGTGCCTCTGGGTTGTCAGGCATAACAGCCACGCCATTTTACCACACCCTACCCTGCAGACACCGACAAGTGTCACGGTGTGCCTTGGGGTCTTTGGCCCTTATGCTCACCCCATTCCATCAGGAAATATGGTGAGATGGGTGCAGTATAGGAGAATGGGGTGAAATTTGGGGCCGAAGTGTCCAAGGCACACCTCAATGCCTCTCACTGGCTGCAGGGTGTGGTTGGGGGTGGAATGGTATAAACATTACAGGCGACAATCCCAAGTCACACCCCTGATGCCTGTCAGTCTCTACAGGGTGGGGCGTTATGGTCAGAAACCCTAACGCCTCAGGCGTTAGTTGGTATTTTCACTCCAAATTTTCAACATGGGTTTTTTGTGACCCCCACCTTATGAACAGTGGCAATATCAGTTCGTTAGCCGAAAGCTGATTTTGCACAGTGACTACGCCATTTGGCACCACAGGTGCGAAAACACATTTCGAACAGGATATGAAAAATGATAACTGTACTGTTCATGGGGAGGTGTAAAAACTGGCATTGTTGAAAATCTGCAGTGAAAATATTTAAAAAACTGGTGAAGTTACGAGAGTGTGTAGAAACTGCGGAACGCACACCCATAATGTAATTAGTTTGGGGATTTTGTACAGCAGATTGCCAACACAGGCATTTTGGGACCTCCGTTCATGAACAGTGTCACTGTGATTTTCTTAATCTGTCCTGAACAGTGATTTCCCACAGCGACCATGCATTTCTGCGCTGGAAGTGCGAAAACACATTTCAGCAATGGTGTGAAAAATGGCAGCTGTACTGTTCATAAGGAAGTGTGGAAAAATGCCAGTGGTGAAAATCTGGACAAAAAATATTACAAATTCATGAATTTATGAGTGTGCGTGGAAACTTCTCAATGCTCGCTTGTAACACAGTCATTTTATGGACTTTTGTCACCAAATTTTTAACATAGCCATTTTAAGACCTCTACTCATGAACAGTGTCACTATGATTTTCTTAATCTGTCCCGAACATTGATTTCACACATCGACTGCGCCACTGTGCGCTACATGAACAGAAACACATTTTGGGCAAGATGTGAAAAATGACAGCTATACTGCTCATAAGGAGGTATGGAAAAATGGCAATGTTGAAAATCAGGAGTGAAAATGTAAAAAATTTGGGAACTTACGAGCATACGTAGGAACAGTGCAACGCACGCTCTTAAAGCAGTCATTTTTTTGAATTTTTTCACCAAATTTTCAACATAGGGTTTTTGGGGGCCTACCTCATGAACTGTGACACTGTTGTTTCGTAAATCAGTCCCGAATGGTGGTTCTGCGCAGTGACCGTGAGATCTCCTCTCGGGACCGAATAACAAAATGACAGTGCTAGAATTATGAGGTGGGGTCCCAAGAACCCCTATGTTGAAAATTTGTGAACAAATTCCCAAAATGCCTGAGTTATGCATCAAAGTTGAAAAACTTATTTATTCCATTATACAGCTTACGGCATTTCCTCAGTTCGCGGGTCGACTTTGAAGAGTGCAGACATGTTCCCGGTCCACCGAAGATCATTGCGCTGGACTCTGGAGGTAAGTATGGGGTGAGGTGGGGGTGTGGGGAGGCAGGGTGCACAGAGGGTGGCGCGGGTAAGGGCAGGGGGGTCAAGACAGTCAGCGAGGGACTGTTTTTTCTTACAGGGCATTTTTTTTAAAGACGACGCAGGACTTTTGAAACGCTGGGGTGGGCTCCCAGCATGGCAGCTGGAAGGCTGTTTGCCGGGGCAGTGGAGTCGACGGGGGATTTGGCACCTCCATTGGCCTTACGGACTGTTGCCACACTGGGAGGGCCTCAGCGTGCACCTGGAACTCTGTTGGGGGAGCGCAGTGAGCTGACGGGGATTGGGCACCCCGTTTGCCACACAGTGTGTGTGGGAGGGAGCACATGAGCACGCTGGGTTGGCCGTCGTGCTACTTGTTGAGGGGATGGAACTGTCTATACAGTTGTTTCAGTGCAGTGCTGACATGTAGGCACTTTGCATACTGCCGGTCGGCAGTTTGCAAAGTGCCTACATGTTACCGCTGCTGATTGCAGCGGTTTTTTGCTTTCAACTGTATGCCACTGCTTCTGAGTGGCTGTCATAGACAGCTGCTACATTCATTGGCGTGGTGCTGCCACGCCTGCAAAAGGCAGCAGGGCATTGGAAGTGGGGGAGGCATACCTACGAATTCTCGTATGGTGGCACTATGTTTCTTGCACATGCGTACAAGCAAACATATAAATGACAAGTCCTATAATGGCACTGAATGGGGGGTTTTCAATTTAAGTTAATATCTCAGCCATTTTTGGGAGTTTTGGTCCCACATTTTTAACATGGGGTTCTTGGGACCCCACCTCATGAACATAGTCACTGTCATTTCGTTATTCAGTCCTGAAAGGTAATTTCGCAGTCACTGCACAGAATCACATTTCAGGACCGAACAATGAAACAACAGTACCACTGTTCATGAGGTGGGCTCCCAAAAAGCCTATGTTGCAAATCTGGTGAAAAAATTCCAAAAAATGACTGTGTTATGAGCTAGCATTGCGCAGTTTCCACGCACGCTCATAGCTCCAACTATTTTTAATATTTTCACTCCAGATTTTCAACATCGCCATTTTTTCACACCTTCTTATGAACAGTACAGCTGTCATTTTTCGCATCCTGCCCAAATGGCGTGATCGCTGTGGGAAATCGACGTTTAGGACAGATTTACAAAATCACAGTGCCACTGTTCATGGGCAGGGGTACCAAAATGTCTGTGTTGAAAATTTGGTTAAAAATATCCCCCAAATAATTGCATTATGGGCGTGCATTGTGCAGTTTCTATGCATGCTTGTGACTTCACCAGTTTTTCATATTTTCACTCCAGATTTTCAACATTACCATTTTTGTACACCTCCTCATGAACAGTACAGCTGCCATTTTTCACATCCTGCCCGAAATGTGTTTTCGCACCTGTGGCATCAAATGGCACAGTCACTGTGCAAAATCTCCTTTTGGCTAATGAACTGATAGTGCCACTGTTCATGAGGTGGGATCACAAAAAGCCCATGCTGAAAATTTGAGGTGAGAAGACTTCTGGTGATGTCACAGAGCCACTAGCAGCAGAGTGAGTGGAGCTCCCAACCCCAGAGACTCAAAAACTACAAAACATAGATAAGATACAGCAAAATACTGAGTAAAATGGCAAGCAGTATTTGTATTAAACATAGATATGGAAGAATGAAATAAAAATATACATTGGGCTGTCAAGATGCTAAAAGATTCCAGATACAACAGCAGGCCGCAAGTTGCAGCCCCTCTTCTTTAAGCTCAGCTGACACAGAGGAGGAAAATGAACATTTAACCAGATCTTGATTTGAGCAGTTGTTCAAAGAAATCAAAGAGATGCCTGCGGAGACAAAAATGGAATTTATTTTATTATTCTATTTTTTAAGAATTTAAGCAACTAAACCAGAAGCTTTCTGGCTTGGAGCACAGAATGGAACAAATAGAAACTCAGGTATCTGAAGTGGAGGATAACCTAATGCAAACAGGGCTGATCCTGCAGGCGATAATAGCACAGACGGAGCAACTTCGGGAAAAAAGTATTGATCTGGAAAGTCATTCTCGTAGAGAGAATATCCATCTGTATGGTCTTCCAGAGGGCACAGAAATGGGTCGTATGACTGACTTCATAACTGATTTACTTATGGATATACTACAACTTTCAGCCGGTTACCAATTAGGCATAGAAAGGGCTCATCGCGCTCTCCAGCCAAAACCCATACATTTGTGAAGAATGTAACATGAAAGCATACTGACAGATGGAATCATATGTAATGATAATAGAAATTTTAATAAGAATGAGTATAAAAAAAATGAAAATTTGGAGTGAAAATACCAACAAACGCCGGGATGTCAGGGTTTCCAACCATAACGCCCCACACTCTAGAGACTGACAGGCATCAGGGGTGGGACTTTAGATTGTCGTCTGTAATGCTCACACCATTCCACCTCCACCCCCACCCTGCAGCCAGTGACAGGTATCGAGATGTGCCTTGGACTCTTCGGCCCCAACGTTCACCTCATTCTCCTATACTGCACCCATCTCAGTGTATTTTCTTATGGAATGGGGTGAGTGCGAGGCCCGAAGACCCCAAGGCACACTGCAACACTTATCGGTGTCTGCAAGGTAGGGTGAGGTGAAGTGGCTTCAAACAGGCATGGGATAGGAATAAGGGAGCAATACAGATGAGTATGAATAGATAGGCCATTGACAGAGCAAAGGCCGATGGCACATTTATAAGGTAGAAAAAGAAATGGGCAGATTGGATGGGCTTTTCGGTCCTTATCTGCCATCAACGTCTATGTTTCTATGTCTTGCTGGGCAGAAACTTTGTGTTGTTCAAAGGAAAGAGCCAGCCTAATCACAGGGTGGCTCTTTCCTTTGATCTGCATAATGCCACCCAGCAAGCAAAGCTGATCAACGTCATGATCAGCCTGATGTGATCCTTCCCTCCCAACATAATCTGAAATAAAGAAAACCATCTCTCAGTCCCTTCTATGCCTTTCTTAATTTTTCTACACTAGAGTGCCAGATCCCTGGTGCCAGGTATTACCCAGTCCAATGCTAATAACTTTGTTGTTTTTAAATATTTTTACACCAGATTTTCAACATAGACTTCTTATAACCCACCCTTATGAACAAGGGCAGAAAAACTTTTAAAATCCTGCCTGAAATTTGATTTCACACAGTGATCACAAAATCACCTTTCAGGATGGAGTTGCATAATTTCACTGCCATCATTCATGATGTGGGGTTCCAAAAAGACCATGTTGAAAATTTGGGAAACAAATATTCAGAAATGACCAAGTTATGAGGACAAGTTCAAAACCCATTGAAATACATTGAACCATATACCTGATTTCCTCAGTTCCTGGTTCAGCGTTGAAGAGTGAAAATATGTCTCCAGTCCAGAGAGGATTATGGCGTTAGACCCCCACTGGGTGAGTAAGGGGTGGGAGTGTGTGGAGTGGCGTGTGGTGAGTGGGAGGGTAACGATGGCAAAAGACATCGATGGATGTTTCTCTTTTTTACGGGGTGTGTAAAAATAAAAAAAAAACTATGAGGGATGGTGTTCTTTATTTCAGGTACTGACACTGGGAATTGGGCAGCCCAGTGTCGGTGTTATGTTTAGGGGCACTGGAGTGGGCTCCGTGGTGTTGCACAATGGAAATGGGCATGGTGGTGGGTAGTATCCTGCACCTGAGACTGGGCACCCCGGAGCTGGAAGAGTAACAAGGAAGGGGTGGGAAGGATTGAGGAAGATTTTTCTTATGTTTGGCAGCACCAGGGGTGGGGTCCCTAGTGTTGCACAGTGAAAATGGGTAGCATAGGAGTGGGTCCCCACTTTTGTGTCCTGAGGTAACCGTCTCAGATTTCCATTGTTGGGGGAATCGGGAGTGGCACAGGGACAGATTAATGATTTTGATTAGTGGTCCCAGGAGTTTGTTTAGTGCCAGGCGAATAAATTTAAGGTCCAGGGAGTCTCTGCTGAGCCTTGATTTTCTGAGAGCCTTTTCTAGGTATTTCCTAGCATCTGTTTCAGAAACTTCTTTGAAGCGGAATCGTGGCTGGTTTGGGGGTAATGCAGGCATCCACTGATCAACCCTTGGGATAGGGGAGCTGGAGATGTCCATCAGGAGCACACTGCTTAGGCCAGTGAATGCATGATTCAGGGAGTTGGCAATAAGCATAGGGTCCAATGTTGGTGCACCATCAACCGTGAGCATAGAAGGGGCATTTTCCGGGTCTTTTCCTGTGATATCACTAAGGTTGGCTCAGAATGATTTGCTGCTGTTCCATGAGTTAGAGAGGGCTTCTTTGTCATAAGTGCTTTTTGCATGGCGAATTGCTTTCATAGTCGTTGCAGGCCTTCTTATATCGTTGTATGTTTGTTGCAGTGCCCTGAGATCGTGCTTTTTGCCAAAGCTGATCTCTTGAGGCAAGTTGCTCAAGAAGTTCTGGGGTAATCATTGGTTAAAGTGCCCTTTGACTTTTCTTGTAGTAATTGGTGCGTATTTGTCGCAGACGGCACTGAATTTTGATACAAGGCCGTATCCACCTCATTGGTGTCATACAGGTCCAACCAGTTGAGATGTTTTAGGTCTGACTTTAACTGTGGGAGATGGCCTTTTAAGAGCAGGTGGTTCTTTATGATTCTGGTGGGAGGTTTGCAGTAATTGTTTTTCCAAATGCATTTGACAGGGGAATGGTCACTCATGGAGTCAGGGAGAACAGTGAGATCAGAGATATGTGCAGGATGGTTGGTGAGCACCCAATCCAGCAGAGTGCTGGTACCTTGTACTTTACTCAAGTTGGAGACTCCACTAATTGGGAGAAGTGGATTGCAGATAGTGTATCCTTGGTAGAGGCACAGGTAGATGACAGCCAATTGATATTAAAATCACCAAGCAATATAATTTCAGTGTTTAGGCTCAGAGAACTGATATAATCAAACAGGTTGTTGATGCTTGCATAGGCCATTTTAGGTGGAATACATACAGAGATCAGAGTAATCACTCTGTTGTGCACCCCCTAAGATCATTTTTATTGCTAGTGCTTGGAGGTGGTCACTGCTGCATGGGGGGATAAGACATGCCCCTGAAGAGGGTCTTTAGTGTAGATGATGCGCCCGCCACCTCTTTTTGAGAGGCAGTCATGTCTAAGTAAGGTGTAACCAGGCAGTGCGATAGCAGTGTCAGGTATCTTTGAGGATAACAAAAGAAGCACTCAGAACGGCTGCCCAGTGATCGACATAAATTCACATCCAATGCTTGGAATATATTAAAACAGCTTTAATAAGATAGCTGAAGCAAGCAGCAGTTAAAAAGGCTTTTTAACTGCTGCTTGCTTCAGCTATCTTATTAAAGCTGTTTTAATATATTCCAAGCATTGGATGTGAATTTATGTCGATCACTGGGCAGCCGTTCTGAGTGCTTCTTTTGTTATTTCTTTGGTGTTTGGCTCCAGTTTCATCCGTTGGTGGCCGCCTTTTTGTACATACATCTTTGAGGATAGCCAGGTTTCCATGACAGATAACACATTGGGGTTGTGACGAGAAACCCAGACCTTTAGGTTGTCCATCTTGGGGAGCAGGCTGCAAATGTTTATGGAAGCGAGCACAAGTCCTGAGGATTTCGTTGCCGAGCACTGGAGTCATGTGGTGGACTGGGATTGGGGTACACATTTCCTGACAACATGAGTAGCAGTAGGAGTAGACAAAGTAGTTGTTCCAGCAAACCTTTTTTAATCAGGTGCCGCTACCTTTTTCTGGGTATACATGATTTTGTGTTACCAACGTAGGTTACAACACCATTGAGGAGTGGTACCTTAGAGCGATCACTAGTTAAGTAAGCCAGACCAATGATCCTGGTGGGCAGTTGATGGATGTTGCAGGTTACAACAAGGTAGGGTGAAGTCACTGTGCCATACACATTTAGTACCTCCTCAGCAAGGGTAGCCTGGGAAGAGTTGATGGGCCCAAGACAAGATCTTAATGTGGTGACAAGGGTGAGTATCAGGAGGCACTGTATGATCATGGAGGAAGTGGGAGACATTATTGGTGTGCAGGGAGACAGCATAAATCATTAGAGGGTAAGACAGTGAAGAGGCTTACTCCTGAGACTGGATGACATTATAGAGGGATCTGGGTAGAGTATGTGGTTCACTTTCCAGTGGTGGTACAGAAGGATGATCGCCCCTGGCAACAGTGGAGAAGAGGATGCCAGAGGGGGAGCAACCATTTAAAAGTTAGTCTGACAGGACCTCCCCACCATGAACCCATGCTGCCTGATGTCCTATAGATAATTGTTTTTCCAGGTATCCAACAACATCCTGCTTGATAAGGGTCTCCATCTATTTTCCCACAATAGATTGGAGGCTCACTGGTCTATAGTTGCCCGCCACCTCCATGTCCCAACCCCTGTGGAGTGGCACTACATCTGCCATCCACCAATCTTTTGGTATCATGACTAACTGCAGGGAACTGTTGCATAAATGTGTCAGGGGGCCAGCTAGTTCCTCAGACAGCTCCTTTGGTTCTCTTAGGTGCAGTACTCCCTTAATATCCCCCACCTTCCCCAGGAGCACAACTTCCAAATGAGGGGTGTGCAAATACCAATTTCCAAATAGTATTCGTGGACTAAATATTCAGGTATTCATTATTGATGCATTTGTTATATAGAACCTGGAAGCTAAAAAATCTTTTAAAATGCTATGCATAGCATCACTAATGATGCAGTTATTCTGCCCCTTTCCCCAGTGCATGGATGCTCACTCCATTCATTACAGGTACTACTAGGACATGGGCAGACATGCTATAGGAGACAGGCAGGGATGACTAAGCTAGTGAGTTTCAGTTTCTAATGCTCCCCCGCAAGGTGTGTTGGCAGGTTCACCTTCGGGCTTGTGGCTCGGAGGTGTCCAGCTAGCTACCTCAGACCGGGTACGGAACCTGGGCGTTATGTTTGATAACTGTCTGACTTTGAAATCATAGGTGTCAGCAGCTGTTAAAACTTCTTTCTACCATCTGAGAAATATCGCCCGGGTGAAATATCTGGTTCCTCTCGATGATCTTCCAACGTTGGTTCACGCCTTCGTTACCTCCCACCTTGACTACTGCAATGCCCTTTACCTAGGGCTGTCGGGGGTTGATATCCATCACTTGCAGCTGGTGCAGAACACAGCTGCCAGGCTGTTGACTGGCTTCAAGAGCCAGTCATATTACGCCTGTGCTCCGCGGTCTGCACTGGCTCCCAATTAAGTGGCGGATCACCTTTAAGGTTGCTTTGTTAACCTATAAGACCCTACACGACCAGGGACCGAGCTACCTGAAAGATCTCCTTTGCCCGTACTGTCCCTCCCATCCTCTCTGATCCACCGATGAGGGATTGCTAGAGGTTCCCAGGGTATGTTTGCAGACATCGGGAGCAAGGGCATTCAGCTTTGCTGCTCCGTCCCTGTGGAACTCTCTACCTCATCGGGTACGAGATTGCCTGACCGTCCAGAGTTTTAAAACTGCATTAAAAACTTATCTTTTTGATCTGGCTTTTGGTAATTGAAGTGTTTTTATCTGATTTCATATTTATTGGAATTTATATAATGTATGTAATTTTACTTTATTTGTTTTATTTTATTGTACAGGCACCTTGGTTTTGGAAAGGCGCCTTTTTTATAAATAAAAAATTGATTGATTGATTGATTGATTGATTGATATGTATCTGGTGGGCAGGAGGGGTGCCTCCTGCACTTAGAATAACTTTAAATAAGCTGGGTTCTGCTGCTGACTGGTTCCATTCATAACTCACAGGTCATCTACATTCAATACAGGTTGATAGCACCTTGTCACCTCCTCTTCCCATCCAGGCAGGGGTCTCACATGGCTCCATCCTGGGCCCCATACTCTTCTACATCTTCCTCAATGACCTCTCTTCAGCCAGTGTCAACTTGCATATTCACATGTATGCAGATGAACATAGTCATCTACAGTTCTAGTCCGTCCACCACAGACATGGAAGGCCTGCTACAGCAAGACTTCAACAGCATCTTACAATGGTTCCAGTCAAACCAGTTTTGGATCAACACTAAATAAATGGATTCCTTGACCTTTGGCACCAGCCAAAAACTTGCCAAACTCCCATCTGTTCTCATCTTCTCCACTTTGGATGGCTCCCCACTTGAAGTGGTTCCTTCCTGGCCGACCCGCTGGCACAGGAGCATGGCACCTATCTGCAACGCCGGCAACCTGGGTTCGAGAAGGGACCTGGGATGTTGGAGGGCCAGCCGGGGGAGAAGGATCGAGCATCCGACGACTGCTCTCCTTCTCCAGGGGGGGAGAGGGGAGAGTGTTCGGCTTAACACAGACACCTAGTGGAGGCTGGGTGTACTGAGCACACCAATGCCAGCTGCTTCAGGGGGCGGGGCAGACACAGGTCATCATTGTATGTCTCATACAACGGGAAAACAATTGTGACAGCATCCCTAGATGAAGCCCGCCCCTGGTTTCAATCAGCTGTCAAGGCTGGCTCCCTGACATATCCCATCGTCTGTGGTACTAAAGGCCGGTGCCACAATCCCACCCTGGGGGGTAATCCAGGGGGTATCGGGGAGCCACGGCCCAATCTGAGAGTGGAGGTGGGGGTCTGTGACCGGGTTGAGGTACTGGGACGCCGTCAGCACAATAAAGTGTAATGAAAGGAAAAAAAAAAAAAAGAAATGGTTCCTTCCTGCAAGTTCCTTGGTGTGTGTGTGTGTGTGTGTGTGTGTGTGGCTTGATAGCAAGCTTGACTTCACTGCCCACATCGATGCCATCCATGCTAAGCTCTGCCCTAAACTTTGTGCCTTGTACTAAAATAAAAATTGTCTTCCCCTACAGGTTTGCTGAGAGCTTGTTACCAAAATGGTACTCCCATTCTTTGCGGTTGTTGTCTATGGCTCTGCTCCATCCACCTCCCTAGCCAGACTGGATACCCTCTGTAACTCCTTCTGTTGCTTTGCAACCAACTTCTCTTCTCAAAACCATTACTGCTCGCTTTACACATCACTGTCCATTCTCTTGCTACCGTCACATTGCCAGGTGCACTGTGCCTCCTTTGTATCTAATTCTGGTTTGGGTACCTTTCCTCCTACCTCTCATCACTCCTCTCCATTGTTCCCTCTGCCTCCTGCTCCCTCCATTCCAAGGACCATCACACCTTTGCTTTGCCATGTCCCCATACCTAGACTGGCTAATCAGCCTTTGACTATCATCTCCTCTCACCTTAGAACCAGCACCTCTCTTCCCTCCACTTCACTACCTCCCATGCCTCCTTCAGATATCACTTAAGTCACCGTCCCCCTCCCCATCTTGCATCTGTTCCCCCTTAAAAATCGCTCTCACACTTGCTGTAATGTTCAACTGCCTGCTTATGACTGGTTTACTCATTATGCACGTTCCACAGTCTTGTGTGCTCTGACCTTCGCACTTTCCTGTAACATGGGGTTTGTCTTTGCTATGCATTGTTTTTATCCTTTGCTGCCCTCCCCAGGTCACACCTGGAAACAAGCATTAGCTCAGCGTACCTTTCACAGTCACCAACTTCAAATAAATAAAATAAATTATATGTAATGGTTGCCATTAGGGGGGCTCAGGGTTGGAAATGGGAATATTTTAAATGACTTTAAAAAAACACAGTCTACTTCTGGCATGGTGCCAGAAGGCTGCCTTTTTGTGGATTTTATTTCCTTTTTGAATTCAGGGATAAGGAGGAAGAGGGAAGTGGGTGGGAAAGCATTGGGATGGGGAGGGTGGCCAGGAGACATGAGCCATGGTCACCTTATTCCCGAATACCGAATACCAGGATAACTAAAGTATTTGGTAGTTGATCTAGACTGTTAGGGGCCTTACTATTTGTGGCATTCAGCAATGAATATTCAGTGGTAAGCAGACCTCTAATTATGGCTAAACTACTAAACAAATAACCTTATTAGAAAGGAAGGGTTGAGTTGGGAGGAAGGATCCAAGATGTCTACCTCAGTTGATGTGGAGAGTGAATGCTCTCTCAGCCCTTTTCTCGTTCTAACAAGTTTTCTCTGTGTGAGATGAAAACATCAGCATAGAAAGAACAGCAAACAAAGAAAAAAAATCTGACTCTTCAAATGAAGGTAACTCATCTGTTAAAAAAGTTAAAAAGATGTGGAAAATAAATGTCTTCAAGAGCCAGCAACTAGGTCTGAGGAACCTGCAGCCACGATGGTGATGGTGACAGTGACTGGCATTCTGAGGAAGATCTCATGTGTCCCCAGGCAGTACTGACTCAGTGACCAGAGTTTCCACACAGTGCCAACAGATGAAAAATATTACATTGGATAAATGCAAGTTATAGTGGCCTGCAGCTCCTCTTGCTATCACAGCACCATGTGTTCCTTCAGTGTCCCCAATGCCAGCTTTCTTGGTGACAGCAACATGTCTTTGGTTCTCTTTTTCTTTAACTTTTTATTTAGACATGTAACCCCTAGGTGGCGCTATCCCAAGGGCTACTACCCCTGCCTGCTTGGCTAGTAGCAAGTTAAGGGTCCTGGGTAATGAAACGGGTGCTTCCACCCAGAGGTCAGGGTTGTTAGTGGTCAAGCTAACCTGAGCACAGCCCTTCAGGACACTGTAACCCCCTCTTTCCCTTCTAGTAGCCTGAACGATATACAATAATTACTTTCACAATGACCCTTATTCACCAGACAATTACCTGCACTGTTTGCACTTACCACCAGGGCTGGTTCCCCTAGCTTGACCCTGGGGACCCCCTGTAAAACAAGGTTCAGCACAGCAAATAGCAACAGTACAATACTCTTGGCACAAACTGGAACCACAGTCAGGTTAAATGCAAACAGCATTTAAATCTGATTTATTCAGGGGACTTGAACAATGGATGGGCGTAATCAGGTTGATTTGCTTTAAAGCTATATCAATCAGACAGTTATGCATGCAGTTCAGGGTCCCTACACAGTCACACACTCTGGGTACCCAGGTAGGAAAATGGTGGGCTAGCCAGGAATGTTGCAGCTGGTTGGGGTTCTGTGATGGAAGAAAGCAACATGCACCTCTCTGCATCCGTCCGGGGGGGATCCAGAATCCTAGGTGAAAGGTTTAAATGCTTCCTTGGCAAGCATTTAAACTAGCCGGGGGCACTGAAAGGAGCAGGGAAATCCCAGCCTCCCCCCACAAAACACAGTAGTTAGAGAGGTAAACACCAAGGCAGAGAAGTCAGTAGGGAGTAGGACAGGGGTAAATGCAGAAAAAGGCAGTAAGGACAGGGATGGGGCTAAAAGGGGTAAGGCCATAAAAAAATGGAAGGTGATGAGTACCAATGCCCATAGTCTATGTAACAAGCTCCCTGAACTAGTGGCCTTGATGGAAGAGGGATGCCTGGATATTGTGGCAGTCACTGCAACATGGTACACAGAGAACCATGACTGGGATGTCAACATACCAGGATACACAATCTATAGGAGGGACAAGGTGGGTAAAAAAGGAGGAGGAGTAGGTCTCTATATAAGGGAATGGATTAAAGCAACAGAACTAAAGAATAAACAGGAAGTTGATGAGTCACTATGGGTCACCCTAGAGACAGGAAATGGCACCACAATCTGCATGCGGGTTGTGTACAGACCCCCATCTCAGGGGGAGGAAATGGACAAGGAAATGATAGAAGGCATCCTTAAAATGGCAGAAAAAGGGGAGATATTGTTGATGGGGGACCTGAATATGCCAGATGTTAACTGGAGTACCTTGCTGCAGGCACATCCAAAAACAGGGTCATTCTTGATGCCCTACAGGGGGCATGCCTCAGACAGCTAGTGTTGGAACCCACTCAGGAGGGAGCAATCTTAGACCTGGTACTCTCAAATGGGGAAGGAGAAAGGATCTCAGATTTAGAAGTGGGTAGCCATCTGGGAACAAGTGACCACCAAACAGTGTGGTTCACAATAAACACAGCCGTAGAGTCAAGCCATACAAAAACAAGAGTATTGGACTTTAGGAGGACTGACTTTGGGAAAATGAGAGAGCGCCTCAGAAAAGCACTAGCAAATGGGCAAGAAAGAGGGGTGGAGAATCAGTGGGGAATAATCAAAACAGCCATTGCAGAGGCAACAAGCCTTTGTGTGAAGCAAATCAACAAAACAAAATGAAGGAAAAAAAAAACACTATGGTTCTCAAAAGAGGTGGAAGGGAAGGTTAAGGAGAAAAGGATAACATTCAGGAACTATAAGGAAACACGGAAGGAGCAGGATAGAGAACTTTATCGGTTAAAGCAGAAGAAAGCAGGGAAGGCAGTCAGAATAGAAAAGGCACAAACTGAGGAAAAGATAGCCAACTCTGTTAAGAAGGGGGATACAATCTTTTATAGGTACATTAGGGAGCGAAGAAAGACCAAGGGAGGGATACAGAGACCTAATAAAGGGGAGGGAATGTGGGCAGAGGGTGACAGTGAAAAAGCAGGGATAATGAACGAATATTTCTGTTCAGTATTCACAATGGAAGAGGAGGGGAAGATGCCTAAACCAAACAAGAGAAACACTCTGAATAGGGGGGTTGATACCAGCCCATTCACAGAAGAAAGGGTTTTGAAAGAACTCTTGAAACTGAGGGTGGACAAAGCAATGGGTCCTGATGGGATTCACCCAAGAATTCTAAAAGTACTAAGGGTAGAACTAGTAATGCCACTGACTACCTCTCTTTAACAAATCATGGGAGGATGGGGTAGTACCTGAGGACTGGAGGAGGGCAAATGTGATTCCACTTCACAAAAGTGGGAGCAGGGCAGAGGCAGGAAACTACAGACCAGTTAGTTTGACCTCAGTGGTAGGGAAAATGATGGAATCACTTCTGAAGGAAAGAATTGTTGAGTACCTAGAGGCCAGTGGAGTACAGGACCCAAGGCAACATGGTTTCACAGCAGGAAGGTCATGTCAGACGAACCTAATAGAGTTCTTTGACTGGGTGACCAAAGTAGTAGACCAGGGAAGGGCTGTGGATATGGCCTACCTAGATTTTAGCAAGGCATTTGACACAGTCTCACACAAAAGATTAATATATAAGTTAGCCAGCCTTGAAGTGGGTCCCAAGGTGGTAACCTGGAT
Source organism: Neoceratodus forsteri (assembly GCA_016271365.2). Taxonomy (NCBI): domain Eukaryota; kingdom Metazoa; phylum Chordata; order Ceratodontiformes; family Ceratodontidae; genus Neoceratodus; species Neoceratodus forsteri. The sequence continues at coordinate 459,836,180 of CM028132.1, forward strand.
AAAAAACTGGCTGGACAACACAATGTAAACGGTGATAGTAAACAGAGTCCACAGTGAAGAAAGGAGGGTAACTAGCGGGGTACAGCAGGGTTCGGTACTGGGACTGGTCCTCTTTAATGTCTTTATAAGTGACATTGAAGAGCATCTGGAAGGAAAAGTATGTCTCTTTGTAGATGACACAAAGATCTGCAACCGGGCTGATACACAAGGTGGGGTGGAAAGGATGAAAAGGGACTTGGCAAGCTTGGAGGAATGGTCTAATATATGGCAGCTCAGATTCAATGCAAAGAAGTGCAAGGTAATGCATCTGGGAAACAAAAACCCAGGGGAAGAGTACACAATAGGGGGTGAGTTAATAACAGCAACAAAAATTGAAAGAGACCTAGGAGTAATTATATCAGATGACCTAAAGGTGGGCAAGCAATGTGAGAAGGCAGTAAGGAGGGCTGGGGGGATACTGGGATGCATAGGGAGAGGCAACAGCAGTAGAAAACAGGAAGTTGTTATCCCTCTGTACAGCCAGTTGGTGAGACCCCATCTGGAGTACTGCGTGCAATTCTGGAGACCCCATCTCTGCAAAAAACAGAGTGGAGGCTGTTCAGAGGAGGACAACCAAAATGGTGCAGGGTCTGCAGCAGAAGACATACAAGGAGAGACTAAAACAGCTTAATATGTATATCCTGGAGGAAAGGAGTGGGGGGACATGATAGAAACTTTCAAGTATCTCAAGGGAATTAACAAAGTACAAGAGGGTAGCATCTTTCAGAAGGAGAGATGTGCAAGAACAAGGGGGCACAATTTGAAGATAGAAGGGGGATGGCTCAGTGGTAATGTTAGAAAGTATTTTTTCACAGAGAGGGTTGTGGATGCATGGAACAGCCTTCCTGAGGAGTTTGTGGAGTCAGGAGTAGTGGGAGAATTCAAGAATGCATGGAACAGACATAAGGCAATTCTAGTGGTGGGTAGGAGGAAGTAGGCTGTTGATTAACTAGAATCTCAGCTTATCCATCAGATAGGGAAACGGGCAGACTAGGTGGGCCAAGCGGTCCTTATCTGCCATCAAATTCTATGTTTCTATGCACAACACACACTATTTGTAATCCAGAGCTGGATGGCTCAGTTTGTGAAAGAAAAGGCAACAAGACAATCAGATGACAACTCTTTTAGATTTAGCTGTTGTTGCAGGGAGCCACCCTGATATTTACTTATGATATCCAATACTGGACGCAGGCAGGACGAAATTGAGACTGCAGGCTGTTGAGCTGGAGTGCCTGGAGAAGCAGGGCTCACACGAATCACCGAGGCATCGTTCCTGTTCAAGGCATTGAGCAGGGGGCTGATCACCAGGATGGTCTCTCGTCGATGACTTTCTCTGCGTTGCAGGTATTCTGGCTGGGACAGTATAGCAGGGCCCAGGCAAATGGAAATGGATATGGATTCAGTCCATGGAACTGGATACAGCCTCCAGCAAGCAAAACACAGTTCAGACACACAATGGGGAACCAGATCACAACCCAGTATAAGCACACAGCACATTCACATGTAAGAAAATTCCACTGTACCAGGCAAATGGCTCTCCGGTTGCAATTACAGAGTCTCTGTACAGTCCAGGAGTTCAGAGGTGGCTGGAAGTCCTGACAGGCCGATCGCATTCAGCAAATCTTTGGTCTCTTCAGGTTAAAGCCTGGTCACAATTCAGTGGCTTAATTCACTCTTCAAATTCAGATTTAGTCCGAAAAAAACCACAAGTTCCCTCTCAGGAACAGCAGGCAGGCATGCAGGCCAAACTCAGGCCTTTGCACAGTTCTCCAGCGTGAATCCACTATGGATTGCTGCTCGAACTATCTCGAGCTGTTACTTCTTCATTTCCCAACTCAGATCTAACTGAAACTGCAAGCAGTGTGGGACTTTCCTCAAGATCCAAAAGGTTCGGTTGGCTGATCTGTCTGTCAGTCACAACAAGAGCTCCCCCTCCAGGTTATTTTAGGTGCCAAAAGCCCAAAACTACAATTCCTACAAGTTTTGGCCCCACCAAGCCCCTGTAGGCAGGCTCCATTTTAGAGTCCCAAATGTACTGATTAGCCCATTCTTCAGTCCAGAACCAAAATGATGGAAACAAACAGAACTGTCCATGCTGCAAAGAAGGCAGGTTAGAACAAACTGCAATGTTATTACTACTCTAACAAATGATCAGCAAACAAGTACATCTTCTAACAAAGATCCCTATCAGATTAATTATGACCGCAATCCAGGCAGCTCTTAAAGATACAGTACACAGAGGCTATACAGGCACTCTCTGGCAATACATTTAAACTGCTAAAATGCAGAACACCAGCCTGGCAGTGAGCATTTAGGCAAGCTCAAGGAAGACTTTTTGGGAACTCCCATTTGTAGGGGTGCTACGTACATTTTCCTGCAAAAGCATTATGTTTTTCATTTTATCCAGGACTGTGAGCTGAGCTTTTTTTGGCACTTGTTTCCATTTTTGCTTGAGCACCAGTGTTGCCGACCTTAGTTGCCTATGTGGCATAGACTGCATTATAAAATAATGATTCTGATCAGTACTCTACAGCACTGATACATACAGCTCAATGATATTAGGACCTATGAGTCACTGATCATTTGGTACAAGAAACTGGGGAATCCCTTTATACAGTATTTAGAAAAAAGAGCTTATTATTTCCTGATCAGTGATTGGCTGAGACCCATGCCAAGGGGTTACATTAGGTACCAGTAGAAACCAAGAAATAATAAATGCCCTCCTACCCTGCCTCAGCAGCAAACTAGTATCATTGTGCTAGTTCGGATTTTAAAAGTTATGGGCCACCATTTTTTCTGCTTCCTAAATGAGAGTCGTGACCGAGTTACCCGCCCCGCCTGGCAACTGAACCCACTATAAGTGGTTTAAATAGAATAAACAATATTTTTTAAATAAATAAATTAATTCCCTTACTTGATTCTTCATGGTCACCAGCTCAGTTAATTACATCCTTGTCCTCCAGCCACCCACCCACTTTACCTTCTGCCACAAGCCAACAGCGTGCCTTCATCTGCGGGTGCGGAAATGGACAAAATACCACTGATCTCATCCTGGAGACAGTGCTACAGCAAGGGACCTTGGAGCAACTGAAAGGGATGATGAGGACTTAAAACAGAAAAGGGGACTAACATAAAGGGAGGTGAGTACTTCCTCTCAACAAAGCTCAAAATGCATATTGGGAGGGGACAAGGTTAAGGACTCAAATAAGAAAAAAACTTCTGTTAAATACTGCAGTGCTAGCTACTGGCAGGTATAACAGTAGAGGAACTGCTTTACTAAAAATTAACAAAAAATTGATTTTTACTAATTTGTATGCTATTATTTCATTTTTGAAATCTTATAAAAAAATTACACATGTATCCCATTTTCTAAGTGTAATAATACTCTTCTTGGTGAGTGGCATGGGCTATACTGGATCTTCCAGGAGCCATAAGGCCATCTGCCTGCAGTATTGGGCTACATTACACCCCTGGGCAGTCCGGTATATAGAGAATAATGTATGTGCAGGTGTGTGTTATGAGGATTTTTCACACACCCAAGGTGTATGATAAGCCATAAACCCTGAGAGCAAAGTTTGAGGGGTTTATGAGATTATTGCACACCGAGGGAGTGTGAAAAACCCTCATAAAACAAACTTTGAGCATGCATTATTTTGTATAATAACTGGTGCATGGTTTCAACAGAGAGAAAAGCTAAGCAGTATTTGAGTGAGCGAGCATGTCCCTGAGCAGCCGCCGTACTCACACAAGTACAGTTGAAGTGAAAGCGCGAGGATGAAATGCAGTAATTATCTGTTATCGAGAAATTATAGAGTTCCATGGGTTATTACAGCATTTTATCAGGAAGGTTTTCCAGCCATTATAGGGGGTCACCAGTTATTATACCCCAATATCGCCCACCCTGACAGGTATCATTGCTTGAATAACCCCCCCCATACCATTACAGATTCTGACCTTTTGCAACCAGTTCCAAACAAGGTATACACATTTTCTATTGCAGCATACATCGCTTACTGACTATTCAGTCATTGAGCCTGATTCTTGAAGGGGGCTGCGTTCGGCGCAAGCTGCAGCAAACTGCAGCTTGCACCAAAGTCCCCTGCGCCAGGGACCCTGCACCAGATTCAGGTACGGGACACATACTGGAGCCTAAGTCCCCTTAAATGCAGCAGCACCCCCCATACATCTAAAGCAAGGCGCATGGACGGGGTGTGCTGCAAGCCCCTTGCGGCAATGCCCAGCTGGTACCCCCATCCCCGATGGCCCCAACCCAGGCCAATGACCCTCCCAGTGGTGGTCCAGCCCCCCAACCAAACAGATATTACCCACCCCATCACCAGATTGGGCAGGGGGCCAGCATAGCCCTCCACGCACCTCTGCGGAGGTCCCCCGACTGACCGGAATGTGTAGTGGACTGTACAGTGCACACGCTACTATTAGCATGTACACTGTATAGTCCGCTGCACATTCCGGTCAGTCAGGGACCTCCGCGGAGGTCTGTGGAGGGCTATGCTTTTCCCCTTCTCTATCTAGGGATGGGGTGGGCACTACCTGTTGGGATGGGGGGCACTATTACACCATGTGGATGGCACTAGCAGTATATATACTGGGGAAGCATCTGGGTTCAGGGTGGGGAGGGGTCAGTACTACATACCATGGGCTGCATAGGAGATGGGGAGGTGTACAATATTTTATGAACTTTGTTCCTGTTCACCACTGGGTGGGCTTGTTATTTGCTTCTCTTTGTGCTAGTAATGCTGAAGTGTAAAGCTAGGGACTCACTGGCTTTTCTAGAGTTGCCTTGCTGATTTCATCTTAAAGCCAGATATACCAAGCAGCTAATATAGATCAGACTTGTTTAATATGGTGGTATTTGGAGCTAATTTGCTGATTACTTCTTAAAGCCAGATATACCAAGCAGCTAATATAGATCAGACTTGTTTAATATGGTGGTACTGAGCTAATTGTGCTTGTAATCTGAAGGCATTAGATTAGCTGGGTCCTAGTGTGACCTCATTTTGGAATAGCCCTGTTTGCTTAGAGTGGAGCTCGTTTGTGTAAGTCACAACATATTCTCCCGCTGCATAGTAATGAGAGGCTGTGTTTTTTCCACTACATAGGCAGCTCCCCAAGCTAGGCACTCGGGACAATCAAGCAACTGAAGCAACAAGCAGCTCACCTGAGTAGCTGAGGAAGCCAAATCTCCAGCCTGATAACTTTCGAGGTAAAGAGAGCCTCTTCTCTTCGTCTGGATGCCTGCAGAGGGGTGCTAGCCTGACGGCGCTTTGCGCCGTCTGCCCCGCCCGCCCCAACCACCCTCCCACCCAGGGGCGGCTGTCAATTTAAGGATCCACCCCGTGACATCACATCCGGTGACATCACGTCCTGTTGCCCAGAACCTATCTCCCCACTTTCTCATTCGCAGGTTATACCTGCTGGCCACTAGAGGGACCTATGCTCCCTCACTACTTCCTACTCCTACCTGTACAGCACTACTTCCCTGGGATCTTGCTCACCACAATGTATTGGCCCTGCCTCACGCTCTTCCTGTGCCTATCCCCACTAGCAGTGCACTTACCCACTTACCCATCTGTTAGTCCACACTGTGCCCTGGCACCCCTCCCTCCCCTGCTCCTGAACCTCCTCTCCTGCCCCTTGGGACCTCTGTGTGTCCCTGTCCTCCCTGCCCTCCCCATAGCTTTCTCTTTACCTCAGGCACATCTGGGTGTCTTCTTATTCTTGCTTTCCCCTCCTGTACCTCCCTGCCCACCCCCTGCTCCCTTAGCCTCCCTCCCCATGTCAATCGGAGGAAAACCTCTCACCATCTCCCAGCCAGGGTGTTAGTCATGCTACTACTCCTGTCAGGGAACATTCATCCAAACCTGGCCCGGTTCCCAGGAGCTCCCCAACTCGCACCACAGGCCTATGCATGGTCTCCATGAATATCTGTAGCCTCCTAAAAAAGTTTGACTCACTACAATGCCTGGTCACATCAATTAACCCTGATGTCATCACCCTGGTTGAGACTTGGCTGTCAAAATCCTCCCCTGACTCCCTAGTCTCCCTTCCTGGTTTCACCCTTTTCCGGTCCGACCGTGTTGGGAGATGGGGCGGCGGCTGCGCTATTTATGTCAAGGAATCTCTCCCCGTACTAGCCTTGCCCGCTCCCATCCTTGACTCCAGTGCCCAGGCTCTTACGCTGAAACTAACCCCTGACCCTTTAAAGGGACCCCTTTTTCTGACTACTGCATACGTGTCCCCCAGGGACCAAACGCAGACCATTGCCTCTCTTGCAGAATACCTTACCTCTCTACCTCCTTCCGCTGATCAAATTCTGGTGGGTGACTTAAATGTCAACTGGCTCAGCCCCTCCTCCTCCTCTACCCGAGACTCCTTTTCTGCAATAGACCTAACGCAACTAGTTACCCACCCTACCAGGACTAACCCCAAGAGAGGCTCCAGTATCCTGCTTGACGTGGTACTCACCAACCGCCCTAATCGGATCCCCAATGTACAAGTCCTCCCAGACTCTCTCAGCGATCACTCCCCCATTCTATTCCACTGGTCAACCTCAGTCCCCAAACCCATAGCACAGTCCACATGCCGGCGGCGTCTAATACCTGGTGGACTGATAAAACTTAAGGAACTTCTTTCCCAAATTGACTGGTCTCCTATACTGGCAACTCCTGACATCGACACAGCTCTCTCCTTCTTTACCCAAACTTTTAATAATGCCTGTGATATCTTTGCCCCAGTGTTGACCTGCCGTTCTAAAAGGAAGACTGCCCCCTGGGTTACCCCAGCTTTGATCCACCAGCTCAAACATAGGGACAACCTATGGCACCATGCCATTGAGACTGGCCGCCCAATGACAGGCGGTTATATGCTGTCGCCTGAAACAAGTGCACTGGGCCATCAGAAAGGCCAAGTCTGAGCACTATCGGTCCTCACTCACTGCCTCATGGGGGAATCCCAGAACCTTCTGGGATAACATTACACAGTTAAATGGAGTGCACACTCCCCCACCCACCAGATCAACATTAATAGTGTGATCTCCTCAGACCCAGCCCTCATAGCCAACCACCTCAACACCTCATTCACTGACCTTAGCCCTATCCTCCTACAAATTTTTGACCCTCCTCCCCAGCACCTGCCATAAATCTTCTCGGCTCTTATTTTCTCCTCTGCCGTGTTTCTGCCCAAGAACTTAGGCGCACCTCGTCACTGCCCTCAAGAGTAATAGTACAGGCAGTGACACCTGGATCCGTGTATCCCACGGCTGGTCTTAGACACAGTCCTTACCCGATCACATGCCTCATCAACCACTCTCTTTGCCTGGGAAGGTTCCAACTGCCTGGAAAGTCGCCACTGTCACCCCTATCTTTAAAGGTGGTGATAGGACTGTGGCTGGAAACTATCGACCGATCTCCATTCTCTCCAAGGCCTTGGAAAAGTGGTGGCCTCTCAAATCTCTGACTACCTCTCCCACCTACAATGTCCTTTGTCCTGAGCAGCATGGCTTCCGAGCGGGCCACAGTACCAACACAGCCCTCCTAGAGTTCTCCAACTTTCTCCACCTCCTTAGACACTGGTTCTCTGGCTGGTGCTGTCTTCATTGACCTCTGAAAGCTTTCGACACTGTCTCCCACCCTCCTTCTTGATGCCCTTAGTCTCTCTGGTTTTGCTGCTGGGCCTATCTCCTGGTGCACCAGTTATCTGTCTGACCGCCACAGCGTGTAAAATTAATGGGACCTACTCAGACATCTGTCCTATCTTTCTGGGGTTCCCCAGGGCTCCATTCTGGGCCTCTTACTATTCTCCCTTTACCTTAACACCCTTCCACGCTCTTGCTCGGGGAACACTCTATTGTAAGCTGATGATGCAGTCATCTTTGCCTCAAGTCGTAACCCTATTGCCCTCCAGGACTCGCTGCAGAAGTCCTTCACTGAAGCCGAGGGCTGGTTCAAGGAACATAGATTGGTGATAAATCTTAAAAAAACAAAAACCATGTTCTTCTCTCATCCCCAAAACAAGTCCTGCAACTTCAAACTCCTCATTCACTCTGGGTCCTCATTCCCACTCGAACAAGTTTGCTCCTATAAATACCTAGGGGTCCATTTTGACCCCTCCCTCTCCTTTCATGGACACATCGCTGCCCTAGCCACTGCCACTAATATCCGATTGGGCATCTTACATCAGTATAAACACTGCCTCCCCCCGGAGGCTCTTCGACTTGCAGTCACCTCCTCTATCCTGTCCCTAGTGGACTATGGACTGCCGGTGTATGGTGCTGCTGATCAGACCGCACTCCATAAAATTCGCACTACTCTGAATAAGGCCTGCAGGTTAATTACTGGAGCACCTAGGATGACACACACCTGTCTACTGTATGCTAAAGTGCTGGTACTTGATCTCAGCAAGCGCCTCAAATATCTTACCTGTACCCTTACAAAAAGACCCTCCTTGGGCTTTCCCCACCAGGATTGACCACCACCATACGCTCTGTCCCTCTAGTTCATACTCGGACCTCTGGGAAAACCTCTTGTTATCCCTAGAGCTAGGACCTCTCATGGCCAAAGAGCCTTCAGCTTTAGGGCCCTCCTGGTTCAACACACTGCCCCCCTCCATCTCCGAAGCTCCAACTATATCGTGCTTCAAAACTTCCTTACGTAACCACCTTATTAACACCCGATGCTGTAACTGCCGCTAGTCAAAGCTGTACTCAATACTTATGACAAAGCTTATTACTAAGCTGCTAAGGACAACATAACTCTGGTACTGTTTGCATCCACCCTACCTGTACCAGCTTGTTTGTATCTATGTCTTAATTTACTGTTATACTTATGTGTTGTACTGCTATACTGTGTATTTTGGTTTGTCTTACTGTGACAAGGTACCTTTGTAAATGAGCCTATGGCTCAAACGTTTTCCAAACTGCTGTTTAAATAAAAAAAATAAATAAATAAACAATACCATGGGCATGACATGGGCCCTAGCACCACTGGAGGACTGTGGCATAGTGCCACATACAGGGGTTGCACCCAGCAGGGCATTTTCTAAGTCCCCTTAGGCCAGCCCTGGCTGGTCTAAAGGTACTTAGAATTCTGCCTTCGGGGTGCAGTTTGTGAATCCCATGCCTGGGCTGTGGCCACTACATTTCTGGGCGGAGGGACGGTGCAAGCCCCGTTTGGGGCAAGCGGCCTGCCGTCGATGCAGGCCACCTTTGTGAATTGTGTGGAGGCAGCTCTGGACGCAAGGTGCACCTTGCACCATATCTGTTCAGTGCCAGCACCTTGCGTCAGACCAGGGCTTTGAGAATCGGGCCCACTGTATCAAATCACCAAATCCCAAACATAAGCATTTCCTCCCAGTAATACTCCTGAGGCACAGATTAATTCATAAAAGCAAATCAAGAGATGCTAGATTCAAGGAGAATTTCATAGGAGTCCATTCAGCTACTGGTGCATGAAAGAAAGAGACAGTGACATTTTCATTGACGGAGAGTGGCAGCATGGAAATAAACAAGCATCTGTCAATGCCAAATGTTCACCCCTTTCATTGCTGTTGCACCGGATCTTGTTTGTACACATTTTTACTATGTGTTTACCCAGGAAAGAGCAGAAGAGATGCGACATTTCATTTTCAGTGATGTCCTCTTTTACACAATTTTAAATTGTATTTACCCAGGACAGGCCTGCTGAGAGGCACTATATAGTTTGCAGTGGGCTCCTACATTTTGGCCCCACATTTCCAAGTCTTTTTATGACCTGAAGTTATGATCAAGACAGGTGGAATTTTTTTTAAATCCCATCCAAGAGGTTATTTTGCACTACGATTGTGAAAACAAATGTAACAGGTGAATTGAAAACTGACACCTGTCATGTTCAAGTGGGGTAACACAATGGATGCTGAACATTAGCAGCCAAAATCTGCAAAGATAAAGCTTTGAGCAAATGTTGGAACAATTCAATGTTTGTTTATAACTTGGTTTTTTTTTTCTTCATATTTTGACTCCAAATTTTCAACACAGTATTTTTATTCTCACACCTGAACCTGACAGGTGTCATTTATAAAACAGTGGCTGAAACATCAATTTGCTCCACAAGTGTGAAAACATATTTTGGCCAGGATTTAAAAAATTATAGCTGTCACATTCACGAGGTGGTGTAAAAAAATGGCAATGTTGAAAATTTGTGATCAAAATATTGAAAATGACCAAACTTACAAGCATGCATTGAACAATTTCAATGTATGCTCATAACATTGTTGTTTTTAAATATTTTTACATCAAATTTTCAACATAGCCTTCTTATGACCCCACCTCATGAACAAGGGCAGAGAAACTTTTCAAATCCTGCCTGGAATTTGATTTCATGCAGTGACCGCAAAATCACCTTTCAGGATGGAGTTGCATAATTTCTGTGCCATTGTTCAAGATATGGGGTTCCAAAAAGACCATGTTGAAAATTTGGGAAACAAATATTAAAAAACGACCAGGTTATGGGGACAGGTTCAAAACCCATTGAAATACATTGAACTGCATACCTGATTTCCTTAGTTCCTGGTTCAGCCTTGAAGAGTGAAGACATGTCTCCAGTCCAGAGAGGAGTACGGCATTGGACCCCCACTGGGCGAGTAAGGGGTGGGAGTGTGTGGAGTGGTGGGTGCAGAGTGGGAGGGTAACGATGGCAAAAGACATCGATGGATGTTTTCCTTTTTTACAGTCCTTACATAGCAACTACTGACCAATCTCCATACTCCTGCCACTCTCCAAGACCCTCGAACGGATAGTGTCTGACCAGTTGGTTGAATACTTTAACCAACACTAACTCCTATGTCCACAGCAACTTGGGTTTCAGGGTGGCCACAGTACCATTATGGCCTTACTCAAATTACAGGTTTTATCCACAATGCCTTAGACCATGGCCACCTGGTAGGGGCAGCCTTCATTGACCTATCAAAGGCATTTGATACGGTGCATCATACGCTCCTCCTTGAACAGCTATCTGGTATTGGTCTTGCTCCAGAAACTGTGAGCTGGTTCTGAAGCTACTTGAGCCACTGCTCCCAGCAAGTCAGGATTGGGGAAGTCTTCTCAAGACAGCCGGCCTGTCAGATCTGGAGTACCACAAGGGTCATTTCTGGGGCTTTTGCTGTTCAGTGTGTTCCTAAACAATCTCCTGGCCTCCTGTCACTATCAAATGCTCCTATATGTCGATGATGCAGTCATTTTCATCAGCAACCTGCATCCGGACCTTCTTGAGGCAGATCTTCAAAGAGACTTCACTTCCACAGAAATGAGGTTTGATGAACAAAGGCTGGTTATGAACCATAAAAAGATTAAGACCATGCTTTACTTCACAGACCAAAACAAGCTCAAAAACAACCCCTGGCAATAAGAAATGATGGTGACACCATACTGGAGCTAGACCCTCATTTTAAATACCTAGAGGTAACTAGCGACTCCTCTCTGTCCTTCTCCCAATATAGTGATAACACTGCAAGGACTATCAATAGAAGAACTGGGATCCTCTACTGGCATACACACTGTGTAACTCATGAAGCACTAAATTTGGCAATCAGCAGCTCTGTTGTCTCCCTCATAGACTATGGTCTGGCTGTCTATGGATCTGCAGCTGACATGGCCCTCCAACGCATAGCAGTTGCTCTAAACAAAGCCTGCCATCTACTCACAGGTGCACCGAGGCTCACCAACACATGTGACCTTTATACTCGGGCTGGCTGGCTTCAACTGAATGGCAGAATCTGGTATCAATCTTGCATGTTGGCCAAAAAAGTCTCATTAAAACTGCTTGCATTAGGGGTTCAGAACCTGCTATCACAGCCTTTGGAGGACCAGACCTACCAGAAACTTCACCACTCAAAGTTTTCCATGTACACAGATGCCACACTACTATGGCACAATGTACGTTCTCACACTGTGCAGCCCTCTGGGGAAGCGCGCAGCCTCCTGACATCTCTAGTGCACCAATGATTGGATCCTTTAAATGCAGACTGCGCCAGCACCTCTTCAACTCAAGAAACTGTATGTGACCCTGCTAAAGCCACTGCACACAGCAATAAACCATCTCCAGCACTTTTCACCTCCATGGCCTGTCCTGGATTGCCCAACCTCTGCACTTCTACTACCACCCTTCCTCCCCCTGGGCTCTGCCCTCCTTGCCCTCATGCTCTATTCCTTTCCCACTTCCCACTCTGCCCTATATGCACTGCCCTGCATCCCTCCCTTTCTCTTTTGTAACCACTCCCTGCTCTCTCTGTCTCTCATCTTGATGCAGGCATACATTGTACAATGCCTCAGTATATCGTACCATTTGCCTTATGTCTGGAATTTGTGTACCTCCTATGTATACTGTCTCCTAGTCTTTGTACCTTACTGTCTTATATAACTGATATGGAACCTTTTAATGAGCAATCGCTTACAGGTGTCATCCAAGATCTCAATAAATAAATAAAATAAAATAAAATAAACCTCATTGTCTTCTTTGACAGGGTGACAAGGGAATTGGACAAGGGACATGCAGTGGACCTTTTATACTTAGACTTCAGCAAAGCATTTGAATCAGTGCCATATAGGTGCCTGTTGAAGAAGCTGGCGGACCTTGGTATGGAGAAGGGTGTAGTCAGGTGGGTGGGAAATTGACTTGGAGGAAGGCAGCAGAGTTGTAGTCAATGAAGTAAAATCTAAGGAAGAGGAATTCACAAGTGGAGTGCTTCAGGGATCGGTCTTGGACCTGGTCCTCTTCAACATGTTCATAAGTGACTTTGGCGAAGGAATCCAGGGCAATATTGCCCGCTTTGCAGATGGCACTAAGCTTGGAGAAAGGGTGGACAGTGCTGAAGGGGTTAGGGAAGTACAAAAAACCTCCTAAGGCTTGAAAAATTGTCCAGCGTATAGCAATTGAAGTTCAATGCCAAGAAGTTCAAAGTAATTCTCCTGGGGAAGGGCAACCTAAAGACAGAGTACTGGCTGAATGGGGTGAAATTTAGTACCTCCTCAGAAGAGAGGGACCTAGGAGTCATCATCTGTGACACCCTAAAACAGCCAAGTCAGTGTAATAAGGTGCACAGCAAAACAAGTAGAATGTTGTGGTGTACAGGGAGAGGAATTAATAGCAGGAGCAGGGAGGTGATCCTCCCCCTTTATAAATCCCTAATAAGGCCACACTTGGAGTACTGAGTCCAGTTCTGGAACTCTCACCTTAGAAAGGACAGGGATTGACAGGAGACAGTTCAGAGAAGGATGACAAAAAAAAATGATCCAGGGCCTCCAGGGACTGTCCTATGTAGAGCATCTAAAATCGCTGAACATGTACTCACTTCAGACAAGGGTGGGGGGACATGATTGAAATATTCAAGTTTCTAAGGGGCATTAATAAAGTGCCCTACACCGAGATATTTCATAGGAACACTAGCATTAATACAAAAAGACATGAGTGGAAACTATGGAGAGGGAACTTCAGGAAGGATCTGAAAAAACACAATTTCTTCAAAAGGGTGGTGGAGAAATGGAACAATCAACCTGCTGGCGTAGTGGATGCAAGGACTGTGGTGGGATTCAAGGCAGGCTGACACAGAGTAAATGCTCAAATAGGCCAGAGCGGGAGTAGTGTAAGTAAAAGTACTGGGGGGGAAGAGGTCCCTGTATTGACTCTAGGTCCTGGGTATTCATGGGCAGACTAGATGGGCCATTGGTCTCCTTCTGCCATCACTTTCTATATTTTGAAGAGACCAACATGTATTTGGCAAGGACCCTGAAACATTATGGTTCCATACCTACAGGACAGACAACAGCACTATTATTCTGCCACAAAACTCATGCAAACCACAGAATTCACTTCCTGGAGTGACTTCCTAAAGGGGACAGTAAGAAGGTAGAATAATTTAGCTAACTGTTAGATTTAATTAAATGAATGGAGTCTCAGACTGAGAGGGATACCAGCCTGTGTGAGTCACAATTAAATAAATCAGCCCCCCAGTTGGGAGAGAACAAAATGTAAAACAAAATCCATATTAATGTATGTTCATCCAATTTAAAGCAAACTAAGGCAGTGCTGAAAAGAGGAGAGCACTTAAAACAAGTTAATCATGTGACAAATATTGAGCCTTCAGAAGCTCAGGAAGAAAAGATAACACTTGTAGCTCTATCTGGCATAAATTATCTTTCTGAATTTGATGCTTTCATTATTCCACATATAAATATAGTCAATTTGGGCCCTCCCTCTAAAGGTCAACATCATATTCCATTTATTTGGTTAGATACTGTAACTCTATTGAACAGCCATTGGTAGAGAAAAGGTTGCTCATGCAAATATTTCTGCTAAGTTCGTAAATCCTGGTCTGGAATATTTGGCAGCTCAATCATATAATAACAGGGAAATAACTTCATGATATGAAAATTGCATGATTAAAAATAATTTTGTACTTACAAAAATGCTGTCAGCAATAAAGTGCAGAATAAGAAAAATACAGACTTATAAAAACTTCAAAATACAGCAAAGGAAATATTGAAACAAAACAGACAATAGAAAAAGAGACTTGAGACTGAGAAAAAAGGAGGAAGGGCAACAAAAAAAAAAAAAATCACAAAATATATTATCAGAAAGGAACATGAAGAAATACTTAAAGTAATTCAAGAAAATAAAAAAAATTGAACTAACAAAAATAAATGATTAAGTGAAACAAAAAAGGAAGTAAAGAAAACAAATTTAATTTATTTATTTATTTATTTAGTTTTTGTTGACCGGGTTAGTGCACTAGACAAATCCTGCCTATTTTCAGGCACGACCCGGGGAAGGGGATACAGATGAATGCCAACTGACCTTGAACCAGATTAAGCTGTTGGTGGTATTTTTAGTGAATGAGGGAAATTTGGCCAGGACACCGGGGAAATTCCCCTACTCTTTTCGATAAGTGCCATGGGATCTTTAACATCCACCCTGAACTACCACCAATCCAGGCAGATGGGACCTCGGTTTAACGTCTCATCCGAAAGACTGGTGAGAAACAGCAAAACAAAACAAAAGCAAAGTTACTGAGGAAAATCCTGAGTCAAAGGGAAAAATGTTACAACAAAATAAAATACTTCTCTCAAGCAGTGAATCTGAGGAAGAGGTAAACTCAGACAGTGACACTGAAGAATGCCCACATAAAGTAAAGAAGAAAAAATCATAATAAGAAGGCAAAAAGGAAGGCAGAGTTATTACCCACAATATATTTGTCTGGGGTTCCAAAACTAAAAAAAATGAAATGGCATATCATCTGAAAATCCCAGTGTATAATCTTATTAAGTTAATTATGATAGATAGATTTACATGGGAAGATACTGTAGTTACTCAGTTTATAGGCACAGAGTGAAATCATACAGAGGGAAGATTTGCCTAGTGGTAAAAAGTGAAGAGGCAGCATATCCTTGATAGAGGACAACACCTAACAAGCATTTGTCAATGCCGGATGCTTGTCACTGGTATTAATGTTGTACCAGGTCAAGGTGCAGATTCCGTGCCATGCCGGAAGAGTAAGGGTTGAACCTGGGGGTGGGGAAGGGGGCAGTCATGGTGGGGCAACAACTGACAAACTGAAGGGAATTTAAAAGAATAAAAAATACTGTTTTCACCATTCTCTGCTTGGAGTGGAGGCTGGGCTGTCAGTGTAGAGGTTCCTCTGTAGCAGTGCTGGTGTAGTCTGGTGTACTTGGGTGACTTCAGAAAGGAATGTGGCTTCTATTCCCACCAGTTTGGTGTGATGGCATCATTAAACTGAACTGCAGGCTGTGGTAGAGCTGTGTTCTACGTTAGGAATAATTGGAGTACCCAAGGACATATTTTTCTAACCTCTCTCCTTTTCTGTCCTAGTAGTCTAACATACAAACATATGAAAGTTGCCAGCAGCAAAAGGCCATCCTGGTCTATCTAGGGTGGTCAAGATTGCAGCTAGCTCCCTATTCAGCAGTTGCCCCAACCCCTTCCCCTTACCCTCCTCTTTGCCCTGTACCACCCCTTCTTTAAGCATCCCACTGTGTTACATGCCACCACCTCAGCCAGTTGTGTGTTCCGGGTATATGTCAAATTGCTCCCATTATTTTAGCTCCTGACAATTCACTCTAACGATAACTCACTCCTGCGTTAATACACTCCCGACATTATGCTCCCGATTTATGTTCCAGATGTATACTTTACCAATCAATGTATCATGTATCAAGTAATGTAGTAATTACAAACTATTACACAAACACCACCACATAGCAATTCAAATTGCTGATTGGTAGTCACATGCATCCAACCAGAAGGCTCTATAAATGTTGAACAGTTCTGCCACTTAGATTGTTTGCCACTGTGACTTTTGAACTATGGCTGTGCACTTTCTAACTTCTCAGAGGCAAAAGAGAAAGTTGGTAGATAAAGATAACTTCATCTACACTTTTCATAAATGTGGGCATAATGGCAAGGGGATATCGCAGTGTGAGGGCACTGTGCAGAAGATTAAGGAGTGCAATGCGCGCGTCCACACCGCCTCTTACGATGACCCCACTATTGCACATTGGTTTTCAGAACATACACATGCACCTGACCCAGCAGCAGTTTAAAAATCCGATGCAGTTACCTTGGCAAAGGAAAGAGCAGCCTTAGCACAGGACACCATAGCTCAAGTCCTGCTACACTCAAAACAGCATATGTCCCTTGCTGTCACTGGTAAACTTATAGACAGAAATTTAAAGTGAACTGTGCAAAGGCTCAGATACATGGTGCACCACCAAATCCAAAAGATTTGTTCGACCTAGTAATTCCAGAACACTACAAGACATATCAGCATGACTCTGACAGTGAACACGTAACATTTCGTTTACATGACAGTGGCCAGGGTCAAACAGAGTACTAATTTTTGGAACTGAGAAAAATCTAAAGTTCTTGGAAAGATCTAAGGTATGGTATGCTTATGGTACATTCACTGTTGCACCCCCCCCCCATTTCACCAACTATATGTGCTCATGGGTGAGCAGTTTGGTAAAGTCCACCCAGCTATGTATGCCGTATTACCAAGCAAGCAAAGAGAGTGCTGTGACAGACTGTTAGCCATCTTAAAGATGCTTAATCCAAACCTGTGCCCTGACACTGTCATGAGTGGGTTTGAGCTTGCCAGTATTAACACATTTAAATCAGCTTTTCCAGATGCCAAACAAGTTGGATGTTTCTTTCATTTCACACAATGCATGTACTGCAAATTACAAACTGAAGGTCTGGCAGTGCAATATTCTCAAGATCCTGAATTTGCATTAAAGTGCAAGTATTTGCCATCTGTTGCTTTTTATCCACCCAGTGAAGTGATAGCACGATTCGAGGACATAACTGAAGACAGCTTGAATATCATTCTTAAGGAACTAACTGCTGTCATTGATTATTTTGAGGGCATTTGGATTGGGTGCCCAAACAGGAGAGGCAATGGTAGAAGGCCTGTACATTTTGCCATTGAGCTGTGGAATCATGAAAAGAGTGTAATTGATGGAAGAGCAAAAACCAACAATATGGTTGAAGCATTCCATAGAAGAATGCAGAGTATACTATGTATGGCCCATCCAACCCTGTGGAAATTCATTGATGGCTTGTGGGGGGTGCAAAGGAAAAGGGATGCTGAGGTGGAGCAATTGATTGCTGGTAACGTGTTACCATTCTCTAGAAAAATATATAGGGACAATGCAGAACGCTTGGCATGCATCCTGAGTAAAAGAGAAGAGTACACCACTGAAGAGTTTCTTAGAGGAGTGGCACACTGCTTCGATTACTAAATCAACACGATTTATGGAGTGTAACACAAGATTAACTTATTTTCACAATAAATGCTGAATAAAAGTTTTGTTTTTAACTCACATCTGCACATCCTGGATACCTACACACACGTCTGCACAGCCTGGATACCTACTGACACACACACTCGCCAAATCACTTCCTGGTGTAACCTTGGTAACACTGATTACCTCACTTCCTGTGGAACGAAAACATGTCTGCACTTCATGATGGATGGTAAGTCAAAGCTTATTTTGCAATTATGTATTCAGCAATACTGCACAAATGCTGCATTTAAAATGTTGTTGTTCAGGAGCAAAACTGCACAAATGTTGCATTTAAAATGTTCAGGTAACAGTTGCGGTTGCTACTTGCATTTAAAATGTTGGCACTTCAGTGATCTTCCGGTTGCTAGTTGCTGGTGAATTGGGAGTGTATCGGGAGCTAACTGTTGTCGTAGCATAATGTTATGGGAGTGAATTGCTGGTGAATTGGGAGTGTATCGGGAGCTGATTGTCACTGTAGTGTAATGTTATGGGAGCGAACTGTCATTGTAGTGCAAAGACAGGAGCGTATTTGTAAGGAGTAAGTTGTTGGGAGCAAATTGCCGCGCTCCCATGCATTCAACTTTGCCACCACCCTCTCTGTAAAGAAATGCCTCCTCACCTCTCTCCTGAATCTACCCTCCCCCTCCAATGTCATGTCATGGCCCCTAGAGTCTCTCTCCCCACCCTCCTCCTGAATAGACCCTTTGTGTATATTTTGATTATCCCTTTCATGTATTTGAAGGTCTCAATCATGCCCCCCCCCGTCCCTCCTCTCCTTTAGTGTGTACATGTTTAACTCTCTTAGTCTGACCTCATATGGCAATGCCCCAGGCCCTCAGTCATCTTCTTTGCCCTATGCAGCACCCCCTCCAGCAGCTTAATGTCCCTTTGTAGGTATGGGTGCCAGTACTGCACGCAGTATACCAGGTGGGGTCTAACCAACAATCTGTATAATGGTAGAAAAACCTCCATTCTTCTTGAGGTAATGCCCCTTGCAATGCACCCCAGCATTTTGTTGGCCATTGCTGCTGCTATTCTGCATTGCATAGAATTGCTCATTGCTCCCATGACGAGTACCCCCAGATCCTTCTCCTCTTCTGTTACCTTCAGCCACACCACCCCCGATGGGAGCTTCTCCTTGAATTTTTTGTTCCAAAGTGCAGTACCTTGCATTTTTTTTACATTGAACCCAAGCTGCCATCTGTCAGACCATGCCTCTAGCCTTGCCAGATTCTCCTGTAGCCCCTGCCACCAAACCTGGTCATCCACCTCTGCTTCCATCTTGGTGTTATCCCCAAATAGGCTGATTTTGCTGCTAATGCCCTCCGAGATGTCTGCAATAAATATGGCAAACAACAGTGGGCCCAACACTAACCCCTGTGGAACATCACTTGTCACAGGCTTAGGGGATGAGTATTACCCACTTACCATCACCCTCTGCTGCCTATCTTTTAGCCAGTTCTCCACCCACCCCACCAGCTTTCCTCCTGCCCCTGTGTCCCATAGCTTGTTTCCAAGTCTACCATGCGGTACTGAATCAAATCACCACATTGTTTCTCGCTATTACATGTTGTACTCTCCCGGGTCATGCCTGAAAATAGTCATTTCATGGCTAGTGCACCTACCCGGTCAACAAAAACTAATAAATAAATAAAGGTCTTACTGAAGTCTAGGTACAGGACATCCACTGCATAGCCACCATCAATTTGCCTGGTCACCCAGTCATAGTATTCCACCAGGTTGGTATAGGCATGGCCTGCCCTTGACAAAATCATGCTGCCTCCTGTCCTGCACCTCATTCTCCTCCAGTAGTGCTACTAGCCTCTCCTTTAGGATGGTCTCCATTAGCTTTCCCACTATGGACATTAGACTTACTGGCCTGTAGTTCCACGGTTCGTCCTTGGGTCCACTCTTGTGGGGGGGAACCCTGTGAGTCTTCCTTTGTCACGGTACATCCTGTGTTTAGAGATGAATTAAATATTCTGCCAAGGGTCCTGCCAGGACCTCTGCCAGCTACTTCAGCACTCTTGGATGTACTCCATCTGGTCCTGGTGCCTTGTCCACCCTCAATGCTCTTAACCCCTCCAGCACCCTCCCCACTTTGATTCCTCCATCCGTCATCCCCCACCATCTATTTCTATCTTCCCTCCTACTATGGGTAGCGCCCCCTCCCTTTCTTTTGTAAAGACTGAACAGAAGTAATTGTTGAGCACGTCTGCCTTTTCACTCCCCCTCCACCCATCCCCCCTCCTTCTTAATTCTTACAATTTGGTTCTTACAGCTTCTTTTCTCCTTGATGTACCTAAAGAAGTCTTTTTTCCCTTTTTTATGCCCTGCACCAGTCTGAGTTCTCTTGCCACCTTGGCTGCACTTACCCCCCTGGTCACTTGCTTTGCTTCTTGACTATATTCAAGTAATGGTCTATCCTGCATTATATCAGACACATGGCTGTTGCTTATGTTATTTTTCTCTCCTTGCTTGCTGGCCCGCCTGAAACCTGCAGTAATATGCACCTTGCAGCCAGGGACCTCAACTATAGCCCACACTATACCACTGACTGCTCTACAGGAAATTTCTTTGCCCTAAACAGCGGTCCTTAGTCCCCCTTCCACACTAAGTCTAAGCCCATCAATGGACATACCTGGAGCAAGCATGCTGACTGCTTACTTCAGCTAGATATTCTTCTGATCACTGAACTTAATAGTAAAAAGATCAAACAATGCTGTAATAAAAGGAGGACTAGGCAGACCAATAGACTGCTAAGAATTCACCTCATGAGACTTATTCTCATGTTACTAATGCTATCAGGAAACGTTCACCCCAATCTAGGCCCTAATAGATCAACCCCAAATAATGACCACCTCAAGTACGGGCCCATTAAGCTTGCCACCGTCAATGTTTGCAGTCTCTTGCACAAAATGGACATCCTTAAAGTATGGGTGTCTATGCACAACCCAGATATATTAGCAATTGTGGAAACATGGCTTTCACCAAAAATACCTGACTCAGCTGTTGCCCTTCCAGACTATTCAATCTTCCGGCTGGATAGAACCTCAAAGAGAGGGGGTGGTTGTGCAATTTACCTGAAAAACTCCATCAGAGGGCTAGCCCTACCACCTATAGTCCTTGATGGCCCTGCCCAAATATTACCCATAAAAGTCCTACTGGGTGCACATAACAAAATGCTTACCATTCTCTCGGTCTACATACCTCCAAAGGTCTAGCCCATGGCCTCCACTGTATCCTGGATCATCTTTGGGCACAAAAACAACTTTCCGAGACTATTATCATGGGAGACTTCAACATAAACTGGCAATCCTCAGGAAATGGGGCTTCAAAGGATTTCTTAGCATCACTTCACTTCTTCCAACTTGTCAACTTGCCAACTAGAGCAAATTATAAAACCAGGACCAGCACCACTATTGATTGGATTTTATCCAACCACCCAAGCCACATCACCAATGTTGTTGTTCACCCAGACTCTATATGTGACCACTCCCCTATTACATGAAGTTGGTCAAATAAGTTCCCCACCACTAAACCCATTACAATCTACAATCAAATACTAAAGCGGGGTCACCTTGCTCTCCTAAAGCACCAACTAAGATCGCAAGACTGGACCTTTCTTGACTCCATAGAGGACATCAATGTGGCCTTAGATCACTTTATCAGCTTTTTCAACCTGGCCTGCAATATTCATGCACCATTAAAATAAATGAAGGTTTGTGGGACGGTCAACTCCTGGATCACCCCGGATCTAATTGACAATATGAAACTATGGGACCATCTATGGCAACTAGCCAAAGCCTCTGGGAAGCAATGTGATCTACAGGCATACAAAGCAGCAGGGAATGCCTGCACGAAGGCTATACGGCTGTCTAAAAGCAAGCATCACAGAGAACTACTATCTGACTCTTGGGGTGACAGTAGGAAATTTTGGTCTAATGTAAAAGACATTACTGGCAAAGATGTTAAGATCTCTCCAACAATGTTAAACCACAATGGCAATACCATCACTGACCCGGTCACGATCGCAAATACTTTTAATACTGCATTTGCTAATCTATCCAATGTCCTTCAAAAATACCTCTTTGATGACACTCCTCCCTCAACATCTGGGACTGTGAAACACAATAACCTTGACCACCCACCACTATATTTCAAGCGTGTTTCCAAAGCCCAGGTCAGAAAACTCCTAGCCAAGGTCCTGGGGAAATCCAGGCACAGTGGGGACTCCCTTGATCTTAAACTCATCTCACTCACCCTTGAAGAAGTTCTCCTGCCTATTACCCAGATTCTTAATCTGTCCCTCTCTCTATCACAGTTCCCTGCCATCTGGAAGACCACACTAATCACCCCAGTGCACAAAGCCGGTGATCGCTCTCAACCATCTAACTACAGACCACTATCAATCCTCACCCACATCGAAAGTACTGGAACGTATAGTAGCAAACCAACTTACTGACTTTTTTGAGAAGTACTCCATTCAATGCCCACAGCAGCATGGCTCAGGAAAAATCATAGCACAACCACAGGCCTGCTAGAATTCACTAGCTTCTTACATACTTCTTTCAACAATAACTGCCTCGGAACGGCTTTCATTGATCTCGCTAAGGCCTTTGATACCGTGAATCATCAGCTCCTCCTGGATCAACTCACAAAAATTGGTCTCTCACCGGACACCAAAAAAGGGTTCGGGAACTACCTGTCAGGTAGATCACAGCATGTAAAGATAGCTAGCAGTGTCTCAGAACTCCAAGCCGTCTGGTCAGGTGTCCCACAAGGATCCATTTTAGGCCCACTCCTGTTTAGCATCTTCATAAATAACTTACCTAATGCTTGTCAACAAAGGACACTCCTTTATGCTGACGATGTCGTCATCTTCACAAGCCACCCTGATCCCTCTTCGCTGGAACACAACCTCCAACTTGGCTTCTCTGAAATTGAAAAATGGTTCCATTCACACAAACTTGTGCTCAATTCTAAAAAATCTAAACTCCTACTGTTCTCAACCTCCCAACATAAGCATAAGGGGTCTGCCCTTATAGTCAAAAATAACTGTGGAGTCCCGTTGGAACAAGTACAACAGTTCATATACCTTGGTGTTACCTTGGATAATCACCTCTCCTATGTTCCTCATATTGAGACTGTTGCCAAGTCAGCTAATGCAAAATTAGGTCTGCTATTTAGACACGAAGAAGCCTGACCCCTGAAGCACTTAAACTTGCTATAAATAGCTCAGTTCTATCCATTATTGACTACGGTCTGGTTGTTTATGGCGCTGCCTCTGCCTCTTCTCTAAATAGACTAAAAACAACACTGAACAAAGCTTGTCGACTCCTCACTAGTGCTGAACCCCGTACCCACACTTGTGATCTCTATGTGCAAACTGGCTGGCTCAATCTTCAAGGGAGAATCAAGTACCACTCATGTATACTAGCAATGAAGGTGTTACAAGGAACCCTGCCAATGGGCCTCTCTAGTCTTCTCCCTAGATCCTGAAAGGCTCACCAGACTAGGACCTCAGAAAGGGACCTTCTGTTCATACCTAGGTTCAGAACTACCTAGGGCCAACAATTTTTCCTCTACAGAGCCCCTAATTGGCTGAATTGTCTTGGCCAAGATCTCATTTATATTCCTCATCCTATCCAGTTCAAACGTCTCCTCCACCAATATATTATGGATGAAAGTGCCTGTGACTGCCCCTTATAAATGTCCAATCATCCTCCCTTATGATGTCTGAAAAGGAATGGTCTCACTGACAAGGCCTTGGGCTGCCTCTTCTCCTCCCCGTTCTACCCTGCCTGCACCTCCCCTCCTTATAACAATTACCTTCCTCCCTGCCACCACTTTACTGCACTGGGTGGTAACTAGTAACTGACTTCCTGGCCACCTATCATACTGCTCTGGATGGCTACTGACCTTCCTCTGCCCCTGCCCTCCTCCTCCCTCTCCCTGGCTCCCCACCCCTTTTCCCTCCATCCTCTACCTCCTCTTACTCCCCCCCTCCTCCCCTACCACTGTTTCCTTATTTCTCACATGACAATGCCATCTGGCTGCAACTTTCACCCTTCACACTTACTATCTGTCCTCCTCCCTACACTCCTAACTATTCCACTAAGGACTTCCTATTGTGCGCTGCAATGACTTCCTGGTATACATTTTAAATAATCTGCATTGTAAATGACTCCATATTGCTCTTTGTAAATAATTTGTTTTCATCCCCTTGTTTTTGTACTACCCCTCCAAAAATGATGTGGAGCCTTTGTAAATTAGCTGTGCTGTGCTCAAAAGGTATTGTAATCCGAGAATAAATAAATAGATAAAATATTCCTCCCTATCCTCCTCCCTCCCCAATTTTTTGTATGTCCTGTATGCTTCTCTTTTCCTCCTCACCTTGTCTAACACCACTTTGCTTATCCAGCTGGGTGTCTTTCCCCTAGCCTTCTTAGTCTGGGCCCTACAGCAAGTTTCTGTTGCCTCCACTATCCCCTGTCTTATCAGTTCCCACCTTTGTTGTGTGTCCATACCAGTTGAATTTTGCACAGAAACCCCTGTACATCTTCCCTCATCATCTTAAAGTTGGCATTCCTGAAATCCAGCGCCCTTGTGCCAGATGCCCCCCTCTCTTTAGACATCTGTAGCTGAAACTATGCTGTCCGGTAGTCACTCCCCCCCAGTGGTTCCTCTACCCTCCCATCCCTTATCCACTTCCCATTCATAAGTACAAGGTCAAGGGTGTTCCTTTCCCTAGTTGGTTCCTTGACCAACTGTACTAGAAAGCTTTCCTGGAAGGTGTACAGCATTAACTGCTTCCTTCTGTAGGATGCTGCAGCAGTGCCATTTTCCCATCCTATTTATTTCCCATTTTATGTCTCAGTAGATTGGCCACCTACAGTGAAGCCCACCAGGATAAAGTGCAGCACTGCAGACTTCTGCAGAAGAGTTACTGCAGCAAACAATGCAGTTTCAATGGGAGTTAATCCCTTTTGTCATGCAGTAAACCTGTGACATTGTGCTTTATCCTGGCAGGCTTCACTGTATCTAGGTACTCTCTCCTCTCGCTATTCTTTCTCTTACATTTGTTTTCTTTTCTATCCATATGTGGTGCTAAAGGGCCTGCTGTGCTGAATAAAATGCTTGATATGCATATGAATAGGAAAAACAGGTTAAGAAAGTGCTTACAGTACTTTAGCAGTCATAAAGTGCCAAGCATGTTGCTGGCTGTTGATATAAATAAAATGAAGAGGGTACTTTATATGTTTAAAATCCTGATTCTAAAAAGCCTGCAGTGCTCTAATTCAGGACAGAAGCAGTCTAGCTGGAAGAAGGCTGGAACTTAATGAAAAGAATGTGCATGGTAAATGATAAGCCATCATATGACACAGACACTAACCTTTTCCTGCTGTAATACAGAGAGGAACATAAGACCAGCTGTGCTTGCTGAAAGAGCTGATTTATGAATGTGTCTGTTGGCACAATGTTTTGAAGTCCACACACTTTATGCCTGAACAGTGTCATTGTCTGGCTTGCAGATTATTGATCAAGCCCCTTGTAAACTCTCTTGCATTGGATCACTGCGACACACCTCTCAAAGTCCTCTACTATACCAAAATGTTTTGCCTGTGGCAAGCATAAAAATGTGGCGTGGATCTGAACACAGCTACACTCCCTGAATAAAAGGGTCTAAGCAAAAAAGAGGTTGAATAACAGAAAGGGTTCCAGAAGAAAGACAAAACAATAAAAAAATAAGCATTTGTCAATGCCGAATGTTGGCTTGCTGGTACTGGCATTGGTAGTGCAGGAGTTAGAGAGATGCACAATAGGACTGGCAGTGAAGTAGTGCACTGACACCAACCCCAGCCCCACCATGCAGAGAGTGACAGGCACTTGGGTGTGCCTTTGGGTCATTGGCTATAATGCTCATGCCATTTCACCTCACCCTACCCCGCAGAGACTGACAAGTGCCGGAATGTGCATTGGGGTCTTCGGGCCTTATGCTCACCCCATTCCTTAAGGGAATATACTGACATGGGTGCAGTGTAGAAGAATGGGGTGAACATTGGGGCCAAAGAGTCTAAGGCACATCTCGACATCTGTCACTGGCTGCAGGATGGGGGGGTGGAATAGCATGAGCATTACAGCCGACAATGCCAACTCACACCCCTGATGCCGGTCAGTCTGTACAGGGTGGGGCATTGCAGTTGGAAACCCTAGTGCTGAGGACATTTGTTGGTATT
Source organism: Neoceratodus forsteri (assembly GCA_016271365.2). Classification (NCBI taxonomy): domain Eukaryota; kingdom Metazoa; phylum Chordata; order Ceratodontiformes; family Ceratodontidae; genus Neoceratodus; species Neoceratodus forsteri. The sequence goes on from CM028132.1 coordinate 459,862,307, forward strand.
TTCACTCCAAATTTTCAACATGGGCTGTTTGTGACCCCACCTCATAAACAGTGGCACTATGAGTTTGTTTGACGAAAGGTAATTTTGTACAGCGACTATGCATTTTGGTGGCACAGGTGCGAAAACACATGTTGGGCAGGATGTGAAAAATGATAGCTGCACTGTTCATGAAGAGGTGTAAAAAAATGGCATTGTTGAAAATGTTGAGTGAAAATATGAAAAATTGGTGACATCACGAGTGTGCGTAGAAACTGCACAATGCACAGCCATAATGCAATTATTTGGGGGATTTGTTTAACCAAATTTTCAACGTAGGCATTTTGGGAATGACTGTATGAAAGCAATCCGCCAAGCAAAAAGCACTTATTACAAAGAAGCCCTCTCTAACTCATGGAACAGCAGCAAGTCATTCTGGGCCAATCTTAGTGATATCATAGAGGAAGACCCCAAAAATGCCCCTTCTATGCTCATGGTTGTTGGTGCACCAGCGTTAGACCCTCTGCTTATTGCCAACTCCCTGAACCATGCGTTCACTGACATAAGTAGTGTGCTCCTGATGGACTTCTCTAATTTCCCTATCCCAATGGTCGATCAGTGGATGCCTACATTACCCCCACACCAGCCATTATTCCATTTCAAAGAAGTTTCTGAAACAGATGCTAGGAAATACCTCGAAAAGGCACTTGGAAAATCAAGGCTCAGCAGAGACTCCCTGGATCTTAAATTTATTCGCTTGACAGTAAATGGACTCCTGGGACCACTAACTAAAATAATTAATCTGTCCCTCTGCCACTCCCAATTTCCCCGAAGATGAAAATCTGTGACGGTTACCCCAGTACATAAAAGTGGGGACTGGAGCTTACATAGCAACTACAGACCAATCTCCATACTCCTGCCACTCTCCAAGGCCCTCGAACGGATAGTGTCTGACCAGTTGGTTGAATAATTTAACCAACACCAACTCCTATGTCCACAGCAACATGGCTTTCAGGGTGGCCACAGTACCTGTATGGCCTTACTTGAATTTAGAAGTTTTATGCCTTAGATCATGCCCACCTGGTAGGGGCAGCCTTCATTGACCTGTCAAAGGCATTTGATATGGTGCATCATGTGCTCCTTCTTGAACAGCTATCTGGTATTGGTCTTGCTTCAGAAACCGTGAGTTGATTCCACAGCTACTTGAGCCATTGCTCCCAGCAAGTCAGGATTGGGGAAGTCCTCTTAGACAGCTGGCCTGTCAGATCTGGAGTACCACAAGGGTCGATTCTGGGGCCTTTGCTGTTCAGTGTGTTCCTAAACAATCTCCCGGCCTCCTGTCACTGTCAAATGCTCCTATATGCCAATGACGTAGTCATTTTCACCAGAAACCTGTGTCCAGACTTTCTCAAGGCAGATCTTTAAAGAGGCTTTGCTTCCACGGACATGTGATTTAAGGAACAAAGGCTGGTTATGAACTATAAAAAGTCTAAGACCATGCTTTACTCCACAGCCCAAAACAAGCTCAAAAACTACCCCCTGGCAATAAGAAATGACAGCGACACCTTACTGGAGCTAGTCCCTCATTTTAAATACCTAGAGGTAACTAACGACTCCTCTCTGTCCTTCTCCCAACATAGTAATAACACTGCAAGGGCTATCAATAGAAGAATTGGGACCCTCTACTGGCATAGACACTGTTTAACTCATGAAGCACTAAATTTGGCAATCAGCAGCTCTGTTGTCTCCCTCATAGACTATGGTCTGGCTGTCAATGGATCTGCAGCTGACATGGCCCTCTAACGCATAGCAGTTGCTCTAAACAAAGCCTGCTGTCTACTCACAGGTGCACCGAGGCTCACCCACACATGTGACCTTTATACTCGGCCTGGCTGGCTACAACTAAATGACAGAATCTGGTATCAAACTTGCATATTGGCCAAAAAAGTCTCATTAAAACTGCTTCCATCAGGAGTTCAGAACCTGCTATCACAGCCTTTGAGGACCAGACCTACCAGAAGCTTCACCACTCAAGTTTTCCATGTACACAGATGCCACACTACTATGGCACAATGTGCGTTCCCATACCGTGCAGCCCTCTGGATAAGCATGCCACCGCCTGACATCTCTAGTGCACCAACCGTTGGCTCCTTTAAACACAGACTGCGCCAGCACCTCTTCGGCTCAAGAAACTGTATATGCCCCTGCTAAAGCCACTGCACGCAGCAGTAAACCATCTCCAGCACTCTTCCCTTCCATGGACTGTCCTGGATTGCCCAGCCTCTGCACTTCTACTACCACCCTTCCTCCCCATGGGTTCTGCCCTCCTTACCGTCGTGCCCTATTCCTTTCCCGCTTCCCACTCTGCCCTATATGCACTGCCCTGCATGCCTCCTTTTCTCTTTTGTAACCACTCCCTACTATGTCTCTCATCTTGACACAGTCATACATTGTACAATGCCTCAGTATGTTGTACCCTTTGCCTTATGTCTGGAATTTGTGTACCTCATATATATTCTGTCCCCTAGTCTTTGTACCTTACTGTCTTATGTAACTGATGTGGAACCTTTTAACGAGCAACTGCTTACAGGTGTCATCCAAGATCTCAATAAATAAATAAAATAAATAAACCTCATTGTCTTCTTTGACAGAGTGACAAGGGAATTGGACAAGGGACATGAAGTGGACCTCTTATACTTAGACTTCAGCAAAGCATTTGACTCAGTGCCACATAGGCGCCTGTTGAAGAAGCTGGAGGACCTTGGCATGGCAAAGGACATAGTCAGGTGGGTGGGAAATTGACTTGGAGGCAGGCAGCAGAGAATTGTAGTCAACAAAGTGATATCTAAGGAAGAGGAAGTCACATGTGGAGTGCCTCAGGGATTGGTCTTGGGCTTGGTCCTCTTCAACATGTTCATAAGTTGGCTAAGACAGTCTCCCTGTTTATAGATGCAGCTACAACCCACGACCTCACACAAGTAGTCCCCTCTCCCACTTGTCTGGATCCCACACCAGAGCCTCCTCCCTACTGGACCTAGTCTTCCCCAACAGTCCCCATAAAATCATTAGCACCACGGTGTTATCTAATGCGCTTAGTGACCACTCCCCAGTTCTCTGCATGTGGTCCTGCAAAATGCCCAAGACCCCCCCAGGGTAACCTTCCATTGCAAACTTGGCCTGGCAAAACTTGCCCTCCTAAAATCTCATCTCAGGTCACTGGACTGGTCCTTCTTAACTAATACCCTAGACCCTGACCTAGCCCTTGACCTCTTCATTCGCACCTTCAACACCGTCTGCAACCAATTTGCCCTGCTTTACAAAAGGATGGTCAAAGGCAACCCTGTTCCCTGGATCTCTGACCATCTCCTTGCCCTGATGCATACTTGTGACTCCTTTTGGCACCTCTCAAATGAGACTAGCCGTCCAGCTGATAGGTAGAGGTATAGAGAGGCCTGGAACAAATGCATGTGGGCAATACTCAAAGCCAAGGCCGAGCACTATAAAGCTGGCCTTACTGCTACCTGGGGCACAGGGTGCAAATTCTGGAATAATATCAAGGAGATCGGTGGAAAGAACCCTAACACCCCCCAACATGATAGCTGTTGATGGGCATCTAACCTCCGACCCCACCAGTATAGCCTCGGCCTTCAACCAAGCTTTCACTAACCTCAGCCATGTCCTCCCTCCCAACTTCTTCGACGACCCACCCACTGACCAGTCCCCCCAGCCTACCCCTCCCTTTCATCTACGGTGCCTCACCTTCAAGGCTGCGGAGCCTTATCTTAAAAATGCGCTAAAACACACCCACTATAGCGGAGACTCCTTGGATCTGAGGCTTCTCTGGCTTACCCTCCATGGCGTACTCTACCCCCTCACCATATTCTCAACCGTTCTCTCTGCCAAGGAAAATTCCTCTCCCTTTGGAAATCTGCCTCCATAACACCCATATTTAAGAGTGGGCACCATACTGCCACCAATAATTACCGGCCCATCTCTGTACTCCTCCCCATCCAAAGCGCTCGAGCGCATTGTCTATGATCAGCTCACTGACCACCTCATTAAACATGATCTCCTCTGTAAACAACAACATGGCTTCCGCAAAGGACACAGTATGACTACAGCCCTCCTGGAATTTACTGCACACATCCACTCCGCTCTAGACAAAGGCCACACCACTGGCGCTGTATTTGTTGACCTTACTAAGGCATTTGACACCCTCAATCACTCCCTCTTGCTAGTCACTCTCTCCAACATTGGATTCTCACAGGATGCCCTACACTGGTTCACAGACAACTTATTGGGTAGGTGCCAACAGGTCAAAATCGGCACTACCCTATCCAGTAGGCTCCCAGTTCTCTCAGGGGTCCTCCAGGGTCCATCCTTGGTCCACTTCTTTTCAGTCTTTTACCGTAACTCCCTCCCTAGCACCTGCTCAGGCAACCTTCTGCTATATGCGGACGATACTGTCCTTTATGCTTCCAGCCCCGACCCCTCTGCATCTCCACCAAACCCTCCAGTCCTCCTTTAACAATGCCGAACAGTGGGTCACTGCTCAACGCCTCATACTGAACTACAAGAAGACCAAATTCATGATTTTCATCCACCCCCAGAACTCTAGGAAGAAACTTTGCCCCAGGTCCTATCTGCTGACCTAACCCCTCTCGAGCAAGTGGAATCCTTCAAATATCTAGGAATTACCCTTGACTCGGCTCTCAATTTCCACCAACACATACACCACCTGTCCACTGCCCTTAATGTCCACCTTGGCCTGCTCTACCGGTTTAAACACTGCCTTACCCAAGACGCCCTCAGACTTGCAGTCTTGTCCTCTATCCTCTCCTTCCTCGACTATGGCATACTTATATATAACGCTGCCACCACCTCGGCCCTTAACAGGCTCCGTCTATCCCTCAACAAAACCTGCCATCTTGTACTGGACTGCGACCGCCTCACTCATACCTGCTCACTTTATAACTTCACTAACTGGCTTAACTTAGACAATAGGATCCAGTTCCACACCTGTCTTATGGCCAAAAAAATCACCCTAGGTCTCCTCCCCCCCCCCGGCCTCACCTCCTTAATCTATCCAGCTGCAGCCCCGAAAGTAACTCGCAGCTCCGGCAAGAAGCTGTTCACAGTTCCCCGTTGTTGAACCTCCCTATTTCAAAGATCCTTCAGCTTCAAGGCCCCCTCATGGATGAATGGCCTCCCCAGCTTCATCACAAATGAAATTTCTATCAGCCTCTTCAAAACCCACCTTAAGAGACATCTCCAGTCCTCAAACTGCTGCGACTGCTATTGAACCTGTCACCCACTCCTCCCCCACTCTGATAATGGCCTCTGGCTGGCTTGCCCCTCCCCTCCCCTTTTTTGTCTTACAATATACTTATCTGTGTCACCCTAAGTTTCTCAGGTTCTGATTGCTAGCCTCACTTTGTACTCTTACCATGTATCTAGCTTATTTTGTATTTTTTACCATGTATTTAGCTTGTTCTGTCGCCTGCACTGTATGTACACCCTAATACTGTACTGTCCAATTTATGTGAGGTGGAACCTTTGTAAATGAGTCTTTGACTCAAAGGTACTTTCCGAATCCTGAATAAATAAATAAATAAATAAATAAATAAATAAAAAGTGACATTGGCGAAGGAATCCAGGACAATATTGCATATTATACATATAATAATAGGGAAAGAACTTCATGATATGAAAATTGCATGATTAAAAATAATTTCTTGCTTACAAAAATACTGTCAGCAATAAAGTATAGAATAAGCAAAATGCAGAGGTTATAAAAACTTCAAAATATAGCAAAGGAAATATTGGAACAAAACAGCCAATAGAAAAAGAGACTCAAGACTCAGAAAAAAAGGAGGACGGGCAACAAAAGGAGTAAAGAAAACAAATGGTGAGAAACAATAAAACAAAAACCAAGTAACTGAGGAAGATCCTGAGTAAATGGGAAAAAAAGTTACAACAAAATAAAATATGCCTCTCAAGTAGTGAATCTGAGGAAGAGGCAAACCCAAACAGTGACACTAAAGAATGCCCACATAAAGTAAAGAAGAAAAAATCTTAATAAGACGACAAAAAAGGAACCCAGAGTTATTACCAACAATGTATTTGTCTGGGGTTCCAAAATCCAAAAAAATTAAATGGCATATCATCTGAAAATCCCGGTGCGTAAATCTTATCAAGTTAATTATGACAGATAGATTTACATAGGAAGATACTGTAGTTACTCAGTTTATAGGCACAGAGTGAAACCATACAGAGGGAAGATTTGTCTAGTGGTAAAAAGTAAAGAGGCAGCATATCCTTGATAGAGAACAACACCTAACAAGTATTTGTCAGTGCCGGATGCTTGCCACTGGTATTAATGTTGTACCAGGTCAAGGTGCAGATCCCGGGCCATGCCGGAAGAGTAAGGGTTGGACCCGGGGGCGGGGCAGGGGGCAGTTATGGTAGGGCAACAACTGACAAATTGAAAGGAATTTAAAAGAACAAAAAATAGTTTTCACCATTCTCTGTTTGGAGTGGGGGTTGGGCTGTCAGTGTAGAGGCCCCTCTGCAGCAGTGCTGGTGTAGTCTGGTGTACTTTGGTGACTTCAGAAAGGAATGTGGCTCCTATTCCCACCAGTTTGGTGTGAGGACATCATAAAACTGAACTGCAGGCTGTGGTAGAGCTGTGCCCTATGTTAGGAATAATTGGAGCACCCAGGGACATATTTTTCTAACCGCTTCCCTTTTCTGTCTTAGAAGTCTAACATATGAAAGTTGCCAGCAGCAAAAAGCCATCCTGGTTTATCTAGGCTGCTTGAGATTGCAGCTAGCTCCCTATTCAGCAGCTGCCTCACCCTCCCTCCCCTCCCCTTCCCTCCCTTTACCCTCCTCTTTGCCCTGTTCCACCTCTTCTTGAAGCATTCCACTGTGTTACATGCCACCACCTCAGCTGGTAGTGCGTTCCACTTTGCCACCACCCTCTCCGTAAAGAAATGCCTCCTCACCTCCTTCTTGAATCTACCCCCCCTCTAATCTCATGTCATGGCCCCTAGTGTCTCTCCTCACCCTCCTCCTGAATAGACCCTTTGTGTTGTTTTGATTATCCCCGTCATGTATTTGAAGGTCTCAATCATGTCCCCCCGTCCCTCCTCTCCTCCAGTGTGTACATGTTTAACTCTCTTAGTCTGACCTCATATGGCAATTCCCCCAGGTCCTGAATCATCTTCGTTGCCTTATGCTGCACCCCCTTTGTAGGTACTGGCACCAGTACTGCATGCAGTATACCAGGTGAGGTCTAACTAATAATCTGTATAATGGTAGAATAAGCTCCATTCTTAGGAACATAGGAACACAGGAAAGTGTCGGCAGAAAAGGACCTCCAGGCCTGCCTAGTCTGCCCATTTGTCTAGCACCCCTAGGCCTGCCCCTGACCCCCCCACCTCTCAACAGCCTTCTGTGTCTGTCCCATGCCCTTTTGACCCCCCCCCACTGAATTCACTCCCACCACTTCCCTAGGCAGCCCATTCCAGGAGTCCACCATCCTCTCTGTAAAGAAGTTCTTCCTGATGCTGCCCCTAAACTTGCCGCCTCCAGCTGGAGATCATGACCCTTTTTTCTGGGACACTTCTTCATCTGGAAGGGGGTTTTCAAGAGCCACCTTGTTTATCCCTTTCAGGTACTTGAAGGTCTCTATCATGTCCCCCCTCTCCCTCCTCAACTCCAAAGGGTACATATCCAGGGCACCCAGCCTCTCCTCATACAGCAGGTGACTAAGCCCCTTCACCATCTTGGTTGCCCTCCTCTGTACCCTCTCCACCCTCTCCACAGCCATCATTTGGTAAGGCCTCCAGAACTGGACCCTATACTCCAGATGAGGCCTGACCAGCTGGGTATACAGGGGCATCAGAACCTCTTTCCTCCTGCTGGTGATCCCTCTCCCAACACATCCCAACACTGTACTGGCTTTTGCCACTGGTCTGCCACACTGCCCGACCACCTTCAAGTCTTGAGAGATGATGATACTCAGGTCCCTCTCTTCCACGGTAACTGCTAGCTTCTTGCCCCCTAGCCTGTATTCCATTCTTCCATTCCTTCTTCCCAGGTGCATGACTTTGCATTTCGCCATGTTGAGGGATAATTTCCACTTCCCAGCCCACTTCTCCAATCTCTCTAGGTCTCTCTGCATCCTTTCCACTCCACCCTGTATGTCCACTCTATTATCGATTTTGACATCATCTGCAAACAGGCTCACTCTACCCTCCAACCCCTCTGCAATGTCACTTATATAGATGTTAAACAGTAGGGGTCCCAGCACCGACCCCTGGGGCACACTGCTCATGACTCCCACCTCACCCGAGGGGACCTCGTTTGCCAACACCCTCTGTGTTCTTCCCACCAACCAGTTGTGCACCCACCCAATAACTACCTTACCTAGCCCTAGACCTTCCATTTTGTGCACCAGCTTGCCATGCGGTAATGTATCAAAGACCCTCCTGAAATCTAGGTAGGCTATGTCCACTGACCCCCCCCCCCGGATCCACCTCCCTAGTGACCTTGTCAAAGAACGCTATAAGATTTGTCTAGCAAAATCTGCCCTTGGTAAAGCCGTGCTGCCTTGGGTCAAGCAGGCCTCTTGCCTCAATGTAGTCTGTGATTCTGTCCTTGAGCAGCCTCTCCATGAACTTGCTGATCACCAATGTCAGACTCACTGGCCTGTAATTGCTCAAATCCTGCCTTCCCCCTCCCTTATGCATGGGGAGCACATCTGCACATGTCTAGTCCTTTGGGACTACCCCCTGTTCATAAGGACTCATTGAATAGATAGGTCAAGGGAGCCATTAGCTCCTCACCCAGGTCACGCAATACCCTAGGGTGAATCCCATCCGGCCCCATGGCCTTGTCCACCATCAAGCCCTTAAGCTTTTTCAAGATCTCCTCTTCCCGGAATGGTCCCACATCCAGCCCTACCCCCTCACTTCCCGCCGGACCGCTGACAGTCTCCCCACCCTTCTCCCTCATAAATACCACCCTCCCAGCTTCCTTCTGCTTATCCTGGTAAGCCTCGCAGTCCAGCTCACTCTGTGTAGTCTTGTACTGCCTGAATGCCCGCCTCTTAGCTCTGATGCTATCCCCCACTTCCCTGCTGAACCACAGTGGCCTCCTTTTCCTCCTGCTCTTGCTTATCTTCTTTGAACAGTGGTCCGTGGCCCCCATGATTGCCCCCTTAATCTTGCCCCAAATATCTTCCACCCGCTACATTCCCCAACCCCCCTAGTGCCCGCCTAGTGTCCTCCCTCATCTTTCCAAAATTGGCCCATCTAAAATCCAGCACCTTCACCTTAGTTCAGTGGCATGAGGCCAATGCACATATTGTGAACCACACTGTGTTGTGGTTACTGCTACCAAGACTGTCCCCTACTGTTACCTCACCCACCCTGTCACCATTTGTAAGCACCAGATCTAGTACTGCACCCTCCCTGGTGGGCTTCTTGACCAGCTGACTTAGGTGGGCTGTCTGTAGTGGGTCAACAATCACTGTGCTTCTGGATGAGGACGCAGGCACCGTTTGCCACTCCACATCTGGCAAGTTGAGATCTCCCATCAGCAGCAGTTCCCCCTTAGCCACCATCCTAAGTATCTCCTCGACCATCTGGCTGTCCACCTCTACAGTTTGCCCTGGTGGCCTGTAAACAACTCCCATTTGCACCACCTCGCCCTTCCCCGTGAACTGCAAGACCCATAGGGCCTCAGTGTCCCCCCATCTGCCCTGTGTTTCCGATGCCTGGATCCCCTCCCTCATGTAGAGCGCTATACCCCCCCTTTCCTGCCGACCCTGTCATTCCTGAACAGCGTATAACCCGGAATGTTCATTTCTCATTCCTGCCTACCATGGAACCAGGTTTCTGTGATCCCCACCATGTCCAGCTCCTCCTCCGTCATGATTGCCGCCAATTCTGGGACCTTGTTGCCCCGGCTCCTGGCATTTGTGCACGTGGCCCTCCATTTATCCCCTTCTCTAACCCCCACCTTTCCTCTCCTGGGCTTTGCTTTGCATGTGACAGCTGATCCGGCTCCCACCGGGTCGCTTGACTCTTGTGGGGAGAGACAGCTGTCCCCCTTGCCGAGTTCACTGTTAGGTGACGCTTGCAGCTCCCCCCCATATTAGTTTAAATTGTACTGCTCATTAAAGAATTCCTCCAATTTACCTTTGAGCACTGCCTTGGCCTGACTGCTGAGGTGTAGCCTATCTGGGGCATAGAGGCTGTCATCTTGCCAGAGTGACCCCCAGTGGCCCATTACCCAATAGCCCTTTTGTGCACACCATTCCAAGAGCCAGCAGTTGAACTCCTCTGTCCTCTGCTGCCTATCCATACTAGCTCTAGGGACAGGAAGCACCTCTGAAAAAGCCACTGAACTGAAGCACAGGTTGCTACAGAAGCTTGATAGGGCCTCAAACCTAGCTTGCACTTTCATCAGGCTGTGCCCTGCTAGGTCATTTGTTCCCCAAGTGAAACACCAGGTGGGTTCTCTTATCTTGCTGCTTCCCCCATGACGGGATATAATAAATGACCTCTGTAGCTGTCATACCTGGCAAACAACTGACCCACACCTTGCTATCCATACCACCCTTCCCCCCTGATCACGGAACCCCTACTAGCATGACCTTGTCCTCGATCCTGCCTGCCCCAGCACTACCTCCTACCTGTTCCCCTGCTTCCCCAACCGTCTTGACCATGTTCTCAACCTTGCCCTCATTGACCCCTCACCCTGCCTTGTCCCCAGCATCCTTACCATTCCTACGACCCACTTTCCCGGTTGCAGTACCCTTCCTCTTAACCACTGGTCCACTCCATTTTGTTCCCCCATAGGACCCCCCCTATTGGTAGCCTCCCAGACCCTCTGCATTGGGCTCTGTGGTCCCAGCCCCTCCCTTAACCTCTAGCTCCCCATGCCCCCTGCCAACGCCTGTCCCCAACCTCTGGTCCTGTGTGGACACTGCTTGTGCTGTATCCTTAGTCAAGTCCAATCCCATCCCCAAGGCTGTGGTGTCGCCCCCTGGGGGTGACATGCACCCTGCTCCCTCTGGCCCTTGTGCTCCCCGAGCCCCTGCACCCCCCTCAGGTCAGGTCCTATCAGATGTGCCTCCCGCTGTCCCCCCCTCAGTCCTCTGGACCTCCATAGCCGATACCCCCTCTCCCCTTCTCCTTGGAGGGCACCCCACTGCCCCTGCCTGCTTGCCCTCTACACTACCCTGGCCATCACCCTTCTGCAACCCACTCTCCTCCACCTTTTCCTCCTCTAACCTAGCTACTGCCTATTCCTTGTCCTTCCCTAGAAGTAGTAGCGTGACTCTACTCCTAAGCTCAATGCCCAAGTCCTTCCTATCCGCAGAAGGTACCCCCCCTCTAACTCCTGATCCCACCCCACTGGTCCCTTTCCCCTAACCATCTGCCAACAGCTGCTAGTCTCCCTGCCTTGAACCCCACCCATCCCAGGGCAATCCTTCGCTCCACCCCTATCAGGGCCCTCCTTTGCTCCCTGCCCTCACTGCTGCATGAGTCACTGAACCTGGGGTTATCCTCTGGCCCCAACTGGCCTGCCACATTGCTCCTTCCCAGGCCCCCATCCCCAACCCCCGTACCTTGATAACCCTGGTGTCTCCTTTCCCTTCCTGCCCATGAACCCAGATTTAGCTACAGAACCTAAAGGATCTATTCTTCTTAAGGTAATGCCCCTTGCAATGCACCCCAGCATTTTGTTGGCCATTGCTGCTGCCTTTCTGCATTGCGTGTAACTGTTCATTGCTGCTGTGATGAGCACCCCCAGATCCTTCTCCTCTTCTGTTACCTTCAGCCGCACCCCGATGGTAGCTTCTCCTCGGAGTTTTATTCTGAAGTGCAGTACCTTGCATTTTTTTACATTGAACCCCAGCCGCCAGCTGTCATACCATGCCTCTAGCCTTGCCAGATCCTCCTGTAGCCCCTGCCACCCAACCTGGTCATCCAGCACCGCTCTCATCTTGGTGTTATCTGCAAATAGGCTGATTTTGCTACTGATGCCCTCCGAGATGTCTGCAATAAATATGCCAAACAGCACTGGGCCCAACACTGACCCACTGTGGAACACCACTTGTCACAGGCTTAGGGGATGAGTATTACCCACTTACCACCACCCTCTGCTACCTATCTTTTAGCCAGTTCTCCACCCACCCCACCAGTTTTCCTCCTGCCCCGTGCCCCATAGCTTGCTTCCAAGTCTACCATGTGGTACTGAATCAAAGGCCTTACTGAAGTCTAGGTGCAGGACATCCACCGCATGGCCCCCGTCAATTTGCCAAATCACCCAGTCATAGTATTCCACCAGGTTGGTCTAGCATGACCTGCTCTTGACAAAACCATATTGCCTCCTGTCCTGCACCCCGGTCACCTCCAGTAGTGCTACTAGCCTCTCCTTTAGGATGGTCTCCATTAGCTTCCCAACCATGGACATTAGACTTCCTGGCCTGTAGTTCCCTGGTTCGTCCTTGGATCCATTCTTGTGGAGGAGAACCACGTTAGCCAGTTTCCAGTTATGGGGTACTCATCCGGTGTCAAGAGATGAATTAAATAATTCTGCCAAGGGTCCTGCCAGGACCTCTGCCAGCTCCTTCAGCACTCTTGGATTGTACTCCATCTGGTCCTGGTGCCTTGTCCACCCTCAATGCCCTTAATCCCTCCAGCACCCACCCCACCATGATTTTTCCATCTGTCATCCCCCTCCATCTGTTTCTATCCTCCCTCCTACTATGGATAGCACCCCCTCCCTTTCTTTTGAAAAGACTGAACAGAAGTAATCGCTGAGCATGTCTGCCTTTTCACCCCCCTTCCACCCATCCCCCCTCCTTCTTAATTCTTACAATTTGGTCCTTTCAGCTTCTTTTCTCCCTGATATACCTAAAGAAGTCTTATTCCCCTTTTCTTATGCCCTGCACCAGCCAGAGTTCTCTTGCCACCTTGGCTGCCCATACCCCCCTGGTTATTTGCTTTGCTCCTTGCCGATATTCCTCCCTATTCTCCTCCCTCCCCAATTTCCTGTATGTCCTGTAAGCTGCTCTTTTTCTCCTCACCTTGTCTAACACCACTTTGCTTAGTCAGCTGGGTTTCTTTCCCCTAGCCTTCTTAGTCTGGGCCCTACAGCAAGTTTCTGTTGCCTCCACTATCCCCTGTCTTATCAGTTCCCACCTTTGTTGTGTGTCCATACCCAGTTGAATTTTGCACAGGAACACCCGTACCACTTCCCTCATCATCTTAATGTTGGCATTCCTGAAATCCAGCGCCCTTGTGCAAGATACCCCCTCTGTTTAGACATCTGTTGCTGGAACCATACTGTCCGGTGGTTCCTCCCCCCAGTGGTTCCTGTACCCTCACATCCCTCACCCATGCCCCGTTTGTAAGTACGAGGTCAAGGGTGTTCCTTTCCCTAATTGGTTCCTGGACCAACTGTACTAGAAAGGTTTCCTGGAAGGCATCCAGCATTATCTGCTCCCTTCTGCAGGATGCTGCAGCAGTGCCATTTTCCTATCCTATCCATTTCCCATTTTATGTCTCGGTAGATTGGCTACCTACAGTGAAGCCCACCAGGATGAAGCGCAGCACTGCAGACTTCTGCAGTAGAGTTACTGCAGCAAACAATGCAGTTTCAATGGAAGTTAATCCCTTTTGTCATGCAGTAAACCTGTGACATTGTGCTTTATCCTGGCGGGCTTCACTGTGTCTAGGTAGTCTCTCCTCTCACTGTTCTTTCACTTACATTTTTTTTCTTTTCTGTCCATATGTGGTGCTAAAGTGCCTGCCATGCTGAATAAAATGCTTGATATGCATATGAATAGGAAAAACAGGTTAAGAAAGTGCTTATAGTGCTTTAGCAATCATAAAGTACCAAGCATTATTGCTGGCTGTTGATATAAATAAAATGCAGAGGGTACTTTATATGTTTAAAATCCTGATTCTAAAAAGCCTGCAGTGCTTGAATTCAGGACAGAAGCAGTCTAGCTGGAAGAAGGCTGGAACTTAATGAAAAGAATGTGCATAGTAAAAGATAAGCCATTGTATGACACTGACATTAACCTTTCCCTGCTCTGACACAAAGAGAAACATAAGACCAGCTGTGTTTGCTGAAAGAGCTGATTTATAAATGTGTCTGTTGGCACAATGTTTTGAAGTCCACGTACTTCATGCCTGAACAGTGTCATTGTCTGGCTTGCAGATTATTGGTCAATCCCCTTGTAAACCCTCTTGCATTGGATCACTGCGACACTCCTCTCAAAGCCCTCTATTATACCAAAATGCTTTGCCTGTGGCAAGCATAAAAATGTGGCGTGGATCTGAACTCAGCTACACTCCCTGAAGAAAAGGGTCTAAGCAAAAAAGAGATTGAACAACAGAAAGGGGTCCAGAAGAAAAAAAAACAATATAAAAAAATGATAAGGCATATGACAGACAAGAACTAATAACTACATTCCTGGCAAAACAGAGGAAAAAAATCTGAATTATCTCTAGAAGAAAGTTCAGAGGAAGTAATTTATATAAGGGGAAGAAAGAAAAGGGGAACCAAAATAAATACAAGCATAGTGTTAGACACTGACTCAGAAGATGGGAATTACTCAGGGTCCTTTGAAGATACTGAAGACAGTGAAGCTAGTGTGATGTTGAGAGAAAATATTACTTTAAAAAACAGATTTCAAGCTCTGGCACAGAACTCAGATGAAAACTTTTTAAAGAGGGAATCAACACACTGAAAACAAAAACATTTCAATAGTTACCTGGAACATAGCAGGTCTGAGATCTAAAATAAATGATATGGTTAAAAGTTATTCGGGAATGCAACATTATTCTTATGCAGGACACTTGGTGAATCCAGTACAGAATCCTCTATTTTGATGACATTTGACAATTTGCAAGTATGGGAAGTTTTAAAGGTGGTTTGGTCATTCTGGTTTCAGCAGATTTAAATGTTAATATTGAATAAAGGCAACTTGAATGTGATTACTGTCTCCTGTTCATTCTAAGAGACAGTAAAAATTAAAACCAGCCCTTCTGAATTGTTATTTTTCTCTAGTTACTGTACTTCAAGTGATGACTCTGTAGCAATTCTTGGAGCTCTACAAAAATATTAGAATATATAACACAGCCATTAAAGGTAAACTCTGTTTTAATTGCAGGGGATCTAGAGGCAAGAACTGGTGAGAAAAGAGAAGCATTTAAAGGTACAGAATGATGGGACATTGATATGCATTAAGCAATCCCTGTAAGGTCATGGGAAGATAATACTGTCTGCCAAAATATTACAGCAGATGTACCCTATCCTATGTCCCCTCCTCCACAACCTGTAATTGGGCAGGAAGGGTTCCACCTCTGGGTGGGGGCTAAGCCTTGGC
Organism: Neoceratodus forsteri; assembly: GCA_016271365.2. NCBI lineage: Eukaryota > Metazoa > Chordata > Ceratodontiformes > Ceratodontidae > Neoceratodus > Neoceratodus forsteri. The sequence goes on from CM028132.1 coordinate 459,877,701, forward strand.
ACCACCCTTGGGGAAGGAACCACTGTGACTGTCTGTGAGGGTGTGGGTCACCTGGAGGTGGTAGAGAGTGAGGGGTTAAAAAGCACTGAAGCCAGCAGCTCCTCCTTGCTTCAGCTGCCCTCTTCAGATCAGAATCACCCAGAAGACACAGGACTCAGGACAGCAGCCATCTCAGCCACTTGCAGCACTCCTTGGGTAAGAGCTGTAATGGATTTCTATAAGCTGCATGAGTAGGCTAAAAAGGCACTCCTTTTTTAGATTTTGATGAGAGGTTTTATGATGTCTTCTTGTCCTTTAATTATAAGAGTTATCTGTATATTTTCCAATTCTCCCTTCATTGCGGACAGTCTTAAGCTAGTTCCTAGCACTATTTCGTTTAGGGTTGTTCTTTCCCTTACATGGGCTGCAGTAGGGGGTTTTGGCACAGTGGAGAGGCTTACAGCCTCGTGGGTTGGCTGGCTGCTGTGGGATTTATCAGAAGACATGCAGGATCCATGTTTGTGAGAGTGCTAGCTGATGAGCCATCCCTTGACCATGGCTGATTCCCATAGCAACCTAAACAGGATGCAGAGTTCACTTTTGCATACTCCTCATCCTCCCACAGGTACCAGTAATCCTTACTGGGTAATTGTAGGGGCCGCTGCTGCCGAGAGCACCAGGTCCAAGTAGCTGGGGCAAGTGACCACATGATGGCAGTCACAAGGGAAGAAAGAGACTTGGGCATCATCATCACAAATGACCTGAAATCATCCAAGCAGACCACTAAAGCAGTAGGTAAGGCTAGGGGAATGTTGGGGTGTATTAGTAGGGGTATCACAAGTCGTAAGAGGGAGGTAACAATCCCTCTTTACAAGACACTGGTAAGGCCCCATCTGGAGTACTGCATGCAATACTGGAGGCCACACCTTCACAAGGACATTAACCAAATTGAGGCAGTCCAGAGAAGGGGAACCAAAATGGTGCAGGAACTGCATCAGAAAACATATGAGGACAGATTAACGGAGCTCAATATGCATACCCTTGAGCAAAGGAGGGAGAGAGGTGATATGATCAAAACATTCAAACACCTTAAGGGCATTAACAAGGTGAAAGAGTCTAACATGTTTCAATATAAGAACAAAAGCAGGACAAGAGGACATAGCATGAGATTAGAGGGAGGCCGATTAAGGGGTAATGTGAGGAAGTTCTTTTTTACAGAAAGGGTGGTGGATGCATGGAATGGCCTACCTCAGGTAGTGGTGGATATGGATACAGTACAGGGCTTCAAACAAGCATGAGGGAACAATACAGATGAGTATGAATAGATAGGCCATTGACAGAGCAAAGGCCGATGGCACATTCATAAGGTAGAAAAAGAAATGGGCAGACTGGATGGGCCTTGTGGTCCTTATCTGCTGTCAGCTTCTATGTTTCTATATTTCTAATGGCTTCTTGGCTCCTAGGTCAATTTAAGCTCAGCTGGGGTTCCAGCTGAATGCAGCGTAGAGTCCTTGGGTGCTCACCTGTGGGGCAGCTTTCCCAATTGTAGCTGTGATTCCCCATGCCGGCCTCCATAGCATGCGAGGGAAGGGGAGGAAGCTACCTCATGTCTCCAAGGGAACCAACGTGGGAGGCAACAAGGTTGTGGAGAGTGCAGTGGCATCCAGCCACACGGAGGGCACCTACCAACCCCTCAACCAGCCCACCTTCCCCAAGCATATAGCTGTGGCTAGGGTTAACATACCAAAACTGCATGGCCACCCCCTCCCCCTTACTTTCTGGCTTTTCCTGGTCTCTCATTGGGCTGGTACACTATAGCATGTCTTTAATACACTCATGCCTCACTTCCCATTCTCAAGGTCCCTTATGGTAGCTACTTAAAAAGAAAAAGAAAGGACAGCTTGAGAGTGTGTCAACAACCTAATGCGAGTTCTGGACACCCCAACCAGATTCATATGGGTATCACAGATGCAGGCTCATCAAGCAGCTTTCTGGCAGCTGTACAGACCCAAAACAGGCAAACAAAGAACTTGCTGAGCCAAATCAGCATGCTAGTTAGGCCATGCGGTGAGTGGTTGGTGTGCACCCACCCCAGTGGGATGCAGTTTCCTTACCAAGGGTAAAGTGGCTCCCATTCGGTCTTCGTATGGATGTCTTCCACACCAAGCTCCAATCAAAAAAAAGAAACAAATCAGAGCCAGGCATTTGGCCCATGTGGCTGGGGTCCCGGGACAGAGGCTATTTACAGAGCAAATAGCCACACAGTTTGAGGCATGGTAGGTAGCATTTGAAGGAGCTCCTCGAGTCTGAACCATCAGACCTTGAGCAGTACATATCGTTAACATTGGCCATCTCCTGATCACGCTAACAGTAACTGCAGTATGCAGTGGGTCTGTATGTCTGAAAAGTTAGGGTTCAGCATTTCACATGCAATGGTTTAAGTACAACACCAGCCCACACGAACTGCCTCTTTTCTCGAGCAGCATCTCGCTGCCTAATTAACTTTACTGAGCCAGCCATGCTATACCTTGAGTCAGTCCTTAAGCTGCTTTATTCTTATTGAGCAATGTAAATGAATAACATTGTTGGCACAATCTTTCTTCTTTTGGTTTTTTTTCATTTGGTGGTAGATGTATAACATACGTTACTTGGAAACAGTGGGCTGTTGTGGAGTATCACATCTGAATCTTGCTGGTGAATTTTCAGTATTGATGTTTTCCCTTTCTCAAGGACTCCCACTTTCTCAGTATAGTTTTGAGAAATGCTTGCAAGGTCATTATGAGGCAAATCAGTTATACTTTCCTCTTGGGCCACCAGACCAATAATGTTACCCTTTCAGCTGTCTGAGTCTTGTGTATTGCAGTAATATAAATTGAAACCTATGTAATGTTGGATCCATCAGGGTGTGTAGATTCATAGACGGCGATCACAAATCAGATCTTAACTCTGATACCTTTTTAATTTTAAAGTTGTTTATAGAGCCACTATGTCCATGCAAGTTATTGCTATGATTACCTCTTGGCTGCCTGACATGGATTTAAACATTTCCAGCTGCATTCTTTAGTTGGGTCAATACATTGTTCATGTAGTAAAGAATCTGGCATATTGGCTACAACTAGAAAAGTCTAAGCAGTCCCAGCAGAACATCATGTTGCCCAGCTGTAGCAGTGTTAACAAAAACAAACAAACAAACAAAAAAGCATATATATACAGTATATATATATATATATATATATATACAGTATATATATATATATATATATATATATATACACACACAAAAATCAAAACACAGATTTACCAGGTTGGGGGTTGTGTTGGTGGTAAGTCAGGTGGCCATGGCAAGGCCCTCCCCCCACATGCCCAGTTCACATGATAAGCAATATTGACAAGTTTTTCTGTTAGGGGGCAGTAGCTTTGTCATTCCAGCTCCGTGAACATGACTAGCAAGAACAAGACCACTTCCATGAAGGCAGCAACGACCACGGTGCTGGAGGTGCATGTGAAAGAGATGTACAAGAAGAATGGGCCCGAATGGCTTAAAGCTTCCCTGGAGGGGACCAGTGCTCCAAAAGGGACCAGAGTGACAGAGATGTGTAAACAGCCAGTGAATGAGCCGGCAACATCTACGGCGAAAGTACCTAGGAAACCCCAGGAAGGTAAGACCAAGGTGGAGATTTCTGAGTTATCAAATAGAAACATAGACTTTGACGGCAGATAAGGACCGCTTGGCCCCTCTAGTCTGCCCATTTCCCTACCTACAGGATAGGCCGCAGATCCTAGTTAACCAACAGCCTATTTCTTCCTACCCCCCACAAGAATCGCCTTATGTCTGTCCCATGCATTCTTGAATTCTCCCACAGTTTTAGACCCCACAACCTCCTCAGGAAGGCTGTTCCATGCATCCACTACCCTCTCTGTGAAATAATGCTTCCTCACATTGCCCTGAACCCCTCCTTCTATCTTTAAATTGTGTCCCCTTGTTCTTGCATGTCTCTTTTGAAAGATGCTATCCTCTTGGACTTTGTTGATTCCACTGAGGTACTTAAAAGTTTCTATCATATCCCCCCTCTCCCTTCTTTCCTCAAGGGTATACATATTAAGCTCCTTTAGTCTCACCTCATACGGCTTCTCTTGCAGACCCTGCACCATTTTAGTTGCCCTCCTCTGGACTACCTCTATCCTGTCTATGTCCTTGCGGAGATGGGGTCTCCAGAACTGGACACAGTACTCCAGATGGGGTCTCACCAACTGTCTATACAGAGGGATAACAACTTCCTGTTTTCTGCTGCTGATGCCTCTCCCTATACATCCCAGTATACCCCCAGCCCTCCCTACTGCCTTCTCACATTGCTTGCTAACCTTAAGGTCATCTGATATGATTACCCCAGGTCCTTTCCTTTTTGTTGTTATCTACCTCCCACCCATTGTGTATTCTTCCCGGTTCTTGTTTCCCAGGTGCATTATTTTGCACTTCTTTGCATTGAATCCTAGCTGCCATACTTCTAACCATTCCTCCAACCTTGCAAGTCCTTTTCATCCTTTCCACACCTCCTTGTGTATCAACCCTGTTGCAGATCTTTGTGTCATCTGCAAAAGGCATACTTTCCTTCAGTCCCTCTGCAATGTCACTGATGAAAACATTAAAAGGACTGGACCCAATACTGAACCCTGCGGTACCCCACTAGTAACCCCTCTTTCTTCAGAGTGGACTCCATTCACAATTACCTTCTGTGTCCTGTTGTGCAGCCAATGTTTTACCCAGGCTACCACCCTGGGACCCACTCCCAGGCTGGTTAATTTGACTATTAATCTTTTGTGTGGGACTGTGTCAAATGCCTTGCTAAAGTCTAGGTAGGCCATGTCCACAGCCCCTCCCTGGTCTACTACTTTGGTCGCCCAGTCAAAGAAATCTATTAGATTCATCTGACATGACCGTCCCGCTGTGAACCCATGCTGCCTTGGGTCCTGTGCCCCACTGGCCTCTAGGTACTCAACTATTCTTTCCTTCAGAAGAATGAAGAAATGAAATGAAGAATTTAAAAACATGGTTATGCAGGTTTTCAGCAGAACTCCATGTGAAGTGCCTCCACCAGGCAAACCCAGGACAGCACCCAAGAAATCATCCCCTTTGAGCTTGGATTCAGACATCAAGGAGGTTCGGGCGCTCCTCCCCCCATGCCTGAGCCAGCTCCAGGGACCTAGCCCCACAGGGTCATTCCTCCAAACAGACCAAGGCTGTTAAACTGTTCACCATGGACAAGAAGCTGGACAAGCTTATGGACATTATGACTGCATTTGCTGCATTAGTCCAGAACCAACAGCAGAGTTGGGGGGGGAAGGCCAAGCAGCTGCATGTGCTGCAAGTGCCAGCATAGCACTGAAGCCGGCAGTCGCAGACAGCAACCTTTCTCATTATGTCAGTGTGACAAAACCAGTGAGTTCCCACTTGATTGATAAGGTTTGGCAGCAGATACAGAACCGTGACTACATTGATATGTTTTCTTTGTTCAGTCGTTCAGGTAACCAGGATGACACCAAAGAGAAGAAAGAGGATCAAGAGAAGAAGAAGGTGAAAGTCGAATGCACATTTGACAATTGGCTGGCAGGGTTTATTGTTTTTGCCAGCATCATAGGCCAGACAGACCCCAAAAAGTGCATAGTTCTGTTCAGCTAGTTGAGTAGGATTATGCTGGCACAGAGGCGCAAGGGTGGGGTGATTTGAATAGAATATGATAAGGAATTCAGACAACAGATGCAGTATGACCCATCGCTTGATTGGGGTGTCTTACACATACCTCTCCAGCTTGAAGTTATGCATGGGGGAGGAGTTGTCTACACAGACAGTGGGTTAACTATCAGGACCCCAAAGCCACAGTTGTCAGACACTGACGGGCCCTCCCTCCAGACATGCTTTAGCCTCTACAAGGGGAGTTGTTCCAAAAGCCACTACAGGTTTCACCAGGAGTGTGTCACTTGTGGGAACCATCACCCCATCATACACTGCCCCGCCAGCCCCATTGAGGAGGCAACTGCCCCTTTCATAAGAAATTCAACAACTTTCATGAAGGTAAGTCTACCCACTCCAGTGAGGGTGGACAGGCTTAGACCTTGGCTGAACTGATACCCAGACTGCAAGGCAACTTACCTGCTGGTGAAGGGTTTTTCACTGGGATTCATAATCCTGTACACCAGCCCCCACCGAGGGTATGAGGTGGAGAACCTGAAATCTGCTAGAGATTGACTGCAAGTGGTTCAAGACAAATTGGAGAAGGAAATGTGCCTGGGGAGGGTGAGCAGCCCATACCCATCTCCTCCCCTGCTGAATCTCAAGGTGTCTCTGATTGGTCTGGTTCCCTAGAAAGCCCCAGACAAGTTTTTCATGATCAACCACCTGTCACGCCCCGAAGAAGACTCTGTTAATGACCAGATTGATCCACACTACATGGCGGTTCAATATGCATGAAATGACAGCGGTTTATGTCATACAGGTGGTAGGTCTGTATGCCCAGATAGCGAAAATGGACATAGAGTCAGCCTTCTGACTGCTGCCGGTGTATCTGGCAGGCTGGACTTGTGGGGGATGAAATTCAAGGATGGAAACTATGTGGACAATTCCATGCCCATGGGTTGCTCTGTAGCTTGTGCAGTGTTCAGAGGTTTCAGTACCTTCATGCACTGGGTGACAGACTAAAAATCAAAGAACCAGGGAATTGTTCACTACCTCGATGACTTCTTGTTTGTAGAGCCAGAGCAGTCTCTGGCCTGTGGGAAAATGCTGGACACTTTTGTCAAGTTGTGTGGCCTCTTTGGTGAACCCCTGGCTCCTGGGAAAGTCAAAGTACTGAGCTTAGTGATGATGTTCGTTGGCAAAGAGATCCACACATTGAGGAAGGAGTGTTGCTTGCCATGCGATAAGATCAACACATTGAGGGGTCTCCTGAACAAGGCCATAGTGGTTAAGAAAATGACCCTGTGGGAGTTACAGCAGTTAGTGGGATACCTCAGCTTTGCCTGCTGGGTCATCCACATGGAGAGGACTTTCTTGCACTGGATGGCAAAGCTGGGGGACTCACCGGATTCGGGTAACAGAAGGTTTCCAGGAGGACTTGCAGGTTTGGCAGACATTTATTGCCTATTTCAATTGCATATCTGTGTGGCCAAGACAGTGGACAGACAGGAACTAGAACTGTACAATGATGCCTCAAGAGGGCTGGGGTTCAGGTCATACTTTCAAGGTGAATGGTGTGCCAAGGAATGCCCTCCATGTGGCAGCTGCTGGGCTCCACAGACAGATAACTCTGTTGGGGTTCTTCCCAATTGTGATGGCCAAGTGCCTATGGGATCCAGGATGAGAGACAAGAAGGTCATTTTTCAGTCCAGTAATATGGGTGTGGTACACACCATAAATGGGCAGTTGGAGGCTAAGGGCCTGTTGGGTGACCTCATGAGAATATCTGTCCTGAAATGCATGTTGCTGAATGTCCATTTTAAAGCTGTACATATCCTTGGCATGGAGAATGGTATTGCTGATGCTTTATCCCATTCACAGTGGCAGAAATTCAGGGAGATGGCTCCAGTGGCAGAAAAGGATCTACAAACGGTCCCATCATTTCTGTGGAAGGCAGTGACCTTGAGACCTGGGAGTGCATAGGTAACACTACAGCTCCCTGGACCAGAGCAGCATACTGGCACAGCATGGAGTATTACCATGCAATTCGAGTGGAGGTGGGATGGCCAAACAGCTAGCCCATTCCACTTGACCAACCGTGCAGTTATAAATGGTTGCTAAGTGGTGGGTCCTGATGCCAGGGGTTCTGCAGCAGCATTTGATGGGCCTGTCATGGTTTTCCTGAGTTTTGGACTTTACAGACACCACACACTTCTTAAAGGTCTAGAAGGTCCTCAAAGGTTGGGATAAGGGCCATACCAGGTGGTTAGATACTCGACACCCAATCATGCCAGCGATTCTCAAACAGTTGTGTGCGGCACTCCTAGTGATTTGCTAGAATGCGTACGATGCCACACTTTTTAAGACTGCATTCATCATGGCATTCTGTGGGGCATGCAGAGTCTTTGAATTGGTGCAGACTGCTCAAACCGGGGCCAGGATGAGCTTGATGAACACAGACATCACTGTGACCCTGGAAGGGCTGTTTGAACTGCTACAACAAAGCTAAATGGACCTGAATGGTTTTGGCTGCTAGTGCACAGTGAAGGCCCTAGATAGGACCACATGGAACATAAAATCTTTGGTGGCCACTTATGTGGCCGTCTGCCAGGAGGAGGGTGAGGCTTTCTTGCAGCATGCGCCGTGCAAGCCCATAACAGCTTATCAGTTTAGACACATCCTGAGGTTGGCAGTTCGGCAAGCTGGCCTGGACACTAAAGAGTACAATTTCTATTCCTTCAGGACTGGGACAGCAATGACTGCCAGGACCCAGGGGCTTTCTGATAGTGAGATTCAGGCCATAGGGTGGTAGAAGTCCCAAGGGTTTTTACGCTATGTTTGTCCACATTTGCTTGAACATTTTTGTCTTGCTCAGTTTCAGGTTCCCTTGATGGCTCTAAGTGCATGTGGATCTGTTGACATTCCTTCATCTGCCGAGCGGTGTAGAGAGTGGTTGGTCAGTTGAGGGAAACAGCCTATCAATATGTCAGAGGGTCTGGTGGTGCAGATGCAGGCCAAATCTGTCGTTTGCCCAACAAGTATACTACTGTTGCAACTTGGCTTGCTGTTTCCCTTTTGTGTCTCTCCCTAAATGTATATTATGGTGTTGTGTTGTCTTTATGTACATAGGCTGGCCACCTATGTGTTTTACATTCATGTTTTGTCTGTCTGTCATTTCCCTGTTGTTTCCACCCCATTTTTGCAAGTCAAAATAAAGTTGCAGCATGTAGTACATGTTGAAAAATTATATGTGAACATTTATTGTGTAAACAATCAATTTTGGGTATTCTGGAAATGGCGTTGCCCCTTTAACCATTTTGAAACTCAGAAACTCCTAAAATTGTCCCTTTTTGCCTCATAATGACTTTAAAGTAACTCCCCTAGCTTAAAACAAAGTTTTATGAGCTGTTCAAGCCTTAGAATGAGCGTATTCGTTATACGTTCCTTCTCGAATGTCCCAAACGAGCTGCATGAACATGCGCACTGTCGTGCCGCTCCTAAATGCTGAAAACGCTAAAACGGAGCCTAAAATAGACTCACTCGCTCAGAACTGCCTGTATTCATGAAGCACTTTCTTCCTAGCACTAAAGCACCTCACTGCTAGCAGCTCAGAGCGAGTCCTCATCCAGTTGCTGTGCCTAAATTGAGCACTTGCTTTAGAATACAGCTCAGTAGGCAACACAGCATTCCCCCATAGCACAGCATACAGATAGTTCCTTTTCTAAAGCACAACATGTTATGCAGGGAGGTGTAAACAGAGAAGAGTTAAGGGGATTTTTACCTTCTGGGCAATAGTGGTGTGACCTGTGGGATTCTCCGTGGTGGATCCTCTCCCTAGGAGCCAGCCATGTTGTTGTTTATTATATAAGGAAAGAGATACAAGGGGGAGGGGCTTGTCCCATAAAAACTATGTTTTGAAGCTTTAAGCAATATAATTGATTTATAAATGTGCTATATGGAAAATAAGGTTGCTACAAGGGTTATCTATGTGCTTTGTAATAAATAATTGAGCTTTTTGTAAAAGTCTTTTCAGACTTAGCGGACTGATCTGTATATCAGCCAATCAGAGATACTCTTAGCATATATATAGCCAGCTTGCATATAGAGATGTCAGATGTAGCTGAAGGTGTTGGAGTACATGCACCTTTGAAACTAGTGCTTTCTAGTTACTTTGCTGAAGGAGACTCTTTTGTTTTGTTTTGCCTGCTGTACAAACGTAATTATGTTGTTATATGCTGCTCCATTTAGAACCTATTTTTTTTTTGAACGAAACAGTCCGCCCTTTATTTTGTATTTACTTTTGAATTTTCCAATAAATCTACTTCGGAGACCAACCTCTGGAAATCATCTGTGTCTGGGACCATCTGTATCCCATAGCCTCTTACACAGTACCACCACAGAAGGCACAGATTCATTGGATGGATAAGAGAGGCATGCACTGAGAGGAACTTCTCCTCAAGATGGCAGCGGATACCCAGCCAGGGAATTCACCAGAGATCCTCATAATTCATCTGGGCGGGAATGACCTGGGGCTCTGGATAAAGGAAGACCTACAGTCCATAAAGGAATGGTGGCCTAGGACCACAATTATTTGGTCTCACCTCATTTAACAGAGGTTCTGGCAGCATTCAGTTGACTCAAAAGGTGTGGACAAAGCATGCATTCATATTAATAGAGAAATGTAACCATTTATGGAGTCTGTTGGGGGAAATGTGGTTTGGCATAAGGACATTAGCACCTCCTGTCAGGGACTTTATGCTAAGAATGTTGGGTATTTGCATGATGAAGGATGGGACTTGTTGGACTCTTTTTATCAGGTCTTGGTGCAAACATTTTGAGTGAGGTGCTGGGGGGGGTGGCTGGACTGCGTCTGTCCTGTGGTGGCTTGGGAGTATCACAGACCAATGGTAGGGGGGATGAGTCAATTTCTTCCAAAGGGCTTATCTTCTGTAGACAGCATGAGGCCTGGGGGACTGCAAGACCTGGACTCTGGTTGGGGGGGCACGGTCCAACCTCATCAGGCTAGCCTGTGGATGCAGCAACGCCAGACTTGGGCAGTCACTTGCCACCTGGCCATCTGACCTCCACTCTCCTGGGGTTTGGGTACCAACCCAGGGGGTACATCATTTCCTCGGCCCGCAACAAGAGGTCCTTCACTGGAAAGGGTGCTGGGACCTGAGGTGTCTACTGAGATCTCCCAGCTGTGCATGTCACTCCAATAGTGTAATAAGAGTGAATAAACATTTGGCTGTTGCTATTTCTCTAAGACCTGTGTGTGTATGTATTCTTCAGGGGAAGGAGTATGAGGACTACTAAGGCTATACTAAATCTGCCGAAGTATTTCAGCAGACTTCTCCTTGTCTGTGTCCTCTCCCTTGCAACCTGTAATCAGGCAGGTAGGGTTCCACCTCCGGGGGGAGGGAGCTAAGCACTAGCACCACCCATAGGAGATGAACCACTGAGGCCACCCACAAGGTGTAGGCCACCAGAAGGGGGTAGAGAGTGAGGGGTTAAAAACAGTTGGAGCCAGCAGCTCCCTCTCACTTTGGTCACCCTTTTCAGATCACCCACCCAACCTGCCCTCATACAAACAGGGTTAGGGTCACCCAGGTTAGCACAGAGAACCCATTGACCCAATAGGGGTGACTGCAGTAAGGGTCAGAATGTGTTTTCACTGTTTTCCCTCAGAGGGTTTTTCCTTTTTTTTTGGCCTCATTCAAATGGATAAAACAGGCAGGGTAGCAGAGACCTAAAACTCTTGCAGTTATGTAATATGGCGGCTTGGGAGTATCACAGTTGATAGTACAGGGGGTAAAGGGGGAATGAGTCCATTTCTTCCGAAAGGCTCATCTTCCCCCATTGGCATGAGGTCTGGGGGACTGCAAGATCTGGAATCCAGTTAGGGTGGTCATGGTCCACCCTCACTGGGCTTGCCTGTGGGTGCGATGATGCCAGATGTGGGTGGTCACTCACTACCTGGCCACATGACCTCCCCATTCTTGGGGTTTGGGTACTAACCCAGGGGGTACAGCATTTCCTCAGTCCACACATGGGGTTTGGCCCTTTACTGGAACAGATGTTGTGGTCCAAAGTGTCTGCTGAGATCTCCCAGCTGTGCATGTCACTCCAATAGTGTAAAAACAGTGAATAAATATATAGCTGCAACCATTTCTCCAAGACCTGTGTGTGTGTGTGTGTGTGTGTGTATTTTTCAGGGGAAGGGGTATGGGGAGTACTAAGGCAATACTAAATATGCCAACGTATTACAATGAATTTTGATTTGCCTGTGCCCCCTCTCCCACAACCTGTAATCCGGCAGGTAGGGTTCCACCTCCAGGTGTGGGCGCTGAGCTGTGGCACCAACACTGGGGGATGAACCACTGGGGCCACCCACAAGGCATAGGCCACCTGGAGGGGGCAGAGAGGAAGGGGGTTAAAGGGGCTGAAGCAAGCAGCTTTCCCTCACTTTGGCTGCTCTTTCCAGATCACCCACCTAACTCACCCTTGTAAAAGCATGGTTAGGGTCGGCCAGGTTAGCATAGGGAACCCCTTGACCCAATAGCGATGACTGTACTAGGGGTTGGGTGTGAGTTTTCCCAGTTTTCCTTCAGAAGGTTTTGTTCTGGGTTTTTTGCCTCCTTCAAAGAGATAAAAGAGGCAGGGTAGCATAGACCTACAACTCGCAGTGATGTAACATGGTGGCTTGGAAGTTTCACACCAATGGTACAGAGGAAAAGGGAGGACAAGTCAATTCCCAGGTCAGCATGAAGCCTGGAGGACTGCAGGACCTGGACTCTAGTTGGGGGAGCTGTGGTCTGACTTCATCGAGTTTGCCTGAGGGTGCAGCGATACCAGACATGAGCAGTCACTTGCCACCTGGCCTCATGACCTCCCCACTCTTGGGGTTTGAGAACCACCCCAGGGGGTACATCATTTCCTTTGGTCCACACAAGGGGTTTAACCCTTCACTGGAAGGTGTGCTGTGGCCCGAATTATCTGTGAGTTCTTCCAGCTGTGCATGCCATTGCAATAGTGTAATAACAGTGAATAAACATATGGCTGTGGCCTTTTCCCTAAGAAATGTGTGCATGTGTATTCTTCAGAGGAAGGGGTATGGGGACTACTAAGGCAAGAAAATAAACAGTATAGGAAATATGTTAATATCTTTCCTGTCAGATATTAATCAAGAAAATTAATTAGCAGATGTAAAGGAGATGTGAAAGAAAGAATTATATTTTTAACTAAATCAGGGGGCTCCGTTATTGATCGTTTTGTAATGAATACATTTTCAATACATCAAGTGGTGTCACTAACGTTATGGAGGACATTTCTAGCGATCACTTGCCAGTTTGTCTCAACTCAAGGTTGTTAGAAAGACATATAAATACAGTTTTGGGGGGGGGGGTCTGAGAAATTCTTATGGGAAGAAAATCAGCATATAGAACTCAAGGAAGGCCAACATTTTGACATGGGATCCATTACTGCCTAACAGGATAGCAGAAGTTCACTCAAGTTCTGAAATAACCAGTTTAAAACACCACATTATAGCTCTGCCATCAACTCACATAGAACTTTTTGTGGTGTCTGAAGATATAAATCTGAAATGTAATTCCAGGACAATTCCCAAAGACACAGAAGTTAGGAAAAAAATTACGCAGATGTGATGCTACCTGTACAGTAATGAAGAAGGCCATGAATAGGATAGGCAGGAAATCTCAGTGAAACAGTGAGAAGCAATATTGGGAGGCATTTATTACTATTATAAAACAATACAGAGCTCTTTTAGTTTCAAAGGAAAAAGATATACAAAATCAATGTATGGTCTGTGCTGCTAGATGCATTATGGGATAAAGATTATGGGAGAAAAATATAGCATTTAGGGAGTATAAGGAAACACAGAAGGAGCAGGACAGTGAACTGTACCAGTTAAGGCAGAAGGAAGCAGGGAGGGAAGTCAGAATAGCAAAGGCCCAAACTGAGGAAAAGATAGCCAACTCGGTTAAGAAGGGGGATAAAACCTTTTATAGATATATCAGGGAGTGCAGAAAGACAAAGGGAGGGATAGTGAGGCTGAATAGAATGGACAGTGGGTGGGCAGAGAGGGACAGTGAAAAAGCAGGGATACTGAACAAATACTTCTGCTCAGTACTCACAAAAAAGGAGGAGGAGGAGGTACCTAATCCAATTAATAGAAGCACTTTGGATAGGGGGGTTGATCCCAGTCCTTTCACAGAAGAAAGGGTTCTGAAAGAACTCCTAAAACTGAAGGTGGACAAAGCAATGGGGCCTGATGGGATTCACCCCAGAATTCTAAAAGAATTAAGGGGAGAACTAGTGACACCACTGACTATCCTTTTTAACAAATCATGGGAGGATGGTGTGGTACCTGAGGACTGGATGAAGACGGATGCGATTCCCCTTCACAAAAGTGGGAGAAAGACAGAGGCAGGAAACTATAGACCTGTCATTTTGACCTCTGTGGTAGGGAAAGTGATGGAATTACTTCTGAAGGAAAGAATTGTTGAGTACCTAGAGGTCAGTGGGGCACAGGACCCAAGGTAGTATGGGTTTACAGCGGGAAGGTCATGTTAGTCGAATCTAATTGATTTCTTTGACTGGGTGACCAAAGTAGTAGACCAGGGAGGGGCTATGGACATGGCCTACCTAGACTTTAGCAAGGCAATTGACACAGTCCCACACAAAAGATTAATAAACAAATTAACCAGCCAAGGAGTGGGTCCCAGGGTGGTAGTCTAGGTAAAACATTGGCTGGACAACAGAACACAAAAAGTAATTGTAAACGGAGTCCACTCTGAAGAAAGGGAGGTTACTAGTGGGGTACTGCAGGGTTCAGTACTGGGTCCAGTCCTTTGCTTGTGCGCATGCGCAAGGAACGTTTTGGGAGAGTAACACACTTGGAGGTGTGCCTCTCCCATCCAATGCACTGCTCCCTTGGGCAGGCGTGGCAGTCCTGCACCAATGGGTGCAGGAGCTCAATATGACAGCGGTGTTCCTCTGCTTCAAAGGCACAGCTGCCACTTACCAACACCACCATATGCCATCATGCGCTTCCCCCCGCGCGTCACGCCGCCCCAGCTTTTGAGTGCCACTCTGGGGCCCACCCAGCGTGGCAAACATTGTTGCGGCGGGGTGCCCAATCCCATCGGCTCCACGGCCCCAAGCCATCCTGCACCACGCTGGGGAGCCCACCCAGCGTGGCAAATGTTCAGCGTTGTTTTGCTTGCTGGGGTGCCCAATCCCCGTCGGCTCTCGCGCCCCCACGTGGTTTGCCGATGAGGGGTGCCCAATCCCGTCTGCTCCTCGGCCCCACACATCTTCTGCCATGCTGGTAGCCCACCCAGCGTGGCAAGCGTTCCATGTTGTCTTTTTTTTTTAACCTGTAAAATAAAACAGTCCGGCGAGTCTCCCAGCCCCCTCCCACAACCCGCCCACCCACTGCGCACCCAGCCTCCCCACCCCCTCACCATACTTACCTCTGGACTCCGAGCGCGATGATCTTCGGTGGACGGGAACACGTCTACACTCTTCAAAGCCGACCGCGAACTGAGAAATGCGTAAGCTGTATAATGGGCTAGATAGGGGTTTCAACTTTATGCATATCTCAGTCATTTTTGGAATTTTGCACCAAATTTTCAACATGGGTTTTGGGACCCCTTCTCATGAATGATGTCACTGCCATGGCGTTGGCCGGGGCCGAAGGAGTGATTTCGCGGGCACTTCTGCAGTCACAGCGAAATCACCGCCCGGCTCGAATAATGCCATGACAGCTGACATCATTCTGAAAGAATCAAACTATCTATAAGATGATGCTCAAAAATGACTGTTCACAACATCGTTGCGCGGTTCCCTCACGCCCGAGCTACGTGGGTTATAAATTTTCAATATTTCCTCCAGATTTTCAACATTGTCATTTTATCACACCTTCTTATGAGCTGTACAGCTGCCATTTTTCACATCTCACCCAAAACGTGTTTCCGCCCATGTACTGCACAATGGCGCAGTTGGTGTGTGAAATCAATGTATGGAACACATTAAGAAAATCACAGTGACACTGTTCATGATCACAGGTCTTAAAATGGCTACGTTGAAAATTTGGTGAAAAAATTCCCAAAAATGACTGTTTTACAAGCGTGTTGCGCAGTTCTCCACGCACGTCAGGACGCTATTAATTTTCAATATTTCCACTCCAGATTTTCAACATTGGCATTTTACCACACTTCCTTATGAGCAATACAGCTGTCATTTTCACATCCTGCCCAAAAGCGTGTTTCCGCCTATACAGCGCACAATGGGGGTAACAAAAAGGTCATGCTGACAATTTATTGTGCAAATACCAGCAATCGCACAGGGCATTAGGGTAAAGCACCATACATGCCAAACACCACTGCAAATACCTGCAAGCGAATGTTCGGCATTGACAAATGCTTGTTAATGTCTTTATAAGTGACATTGCAGAGGGACTAGAAGGAAAAATATGTCTCTTTGCAGATGACACAAAGATCTGCAACAGGGCTGATGCACAAGGAGGCATGGAAAGAATGAGAAGGGACTTGGCAAGGTTGGAGGAATGGTCAGAAGTACGGCAGCTTGGAGTCAATGCAAAGAAGTACAAAATAATGCACCTGGGAAAGAAACAAAAACCCAGGGGAAGAGTACACAATGATGGGAGGTAGTAACAACAACAAAAATGGAAAGGGACCCGGGGGTAATCATATCAGATTACCTTAAGGTTGGCAAGCAATGTGAGAAGGCAGTAGAGAGGGCTGGGGAGATACTGGGATGTATAGGGAGAGGCATCACCAGCAGAAAACAAGAAGGGAGAGGCATCACCAGCAGAAAACAAGAAGTTGTTATCCCTCTGTACAGACAGTTGGTGAGACCCCATCTGTAGTACTGCATCCAGTTCTGGAGACCCCATCTCCACAAGGACATAGACAGGATGGAGACAGTCCAGAGAAAGGCAACTAAAATGGTGCAGGGTCTGCAAGAGAAGCCATATGAGGAGAGACTAAAGGAGCTTAATATGTATACCATTGAGGAAAGGAGGGAGAGGGGGGATATGATAGAAACTTCTAAGTACCTCAGTGGAATCAACAAAGTCCAAGAGGGTAGCATCTTTCAGAAAAAGCGATGTGCAAGAACAAGGGGACACAATTTGAAGATAGAGGGGGGATGGCTCAGGGGCAATGTGAGGAAATATTTTTTCACAGAGAGGGTGGTAGATGCATGGAACAGCCTTCCTGAGGAGGTTGTGGGGTCTAAAACTGTGGGAGAATTCAAGAATGCATGGGACAGACATAAGGCAATTCTTGTGGGGGGTAGGGAGAAATAGGCTGTTGGTTAACTAGGATCTGCAGGTTATCCTGTAGGTAGGGAAATGGGCAGACTAGGTGGGCCAAGCGGTCTCTATCTGCCGTCAAAGTCTGTTTCTATGTTCTATGTAAATATACCTGTCTTTTCTGGAGATTGATTACATGTGGTGGGCAAGGAAACAGAATGCATGCCAATGCTTGTATATCTCCAAGCATTTTGACAGACTATTTCAGTAATATTTTTTAAGAAAAGTGACTGAATTGTTCCTTCTAAAACTGCTATAGAAGTTAACTAAACTCAGTTTGAAGATCTAGGCTTTACAACAGTTTAAGAAAGTTATTAACGTTATACAAAGACGGAAAAAAAAAACCCAGATCTCCTGATATCCTGTACTTATGCATGCTTTTGATAATTAAATGAACTGAAAGGAACTACCCCAATGGGACAAGATAGCCTAAGGGTTAGAGAAACTGACTAGGTACCAGGAAACCCAGGTTTGAATCCCACTAAAGCTGTTGTCTCACAGTGCAGGACATTTAAGGAGCAAGTCACCACACCATGTGCTTCAGAACTCTCAGCTGTAACATTTAACAGAAGCAGTACCCTACTGAAAATGGTAAGTTGCATCTCTGCTGGGCTACCCTGGGTAGATGATTTGTTAAATAAAAATTTTCCGCTTTGATAAGCTTCCCCCTGATCAGACATCCATTTAGGATGCCTGTGGTGACATCCAGTGATAGCAGCATGGCTGCAGTAATATGACTGTGAGCTGGCTGCCCCAGAGCATTTTCCTCAGTAGTTGGTTAGACAAAACACTGAGCAGTTCCCAACTAAAAACTTTAAAGCTCTTTCATTTTGCGATTGAGCTTCAAAAACAGAACATTTGAGTTCAGCATTTGTTTTTTACAGAGCATATAATCCTTGCTTCACAAGCTACCTTTCTTCCAGGAAGATGCTAACCACTTTTAAAAGCTCTACCAGTAACGTCTTATTTCTTTGCAAAAATTGCAGTTAGATGAGGAGGCAGGCTACTGTTTAACTTCTGCTTTGCAAAGGGAGGAAAAACTCTACCAATAGAGGTCTCAGAGACAGCTTACTCCTTATTACGTGAGAGGCTATCAATTCATAGCAAATCCACTTCTGCTACTGAGTTGTCCAGGTTATCAGTGCTATCATACATAGATGCACTGGGCATTATACTGTAATGGGTGCAGGTGCCCTTCTGTGTGCCACTCACCCTGCAGGGAATGTTAGATAATCAATAGGACTTACCTGTTCCATCAGAGTTGTGGTGTCCTGTGTTTGCAATGTTACAGTAGCATCTTAAAAAGGGAAGAACAGAGAAAGTTGAGGAGATACAAATGGTCAGAGGTTCACAAGGAGAGACCAGCAGGTTAGAATTAAACAAAAAAGATACTGATATGTAGACAGCTACGCCCAGCCAGACTTGTAGAAATAAAGAAAAAATTAGTTAGGATGGTGCACATTGAACCTGAGTCCCAGGCAGGAGACAGAGCAGAGGAAGAGAAAACAGACAGTCCATGGGAAGTTGCCATGCAGAGAGAGTCCCAAGAGTGTCCAGAGGAGCCAGTCAGTGTCAGATGGGACCCCAGGCTTGAAGAGGATATGTAGGGCCCGAGGTCTGAGGACTGAACATTGAGCAATCAAGTTTCAGTTCATTATAGTCTGGAGATGTGGGCAGTCAGTGAGGGAATTGTACCTACATTGTTTATGGATGTGTATGCTGCCTTAATTAAAGAGGTTGTCTGTCTAATGCCTCTCAATATGGACACTGAATCAAATGCCCCATATCGACATTGAGTGTGGACATTTTTGGACTTTGATTTAATGTGACCTCCACAATCCATAGTGTGATGTCCCACAGCTAATTATCAACTCACTTGCTCCATGGAGCTGCTTCTTTTTATTGAAAGGATCCTACTGTTTATTGGAATGAAGTTTCATCTCAAGTTCTTTTAATGCCTGTAGTTTGCTGTTAACTTCAGTTTCTTTCTAGCCCAGCACCCTGAAGAGCTGAGAGGTGCACCTGTGTTGGAAGAACCTGAAGATGTCAGTCATCTTGTGCAGTTTCTGCTGTGGCCCCCCCCCCGGACATTACCATCAGCATACTCGTAGATACCGGTGAGGGGTTGGGCTACATTTGCATGAGACATAATGTGAAAAATAAAAAAGGCACTGAAAAAGCAAAAAGATGTTCAAGTGTGTGTGTGTGTGTTGGTATGTTTTACGTTTTTATGCAGAGCCTGCAGGTAGGCATCTGGAATCAGTAGGATGTTGTGATGTCAGCAGCAGGAGGCAGAGTAAGCCAGATAGGCATGAACAGACATGATGGCCAAACAACTTATTTTTGAAAAACTATATGAAATAGGATTGATTGGAAATAACCAGCCATATCAACCCCAACCATTGTGGCAGCCTAGCAACCCTTGTACAGCAAAAATGAGGGGTTTGAACCTGACAGGAAGTGGATTTTGTAGGTGTAGGCCACCTCTGATGGCTCGAGTGTGATTTGTTCCCATAGTGTAGTTCGCAGGGCAGTGCTGCCCCTGGGGCAGCACCATTTAGTTCCTCGTCTGCCTTACTCCTATTGGTGGATTTCACCACTGGCAGCGCTGCCGGCAGCACCCTCGCGGTCTGCCTCCCACCTATCCCTATTAGTGGATTTCGTCCGCTGCGCCCAGAGCAGCAACCTGTAGCTGTTACTTCCCTCAAATCTGATTGTTGCAAGTCTGAGGAACTGAGGGTTTTAAGTGTAGATGAGAATGTTATGGAAATGCTCCCCGCAGCAATGTGCACTGCTTGTCTTTGAATTTTGGTGGCTCAATGTGTATATCTGTCTGCATCCAAAAGAGCCAGACTTCAAGGGTTCAGATCTTAATCAGGGACATTGTTTTGTGCTTTGCGTCAAACTCAGTGGTGAGCATTTAATCATATAAGTGTCACAGATCATTACCTTTTTTTAATATTGCTAAATTAAGACAGACGTAAGCGAGAGAATATATTTTA
Source organism: Neoceratodus forsteri (assembly GCA_016271365.2). Lineage (NCBI taxonomy): Eukaryota > Metazoa > Chordata > Ceratodontiformes > Ceratodontidae > Neoceratodus > Neoceratodus forsteri. Next base: position 459,897,712 of record CM028132.1, read on the forward strand.
TTTATAAATTGTAATAAATGGGGCAGTGCCATGATGGTTGGTTTCTGTTGGCTGCCCCTGGGACAGTGCTCTTGCTGACCCTGGGGCATTGCCTGTGTAATTGGTTCCCATGGGCTGTCCCTGGGGCAGTGCCAGTGTAATTGGTTCCTGTCAGCTGCCCCTGGAGCAGTGTCTGTCTGTGTGATTGGTTCCTGTGAACTGCTCCTGGGGCAATGTCCTTGCTGCCCCGGGCAGCCCACGGGAACCAATTACACAGGCACTGCCCCAAGGACAGTGAGGACACTGCCACAGAGGCAGCCCATGGGAACCAGTTACATAGGCACTGCCCCAGGGGTAGCCTATGGGAACCAATTACACAGGCACTTCCCAAGGCAGCGAGGACACTGCCCCAGGGGCAGCCCATGGAACCAATTACACAGGCACTGCCCCAGGGACAGTGAGGACACTGCCCCAGGGGCAGCCCACGGGAACCAATTACACAGGCACTGCTCCAGGGGCAGTCCATGGAAACCAATTACACAGGCACTGCCCCAGGGTCAGCAAGAGCACTGTCCCAGGGGCAGCCAACAGAAACCAACCATCATGGCACTGCCCCAGGGCAGCGCCAGTAACCAATCATGGCACTGCCCCATTTATTACAATTTATAAATAAAATATATTCTCTCGCTTACGTCTGTCTTAATTTAGCAATATTAAAAAAAGGTAATGACTTGTGACACTTATATGATTAAATGCTCACAACTGAGTTTGACACAAAGCACAAAAAAATTATCCTGGTTAAAATTTGAACCCTTGAAGTCTGGCTATTTTGGATGCAGACAGACATACACCTTGAGCCACCAAACTTCAAGGACAAGCAGTGCACATTGCTGGGGAGAGCATTTCCATAACATTCTCATCTACGCTTAAAACCCTTAATTCCTCAGACTTGCAACAATCATATTTGTGGGAAGTAACAGCTACAGGTTGCTGCCCTGGGGGCAGGGGACAAAATCCACCAATAGGGATAGGTGGGAGGTGGACCGCGAGGGTGCTGCCCTGGGGGCGGCACTGCCGGTGGGTGAAAATCCACCAATAGGAGTAAGGCGGAGGAGAAGCTAAAGGTGCTGCCCGAGAACGACGCTATGGGAACAAATCACACTCAAGCCCTGTGAGGTGGTGCAAGCTTGTCCCTGACTGGCTGCCAGGAGCTCTGGAGTCTCAGCAAGCCAATGATGCATCAAGAAGAGTGACTAAAAGCTTGGAGTAGGAGTAGTTTGAGGTCTTCTCTCTCTCCTCCCAGGGTGACAGGACTGCTGTTGGCAATCTCTGCCACAAGTAACTTATTCAGAAAAACAACGACAAAGAAAAAAAGTTAACAACGTATTTTTTTCTTCATAGAGCTGTTTGCCCACCCATCACCACCTAGCCCTGCCATCGGGACCCTTGGGGGCTGCCCAGAGGGCCGGACATATGGCGATGGGGGGATAGGCTTTTTCACATTTTTCTCCCCTTAACTCCCAGGGATCCCTGCAGACACGGTCGCACATTCGTTCCGGAACCGGCAACGACCCCAGTCCACTCATCCGGCCTAGCACCAACTCACCCCACTTGCCTGACACTACCATCGAGCCTCCACTCAGTGACAGTCAAGGGCCAGGAAAGCTAACCTCCCCAATCTGGAAGAGAAGAGCTTCCTGATGGCCACTCATCCTCTCCAGCCCCTTCCCTGGCTGACCCATGGTGGCCTGAGCTCACTTCTGAACTCCGGTCTCCAGTGTGATATGAGGCATGGTGACCAGCACCTCAGCCCTCAGCACCACTGGGCCAGCCTGTCAACAAAGTAGTTTAAAGTGAAACAGCAGCTAGTACCAGGGGCTACCTCAGCCATACATACAAATACAGTTTTAGATAGGAAGAGTTAGATAGAGTTAAGTTCCATAGTACTGAACTCTGCTAGTCCAACCTAATTTATTATTTATGCCCCTGCCTTGCTGATGCTGCCCCTTTCCCAAGTTGTTCCCAGCACTGTCCCCTCATGTCTCTGGCAGGTACTCCCTCTTAGCCCCCATGGCTTGCCCACTGTGGTGAGGCCTGGCCACACACAGGCAATATTTACTACCCCCTTCCTGAGTGTGAGAACTGGTGATACCTTGGTTGGAGAGGTGGTCATTAGCAGGAAGAAGGTCACAGCATGGCAGAGTCCCCCTTTACACACTTACATTATTTCTTGGTTTTCTTCACAGCCCCTGGGATGCCAGAACACATGGGCTCCATGCATGTGCACACATGCATGCTGTGGGTACCCCGGCAAAGCATGCTCCCTCCTTGTAGTACCTCTACTGCACTGCCAGTTATGGTCACCCAGACAGCAGTAGAATGACAAAGGCAGTGACCCACCCTGGAGGAGGAGATGGAGAGAGTTCTCTGGGAGGCTCAGTCCTCCCCCCCCCCCGGCCAGCCAGTGATGACCCAGATTCGTTTCTGAACTCAGGTTGCCAGCAGCAGGAATGGGAACACTACTGCTGCACCAGAGGGGGTTGGCTTAATGTTTACATTTTAAATGGTCGATGCACATTTATTTAAGCATTCCTTGATGGTCATTAAATGTCAATGGATTGCTCAGTAAAGTAAGACTAACTGCCTTAATATTTATGTTTATTAAATGCATTTATTACCAAAAACTGCCAATTCTAAAGTGAGTTAGAGCATTAATTGGTACCTTCTCAAGTGATGTTAACTTGTTTATTATTTGTTAAATATTAATTTTGACTTCTCAGTTTTTAAAGCGCTACACAAAATCCAGTTATAATAATGAACCCTCATTTTTCCACTCATGGTCACATTTTACAACTACTGTAGATTACTGGATGTGATAGTTATTTTAAATTCACTGAAGAGGGACTTAACTTTAAAATAAATTAATCCTCAGTTAAAATGCACACGGTGATAGAGCATTGATATCTGCATTAGTCAAGGCATTGCACAGATTTCTGAAATCTTAGGGTTAGTAGCGCAGCTTCCTTTGTGAAAGCCTTTGTGCTTAGCAACCAGGTTGCCATCAAGTTAGCAGTCTGCACTTCTGTGAAAAGAACTATTTAACAAATTCTATTTTTAAATCACATTGGGCTCTGAGTTATATTAGTCAAGGCTGTACCATTGAGTTATATTTTTAAAATGTTATAATCCACGTGATCTACTGTACCAAAATTGTGTAGAAGGCAAGTAAATCTTTGGAGTAGGGGACCTGATGGAGCTGTCAGATTAACCTCTGTATAATTACACCTCATACAGTTTTGATGCAGGACTCATTGTACCCCCTCCAAAGCTCTACTTAGAAATGCGTTTTACCCTGCATGCGTAACAAAATACACTATAGTGTTAACACTAGCTGCCTGCTTCAAATGGTATCTTCAGACTGAGTTATACATAATCTATTCCTCCCTCCCACTTTCACTCACTCTCTCTCTCTCTCTCTCTCTCTCTTTCTCTCTCTCTCTCTCACAGCACACTAGCACTGTGTTTGTAAGTGCTGGAATGTTGGTTTCCAACGATCTCGTTACAGCCTCTGGATGATATAGAGAGCATCTCACCAGGAGCACCGAAAACCTTCAACCTTTTCATGATGATACTATCAGTTTAGCTTCTAGGACTCTCGAAAGCCTGACACAAGGGATTTTGTTTTGTCTTTCAAAGGTTTGGGATTCTTTTTTCCATCTTCTGTACTCTAGGATTTTAGCTGTGCACCAATCCTATGGGGATTCGAGAATTCTGCCCAACTCCAAAAGGGAAGGCGCTGGAAAGGTAAGACTTCAGCTCCTTTATTTAAGACCGAAGATCATGTCACATGTTTAATCCCAGTGCACCTGTTTTGGTGCCCCATAGGAGTTGAACTTATGTGGTACCGTAGAAAAGTAGTCCAGCTTTCTGTAGGTAGGAGATCGTAAGCTTGGATGTCAGGAAGGGTTGCTGTTTCATTATCTAAAATGGTTCAGTGGCATGGGTGAACACTCATCTGGTCACCACACACACACACACACACACACACACACACACACACACACGCTTGCTGTTTGTCATTATTTAAAAACATATGTCCTGTTTTAAACTGAACTGTGTTCTATATGGCAGTGGTTGAATACTGAATTATAATGCATTGACTCTATGACCTACAATATTGTTTTGTGTAACTTTCAACACTACTTTATCCCTGCACTTTTGTGATTTATATACTGTACCCTGTTTTTTATGGAATACTTTGTCATTCCTGTTACATTACTGTTGATCACTTGTATTCTCTCTGGTCGTGCCTGAAAATAGACGACTGCTTTTTGTCTAGCACATCACCTGGTAAATAAAAACTAACTAAATAAATAAACATTGTGCTCCCTCAGTAAGTACTGTACTGTGCCTTGCCATAAGATTTTCTGTTTTACCCTATGCTTGGATTTCCACTTCTTTGCTCATTAGCCATCTCTATGCATCAATATTATTTGCCCATGACCACAACCACTACCAGTACTGGCCATGGGTCTAAAAGCATGCTTTTACTGGATCATTGAAAATCATTCCCAAGCTTAGGTTTTCCCATCCCTACAGCCTGCCCCCCTCGCCCCCGCATTCAGGCACATTGAGACTCAAAAAGTCAACAGATACTTGACTCAGCTGGTAATTGGTCTTGCAGCCTCTGAAAAGCAGGGGCTCTCTGGCTCTCCAGTGCCACCCCAACCTTCTTTTCTTGGGCCACCCTATGAGTTAATCAGCGATGACACCTTTTACAGTATGTGCATGTGCGCAGCAGACATGATTGGTATCACTTTATATTAGATGCCCCATACCTGTTGTTGAATTGACATGCGTTTATATTTAATTATGCACATTATTCTTATGGTCTCTAAGGAATTCTTCATTATCTGCATGGTACTTGTACTAAGCATCTACCAATATTTGTAAATCATATGCTTTATATCGACGGCCATACTTGTAAGGGTATGCCAACTGTCTTGTTGTTCAGAGTTGTGGTCTTTGGGTTTGGAGTTTGGAAATTTCCAATCCTGGGCTCCCCCAGCTAGTGCATACATGATGTCTGGGATCTCCACAATGCATTTACTCTTGACTGCATTTAACAACCTTGTTCCTACCATGGGGCCGTTTTGTCTGAACCACTACACACTCTTACATACTGTATAAGAGAGGATCTGTTTACTGGTATCATAGCTGCGCCATTCACTTAAACAAGGATAACCTTGTTGTTTCCTAAATTAAATAAGAAATTAGAGCACTGACAGAGTTTGAAGGAAAATAAGGCCTTTACACCAGGAATTATTTCTAGCTACTTTATAGCTAGATGTTTGATTCCAGGAAAAGAGAACAAGAGAAAAAAAAGCACAGAGAACTGGTGCAACTGCAGGGTGGCTAACCCTTAACAACAATCAAACCAAACAGACACAGGTGCACTCAGGCAGGATGATGGAAAAATGCAATTATAGTCCAGAGCAAAATTGCTGTGCAAAACAGATTCTATTGGGGAAATAACTTCAAAACATAAAAAGTGGAAAGGTGTAACTGGAATTTGTTCCACTGAAAAGTCTCCAACACAGACCAGGTGCCCCTGTGAGCATCTATATCAGTCTGGTTCCATGTCAGAACTATGCTGTGGAAAAACAGAGTTTTTAGTGCAGAAGCTCAGCATTTTGTTGTGCTAAATTAAAAGCTTTGTGTTGAAGTTGTGAGGCTGGCACTCAAAATTGTATCCTCTTAAAGCACTGCTGGGGATTTCTAAATCTTTTTGTGTCAGGCAGAGAGATGTTCTTATAATGGTTTTCCTTCAATATGGGACAGGGGACAGGAAGAGCAAGAGATGTGTGTCTGTACTAATAATTTGGCCCCTGGCATTGATGCGCTGCCTGACACTGGATGGCACTGTAGTGGGGGGGGGGAGTTTTACACTCTGCCACTACCAGTAGTTGTTTCTAGGAGTATCAATCCAACAACACAATCTATTATGAGTCGGGGTCAGGAGGAGATGTGAAAGAGAAAAACTGTGCTGCTGTTGAAACTGAGAGAGCAATTCTATACTTTTGAGCTGTCTAGCACCACTGCAGACACTTCTTGGCCTTGGAAAAACACTAAAATGCAGGGTAGCTTTTAGCAGTGTTAGAAACTGGCGGCCTCCTTTCAAGAAGGGCACTGCTGAGGGAGAACTCAGAGGAACTGCTACTTGTCATTTCCACTAGGACTTGTTGAAGCTGGCTGTCTGTGCTACTAACCACTAGACAAAAAATGTTCAAGTAGCTAATTTAAGGTAAAAATCCAAAACAAGCTGCACTGTCAGTGAGCTATGTCCATGGGCTAACTTCCACAGTAGGCAATGGTTTAGATATGAGAAAGGACATCCTCAACTGCTGATTTCAGTTTTTGATTAATGTAATACTGAACTATTGAAATAATGTAATTAAAAACATGGAATACTCAACCATGAAGAAGAGTGTCTCGACCTGCCAGCCTGTCTGCTTGTCTATGTGCCTATCTATGAAGTCTTGCAAGAATTAATGTTGAGGAACCACATTAAAAGTGAGTGTGTGTGTGTGCGCGTGTGTGTGTGTGTGTGTGTGTGTGTGTGTGTGTGTGTGCATGTGTGAGAGCGAGAGAGAGAGAGGGGGTGGGAAAGAGAGAGAGAGAGAGAGGAAGAGAGAGGGAGAGAGGAAAGCACACACCTGCAGAATTATTAACTCTTTTTGTTGCACGTCATACAAAAAAGTACACCCAGGGAGTTTCTACAGCTTTAAATTCTGAACTGGATAAGGTTTAATAAAATGCAATGAATGATTTAAAAACACTATTTCTCTTAAAAAACAAGCATTTGTCAATGCCGAATGTTTGCTTGCTGGTATTGGCAGTGGTAGTGTAGAAGTTACAGAGCTGCGTAATAGGAATGGCAGTGAAGTATTGATCTGAAGCCAACCCCACCACCACCCTGCAGAGAGTGACAGGCATTGGGGTGTGCGCCTTTGGTTCGTCAGGCATAACGGCCCGCGCCATTTCACCACACCCCCACCCTGCAGACACTGACAAGTGTCACAGTGTTCCTTGGGGTCTTTGGTTTCATGCTAATTTCATTAGGAAATACGTGAGATGGGTGCATATAGGAGAATGGGTGAACTCTGAGGGGCAAAAGATTCCAAGGCATACCTCATGATTCTCACTGGCTGCAGGGTGTGAATGGTATGAGCATTACAGGCAAGAATCCAAGTCACACCCTGATGCCTGTCATTCTCTATAGGGTTGAGCGTTATGGTTGGAAACCCTAATACCTCAGGCATTCGTTGGTATTTTCACTCCAAATTTTTAACATGGTTTATTTGTGACCCCACCTCATGAACAGGGGGAATATCAGTTTGGTAGCCGAAAGCTACTTATGCACAGTGACTACGGCATTTAGCACCACAGGTGCAAAAACATTCTGAACAGGATGTAAAAAATGACAGCTGTACTGTTCATGGGGAGGTGTAAAAAATGGCAATGTTGCAAATCTGCAGTAAAAATATTAAAAACTGAAGTCACGAGCGTACATAGAAACTGTGCAATGCACACCCGTAAAATAATTAGGTTGGGATTTTTACAGATTGTCAACTCAGGCATTTTGGTGCTTCCGATCATGAACAGTGTCACTGTGATTTTCTTTATCTGTCCCGAACAATGATTTCCCACAGTGACCACGCATCTCGCGCTGAAAGTGTGAAACGCACTTCGCCATGTTGTGAAAAATGACAGCTGTACTGTTCATAAGGAAGTGTGGAAAAATGCCACTGGTGAAAATCTGGACTGAAAATATTACAAAGTCATGAACTTACGGAGTGCGTGGAAACTGTGCAATGCTCACTCGTAACACAGTCATTTTATGGACTTTTGTCATTAAATTTTCAACATAGCCATTTTAAGACCTCTGCTCATGAACAGTGTCACTGTGATTTTCTTAATGTGTCCCATACATTGATTTCGCACATTGACTGCGCCATTGTGCGCTACATGGAGGGAAACACATTTTGGGCAAGATGTGAAATGACAGCTGTACTGCTCATAAGGAGGTGTGGTAAAATGGCAATGTTGAAAATCTGGAGTGAAAATATATTGAAAATTCGCGAACTTACAGTGTCTTGGTAGACTGCATAACATCACGCTCTAGAAACAGTCATTTTTAGGAATTTTTCACCAAATTTTCAACATAGCCATTTTAGGACTCTTCTGCTCATGAACAGTGTCACTGTGATTTTCTTTAATTTGTCCCATACATTGATGTTGCACACTCGACTGCGCCATTGCGCCTACATGGGCAGAAACACATTTTGGGTGAGATAAAAAATAACAGCTGTACTGCTCATAAGAGGTGTGGTAAAATGGCAATGTTGAAAATCTGGAGTGAAAATATTGAAAATTCAAAACTCACGCATGGCGTGAACTGCGCAACGCACGCTATGTAAACAGTCTTTTGAATTTTTCCACCACCAAAACAGGCTTCTTGAGAGCTCCACCTTATGAACACTGGCAGTGTCATTTCATTAATTGAAATCCAAAAGGTGATCTGCAGTGACTCGCAAATCACCCTTTGGGCCCAATAATGCCTTGACAGTGACAGCATTCTGGGAGAAGGGTCCCAAAACCCATGTTGAAAATTTGGTGCAAAAATTTCAAACAATGCCTGAAATATGCAACAAAGTTGAAAACCCTATCTATCCCATTATACAGCTTACCGCATTTCCTCAGTTCGCGTCGGCTTTGAAGAGTGCAGACGTGTTCCCGTCCACCGAAGATCGCCATCACCGGACTCGGAGGCATGGGGTGGGGGTGGGGATGCAGGTGCGAGGGTGGGTGCAGGTTGTGGGGTAGGAGACCGCGCGGGACTGCTTTTTACAGGTATTTTTTTTTTTTAAATGACGATTTAGATGTTTGCCACGCCTGGGGTGGGCCCCGCTGGCACAAGGACGGGTTGGTTGGGGCGGAGCCGACGGGGGATTGGGCACCTCATCGGCCATAGGAACTTTTGCCACGCTGGGGTGGGCTCCAGCGTGGCACCCTGTACCTGGGGCAGGGAAGGACAGTGGAGCCAACAGGGATTGAGCAACCCTGTCAGCTATACCATGAGTTGCCACACTGGGGTGGGCACCCAGTGTGGCATGTGGGAAGGCTTTGGGGAGCGCAGCACAGCCGACGGGGATTGGGCACCCCGCCGGCTATACAGTGTGTGCATGGGGGCAGCACGCAGTACGCGTGGGCGCAGTGTTTGTGTGTGTGTAGGGGGAGCTGCGCATGAGCAGGCGATATCTTATCGCTGCTCACTGAAGCGTAGCTCCCCCTTTCAACTGTACGCCACTGCATTTTGGAGCTGTCATAGACAGCTCCAGCATGCATTGGCTGACTGGGGCCACGCCTGCCAACACACTGACTGAATTGGAAGAGGGGGTGACACACCTCCGAAAACTCGGATGATGGCACTATGTTTCTTGCACATGCGTGCAAGCAAACATAATAAAGAGTTCAGTTCTGATTGCTTATTGATCAACTAAGCTGATTTTGTTACCAAGTGCGTGAATATGTGTTATTGGATACCAATGTGTGTACAAAATTGATTACTGCTCAATAAAAAGATTAACTGTAAAAAAAAAGAAAAATAATTGCTCCTGTTAATGTTTGTATTACAAACCACTGTGAAAGAGGGATTGTTATTCTGTGTAAAATAAGGTGGCAGTTTAAACCAAAGGTAGGATCGGAATCTTAAAACTGCTTTTTAAAATTTCTATTAGCAACATATTTTTTTTTCTTGTATTATTTATACTGCCATACCTCCTTGGCAGGGGTGGTCTTATGGTTCCCCTTTCCAGTCGACCACAGTGGCACTGCACTGGGTGCTGTGTCTGAGCTCACTGCCTCGCCCTCTCACCCTTTCTTGGCCACATTGCACCCTGATAGTGGAAGACCCTTGGGAATTCAGGCTTCAGAGGGAGCACCCTGGGAGTGTCTGGTGTAGTGCCGGGGCCCAAGCAGCATGAGCGCCAGAGGATTCAGCCATTTTTCCTGGATTCCCCTTTCCCAGTGTACGCATGCAGGATGTCAATGATGCTGCAGTGTGTATGCCCAGCATCGGCCCACACCAACCCCCTCAGCTGTACCATGGCATGTACCAACCCCCAGCCACCACCAGGAGTCAGTGTAGCTGTGGTTGTTCCTCCCTACTCTCCCTGGAGGAGGAGAGCAGTTCCTGGAATGCTCGATCCTCCTCCCCCTGGCCAGTTCTCAGACTCCTGAGGTTACTCCCGGCCCTGGGTCATCAGCATGGCATGAGGTGCAGAATCCAGCACTTCAATCATCAGCACCACCGGACCGACCCATTAGCAACATATTTAATGAAAACGGCACGTATCTGTGATTTTTGTAGACTGGAAAAAAATGATTTGCTCAGCTGCATTAAGTGCTCACTTCATCAACATGTAGAATGCTGGGTCACTGTTTCTACTACAAAGCTCTTTTCATATATAATATATATGAAAAAAAGCATACACATATTTTCTGATCATGAAGGCGACAAACGGTCACCACAGAATTTGAAGCAGAGACAGACCAGTGCGCAGCAGGAGCACCATTAAGGAATTGTCAGAGGCTGTGGTTGGGAACTCTGTAATTTGAACTGCAACCCCTACAAACTCCTAAAGCATTTCTACAAGATTCAGTTATACAGAAATGGGGGAGTCAGGGTCAGAAGCAGGGGGCCCACCATGATATGCGGCATGTAGAGCCAAGTTATGTGCCTCTTAGTGTCTTTTGGAAAGCTATGGAGGGCTGACTTTGGCAAGATGGGAGAGTGCCTCAGAAAAGCACTAGCAAACTGGCTAGAAGGAGGGGTGGAGCAACAATGGGGAATCATCAAAACTGCCATCACAGAGGCAATAAGCCTTTTGTGTGAAGCAAATTAACAAATCAAAACGAAGGAAAAAGCCACTATGGTTCTCAAAAGAGGTGGCGGGGAAAGTCAGGGAGAAAAAGATAGCATTCAGGAAGTATAAGGAAACCCTGAAGGAGCAGGACAGAGAGCTGTACCAGTTAAGGCAGAAGGAAGCAGGGAGGGAAGTCAGAATAGCAAAGGCCCAAACTGAGGAAAAGATAGCCAACTCGGTTAAGAAGGGGGATAAAACATTTTATAGGTACATCAGGGAGCGTAGAAAGACAAAGGGAGCGATAGTGAGACTGAATAGAATGAACGGTGGGTGGGCAGAGGGGGACAGGGAAAAAGCATGGATACTGAGTGAATATTTCTGCTCAGTATTCACAAAAGAGCAGGGAGAGGTGCCAAATCCAATTAACAGAAGCAGTCTTGATAGGGGGGTCGATCCCAGTCCTTTCACAGAAGAAAGGGTTCTGAAAGAACTCCTAAAACTGAAGGTGGACAAAGCAATGGGGCCTGATGGAATTCACCCCAGAATTCTAAAAGAATTAAGGGAGAACTACCCTTTTTAACAAATCATGGGAGGATGGTGTGGTACCCGAGGACTGGAGGAAGGTAGATGCGATTCCCCTTCACAAAAGTGTGACCAAGACAGAGGCAGGAAACTACAGACCTGTCAGTTTTACCTCTGTGGTAGGGAAAGTGATGGAATCACTTTTGAAGGAAAGAATTGTTGAGTACCTAGAGGCCAGTGGGACACAGGACCCAAGGCAGCATGGGTTCACAGCGGGAAGATCATGTCAGACGAATCTAATTGATTTCTTTGACATGGTGACCAAAGTAGTAGACCAGGGAGGGGTTGTGGACATGGTCTACCTAGACTTTAGCAAGGCATTTGACCCAGTCCCACACAAAAGATTAATAGTCAAATTAACCAGCACAGGAGTGGGTCCCCAGGGTGGTAGCCTAGTAAAACATTGGCTGGACAATAGGACACAGAAGGTAATTGTAAATGGAGTCCACTCTGAAGAAAGAGGGGTTACTAGTGCGGTACCGCAGGGTTCAGTACTGGGTCCTGTCCTTTTTAATGTCTTTATAAGTGACATTGCAGAGGGACTGGAAGGAAAAGTATGCCTCTTTGCAGATGACACAAAGATCTATAACAGGGTTGATACACAAGGAGGCGTGGAAAGGTTAAGAAGGGACTTGGCAAGGTTGGAAGAATGGTCGGAAGTATGGCAGCAAGGATTCAATGCAAAGAAGTGCAAAATAATGCACCTGGAAAACAAAAACCCAGGAGAAGATTACACAATGGGGGGGAGGTAGTAACAACAACAAAAAGAAAGGGACCTGGGGGTAATCATATCAGATGACCTTAAGGTTAGCAAGCAATGTGAGAAGGTGGTAGGGAGGGCTGGGGGTATACTGGGATGCATAGGGAGAGGCATCACCAGCAGAAAACAGGAAGTTGTTATCCCTCTATACAGACAGTTGGTGAGACCCCATCTGGAGTACTCATGCCCAGTTCTGAGACCCCATTTCCTCAAGGACATAGACAGTCCAGAGGAGGGCAACTAAAAATGTGCAGGGTCTGCAAGAGAAGCCATATGAGGAGAGACTAAAGGAGCTTAATATGTATACCCTTGAGGAAAGGAGGGAGAGGGGGGACATGATAGAAACTTTTAAGTACCTCAGTGGAATCAACAAAGTCCAAGAGGGTAGCATCTTTCAGAAAAAGAGACGTGCAAGAACAAGGGGACACAATATAAAAATAGAGGGAGGGTGGTTCAGGTGCAATGTGAGGAAGTATTTTTTCACAGAGAGGGTAGTGGATGCATGGAACAGCCTTCCTAAGGAGGTTGTGGTGTCTAAAACTGTGGGAGAATTCAAGAATGCATGGGACAGGCATAAGGCAATTCTTGTGGGGGGTAGGAAGAAATAGGCTGTTGGTTAACTAGGATCTGCGGCTTATGCTGTAGGTAGGGAAATGGGCAGACTAGGTGGGCCAAGCGGTCCTTATCTGCCGTCAAAATCTATGTTTCTATGTTTCTAACAACCTTTCCACTGCTAAGTGTCCCTCCCATGCTCTGACTGCACTTCTGTTCATGCTTCTGCATGGGTGGTTGAGGCTGGGGCAGGGAGGGGACTTTCAGGGGCTAGGCTGGCAGATCACGGCATGCACTAAAACAATTGCCCTCTGCTAACCCAAAGTCAGCAGGGGTTCTGGTTTGGCTTCCACTGGGTTGCCACAACCAATGCACTACCTCCTCCAGCAGCAAGAGTGAAGAAGCCCTGGAAGGGCCCCACAGCTACTGACCCCAGCACTCCTCTGTGTCAAGAAATGTGGGTGTGAGAATGCAGCATTAATTTTATTTTCTTTTAAACAGAGTAACAAAAAGCCATAGTCTGGCTCAGCTGACCTAAATAAACAAACTCTGGCCAGAGCCAATTCGGCTACAGCTGAGCTCGCGGAGGTCATGGCAGAACACGGCACAGTCCATTGTATCTAAGATGGCTGCTAAACTGTATTGCACATGCATGAGTAGGTGCACATGCCCAATACAAGTTCAGCAGCCATCTTGGACATTGCAGACTGTGCTGTGTTCTGCTGTGACCTCCACGCAAGAAACCAGAGATGACAGGAAAAGTAGTGTGCCCACAGGGGGGAGGTTGAGCCATTAAATTGTGTGGGATGAGCAGAGTGCTTTTGGAGTTGCAGAAATGTAATGCAACTGCAAAAGTTGTGCTGTTCAGTATCCTGTTTTTCTCAGCAACTACAGCAAGATAGCTGTAGGCTTCATCCAATGCAGCCGTTAAAAGGAAAAATAACAATGTATGTAAATGGGAGAGGCCCCAAACCAGTTAAGGCTACTACAACAAGCTGAAAGATTGGAATAATGGGCCCACTCACCAAAATGTACGCAATTCTTTTTATTTTACATGTAACATCCAGATATGGCTCTTAACAATCTATCTGTTATAATGGTCCCACTAAATGACAAGGCCTCTGTGCTGCACCTATGCTTCTCTCCAGTGCAACAAGAATGCTAACCTCATACAATCAAAATCAACCCTCGAGATCTGGCTTTAAGCCCTGCTGTGACCAATTTTGCACTATAACTGATTGCAATGTATGCTAATTCTGTATACTGTATTACTGTATGAACTCATTGTTTTGTATTTCATGTTTGTACCATGATGGGGAGCCTTTGTAAAAGAGCCATTGGCTCTAAGGTGTTAATCCCGGGACTTGAATAAATAAATAAGAAATAAAATGTCCTGCATTTCAGGAACATTCTCCCCTTCCTCATGTAGTATGGTAATAGTTATTGATTTATTTGTAGTGTTCCCGGGCTTTCAATTTAGTTTTTATAACATAAGCCGCCACCACAGAAATTAATTTTTAACCTGGAAATTCCCAACTGTTTCTACCTGCCTCATTCACTTATGAGTCTAGTGAGGCTCACAGAAGTCAGGAAAAGTGTGGCCACAGGGAAATCTGCTACCACTCAGACATCCCTTGAATGACTGAAAATAAATAGAACTCTTACTAGACTCATAAGGAAATGAAGAAGGTAGAAATAGTTTGAGGGTTGGGAATTTACAGGTTAAAAATTAATTTCTGTGGTGGCGACTTATGTTATAAAAATTGAATTGAAAGCCATAGAACACTGAAAAATCAATCAATAATTATTACCAGACTCCCTAAGGAAGGGAAGAATTGTCCCTGAAATGTAAGATGTTTAAATACATGTCTGCATGTTACTTGTAAAATAGAAAGAATTACATACATTTTGGTGAGTGGGCCCATTATTCTACTCTGTCAGCTTGAAATAGAATAACAGACCTGTTTCTGGGTAATGGCTGTTTATACGTGGACTGACATATCTCATGGCACCCTGCTCCAGTGGAACAGGGGATCCACTCTGACATTCATCTGTGCTGCCCATTGGAAGCCTGTCATTCTTCCCTTGGCTGATCCCTCCTCCAGCATGGAACTACACTATGTGCTTACACATAAGGCCAACCAAGGATCATGAATCCTGCGTGTCTGTCCAGGATGGGTGCAATGTGCATAGCTGCATGGCCAGGTTCATGTCTTTTCTGGTATATACCAGTCACAAAATCATATGTACTGTCCACTGAGTTCAGTATAAAGAATTTGGAATCTTCTGGACATTCTGGCCATTGAACTGAATTTCTTGGCTTGAAACACAGGCCTTCTTGCACATCCCTAAAAGATTTTGTTCACTTTCAATCCCCAACCAGTTTATTGCCCAATGCCATTTGTTTGTTTTTTGTTTATTGGCTCCCACATTCCCTCCCCGTGGTCCCTCATGCTCCTCCCCCCTCTTGCATGCTCCCTTTGTCTCTCACCCTCTCCCTTCTATCTAGATCCCCAACCACTCCCCAAGTGCAATAGTGTTCTATCTTTCATCATGAGTCTGATCCAATTGGCTACTGCCTACCCATTTGCAGAAGGCTTGCCTTGTAAACTCCATCCCTATTATGTTAAGATATGAATTTAGTTAGACCTGATTATCTTGGCATGCCTGCTACATACTGGAGGGGCTCTTTGTAAAATCTCTCCCTAAACTTGTACATAACTGCATATTGCGTAATATTTTGTATATACTTGTATCATACGTTATTGTTTGTACCAGGACTGTTTGTATCCTTGTGTTGTCTCCCTGTATATGTTCCTGATTTATGCTCCTCAGGACCTCCTTGTGAATGAGCTTGCTCAATGGAATTATTCCTGCAATAAACTTGAACTTGAACTTATTGAATTTGGAAACAACCTTTGAGCTAGGAGCTCATTTACAAAGGTTCCATGTCAGAGTATAGCATACAATACAGCACATAGCAAGGTAACAATAAATCAAATAGCAAGGTCACTTAGCAAGGTTCTACTGCATACAATAATTTCACACAGTTACAGAATTAAAGATTGTTTTACATGTCTGGTATAGTGAGCAAAGACAAAGGGTTAAAGTTTAGACTACTGTTAGTGCTAACTAAGGAGAATGTGAAGGAATAGAAAGAATTACAGAGATGGAAAGAGAGCCCTGTGCAGAGGTAGGCTTTGTCTGAACTTATTAGTATTATAGCTAGGCAGGATGGGAGTCAATGGTGGGTTGGGAGGGGAAGGTCGTGGGAAAGGTGGGGGGTGTTGGAGGAAGGAAGTAGTGGGAGGAACCATTGGTTTGTTTCATTTAACTTTGATATTGCAGGTGAGGTTGCAGTGGAGCCGAGTGCTGCATCATGTTTGACTCTCAAATGTAAGCAGATAACATCATCTGTTCTAGATGGAACCGGTACTATGTGGGACATTGCAGCTTTTGACTCTGACATTAGTAAAAAATACTAGTCAGAGCACAAACCGCAAATGCCTCAACAATTACTTTATTTCTATTGCAGTATTGATTTGTCGGCCTCAGAGAAACAATGGAAAGAAATACAAGATTTTAAAATAGCTGACTGAAATGCATCCTTGGCCTCTTTAATAAGTGACAATGAGTATCACAAACCAGCTTTGTGTGTTATGATCACACGGCCACTACAGGAAAGTTTAGTACTTAGTGCCTCAAACTGGCATTTGTATGACCATAGTAAAGTGCATATAAAATTGCACTTGTCTTAGTGGACAAAGACATATGGCCATCTGGAGTATTATTTTGATGGCCATTGGTAATGTTTTGGTGGAAATTGATTACTTGGCCCTGGATGTTTTGCACCCCAGTGGCACTGCTTAAAACTATGTCCAGCAATACCAACTGTAAGAGAGTTCCATTCAAAGCCAGTTGTTAAGTCTGGGGAAAACAAAACTTAGTGCTTTATTAGAATTCATATCAGCATTTTACTTAGAAAACTTACTTTATAGGCATGATGAATGAGATCAGTTTTAGACCAGTTGCTCCTCCCTTTCACAGAGCCAGGTGCAGAACCATGCCCACTAGAAACCGTTATGCAAGAATCATGCCACCTTGAGTTTCAGTTTCATTGCACTAGTGCTTTGATTTTGCTGATCTAGATCCTAATGAATTCTTTATGAGACCAGCATGCACCCTGATTGTATGCTGTACCAGGCATTAATCCCATGGAAATGTGTTGTACAGTTCCAGGTGACAAGATGTGTGCAAGCTGTTTTTTATGTCATTTTTTTTAAAAAACCGCAATTAGACTTATAATTGTGGTATTATCCTAACAACTGGGCATGTCCATGGAATTGACACACTTTCTGATATTCATAGCCCTTGAATGTGTCCCAGGCCAACAACACCCTCAAATGGGTGTCAAACCCTAAGAAATGCCCAGTTGTTAAGGTATTTTTGCTTTCAGAAAGCAAGTGCTGTCAGTGCTTTACTGCTTAGGATGCTCCTAAGCACTCATGTTTCACGGGGCAACTATGTGGTAAATAAGCAACAACCCCCCTCCAATCTCAGCCACAACATTAGAGCTCTAATTCTGACCTGTCTGCCAGTGATAGTGTTTACACCACTAGCCACGCAGTACCAAACTGTCTTTACACTTATTGCATCTCAGCATTGTATAAGAAATCAAAAACAAATGTTATTGAGGCTGGCATGTGCACCTTTGGATCAGAAGGTTGTGATTTCAATCCCTTTTTAGGGTTCTGTCTCAGCCCTGACACAGGTATAAAATGAAAACTTTGAGATGGGATGGCTACCTATCCAGGCTGCAAGACAAAAGGAATTCTGCTTGTTATGACTGAGTCCTGACACCAGAAAGCAGAGCCAGCTGCTCATCCTAAAGAGACCTGGGAGGTAAATGAAGTCCCTTACCACCCAGAATGTATTCCTAATTGGCCCAGAGAGAAAACGCAGCTCAACCATCATGAATGCATGACTCAAGCTTATCTGAAGCAACTTGATCAAAAGTTTCCCTCAGCCTTTCTCAGGGGCCAATCAGGAAAAGGTCTTGGTTAGATTCTGACTGATGGCGTGTTCTTTCATTACTCAGTTCCTCTGAGGTCTCAGACAAGGCTCGTGTTTGATTGAGACTTATCCAGAGTTCCCACTTAGCTTTCCCAGTCAGCAGTCAATCAAAATGAGACCTGAGATTGATACGGACTAACTGTATTGGCAAAGTAGGTGACTTAATGCCTTTCATCAGAGCCTCATGTGAGTTACAATATACCAGCTTTGGACATGACTGACTGTGTACTCACAGTCTTCACTCAGCTTTCTTCAGGGTCCGAACCTGAAGTGATCTGACTTTTTAAGCATATTTGAGTGTACAGAGTACAATACAGATACTGTAAACCCAGCTTAAGCTTTACAGATCTACCCTTTTTAGATACTGTAAAATCTTTGGTGATCGTATCATATACTAAACAATAAAAGCCTGAATTTACACCCACCTCCACTTAAGGGATAATAGCTGCAGAGGCAGACACCAATTTTAGCAGAAGGCAGGCTGAAGTGTGGATCATTAAACACCCAACATTTTAGCTCATCACTACTGTCAGGGTTTATGTTAGGGTGAATATTTTACAGGTGATCTGCATTAAAACTGCATTATTACTAACGTATTTGATAAACAAAACTGGAGGTTAATTGGGTATGCATTTGGGTTCAGACCCTTTGCAGTCAAACTGGCCAAAGGTAACTTGCCTACCAGAAAACATCAACATCAGTCATCCTGGTCCTGCAACATAAACTCATCCAATTAGAAGGATTAAAAATATAACTAGCATTCAAATGTTATTAATTTTTGGTAGGCATCTGTACCCTTAAAAATTTTACTTCATTAGTCAGTTTTTTGTAACAGAGAGCATTAGGCCAGAAAAGTATCCTACAAACCATTTTACAGTTAAAAACATTTGCAGCATAAGCAATTGGAGCCAGAGAGAAAGAAAGAAACCAAATTAATACTCAAAATAGTTAATTGTGTATGAGCAAATTAGATTCATTATGTTGGTTGCGTGCATGCACAAACCAGTGTATTGTTTCAATATGGGATTTTGAGGAAGGGGGTCACTGTGAAGCCCATTGCAGTACACAAAACCAAAGGCTTGCAATGAGCTCAGCAGTTTGCACCAATGACCACTCGTTGTGGTCCTGACACAATCCTCTGCTAGGTGGGCAGAATGGTCATGCACTTCAAAGGACTGAAGCCGCTCCAATCAGAAAAGACTTTGGTTCTTTGATTTTCATGAAGCCCATGTCAAGCAATCCTGGGATTCTGACACAATACAGCCAGCTATTCTTCAGCTGAATTTATACTGTAGTGGAGCAGGGATGATGACAACTGCAGAAGCTGGGAGGCCCAAAGTGACAGGCGAGCGCTCTCATGCGCAGCTGCCATACAACAAATCACGCTTGACCTTGGTTCCAGAGGATAAGATGGGTGGCTGCAGTGCGTGCGTAGCAGTTGGGGGTGAGGTGGAGGAGGTGGTGGTGACAGGAGTGTGCCCCCATAATGATGTTCTCACTCCTCTGCCCCCCAAAGGCTTCAACAGTAGCCTTGGGATGGCTTTGTCTTCCGGTCCTCGATCCCCTGACCCCTCCACCCCAAAGGCTTCAACATTAGTCGTGGTGCGGCTTTCTCTCCAGTCTTCACTCCTGTGCCCCTCCTTCAACATTAGCCACCATGTGACTTTCTTTTAAAGCCAACATTGGGGTGCCCAATACCTGTGTTGGCACTACAACCCCCGCCCATGCTGCCACTAAGGGACACTGGGGAGCTCACTCCCAGTGTCACAGTTATTTCCTCCTGACCATTTGTTGTCCAGGACACTGGGAAGCCCACTCCCATTGTCTCCATATCTGTACCCTCCCAATAATCCAGGGCACCGGGGAGCCCACTCCCATTGTCCCCATATCTGTACCCCAAACAGTCCATGACACTCGGGAGCCCACTTCCAGTGTCCCTATATCTATATCCTCCACAATAATCTGGGACACTGGAGAGCCCACTCCCAGTGTCCCCAAAAGTCATTTACAAATTTACCTGTAATAAAAAAGAAAATGGTCCCCCAACATTTTTTTTACCTGAAAAAAGAAAACGATCCCTCATCACCTCCCCGTCCCCCTCCCCATCCTGACCCTCCCTCTGCGCACCCACCTCCCCACACCCCACCTTACCCCCATACTTACAGTACCTCCGGAGGTTGGTGAGTTTCATCTTCTGTGGAGCAGGACACATCTGCACTCTTCAAAGTTGAACCGCAACTGAAGAATCAAGGTAAGTGCCGTATAATGGCTGTCAATGGCGTTTTGAACTTATGTTGATATCTCTGTCATTTTTTTTAATTTTTACACCAAATTTTCAACATAGGCTTTTTGGGACACCACCTCATGAACACTGTCACTGCTATCTCGTTAATCAGTCCCAAAAGGTGATCTCACGCTCACCGTGTGGAATCACCTTTTGGGACTGGTTAATGAAATGACATCGCCAGTGTTCATGAGGTGGGGTCCCAAAAAGCCCATGTTGAAAATTTGGTGCAAAAATACCAAAAAAAGCCCAAGTTACATGCAGCCATTGAAATTTTGCTACATACGCATGTAACTTTGACAATTGTTCATATTTTCACTCCAGATTTTCAATATAGCCATTTTTGTATACCACCTCATGAACAGTACAACTGTCATTTCTCACATCTTGCCCAAAATGTGTTTACGCACCAGTGGTATGGAATGGTGTGGTTGTTGCATGAAATTACCTTTCAGGACCCAGTAATGAAATCACAGTGCCAGTGTTCATGGGGTCCCAAAAAGGCCACGTTGAAAATTTGGTGCAAAAATACCTAAAAATGGCTGTGAACGAGTGTGCCTTGTACAGTTTCTATGCAGGTGCATAACTTCCAATTTTTAATATTTTTAGTCTGAATTTTCAACATACACATTTTGTCACACCACCTCATGAACAGTGCAGCTGTCATTTCTTATATCCTTCTCAAAGCATTTTTTCACACCACTGGTGCAAAATTGTGCAGTTACTGTGTGAAATCACCTCTCAGGTCTGAATAAGGAAACAACATTGCCAGTGTTCATGAGGTGGGGTACCAAAAAGTCCATGTTGAAAATTTGGTGGAAAATTCCTCAAAATGGCCATGTTACAAAGGTTCATTTACAGTTTCCTACACATGCACACGTAACTTTATGCTGTCCTTCCCCACACCCTCTGTTCCCCATCTCAGCATCCAATTAAACCCTCCTGCTCCCTCCCTCTGCATGCTGTCCGCCCTGCACCCTCCATCCCAGCATCCAATTAAACCCTCCCTCTGCATGCTGTCCACCCTGCACCCTCCATTCTCCGTCCCAGCATCCATTTCAACCTTTCTGCTCCCTCCATCTGCGTGCTGTCTGCCCCTCACCCTCCGTTCCCTATCCCAGCAACCAATTAAACCCTCCCTCTGCATGCTGTCTGCCCTGCACCCTCTCACTGACTGACTGTAGCAGCATCTTTAACTCAGCCACCCTGCCCTCAAGCTCTATTCCCAAGTACCAAAAATTCTTGGCTCCTCTCTCTAGAAAAACAACAAATTGTTTAACAAGCAACCAACATTCGACATTGACAAATGCTTGTTTTTTTCTAAAAACGACTGATAAAAACTAGATGTGTTCACAGTTAAATGGTTTTCTTGACTAGGAAGCTAGCAATACAGTATCTCTTCTGTCACTTCACAGGCTCTCTGTCAAACTTTGCATTGATACAGACATGTTCCCTTAATGTTACCATCTCCTACAGGAACTCCTTTTATTTTAATTTTGTATTTATTAAATTTTTTAAACAACTGATACAAGCAGCATTTTTATACAGTTAGCAGTTCTCGATAAAGGAGACCATGTACAAAATCAATACTGGGGTACATGTGACATTATCATATTCATTCTTGGTACTTCATTAGGAGAGAGAGAAGTTAAAATTGACTTAACATGAGCCAGTATCCTACAAGACCAAGGAATGATCCATTGTAATTCTGTTGGAAAAATGCTAGTGCAACTGGTCTCCTGCATGCCGGGTACAATGGGCCTTTAACATGCCAGGGAGCTGGCAAGGGTTGTAGAAGGTGTCCGGGCACTTGACTGATAGGTAGGGAGGTCTCTGTGGCACTACAGCTGCACGTAACATTCTCTTAACATTAACACATTTATTGTCCCACCCGTATTTAGAATCAAGCAGTAATGGGACTTTACAAACTCTACTCCCATATACTGATGGCTCAGTTAGGGAGAAGGCACATACGGGTATATACAGGCACAGGAACTTTTTGCTCCATGAGTGCACACATGGGCCCAGATATTCAAAAGGGTTGCGCATGGTGCAACAGTGTTGCGCCATGCACAACCCACTGATGCGCCAGTGTATTTAAAAGGGTGAAAGTGCGCCTGCAATCCTGGCGCGCCGGGCGATCAGTAATGTGCAGGCACAGGTGGGGGCATACCCATGCATAAACTGCACAGCCCGATATTCAGCCCGGCCATGTAGAGTTGCGGTGGCGCAACCCCTACTTCCGCGCCTGGCACAAGTTGAGCGAAAAGCGAACAGTTGAGGGCCACCACAGGTGAGCTGCCGCATTGCAGGGTGCAACTTACAGCAACTGCCACCTGTGGGTGACCCTCTCGACTTGTTCCGCTGGCGCCTCCCCATGCCCCGATTGTGGGTATAACTTCCCCCATTAGCCCGATCGCAGGCATAAGTGTATGTCATCCCCCATTAGTCCGATCAGGCATAGTGTATGTCATCTCCCATTAGCCCGATCGCGGGCATCAGTATTCCCCCAAATGTCCAATATCCCGGTGGTCCAGTGGACTACGAGTAGCCAATTATGGCGGCATTCCTCACCCCCACGTCCAAAATACCTGGTGATCTAGTGGCCCCCCACCCACCCGCCCTTCACGGAGCCCCACCACCCCCCCCCATCAGCCGCGGGCGGCAGCACCCAACCCACCTGCCGTCCCGCTGCCCACCGACTGACAGTTCGGTAGGGCTGCATGCCCATTGGTTCAGAGCATGAGCCAATGGGTGTGCAGCCCATATCGTACAAGTCAGTCCAGATATGTGAATGAATTCAAAGCTCAGACAGAAGAGTGCATCACAAAATAGTGGGTAGAGGGGACAAAACATTTTACAGGTACATAGGTGAAAAAAGAAGGTCAAAGAGAGGGATAGTGAGACTGAAGAGGGAGGACGGTGGCAACGTGGAGGATGACAACAGTAAAGCTGACATACTGAACAGATATTTATGCTCAAGTTTTAGTGAGGAGGAGGAGGGTAATGGGCCTGAAAGGAATACAAGGGGTGGGAAATGGTGCAGATATGGACACAAGTCCCTTTACACAGGAAAGAGTCCCAAAGGAACTGGAAGGAATAAGAATCAATAAAGCAATGGGGCCAGATGGGGTACACCCCAGGATCCTAAAGGATACTAAGAGAGGTGGTGGCTGAACCTCTAGAAATCCTGTTTAGCCAATCACTGGAAACAGGGGAGGTACCCAAAGACTGGAGGACAGCAGATGTAGTCCCCTTATACAAAAGCGGGAGCAAAGAGGAAGCAGGGAACTACAGACAGTCAGCCTGACCTCGGTAGTGTGGAAGATCATGGAAGCACTACTGGAGGAGAGATTGGTGGGACATCTGGTTGCCATTGAACTATAGGACCCAAGGCAGTTTGGGTTTTTACTGTTATGCAGATGATACCCAACTGTATCTGTCCTTTATACCCAGATAGGATGATGCGATCTCCATGCTTAACAACTGTCTGGCCGAAATCAAGAATTGGATGAGCACTAGCTGGCTGAGGTTAAATCCAGACAAGACTGAGGTGTTGGTTGTGGACCCAGGTTGTCCGGAGGTGGGTCTTGGGGCGGGGCACCCTTCGAGCTTATGGCTTGATGGTGTCCAGCTTATTACCTCAGACCAGGTGCATAACCTGGGTGTTATTTTTGACAGTGGTTTGACCCTAAAATCACAGGTGTCTGCTGTTGTCAAATCTTCCTTTTATCATCTAAGGAATATCGGCTGGGTGAAACACCTGGCTCCTTTGGCTGACCTTCTTACACTGGTCCATGCCTTCATAACCACCCGCCTTGATTACTGCAATGCCCTCAACCTAAGGCTTCCAGGGGTTGATATCCATTGCTTGCAGCTAGTGCAGAATGCGGTGGCCAGGCTATTGACTGTTACATCTAGGTCTAGTCATATAACGCCTGTGGTGCGCAAACTGCACTGGCTGCCGGTACAGTGGCAGATCACCTTCAAGGTCGGTCTGCTGACCTATAAAGCTCTACATGAACACCTGCAAGAGCTCCTTACTCCCTACTGCCCCTCCCGCTCACTCCGATCTGCTGTCGAGGGATTGCTAGAGGTTCCCAGGGTTCAGTTAAAAATATCTGGGGCACGTGCTTTTTTTCATGCTGCCCCTACCTTGTGGAATTCTCTACCTTGTCAGTTGAGGGAATGCCAGACCGTCTCAAGTTTTAAAATAGAGCTTAAAACATATTTGTTTTATCAGGCATTTTCTGATGGTTTTTAGATTTTATCGTTGTCATTTGTTTACTGAATGTTTACCTTTTTATACAGCGCCTTGGCATTTGAAAGGCGCTTGAAAAATAAATTTTACTTACTTACTTACTTTACTTTCACCGGGAGGAAGTCATGCCAGACCAGCACAATTGAATTTTTCAGCTGGATGACTATGGAGGTGAATCAAGGCAGGGCAGTGGACATAGCCTATCTGGACCTCAGCAAGGCCTTTGACACTGTGCCACATAGAAGGCTATTAAAAAAATTGGGGAATATGGGTGTGGGCAGGACAGTAGTGTGGTGGATGAGTAATTGGCTGTGTGGCAGGACACAGAGGGTGGTGGTAAATGGCTGTCACTCCACATAGGGAAGAGTGACCAGTGGGGTACCACAGGGATCAGTGCTGGGACCGGTCCTATTCAACGTCTTCATCAGTGACATTGCACAGGACCTAGAAGGTGGAATTTCCCTGTTCACTGATGTAACATGAAGCTCTGTAACAGAGTGGATATGCCAGAGGATGTAAACAGAATAAGGAGAGACCTGTAGAAGCTTGAAGAATAGTCAAGGGTTTGACAGTTGAAATTCAATGCAAAGAAGTACAAGATAATGCATATGGGGCACAAAAACCCTGGAACAACATATCATTTGGGAGTGAGGATATAGTATGCACTAAGCAGGAAAGGGACCTTGAGGTTATCATCTCTGATGACCTCAAGGTAGGAAAACAGTGCAACAAGGCAGCAGGTAAAGCAAATAGGATGCTGGGATGCACAGGCGGGGACATCACCAGCAGGAAAAGGGAGGTCATAATTCCACTATACAAGACAGCTGGAGTACAGTGTACAGTTCTGGAGACCTTACCTATGTAAGGACGTAGACAGTGCAGAGAAGGTTCAGAGGAGGGCAACAAAGATGGTACAGGGATTGCACCACAAGTCCTATGAGGAAAGGCTGAAGGACTTGAATATGTACTCCCTGGAGGAGAGGAGGGAGAGAGAGAGAGGTGATATGATAGAGACATACAAGTATCTTACAGGGAGGAACAGGGTGCTGGAATACACTATTTTCCAGTGAAAAAGATGTTCCAGGACTAGAGAGCATGGGATGAAGTTGGAGGGAGAGCAATTCAGAGGAAATGTAAGGAAGAATTTCTTCACATAATGGGTGGTAGACAAGTGAAACACCCTGCCAGAGGAAGTGGTAGGGGGCTGAAGCAATCTAGGGATTTAAGAATGCAGGGGATAGACATAATGGAATTCTGGAGGTTGGGGTAAGGGGCAACAGACTTCTAGAAAAACATGAAAGGAACTACACGCTCAAATGGGCAGACTGGGTGGGCCATAGGCCCTTATCTGCAGACAGTGTCTATGTGTCCACAACGAATGGAAAACAAAAGATCTCTTACATTTTTTAAACAGGGAAAAGCCTTAACCTTATACTATATATTGCTCATTGCTTCATTATTGCACATGCAAGGGAGTCTAGTTTGACACATATATAGTAGTTTAATTCAATAATTTAAAATATGTAATAGAACTTGAGTTTAAACATCTAGAACCCCAATTTCTGATCTCGGAAAACAAATTTAGGGACCAGGAAGAACCTTAGCAGACCATGAAGAAATGTATTCTCTGCACGTTCAAAGATGTCTGATTGGTAGACATCCAACATTAGGGCTACCTAAAGCAAATCAGAACTCATTTTTGAATTAAATACTTTTTTTTTTGCATTATTTCTTTTTCCGCCCCTACATGCCCAGGATCCACCACTCCTTCAGGCAGCCGTGGTCTCTAACGTCCTCCTACTATTTATTTATTTATTTTATTTATTAAATTTTGATGACCAGGTAGGCCCACTGGGCCCCAAAGGTCCCTTTTTCAGGGGCGACCCGGGATAACAATACATTTATAATACAGTGTTAGTCATTTGGTTACAGCATTATACAGGCTTTCTTATGTAGTTTGCATACATGGTTATCATCATGACACAGTCTTAACTAGAATGCTGCTAGGCCTAGTATTAAGCATGGTGAATTGTTGTGGGAGTGGGCAGGACAGTAGTGTGGTGGGTGGGTAATTGGCTGTGTGGCAGGACACAGAGGGTGGTGGTAAATGGCTGTCACTCCACATAGGGAAGAGTGACCAGTGGGGTACCACAGGGATCAGTGCTGGGACCAGTCCTATTCAACGTCTTCATCAGTGACATTGCGCAGGACCTAGAAGGTGGAATTTCCCTGTTCACTGATGACATGAAGCTCTGTAACAGAGTGGATATGCCAGAGGGTGTAAACAGAATAAGGAGGGACCTCCCCTTGGAGCCCACCTCACCTCATAGTGCAGTCTGACCCTTGGGGTAGCCCAGTGTAACCCTTCGCTGGGTGGGTCCCCCTCTTCTGAGGGGTAAGACACCGGTGGGGGATACCCAGCACACTCTTCTCTCGGTCCCAGGGTGCTGCTGATGTAGGTGGAACTTCCACGGGAGGTTCTTTGGAGGCATCGATAGGCTGGCCACCATCATCTGGCCAATCCTGGGCTTTTTCCTGTTTTCTTGGCCCCTCCCTCTGTTGCGACGTACATGCAGTGTTCCTGGTCTCCACCAGGGGCCACTGCAGAGCAAAGCGATCCTGCTACCCACCCCAAGAGAGGAGAGCAGTCCTACGGACGCTCGATCTTCTCCTCCCCTGCCGACCCTGGCGTCCTGAGTCCATTCCTGAACCCAGGTTGCCGACGTGGTTCGAGGTAAGGCGCCAGTGCCTCAGTCCTCTGTGCCACTGGGGAATTAAATACTTTTAAAGCTTATCTTGGATTATTATCACCACATTTTCCATGAAACCTACATCTGTCAGATATGGCTTGTGAGCATTTCTTTATGTAACATTAATATGAGATTTCTAAGAGCCAGAATTAGAAAATACAACAAGCTAAACTCTTCATCACTTCATTAGAACAAGTAACTATAAAACACTTGAAGTGTGGACTCCTGCCTCCAAATGTCATAATTTTTGCCTACTAAAATAAATTTGCATTCTCCGGTAAGTTGTTACATCATGGGCTTTGCTCAACATTTTTTTGTAAGACTATTTGGGACATAGATATGAAGATATCAAGATTAAATTGTTGCCATATAATAAAGATGGTATTCGAGTGGTCCTAACCATTGGGGTATGAGAATATTTCTCTGACAAGTGCAGTGATAAGTCATTAACTAAAAGATTAAACAAAGTGATACAACCTTGCCTTACTCCATTAATAGAAGATATTGAATCCATAAATTTTCCATTAGGACCAGCCATAATTTTGAACCATGTTTCATAAGACTATAACTAAATGCAAAAGATGGTTATTCATGACCATTAATCTCAGTTTATCCCAAAATACATTTATGTTTGCTTTATCAAATGCTGACTTAAAGTAAAAGAGAGAAATGTATAATTCATTTTTTGTATATGCATATATTTGGAACATATATGATAGAGTGAAACAATTGTCTGAAGCGGAGTAAGAGGGCCTAAAGCCCGGTTGTTCTTTGCCAAGTATTAGGTTTCTTACAATCCAATCATTCAGTGTATCAGTAAGTAAGTACTGTATCTGCAAATATTTTGAGCCTTTCTTATGCAAAGGGATAACTATGCTGGCTTTCCATGAATTGGGCACAGCCTCACTGATAATGATATTGAAATAAAGCTTTGTAAGAATTGGTACTCAGTATGATATGTTGAACAGGTAGCCTTCAGCAAGATTATCATCAGTCCCTGGACCTCAAATCATTTCCAGAATCCAGACAGTATTCAATCAATCAATCAATCAAATCTTTATTTATTCAGGCGATCATCATTGAGCAAGGCTCATTTACAAGATGGACCTGATAAGGTCAAGGTTCGAGTTGGTGCACAGCAATTACATCACATACTTATGAGACAGTTATAAATACAGAAACAAGAAAATGTTATTTATAACACAATAATATACAGAGAATTCACATGTTAAAGCATGGCAAGAGAAAGTTAAACTAACATCTACAATATGTACAATACATATATATCACAATGAGGGCCATGACAGTCACTCACATAATGAGTACAAGGATGGTGAAGGGAATATTGGGTGCCATATACTGGCGGTGTCTGGCTGGAAGGAATATGCCATATGTGATTGGAATATGGTTTTGTGGGATGACTATTCTATCTCTCACGGATATCCTTAAGAGGGGGGATACCCCGATGGAGGCCTTCCCAGTGGCCGAAGCCATTGTTGGCCCAGCCCTTGAGCTATGGCAGTGCCCTGCTTCTTGTCCGGCTCCATCTGCCTGCATGGCTCACAAGTACACTGTACCCATGGGGTCCTTGGTGGGCTTCACTGAGCATCCCTCGGCCGAAAGCCTTGTGACTGCCTGTGTTTAGACACATGGGTAGCTCAGCAGATACTGACCGCCCTCCGGACAAGCAGTCCAAAAATATGGACCATTCTGCCCGGAAGGTATATGAGGCCTTATCCATGGGCCTTCATCAGGCCAGCTCGGCAGTGATCATGGCACACTTCTCTCACGCCCTCTTGGGGTCGCTAGATGAAGCCCTCCCTCATCTCCCAGCGGACATGCAGACCACGGTCAAGCAAGTCCATGACCAGGGCCGTGCTGTTGCAAAACAGCAGCTCCAGATGGCTTTGGACATGGGAGATTCCTGTGCCTGTTCAGTAGCAGCCGCAGAGGCCACTCGACACAGGGCCTGGCTGAGATTATCCTCTTTTCCGGCGGATACTCAGCACAAGTTAGCTGATGTGCCCTTCCTTGGCACCGACCTCTGGGTATTAGGAGACCAATTTCTACACAGGAAGGTTTTTTTAAGTGTAGATGTTGTAATATACTGTATGTGAATATGCTGCCACAGGGAAAGACTTTATTCACCCTACGACAAGTAAAAAATATTTTTTAAATCAATGTTTAGACTGCCAAAGTCCATTCACTGTCTATGCAGTCTGGTGTGAATGTAAGAAATTGTATATAGGTAAGACTGTAAGACTTCTTAAAAATAAGATAGAAGAACACATAAGAGCAATTATTAATGTTAAATTTGAAAATGCTCTGGGTGCACATTTTTATGAAAAACTTGATAGCAACCTTAAAAGCCTAAAATTCCAAGCAATAGACCAAGTACCACCATTAGCAAGAAGTGATGACAGAGTTAATTTATTAAATAGATGTGAGACCAAATGTATTGTGAAACTTGGAGCTCTGATACCATTAGGTCTCAATGACCAAATAGACTTTAGAACATACTTATAGTTGACCTTTTGCACTGAACTTGACCTTCCATGTCTGGTGTTTGTTTTATGTATCCGGTATAAGTTTTTTTTATATATGCATATGGTGGTGGTCAAGTTATATAAATAAAAAGCACTGGTGGAATGTATGTATGAATTTTGAAAAGCCAAAATGCTTTAATCTAATATAATGGATGAACATAAGAATTAATACAAGGGTACATATATTCTCCTACTAACATTAAATAAAAAGTAATTTCATATGAATATTTGAAAATATAAAATGGTTAGTAGGTAATACATAAAATGTATTTGTATATTTTGATATGGTATTTTGTATTGCTATGCACTTCTTTCCTTTCTGTAGCACTGACTGTTTAATTGAATAATTGAACATTTGATTAACCTGATAATTTGGGCTGTATTTAAGCAGTGCTATGGAAGGCTAACTCCGCCCCTTGAGGAAGACCAATGTGACTGGGTTGATACGTAGGGGTGTTAGCCCAGTAGGCTGCCACGCTTGTGCAATTAGTTAAATACAGTAAAACCCTTTTATTATTTTCAGCCTTGGTGTGTGCCCGGCTTCTTTTTTGTTTCACAGTAAAGGTAATTGGCTTGACCTGGTAATGTCTCAAGGTCTCTCCAGCTCACCAATACTCTAACATGACTGGACTCTTTCAGACCATGTTCTACTTCACTTCCATGTTGACTCTTTCTTTGCCCTTACTTCGGACATGCCACAATTTAAATATTCATTTTGCTTTCTAAATCTCTAAGGATTCAGCATGAGTTTAACTCACATCTCAGTGATCCATTACATACTGAGTGTCAAGAGACTCTGACTACATTAGATAACAATTCCCTTACCTCAGTTATGGACAAATGTGCCCCCCCAGATCACTTGAGGTTTCCTCTTATCCCTTAAACCCCTGGTTCTCTCTGAGCATAATTTTGAATAAAGAAAATGTAGAAACTGGAGATAAGATGGTGGAAGAACAGCTCAACTGTTTTTGTGAACTCTGTTATGATCATTCTAAAATATATTTAAATATAACATTTATCAGTGTCAGTGGCTCAGTAGGTAGCACACTCGGCTCTGAGGCCAGGAGATCAGAGGGCTGTGGGTTCAGTTCCCACATCTGGCACTTGGGTTAATATCCCAGTACTGACACTGTAGTGCAGCATGAGAGGGGTGCTGCACTTCTGAGGTGCCGTTTTTCGGATGAGACGTTAAACCAAGGTCCCATCTGCGTGGATTGGTGGTAGTTCAGGTGGATGTTAAAGATCCCATGGCACTTACTGAAAAGAGTAGGGGAATTTTTTATTGACAAAACTTCAAGAAAAGTAAAACAGATACATTGTTAATACACAATAATACAGGAAACGAAAATCAAAATCCAAAAAAGAAAAGGGAAATAAAGCTAAAAATAGGGGGAAAAAAAGAAAAAAAAGAAAATAAAAGAAATTAATAAGAAACATCAAGTCTAAATGATACAGAAAAGAACTCATGTAGCAGTAATGTCATTATCCGTCACCCAAGGTAGATTTCTCCAATGTGACATTAATTGGGTTTGATGATGTCTGCCCCTTTCATATTTAAAAACATTCAATAATTCAGATTTGATTTTATACAAAAGTTCATTATAGGAGAAATCTTTCTGTTGTAAAGTAAAAAGACACCTGTTTTGCCAGATAAACCATTTAAAAACTGCAAATATAACATGCAAGGTGCCAGCATCCCATTTATCCCAATGAACAGGATAAGAACCATAAATGAGAACATCATAAGTAACATAAGCAAAAACTGGTTCATTCCAACTAGTGGCAACATAACCCCAAAAGTTTGAAATATATGGATGGAAGAAAAATAAGTGATGCATTGATTCAAGAACTTGAAAGCAACCAGGGCGGGAACAGTAACGATCTTGCAGTTGTTTATGAAACTGATTGCCTTTGACATTCAGTCTTCCATGACCACATAACCAGGTAACATCCCAAAGTTTAGGAGGAATCCTGGTATGAGCAATT
Source organism: Neoceratodus forsteri (assembly GCA_016271365.2). Taxonomy (NCBI): domain Eukaryota; kingdom Metazoa; phylum Chordata; order Ceratodontiformes; family Ceratodontidae; genus Neoceratodus; species Neoceratodus forsteri. The sequence goes on from CM028132.1 coordinate 459,929,413, forward strand.
AAGTTCTGTACCGACAAACGCAATTCTGCAGGACAGTTGGGAAATAACAAGGATTCCGAAAAACAGGACTCTAACACTGAGTGATATAAAGATTTTTTACTTTTAGAAAGCAGCCAATCACTGGATATTTTCCACTGTCGTAGTTTGAGGAAAACTCCGTGGAGATGGGGTGGAACTGGAGAGGAAGTAACAAGACGGCCCAGCCTACCAGATACCCAGTCAGTATACCAAATCCCCATAGCTTGTAAGGTAAGACCAGTCCATAATTTGGGAAATAGTTTCAATAATGGTAAAAAATTTGTAAACAGGAATTGACAATAAAAAAAGAGCAAGGGATTAATCATGTTTAGACCACCCCGGGACACAGGCAAGTACAAGATATTGCGTTTAATGGGATTGAGACGACTACCCCAAACTGCTTGAAAAAAAATACTAAATAAGGTTGTTTCCCTTTGTATAGGTGGGGGAAAAATATTACTCAGAAATAAAAATATGGGAATTAAATAGGTACGTATCAAGTAGATACGCTTAAGTTTGGAAAACTGCCATCTATTCCAATTCTGTACCACCAATTTACCTTTCTGTAATTGAATATCCCAGTTATAGACCGCCGGCATAGAAGACCCCCCAAAAAATATCCAAAATCTTGATAGGTGTCAAAGTAAAACGGATACCACACATAAGAGATTGGTCGGGGACAGCCCTACTTAAATCAAAACCCAAGCATTTAGGCATATTTAAAGACATACCAGAGAGAGAACCAAAGGAGTGGCATAAATCCACTACCAAAGGGACAGAGGAAGCAGAGGAAGTGCAACACAGATATCATCCGTGATAAGCAAGGGCAAAGGAGATAGAAACCCAGGTACTTGAATAGGGGTATAAAATTGTTCAAAGTACACAATAAAGGATCTATACTATAAATGTATAATAATGGACTAAGTGGGCAGCCCTGTCGAACCCCTTGCTTTACTGGAAGCATAGGCCCAAGATGCCCGTTGACCAAAGGGGATACTGTAGCTGTTTTGTATAATTTCTGTAACCAAGAAACAAAAGTAAGTGGAATACCATAATGAAGTAAAGTGAGCCACAGAAAGTTATGATTCACGGAATCAAAAGCCCTTTGTTGATCTAGGGATAAAATAAAGCCAGGCAAGCCCAGTGAAGTAGAATTATCAAAAATCCCTCATAAAAAAAGCAACTGGTCAACTAGAGATCTGTTGGGAAGTGCACAAGTCTGTGCTGAAGAAATTAAATAAGAGGATACCGTCAACAGTCTTGTATTTAAAATTTTCATCAGGAGTTTCAAATCAACATTCAATAAGCTGATAGGCCTCCAGTTGGAAAGGAGCTGTTTGTCACCTTTCTTAAATAAAAAAATCAAAACACCCCTCATCATTTCCAAGGGACAGTCAGAATGTGTCAACAAATCATTATAAACATCTGCAAGTTCTGGGAACAGATAGGGCCCAACAATTTATAAAATTCAGTAATAAGACCATCCAAACCTGGAGCTTTTTGCATGAAAGAGTGTTAAGAACTGTAAGAACTTCCTGTGGTGTAATGGGAGTAAGTAATGCATCCAAAAGAGATTATGGACAATCAGGAACAGCAACATTTAAGATAAGCACGAGCTGAATCCAGGTCAACTGGGCTTTCTGAAAGAGAGTCGACGATATGAAGACACCTCAGTCATCATATTCGTTAGTGACCGTTTAACCTGACCGTCCTGCCCCATTAGACTGGTAAAACCTTTTACCAAGCCTCGCCTTGTTTCCCAAAAAGGGCAAATAGTGGCAAACTACCCTTCATACCGAATTGTTGTTGAAATTTTAAAACTTGGGACTGGTGCCTATGAAAAGGTGCCATTTTGTCCTTGACAATATTTATTTGGGATGAAAAATCATGCTTTGTAGTCTGGGCCAGGGACATAAGTTTCTGTAATTGTTTCCGAAGTTGTAAATAAGAAATATAAGCAGCCGAACGTTGAAATGTCCCAAAGGATTTCAATAGGGAAACAACATCTGATTTAGTATCCAACCACCAAAGCAGTGGGTCATCGTACATTTCATATAGTGATTTCCTTGCCATCATAAAAGCTTGTAAATGTTCCAAAATATCTTGACAGAGAAGCAATTGAGAATTAAGCTTCCAGAGACCCCTGCCAAAGGAACAGGCATCTGGAGACCCAGCCCGTATGCACAAAGCACTGTGATCAGAAAATTCCACCTGGGTAACCCATGCAGAGCGTAATGGTAGTATTTTATTAATAAAGAAAAAATCAATCCTTGTGGCCAATGCACCTCTGTGAAAGGTAGGAACAGGAGTCACATGAAGAGAAGCATAAGCATCAATCAGTCCAGCAGTGTGAACCACTCCCGCTAAACATGTCATGTCACAAAATATTTTTGTAGTTTTTACTCCCTTTCTTCTATCCCTGTTGGATAGGCCTCAATTAAAATCTCCACCCAAAATGACATTATGGGATGTATGCAAGAAAGGTTGTAAAAGTTTAAACAAATTCACCCTGGTTGCTTTAGTTTGGGGTGCATAGACATTTAGTAAGCGATAACATGTCCCAAGGAGTACAACATCTAAAAGTAATACTCGGCCTGGAACTAAATCAATTAGCTTCAAAAGTTTTATCTCTGAGGAAAAAAGAATTGCCACCCTCGTACATCTGTCGAGGCCTAATGACCAAAATGAAACCCCCGTAGACCAACGCCAAGAGGCACCTGTAAGTTCAGCCAATGTATGGAGACGTGTATCTTGTAGAAAAAAAATATTACAGTGCAAGGTTTGTAAGAGGGAAAAAAAAGCAGCCTGCCTTAACTGATTTTTAATGCTGTTCACATTAAGAGAACAAAAGGTCAAGGAAGAAATCATTTAATCCTTCATGGTGGCTTGCGTTTATTCTTTTTCCCTTTTTTTGAGACTGCAGTAGTAGATTTTTGAGGGAGGGGCGGGGGTAGAGAACCCTCGGAAGGTACTTCCACTGATTGTTTTATGGGGTCAACTACAGACTGTGAGGATTCGGAATCAGCATCAGACACATCCTGTGCTAATAGAAGGGCATGAAATCTATTAGTAGTGGGGGTATTCGCCAATTTAGGAACTTTTGAAGCAGGTTGAGCATTATAGGACTTACTCCGGGTCGCTCTGGTTGGAAAAGAAGACCTGGGGAGGTGGGGGATAGAAAGGTCTTCTATAGGAAGAGAGGTCTGGGGTGGAGGGTCAGGTAGTGGTACATCTGGACTTGGGGCCAACAATGGCGGGGAGGCAGGGGGGGGGAGAGGAGAGTCACGAGAGATGGGAGGGGCGTATGTAGAGGAAGGTACCTCAGCAAAAAAGGGCTTAGCATGGGATGAAGAAAGGGTGATTCTAGAGCGTTGTGCAGTAACTATCAACAAACGTTGATCTTCAGGATCCTGAGTGTCCGAGTGTTGGTGAGTTGCCACAGGGCAGGTGGCGTGAGTATGTCTGTGAACAGCACACAGGGAACAAAGAGCTGTATTACGACAATGTTCACTTACATGTCCTAAAGAATTACAAAGGTTACAACGCAGCTGATCACAGGCACTACTAATATGACCAGGTTTGCCACACCTGTAACAGGATTTAGGCTGACCAGCATAAAACAGCACCCCCCTGTTTTGTCCTAAAAAAACACAATTTGGAAGATGTTGTAAACCATCTGATGTAGAATGTAATAAAACCCGAATCCTCCATCACCCTGTCCAGATATCTTCTGAGTCAAAAATTGCCTCAGGTTGGCCTAGCAAAGTACATCTCAATTTCAACCAAAAAACAAGGTCTGTAACGCTAACACTTTCATTCCTAAAAAGGACGGTGACAGTTTTATGTGCTGGCTTCGTAAGGGGAAAGACTTCAAAGGGGGACCAAAGTGGAGTTTGTTTTACTAAATGTAATCTAGCCCAGAATTTCTCCAAACCGCTATGTTGCTTAAAACTAACATCGAAGGTTTTCTCACCAGAAACATGTATTAATGCATACAATTCAGTAGAAGAAAAATGCAGACTATCTTTTAACAATGGTTTCGCCACGTATTTCCTATCAGGAAAAACCTCCAATCCACCTTTATAAACTAGCCGAACTGCATTATGTCTTTTGGCAGTATAAGAGGAGGAACGAAACAGGGAGGCATAGGACCAGGGTGCAGGACGTTCTGGGCCAGACAAAGAGTCCAGTGAAGGGCCCTTGGTGTTGCGAGACTCCCCTGGGTCAGGTAAAACACCTGCAACTGAAGGGTCCAAATCCTGATTTGGTATCGAATCCTTAGGAGGTGCCTCTTGTTGTGGAAGAAACCTGAGTTCAGGAGACTGGGTAAAGGAAAGTTCAGGGGGTAAAGTCAAAGGAGAAGAAGAAATTTCTTCGTTGAATATCAGATTTAGCAAAGGGAGCCACCTGAGAAGCAGGAGGTACTGGCAACTGTGCAGGGAGGCGGCAGACTGTTTCTTCTAAACCCTGGCATGATGATCGGGGAAAGCCTGAGATCCATGCACCAGAGTCGGAATGCTGAGCCCATCCTGCAGATTTCAGGGCTGTAGAAACTGACCAAGAGGCGTCGGCGTCCTCGACCTGATCAGCCCAGGAGTGGGGTGTGTCAGCCTGAGAGCGTTTGACAGCAGTTTTGCAAACTCGCGGACAATTAGCAGCAAAAGAAAAGACTGACGCAGTGCTCTGGTCAGTGGGCAAAGTAACATAAACAGTACCTTTTGAAGAAAGACCAGAAGAAACTTTGTTCCAAATTTCCACAGGAGCAGCAGTCGCCCGAGAGCTGGCATCAGTTACCGAATCAACCTCGCTGTCATTCGGCACAGGTACATAGTTGCTGTCATTGGAGTCTCAAACGGAGGTTCTGCAGTTCTTGGACGAGTAGAATGAGCAGAGAGAGCCGAGGTGGAAAACTGAAAGGTAGAAGGCAAGGTTTCCGAAAACGGAGTCGTAGGTAGAGAGGCCACACGTAATGAGTCTGCAATAGACGGAACATCGGAAGAAGCTGTCAGTGCTGTAATCAATGCTGGTTCCATCAGAGCTTCAAAAAAAAGGTCAGTATCTGTAGTTTCCATCGATATAGAGGTAAGTGGCCCCATGGCCTGCAGCCCATCCTGCTGCAATGAAAGCGACTCAGCAACTGAGTCTTCCATCATGAGAGTCAGCAAGTCCCCTACTGGCCACAGAGCGCCAGCAGAGTAGGGGAGTTTCCCCGGTGTCCTGGCCAAATTTCCCTCATTCACTAAAAATACCACTAACAGTTTCATCTGGTTCAAGGTCAGTTGGCATTCATCTGCATCCCCCTCCACTGGGTCATGCCTGAAAATAGGCAGGATTTGTGTACTGCACTTACCCGGTCAACAAAAAATCATTAAACAAATATAAACATCTCCTAAAAGAAGACAAAAATAACTACTATGAAGAACTGATCATTACTGAAAAATGAAATTCAAGATTCTTTTTTCAGACTATAAATTCTCTCACTTGGTCAACCAGCCCTAAAATGACTTCATCACTTACTGCACAGGACCTCCATTGACTTTGTCAATGGCAAGTTGAAAACAGTACCTCAGACCACCATCAGTCCACTCATAAATCTGGTGACTGTTGAAATCTGTTCTTCAACTGTATCATCCTTTGATCTTCTTAGTGAAGCTGATGTACTCACCATTCTAAACATTTTTGGTGCAAAGTCATCTCCCCTGGACCCCACTCCAACATCACAGAATAACTACCAGAATGAAATCCTCGTCAGAGGGTATCACAGAAGGTGACGGGAGTAAAGGACCCCTTTCCCCCCTAGTCCACCCTGCCATATCTTGAGACAACCCCCCTTCTCCTTAGCCCCATGTGTCTGTCCCAAGCAGACTTAAAGCCCTCTACAGTCTCTGATTCACCAACTCCTCCGGAAGCCCATTTCAGTTCTCCGCCACCCTCTCCATGAAAAATTGACCTCTCACATTGCTCTTGAAGTGCCCCCACTGGAGTCTCAGTCCATGCCCCCTTGTTATGTTCCCTACTTTCATGTAGAACAACTTCCCTGGGCCTCCCTTGTTTATCCCTTTGGTATATTTAAAGGTCTCAATAATGTCCCCCCTCTCCCTCCTGGTCTCCAATGTATATAGCCCCAACTCCTTGCACCTCTGTTCATATGGCTTGCCCTCCATCACCTACACCATCTTGGTCACCCTCTACTAGGACCCTTTCAATCGAGTCTATATCTTTGTGCAAGTAAGGCCTCCAAAACTGAACACCATACTTGAGGTGTGGCCTCACCAGGGCTTGATACAGGTGTACCAGGACCACCCTACACCTGCTGGTGATCCCCCTGCCGATACTTGCCAGCATCCTGTATGTCCTCCCCACCATCCTCGAGCATTGCTTCCCTACCTTGAGGTTGCTGGAGACTATTACCCCCAGATCCCTCTTGTCCTCTGATACCCTGACTCTCTCCCCACCCAGCATATAAGCCCTTTGGGTCATGTGCCCCAGGTGCATAACAGCACACTTCTTGATGTTGAATTTTAACTGCCAGGTCTCCACCCACTTCTCCAGTAATCTCAGGTGCCTTCTCATGTCTTACAACCCCCCCAAGGGAGTCAACTCTATTAGAGATTTTCCACTTTATTGCATATACTGCGGGAATGTGACAGGGTGGTCCCACTTTGGAAGGCCATCAAATCTAAATTAGACCTGTTATTGGGTCTTTCCAACACCTTTAGTCCAGAAAACTGTGATTTGGGGGACTACAGGGGATTGCTGGTTGGCAACCAGCGAAAACATATGCCTATTGTGTCACTCTGTGCCAAAAAAGTAATTCTTCATCATTGGCTAGACCAGCAAGTCCCTTCTCTAGTAGAATGGCTACATGAGGTCCTCTTTGCTTTACAGGCAAAGAATCTTATAGCTCAATTGTCCAAGAGAATGCCCTACTACCAAAGGGTATGGGCCCCTTTACACACTCTATTGACCATCTGATTACAGTGAAAAATGTTGTTACAGTATAAATTATTTTGAGCTTTGTGTTATAGATAATCTCTACAAGTTTAGTCCCTACTGCATATAGGTAGCATGTGAGGTTGGTGCCTGAAAGACGGCGCTGTCCAAAACGGTGCTGCGATGTGGACGAGCCCAAGGCGAGGGACAGGGAGGCGACAGATGTAGGGTTGTGAGCGACCCTAGTGACAGGATGTTGGCATGTACAAGCGGGGGTGGGAGCTAGTATGGTGGTGTGCCTGGGAGGGGCGGAGGAGATGTAGGGGGTGGCGCTGTGTCGGCTGCCAAGCTGCACCATGGTGTTGGGGTTGGCCTCCGCTTGTGGTGTGTGGGGTTCAGGGTTCAGGTCTGGGTGCTACTTTGTTTTTGTTGTGCCCGCCCAGAACTTGCATTTATTTTGCTTTAGCACCCACCGACATGCACCCCTGGAGCTGAGAATCTTTAAAGTAGGGGGTAGGGGCAAAGTCCATGAGGGTGGGGGTGCAGCCCCAGAAAGCAAAGTATTTAAATCCCGGTGCCGTTTCTTCAGTGCGTTGAGGGATCGTCAGGGTGGCAAATTGTTTTTGCCACCCCTGACATCACGATAATGTGAGTCGCCGCTCAGCGCTGATTATCACATAGAACCCCGTATATAACATGTGAAATATGTCTTATGCATCAGGGAGGAGGGTCTTAGCACGGGGGAGGCAAGAGTTGTGGGGAGGGGGGCAGAGTGGACTGATATCAACTACTGATTGTTGCATTTTCATTATTCTTGTTATCAGGACCATACGTGTGTCTGTGAATTCCAAACTTATTGAAGTATGCTGTTAATACTCTACGTAACTATCTCTAGTCCAGTGTTATGGCATGGTCTAAGTGTGTTTGTAATTTGGAAAAGTCAAATAAAGTTTATTAAATTTGAAAAAAAAACTATTACAGATTTTCGTGTCATCTGCAAAGAGGGCCACCCTCTCTGACAGTCCATCAGCAATGTCTAGTACATAGATATTGAATTGAAGGGGCCCCAGCACTGATCCCTGGGGAGCGCCACTCCTCACCTGTCCAATTCCTGAGTACACCACATTCACCACCACCCTCTGATTCCTATCCGCCAACCAGTTTTCAACCCATCTTGTTATTTTGAGCCCTACCCTTATGCTATCCAGTTTGTTGACCAACCTCCTTTGGTGTACGGTGTCAAAGGCCTTACTGAAATCCAGATAGGCCACGTCCACCGCACCTCCCTGGTCCACTATCTGCATCACCCAGTCGTGAAACTTAATCAAATTGAACTGGCATGACTTGCCCCTAGTGAACTCATGCTGTCTGTCATCCAGCAGTCCATTCACCTCCAGGTACTTAATTACCCTTTCATTAATGAGTGCCTCCATGACCATCCCCACCACAGTGGTCACGCTGATGGGGTGGTAGTTTTGTGTCAGCTCCCTGCTTCCCCCCTTGTGTATTGGTGCCACCGTCACATTATTCCAGTCCTCTGGAACTATACCAGTGTCCAGGGACAGGTTGAACAGCCTCGCAAGTGGGGCAGCCAGCTCCTCTCTTAGTTCCCAGATCACCCTTGGGTGCAGGCCGTCTGGCCCCATGGCCTTGTCCATCTTCACCCTGATTAATTCCTCCCTAACTCTCTCCATGATGAAGGGATCTGAAACCATTCCTGTGCCCCCCCTTTCCAACTCCGGCCCTCTACCGCCCTTTTCTTCCATAAAATCAGAGCAGAAATACCTGTTCAGGTTTTCCACCTTCTCCCCATCCTCTTCTAAGTGCTTGCCTCCTGCCCCCCCCTCAGCCTTTCAATCCCCTGGCCAGCCTTCCTCCTCTCCCTCGTGTATCTAAAGAATGCCTTTTTCCTTCTCCTGGCCTGTTTCACTAACCTGACTTCTGTGTCCACCTTAGCCCCCCCGATGACCTTTCCCACTAGTCTCCTTGCCTCCCTGTAAGCCTCCCTATCCCCTTCCCCTAAGTACTCTTGTATCTCCTGAACACCCTCTGCCTGCCCCCTACCACCCTTGCTACATCCCTGCTGAACCAAAGTGGCTTCCTGCTTCTTGCCCCCTTCCTAACACTTTTGATGGATGCCTGTGTGGCCTACCGGATTTGGTCCCTGATAGCTACACATAGTTCGTCTGCGTTACCGATATCTTCTAAACCTTCCATCGCTACCCTCACCAGCCTTCTTAATTTGTCGAAGTCCACCCCCCTAAAGTCTAGTACTGTTGCGCTGGTACTGGTCCCATCCTCCCTGCCCTCACCTTGAACCCAACAGTCCTGTGGTTACTTTCCCTAGTTTTTTCTCTTACCACCACTTCCTCCACATTCTCCCCATGTGTCATGGTTAATCAAAAATTCTCTTCACATTTTAATCCTACTTATTACTGATCTCATTAACTCCTCTCTACCAGCTGGCATTTTTTCCACCTCTTTCAAGACAATCTTAGTTTTGCCCGTCCTCAAAGAACCTACCTTGAATTTTGACACTCTCACTCACTATAGACCAATTGCCCATTTGCCATTGATCTCTAAGGTGCTTGAGTAAGCAAGCCAGCAAATAACAGCCTACTTTATCTCAAATAAACTTCTTCCAAAATGTAAATCTTGTTTTTGAAGTGCACACAGCACAGAAACAGCTCTTTGGTGAGAATTGAATGATATGCTACTTTCCACTGATAAAATAATTCCTACAGTTCTGCTGTTGCTAAACATTTCATTGGCCCTCAATGCATTAATCAAGAAATACTGTCCTCCCACTTGAAATCCATTTTTTATATCAGTAAGGCTGTCCTGAACTGGTTCTATTCCTATCTTACTGGTTGATTACAAACCATTGGCTTTAGTTCTACCACATCTACATCCAAACCAGTAACAGCTGACATATCACAAGGCTCCATTTTGGGGCCTCTTCTACTTGTATTGTATATGTCCACCTAGGCAGGCATTATAAATGCATATGGTCTATGATACGAAAATCTATGTCCCAGTCATTGACACTCTGCAAACCACCTTAACTCGGCTATCACTGTGCCTTGCTGAGGTCCAGTCATGGATGACCCCAAACTCACTCTGTCTCAATGTCAACAAGACATAACTTCTTGTTCACAATACAAGACCAAAGATAAAATCTCTCAGTCTATCCAGTCTTGGCCTTTGCTATGGTTCATCTGCTATTTGTCCATCTTCAGTATTCTGAAATCCTGGCATCCTCTTGGACCATTCAATGCACTTGGAATCTAATGTCAGCAGTATAGTCAGCACTGCCTTATACCATCTACATACCATCACTAAGATTCATGCTTACTTAAATCCCAAGATTGCTGCTACATTGGTTAACTGTTTTGTCTTTTCACATTTGAATTACTGCAACTCCCTTCTTTTTTGGTCTTCCTGTACAAAAGCAGCACCATCTCCAGCTTATTCAAAACACTACAACCCGAGTCCTTATCAGTACCAGGAGGTTTGATCATGTAGCTCCACTGCTAGCCAAACTTCACTGGCTCCCAGTCAAACACAGAATTTGCTACAAAATACTGTTGCTTGTATTCAAAATGCAGTAGTGGACTGCTCCAACATATGTATTGGTTCTACTTCACTGTAATTGTTCCAGACATCAACTTCGATCCAGTAACATACATTTTTACAATGTTCCAACTATTAGATTGGCCACATTTAGCAACTGACCCTTCTCAGTCTGCGGCCTGCAAGATTGAAATGGACTACTGCTGGACATATGGACCTGTACAGGTCCTGTGTTATTTAAAAACAAACAAAAAATTATTTTTACCAGACAGTTTTTAACACTATTTCATTAATTTGTCTGCCAGTCTTATTCAGTGCCTTGAAAAAAATCTACAGGTGTTATACAAATATAATTTATTATTATTTTTATTAACCACATATATAATTTGAATCCTAGTTTCCAATGCACAGTACTTGATCATCTAAGGAGTATACACCTGAATATCTGAAAATTGTTGGCTTCAGGCAGAAGAAGAGATATTAGTTTCATCATATTTTTTAAGTAAGATGTCTCGTTATTAGCTAACAGCCAGAATGCTTTGACATCGTTTGCTGTTACAACATCATCTAGTCTAAACCTAGCTGAACCCTTTTTAAATGTAATCATTTTTATATACTGTAGCAGTTTGTGTTGTTTATTTTCTGTTCTTGGGTCATAAAGATGATTAATCTGAGACTGTTTAGTTTTTACACTGCTACATTTCTTACTGAACCATGGATTTGCTCTCTTATTGTTATTCACTGTAATGATTCTAGATAAAATTGGGGACTGTGCATACTGTAATTCAGTGAAAAGAGCAAAAACAGTTTCCTTATTATCAGTTGTCAATATAGCAATTTAACTTTCAATAAAAGCCTTAGTGCGTACATATAAAGGGACACTGTCAACCCCCTTACGCCTCAAAGTGTCCCTTGTTTAAAAAAAAAAATTATGATTGCTAACATTCTGTAAAGATTGCTGATGTAGCTAGAAGTTTGATTTTTAATCTTTTTTTCTTTTAAAAAGTGAAAAACAGACTGCCCACTATACTGGTGTTACCACACAAAAACAGGTTTGTTTACATTCCTTGATCAACTCCCACTGCATCTTTTCTGGACTTGGGAACACCTCCAATACAGTCTAGCCACTCATGATGCAATGGGAGTTTAGGTGGTTACTGCCTCATGAGTGACTGCACTGTTTGGGGTTGCTTCTAATGTTAGGAAGTATTCAAGAAGAATAGATTCAGGATTTGAAACAAAAACAAAGTTGTTTATAAATATACATTACCACGCATTTCAGTTCTACTAAACAAGGAGACAGCCAAAACAAACAGCAACATTAATGAATTTGAGAGATGGTAAGCAATCGTAAAATATGGGGTTTTAACTAGAAATAATATAGTGCAAAACAGGCTGACAGTGTCCCTTTAAGTTCAATCCAATATTAACTGTTTTCTAATAATTTTCAAACTTTCTTAAAAAAGAAAAGATCACATGGTTAATTCCATGGTTAATTTCAAGTGAAAGTTATCATTATCAAGCCTGTCAAGAATTGTAAATCAGTAAAATAAATAAATAAACAAATAAATATTATGGTTCCACCAAAAAGTAGTCCAAGACTGAATCAGACATGTTGGCCACAGAATATGTTAAAGAGCCTAAACTAAGGGAAACCTGCCATTTAGTATTACAAGGTGCCAATCAAATACAATATCTAGAAAGCGTGGACATACTTATTTCAAATTTTATCAACTGAATTTCTGTTTGATATGCTTTGTCCAAAACTGGACACTGTACAATTTGGCTATTTTAAAAATGGTAACAGCTTTAAAGAAGTGTGAAAACAAATTAAAACAAGAGCACACTTATCAAAGTCTTGATGCTTTTTACTGCCGCCATCCCAAGGAGCTATCTATCAGACTGCTGCTGATCACTGACAGCAGTGTTTCCAAAATGTATCTCAAAAGGTTGACTGGTGTAAGCAGGGCAGGCATTCTTTTATCAGTATATTTTCACAATATGAGTGATTCACAGGCTGCTGCAGTGCACAAAGATTGGTTCACTGCAGCTGACCAAAAACTTACTAATGTGACATTATTCTTAGACCTCAGTAAAGCCTTTGATACTGTAGATCACATTATTCTGCTGAATAAACTTACAGTTACTGGTGTAGGTCTGGATGCTGTTACCTGGTTCAGGGAGTACCTTACTGGAAGATGCCAATAGATAAAATTTGAAGGACTGTCATCCTCCTGTGCCCAGACTTACAAAGGTGTGCCTCAAGGGTTTATACTGGGGCCTGTGTTGTTCATGATTTATACTAATGAGTTGGGTGGTAACATTGTAAATGCTAAGCTGTCTTATTATGCAGACAACACTGTACTTTGTATTGTATGTCCTACACCTTAGATGGCTATAGATACTCTTCAAGAATCATTTGATTAGCTCCAAATTAATCTATATGCATTAAAACTCCTAAATGCCACAAAAAAACAAATATATGGTATTCTCTCATAAATCCTTCTTATCCACACCTACTTTGGGTATTACAACCCTGTCAGGTGAAAGGCTGGAAATGGTAGACTCCTTTAAGTATTTGGGTATGTGGCTTGGTAACAAGTTATCCTTCACTACTCACATTGATAATCTCTATAAAAACGATATAATGTATGGTAGAACGTTGTTATAGGTAGAAATCTACCTTTTTATAACAACGTTTTACCAGCGATGTGACGTCACGATCTTGTTAACCCATCGATGGTACGTCACATCGATGGGTTAACAACCGGGAACAGTCTGGGCATGCGTGCAACTGGATCGGACGGCCTTGAAACGGCCACGGCGGTGAGGGCAGAGCGGCTGTGACTGAAACAAAACTGTAGTAAGGAACTGCTTTCTTTTCTTAAAAACCTAAATGGTACCATACACTACAAAATATAATGTATGGTACATTGATGATTAACCATTTTTTTAACCAATCTTGAGGTTGCCATGGCGAACTAAACCTCATGAGCTTCGCTCTTGAGGTTTACATGGTCACCCTGGCAACCTCTCGATGGTTAACAAACCGGTTAACCATCGATGACCACACATTATCCTCTATGTTATAAGGCTTAGGTTCTGTTACAGAAATAAATGCTGTTTCAGCCATGAGGCAAAGGAAAGACTAGTCCAGGTGACCTTTTTCACCCTGCTAGACTATGGTGATCTCCAATGCAGAGGACCTGCTGTGACTCAGCTAGCTAAACAGGATGTGATTTACCATAGAGCACTCTGCTTCACTACTGGGCTACAGGCCAAAACCCATCACTGTCTTCTTTATACGGATGTGGGATGGACTTCACTTGAAACCAGAAGGCTTAGGAACCTGCATTTATGGTCCTTAAAAGCTCTACAGAATTCATTGCCACAGTACATATTTAGTCTCCTTCGGAGATCTAGAGGGTTATATAATCTAAGAAAGCATAATGCTATTCTGCTTGATGTTCAAAGACATTTCTTAAAATATGGCAAAATGGCCTTCAGCTGGGCTGCAACTACAGCCTGCAATGCCTTGCAAGAATTGCTTAAACTAAATTAGCTGGTTAGTCCCTCTTATTTCAAGATATATCTTGATCAATTTTGTATTGACAAATGTGTATGCTATTAAATTACTATGTAAATTGTGTTATACTATTTGTGATTCACTGCATTTTTTTGTATTCCTTTCTGCTGCAAAATCTGTAGTTCCTACTTCTCGTGTTATCAACCTTTGTATTAGATTATATTAGGTGACCTGTTTTTATGATCTAACCCTAACCTCTGCACTATGTGTACTGTACTATAGATACTGTTATCTTACCTTTTGTACTGTTACCTGTCCTAACCAGGACCCCCTTGTAAATGAACAGTGCTCAATGGAGCTTTTTCCTGGTAAAATAATTAAATACAATTACAAAATACAATGTGTGGGAGGTAGTCATAACAAAAGTGCTTTTTTTTGGGGGGGGATTCATTACCAATTTAGTTTCACTTAACCGTTTTTGTAACCCATTAAAGTTGCGTTGTTATTTGATTTGTATACGCAGACCTGAAAAAAAGAGGGATCTGTTTCTAGAGTAACAGTGTCATCAGTGTAAAATGTTATATCTGTAGTTTTCATGGCATTTGTAAAAGTATTACTGCAAATCAGACTCAAACCCTGGGGCACTCCTGTTGTTAGCTTTACAGACTCGATATATGACCCTCCACCGTCACCTGTTGAGTTCTATTACTAAAACAAGATTTGAACCATTGTACAGTATGCCTTGGTATCCCAATATCATCCATTCTTTGTAGTAATATACCACGATCCATCATATTACCCACACTACTTCCTTTCCAAAGTTGTGGTTATCAAATTTACAAAGTCCATGAATGCAGTGGGACAAAGGTTTCTGTATTTCTGTTTCATTTCATTTCATTCACGTGGTTATTATGTTCACAATGATCCAGATTTCATATCCCTTTTCTATTTTCACAGAGGCTGGTGACTTTTATATTCCTGACATATTTTTTTTCCTGTGTTCCATCCCAGTCAGTGGGTCTCCAGGCAAATGAGCTTAACTGGACTTCTCTGGGCAACACAAACATGTTCATGGTACTAAGCTCCACACATGTGTGACACTCACTGGAGCAAAGGCATCAACAGTATAATGAAGGATTTCTCCTTTACTCCCCATCCACGCTGTCAGACTGTCCCCTTAAAATGCCACCTCCTGTTACCTTGAATCAATGATTTATTTGAACCACGATTGCCGTGGCTTCCAAATTGTCTGCTTCCCATTCTGGAAAGGCTCTCCATTGGATGCTCCTCTCAGCCTGAGCTTCTGATTGGACCAGCACCATAACCAGTGCTGAGTCTGAAGCTCAGTGACCCCCACTTTTCCTTTCACTGCTACAGCTAACTCTAACTGCTCTCATAGTGCAAATTTTCTCCTGCCCACCCTGCCCCACCCCGGCTTTTTCTCTCTTTATCAGTCTCTTCCCTCTCCTTACCGATTGGCCCAACTCCAGAAGACCTCTCCTGTTTTTTACAGTTACCTATTTTTCCCCCTGGAGTCCTCTGCTCCCACATCTGATGTTTCCCCTGCTCAGGCACCGGTATGAGACCTCTCCTTGACCCCATGACTTACCCTTCATGGCAGGTGGGAGCGACTCACTGGACCGGATTTAGTGTTCGGGGAGGTGCCTTCCCAGGCCATTGCAGAGGGGGACCATTGTCATCCTCACAGAGGACTCTCCATTTTCTGCTGCACTTTCCGCCAAGGTTGTGGCATGCAATAGCACCATTGGTGGCGGCACACACACACCCGTGCACACCCCTGCCAAACACCTGCAGTAACTCTCACCCACAGTCTCCAGTGCTGATGTGCCACCTCCCAGCCTCTGCTAGGTGGCAGGCAATCGCCGAGCCCTGCAATCCCCCTTCCCCAGAGAAGGAGAGCAGTCCTAGGGATGCTCGATCCTTCTCTGCCCTGCTAACCCCCAGCGCCCCATGTCCGTTCCCGAACATGGGTCTCCAGCGTGGCGCGAGGTAAGGCGTCCAACACCTTAGCGCTCAGCACCACTGGGCCAGCTTAGACCTCTCCTGTTAATGGCACAAACCCTCTCTTGCTTACCAGCCCACTACAAACTCTCTCTCTCTCTCTCTCTCTTGCTTACCAGCCCACTCTAATTACCCTTCCCCAGTTGGTCTCATCTTTATCCTGCTTGTGGTGATCTGCACCGCTGTATCCTCTCCACTGCTCATTCTATTCCACCATCAAGTCCCTTTTCCTGCTCATCATGGCTGCCTCCCTCCCTCCTAGGCACCCTCCTCACATCTGACCTCACTTCCTCTATTTTATCCTATGACCAGGCCACCCTCCACCATTTCATCAAAGATTCATACACCCATGATCCCACCCACCCCTGTTTCTGAAAAGGTGAGAACTTCCCCTTCATGGACCAAATGCTCTGGCCCTCTTTCACAACCATGAGCGTCATCTCCTAGGCTTTTTTCTGTACTCCCTTTCTCTCCCACCATCGGTTAGCAGCACACCGTACCTCTATCCCCACCATTTCTCCCTTCTCCTACTGGGTGATGACATTGAACCGAAGTCCAGACTTCATAATAGCTCTGCCACACCTACCTGTAGCATATGGGCTTCTACTTCTGGAATAAAAATTGCCCACATGAATGTCTGCAACCTCCCTGCAAAATTCACTGATCTTGAAGCGTGTCTTGCTCTCCACAAACCACATGTACTCTGTCTCATAGAAACCTGGCTCAAGTTGCACCATACTGATGCTATGTTCCTACCCACTGGTTACTCCATCCTGTGTAAAGACAGACCGGGCAAAAAAAAAAGGGGGGTGGTGTCGCTATCCTTGTCAGGGAACCCCTCTCTGCCTCGGCCTCTCTCTGCACTGACAGTGACTCTGCCAGCCAATGGCTTATCGCTGAAGTTATGTTGGTCAAAACCAAGAAACTGTATCTGGGTAGTTGTTACAACTCCCCCCCCAGAATGGGGGCATAACCAGCCTCCAAAGCTTACTCACTGGGTTTGGGTCTCTCTCCCTTGCCAGGGAGGCAGTCATCCTAGGTGATCTCAACCTCAACTGGTTTGATGCCCTTGAAACCAATTATGTTAACATACTTAAGCAGCATAATCTGTCACAAATCATCACCCTCCCCACTTGACTTAACCCTTGTACTTCTACTCACTCCCTAATTGACTGGGTGATTACCAGCTGTGGTGATCGTATTATCCAAGTGGGCACACTATCTGACTCCCTAAGAGACCACTCCCCTACCTTTTCCATCTGGCCCTCAAAGGTCCCTCCTCCCCCCCTCTGAAATATCTTACCTTCCACAATTTTAATCACCCTGACATGTCCCTTCTACTCAATGATCTAAGGGCCATAAACTGGCAGGGCCTTTATACTCTCACTGATGCGTCCCTTGCAGTCACCTATTTCACAGACGTTCTCTTGGACGTCCAGCACCACCACTTCCCTAACACCACCCGGAGGGTCAGAGGTGGCTGCACCTGGTGGATCTCCAAAGAGCTCCTCACCCTTATGAAGGAGAGGGACCGTAAGTGGTCTGCCCATAAACGGACCCATTCCCCTTCCCTATGGAATTAATACTGGCACCTGCGAAACCATTCTAAGATCTTGACCAGAGCCCTAAAACTGAATTACCATACCAGTCTTCAGAAAGAGAGCTTTGGTAACCCCAGAAAATTCTGGGACTTCATTAACTAATTCTCCCTCCTCACACTGGCAGCACCAGCATCAATCTAACTTCTGCATCTGGCCTCTTGACAGACCCAGCTGAGGTTGCCATGGTACTAAACAGCAAATTCACTGACCTATCAGCCTTCCTCAGCAAACTGGCCTCTAGTAGCACCTCTGGCCAGAAGCCACCCAACTCCCCCACCCTCCCTCCCTAGCCAGTCCCTCACCAAGGGGCCTTGCTCCTCCCCCATGTCCTCCACCTCCCTTCGTCAGATGCCTCCCTCTGACCCCCCCCTTCTACTTCAAGACCATCTCCCTCAAGGACACCTACAAACTCCTTAGGGGCCTACCCAACAGGGGTAGTCCGGAATCTGATGGCCTCTCCTCTGCCTTTCTCAGACTTGTCTCCTCAGTTATTGCCAAACCTCTCTCCTATATTTTCAACCTTGCCCTGATTATTTCTTGCATGCCCCTCCTCTGGAAGGCCACCAAGGTGGTTCCTATTTTCAAATCTGGCGAATCCCTCCTATCTGACAACTATCACCCTGCATCGATTCTCCCACACCTTAGTATGCTTCTTGAATGGACAGTTCACCAGCAGCTATCTGAGTACTTCAACAACCACAACATCTTATGTAACCAGCAGCATGGGTTCCATAGGCTCCATTGCACTACTACTGCCCTGGCATTATTCACCAACCATATCCTCTCAAACATGGACCAAGAGCAAGCAACTGGTGTGGTATTTATGGACCTATCCAAAGCCTTTGATCTTGTTAAACACCCTCTCCTCCTCTCCAAGTTACACTCTATTGGCTGTTCTGAGTGGACTATAAGCTGGTTTTGGAGCTACCTGTCCAATCGATCCCAATCTATGTGCATCGGCTCTACCATCCCCCCCCACCTGTTTCCTCTGGGGTTCCCCAAGGCTCCATCTTGGGCCCCTTGCTCTTTATGTTATTTGCCAATACCCTCTCCTCTGACTGCCTATCCTGCGACTCCCTCCTGTATGCGGACGACCTTGTCATCTTCCACAGTGAGAAATCCCTCTCACATATATCCTCCTTACTCTCGCAGAACTACTGTGCCACCCAGAACTGGTTCTCCTCCAATCTGATGGTGGTTAATGCCAAAGAAAAAGGCCATGCTGTTCGGGTCTAAACCCTACCTAGCCAATAGCCTGAAAGAAGATTCCTCACTTCACATCCTCCCGCCCTATGGCCCCCAGTCGTCCCTTATTTCAAGTACTTGGGAGTCACACTTGATTCCACCATCTCCTTCACAGAACATATAAATTTAGTAGTCCGTAGGATAAATCAAAAACTCAGTGCTGCCTATTGTGTCAAGCGCTACTTGACTACTGAGGTCTGCCTTGCAATTGCGCATGTCAACCTGCTCCCTATCCTGGATTACTGCTCCCGTATTTATACTCGTGTTTCTACCACCCTTCAGTCCAGACTCTCAACTGTCTACAATAGTATCTGCCACTTTGCCCTGTCCACCCCTATTCCACTCACCATTGCAACCTATATAGCTCCCTACTGCAAGGCCAGTTTGATTTTACCCTAGGTTGCCTCATAGATGCTATCATTTGTATTGGTACTGCCTCCCCTTTTTTTTATCTGTGAGCACCACATCTTGCCTAAGAGTCTCCGGTCCTCCACTGTCCCTCCACTGGTGACTTCAAGAACCTCCACCAAAATGGGTGGCAATGTCCTATCGGTTGCGGTCCCCTCACTCTGGAACTCATTTCCTGCTCCCCTTAGATCTTCTACTACACATCATACCTTCAAGCAGAACCTTAAATCCTGGCTCCTTGTTCGTGACATCTTCAACTGCTTTCATAGGTAGCACCTCCCTTCACCAGCCTTGTGATCTCCCCCACTTCTTTTTATCGTCACCTCTAGTTTCCTCCTCCTCTCCTTCTCTCTTTGCTAGGTCTCTGTGTTTTGTTCGGGCTTATATACAGAGTTTTTTTGGGGGTAGGGATTTTGGGTTTTTGGAGCTTGAGGTTTGTAAACTCCTAATTTTCCCCTAAGGTTTTGTTACTACTGCTTGCTTATACTGTCTACTGTCATTTTTTGGGCAATGTCTGCAACATATTTATTTCCTGAAATGTCTATGTAATCAGTTATTATGTATTTGTAAGTCCTACCATTCATTGCCAGTTAATGTTCAATTAATGCCTTTGATAATGTTGTTTTCTGCATTTTGAAAATGTCTGCATCTTCAGTGTAACAAATTTTATTTGTACCTGTGCCTTTTGGCCCGAGTTGTGCCTGTAAACGGTCACTCAGACCAGTGCACCTACCTGGTTAACAAAGTCATAAATAAATAAATAAAATAAAATCTGGCTCCTATCCTATGGGCATATGCCTTCATCCCAGTTTTGGAGATCTCAAAGGGGGTCCTTGAAACAAATTCTCTCTTTCCATTTTCATGTTTGCTTGCACGCATATGCAAGAAACATCTTGTGGTAGTAACACATATCAGAGGTGTGTCAGTGTTGTGGCCAATGCAGGGGATGATTTAGTGGGTGCGTCCCTCAACCACCAATCAGTGAGCATGCTGGTGATGACAGCAAACTTCTAAGACAGCCAAAGAGTTGAAACAAATCTGCCACTGCAATCAGGTGCAGTTTCGTTATTGCAGCAGCAGCAGATGAGAAGACTCTGGCCATGCACACTACAGTGCACAGTATTACGCATGGCTGAAGTTACAAGCAGTTGCTTGTTGTGCTGTCCCTGGTGAAACATTTCAATAAATAAAACAGCCGCAGCATGACTCTCCACAATGGAGGCTTCTACTGCCAGCCACACACTCCCACACAGCCAGCACTGGGGGTGCCCAATCTCCATTTGGCATGTATCCCCCCCCCACACAGCCACATTGTGGCACACTGGGAGCCCACCCCAGTGTGCCCAGACATTTTTTTTATTTTCCCGATACCAGGAAGCCCACTCCTGGTGTCGGATGCCCCCCAAGCTCAATTTCTTTACTGATGGGGGTGCCAAATCTCCATCGGCATCATGTTTCCCCTGCCCCCAGTCTTGCAGATGGGGTGCCCAATCTCTGTTGGCATCATGCCCCCAACTCATGTGGCACACTAGGAGCCCACCCCTGTGTGCCAAAAGGTTTTTTTTAACCTATAAATAAAGAAACAGTCCCCAGGTATTTTCTTTTGTTAAACTGTAAAAGAAAACTGCCAGCGTTGTTTCCCAGTCCCCCTCCCCCACCCCAATCCTCCTCTCTGCAAACCCACCTCCCAACACACCCCACCCATGCTTACCCTCTGGAGGCTGGGAGATGTGATCTTCTGTGGAGGGGACATGTCTGCACTCTTAAAAGCTGAACTATGAAATGAGGACTTGGGTGGCTGTATAATGGGGTCAATGGGGTTCAACTCAGGCTGATATCTCAGCCGATTTTAGGAATTTTGGCCCCAAATTTCTAACATGGGGTTCTTGGGACCCCACCTCATGATCATGTCACTATCATTTCATTTCTCGGTACCAAAAAGTGATTTTGCGGTCACTGCGCAGAATGACCTTTCAGGACTGATTAACAAAATGACAGTACCACTGTTCATGAGGTGGGTTCCCAAAAAGCCCATATTGAAAAGTTGGTGCAAACATTCCCAAAAATGACCACATTACAGGCGTGAGTTGTGCATTTTCTACACACGCTCATAACCTCGCAAATTTTTCATATTTTCACTCCAGATTTTCAACATTTCAATTTTTTAACACCTCCTTATGAACAGTACAGCTGCCATTTTTCACATCCTGCCCGAAATGTGTTTTTGCACCTGTAGCGTAGAATGGCATGGTTGCTGTGCGAAATCAGCTTTTGGGATGGATTAACAAAATCACAGTGCCACTCTTCATGAGGGGATGTCCCAAAAAGCCCATGTTAAAAATTTGGTGAAACAATTTAAAAAAATGACCACGTTATGGGCATGCATTGCGCAGTTTCTATGCATGCTCGTAACTTCACAAATTTTTCACATTTTCACTCCAGATTTTCAACATTGCCATTTTTTTCTCATCTCCTCATGAACAGTAAGCTGTCATTTTTCACATCCTGCCCAAAATGTGTTTCCACTCCTGTGGTGCTGAATGGCGTAGTTGCTGTGCAAAATCACCTTTCAGGATTGAGTAACGAAATGATAGTGCCACTGTTCATGAGGTGGGGTCCCAAAAGGCCCATTTTGAAAATTTGGTATGAAAATACCAACAAACACCCGGGCTATTAAGGTTTCCAACTGTAATGCCCATCATGTAATGACTGACAGGCATTGGGCGTGTGACTTGGGTTCGTTGGCCGTAATGTTCATGGCATTCTACCCTCACCCTACAGTCACTGACAGGCATCGCGGTGTGCCTTGGGGTCTTTGGCCCTAAAGTTCACCCCATTCTCCTATCATGCACCTAACTCAGCTTATTTCATTATGAAATGGGTTGAGCATAAGGGCTGAAGACCCCAAAGCACACTGCGACACCTGTCGGTGTCTGTAGGGTGGGGTGAGGTGGAATGGCATAAGCGTTACGCCCAATGACCCAAAGACACCCCCCCAATGCATTTCAGTCTTTCTTGGGGGGGTGGGGGTTGGTGTTAGTTCAATACTTCACTGCCATTTCTATTATGCATCTCTCTAACTACTGCACTACCAATTCCAATGCCAGCAAGCAAACATTCGGCATTGACAAATGCTTGTTTTCTATGTCTCCATCTCAATGGTATGCTAATTGGAACACTAGGCAAGGGAACCTCACCCACACATGGTACTTTATGTGTTAGAGTCTCTCTGCTGTTCCCTCCACAGTCTCTTGGAATACTGGTGTCTGATTACAGTTTTCTCAGTTGATGTTACTGGTCTCACCAGCCCTGGTGACTAGAGGGTAAACAGAATCAGTAACCAGACAATAAAGGGTGCCACTCAGTAGTAACAGTTACAAACTGAAATTGCAAAATGCAAGGAATACGAGTCATTCTAACAGCATGGCTAAAAGGAAGTTCCCTTTATCTGACTGGTTGGAGCTGCTGCCTTTGAAACAAGGGATGTAAGGCTCCATCCCAGAGTCTGGCACTTACTGTTTCAGAATGGTAATTCAGTTTGCAGAAGATGTCCTCCAGTGAGGTGGGGACAGGGCATTACAGTGACCTTTTCCTCCTAACGGGAGCAGTCTTCATAGACCTCATGAAGGCGTTCAACCTTGTGGATCATCCTTTGCTGCTAGAAAAACTTACCTCCTTGGGTTTCTAGCCTACAACTACCTCCTGGATGGCTAGCTACTTATCTGGATGACAGAAATTCGTCCAAATTGATAAAACTAAATTGTAACTCACCCCCACCAACGTGGGGTCCCTCAGGGATCAATACTAGGTTCCTTACTGTTCTCTTTTTTCATTAACAAGTTGTCCACCCTAGTTGACCCATGCTCAACATTACTCTACACAGATGACAAGGTACTGTATAGCTGTGGCAAGGATCTATCAGCCATTAGCTCATGCCTGACTGAGGGTTTTGATGGCACACAGTCTTGGCTTAGGGTAAACAGACTACTGCTGAGCTCAGAGAAGATGATCGCCATGATCTTCAGTGCTGTGCCTAGACTCAAGGCCTGTTCTTCCATATTTACCATCCCTGGTCCACATGGAATACCACTCGATGTTGTACAGTCCTTTAAATACCTGTGAATCACCCTGGACTCATCCCTGAATTTCATCCTCCATCTGTCCATTATCTGCGAGTCAGTAAATATAAAATTGGGTCTAGCCTATAAAATTAGACACACCCTCACCACATCTGCTAGAATAGCCATTGCATAGGGTGTACTGTGTCCAAGCCTTACATATGGTCACATCACCTACCTGGAAGCCAGCAAGAAGGTCCTTAGCAAATGGAACATGTGTGTAACAGTATATGCTGCTTTGCCCTGTCTGTACCCTGGAGGACCCACCACTGCCTTCTTTATTCCAGTCTAGGATGGCTGTCCCCACCTTCCTATAGAACCTACATGGCAGGCTGCACAGTCGACAGTATTATAAGATCTGGCACGCCACCTGCACTTGCCAATTTGCTAATACACACCCCACATGCATATCTGTTAAGGTCTGCCGATAGACTGCTCTTGGATGTCCCTAAATCTATGACTAAGATGGGCGAGCAGGAGTTCTCTGCATTTGCACCCAAACTGTGGAACTCTTTCCCTGTAGCAGTAAGTCTCGCTCAGTCTCACCACGTCTTTAAGAGCGACCTTTGCATACATTTCATGAGCACTGATTTATGTGCGTGATGCACAATCCCACATAATACTACTTTGCCAGGCCTTACCTATTGCCAGCAAGTTAAATGCACTTACTATTACGTTACTGTGTACAAGGTTGACTATCCTGACCTGACCAATGTTAATGCTTTGTTGTGTTGCATCCTCCAACCTCTGGTGTGTTGTAGTACCTGGTATCTGTTGCTTACACTGTCTGTAACTCCGAACTGTTGTTGCACCACCAGCCATGCTGAGTGGATTGTGTTTATCTGTAACTGCGTCACCATATATTGTATCACCTTTGCTGTCTGTAACTCTTCTGAGTTGTGCCAGAAAATAGGCAATGCCTTTGTCTAGTTCACCTACCCGGTTAATAAAAACAAAATAAATAAATAAATATAATCCTGCAGAGGAGCTGCTAGTTATGTCTACCACCATATCATCACTCTCTTTCTGTGGTGTGACTCTGTAACTTGAAGAACCAGTCCCTGTGCTTCAGGGATCAGTGAGTAGATGCTAGACCTCTCTACAAAACTCCTGGATGTGTCTGGGTCTTTCTCCCCTTTGTATGCTTAGCTCCACCCCCTTTTTCCTATCTGGAACCTCCCAATGCCTACTACAGGAGCCCCTCTGATAGCCAAACTCTAAACCCTTTACTTGCAGGAACCTTTTAATAACCCTCGTTTTCACAAAGGGGTTCCATAAATGCCAAACCACAACCCCTTAAAAGTGATTTGAGTTATCTAATACGCAAATGGCCAACTATCAGAAATCTGCAATATCTATAAGAAAATGATCTACAAACTGGGTTTTCAAAAGAGGATCAGAAATGACAACCTTTCTAAATGGTTACAGTTTGAATTCAAATGAATCAAAACCCAAACTGGGAAAGATACACCCATGATGAGTAATCATGCTGAGGATGCTCCCTGGCATTTAGAAACCCGTACAACCTTAGAGACAGTGCATTATCCTCCCCCCCCCCCCATTTATATTCTCAGAAATCACACAGACAAGAACATTATGTTTCTCCAGTTGCTTCAAATCACTCATTCTTAAAAAAAGGATCAGTTTTAATTTTTTCTTGTGAGTTTAATACTGTACTTACAGGGAACTCGTATCTTCCCAGTCTCTGTATGAGAGCAGTGTGATGTCTGGTAAAGAGAAAGCTAATAATAGAGTCAAAGATTGTGAGCAGAGAGATTATAGTATAATTCTAGCCTCTGGATCATTTTGTCATGTCAGTTCATTCTAATTCAGATGTCCCACATATTGAATTGGACCTGGGCAGATGCAGGACTCCATATTGTACCTGTGGTATTTCTCAGTGTAATAACACAGGGAAATAAACATTAAATAAGACAAGAAAAATATCCAAAAGGGAGCCCCAGGATCAAATATGAAAGGGACTGCAGCCTACAAGTCTTCATATGCTGCTATTTCTAACTTGTGTCACTGTCCGAATTTTCATCCAACTGCCAACAGTGGTCCTCTAATGGCTGCAATTATAGTACTTTGGTACCTTCACAGAATGAGTAGTGGATACATGAAACAGATACACAGAGCAGGTGTCATCAGCCAGTAGTGTTACTTCCACCTATAAATGTAGATGTACTTTAAACAAACAGGGATGACCTTGTATTCCCACTGAACTTGTGGTGGAAAAGAATTTGATGACCCATTTGTCTTCTTTGGTTCCTAAAATTATATATATATATATATATATATATATATATATATACATATATATATATATATATACATATATATATATATATACAGTATATATATATGTGTATGTTGGTATGTATGTATGTATGTTTCCATGTATCTGTGTATGCATGATCTGCATGCATGTTTGTACATACATACATACATACGTACATATGTATGTACGCTTGTACTGTATGTACAGTGATGCTCAATGTCATGTTCCTTCTTGTCTAGTCATGTCCATCAGCATCATCAACAAAAACTTGCAAGAATGGACAGAGCCATCACTGCTAATTGTTTAATTGTCATGTGTTTCCAATCATTATGTCTATTCATCACTCAGGGCATTTTGTAATGGTGTCACAACACGACTAGACAAGAAGGAAACTGACACTGAACACCGCAGTACTTTAAGTATGTTTGTATGTATGCATGCATATATGCATGTGTGTACATGCATGTATGTATATATGTAATTCTGTGCTCTACATATGTGTGTATATTTGTATGTATGTATGTGCCAAAATATATTCAGCTCCTCCTCCTGCTTTTTGTAAAAAGCTCTCAAAATCAAGTTCTACTTATATTTTCTTTATCTGAATTTGATACTGTCTCAACATTTTGCTGTAAGGCTTCTGGGGACTTCTAAAATAACAAATGAATTTGAGCATTTGTTGGATATACTATTACTTTCTTATTTTTATACATTTCATAATACAATTTAAAATCTGTGCATAATGGTTGTACCTGCTGTATCAAATGTGGACTTATTCTCCCTCTTGAATTGGCCAGCCGAGCAGGATGAGAAAAAGAAGGATTAGTCAGAAGAGGAACAGGAAAAAAGTTAAAGTGCCTGGCACATTCGATAATTGGATGGTGGTATTTGCGGTGTATGCCACCACCATCCTACAGGCCGAGAGGGATTAGGGCCTTGAAGTATTTAAATACATGCACAGGATCATGCTGATGCATTGGCATAAAGGGGGGATGGCCTGGCTGGAGTATGACAAAGAGTTTTGCTGGCAGAGGCAGGAAAATGACACCCTGGGATGGGGGAAGATAGATACGTCCCTCTTTGTGGAAGTAATGCAGGGGAAGGGGTGGTGCATACCAATAGTGGACCATTAAGATGACACACCCTAGCAGTACAAAAAAGGGAGGGCGCCCTCCAGTTATGCTACACATACAACCAGGGGACCTACAGTAGAACTAACTGCAGGTTTCGACATTCATACATGGCCTGTGGTCAGCAGCACTCCTTTGTGCAGTGTGAATCTCCTCGACCACCAAAAGGGAGCTTTCAGGGCAATTGCAAAAAGTCCCAGAAACCACCAGGCAGCAAATCTGCCCACCCCATAAGGGTGAACAGGATTAAGCCATGGTTGGACCAATACCCGGACAGACCAGCTTCTCGCCTGTTAGAGGAGGGGTTCATGATGGGCTTTCTTATACTTTACTTGGGCTTTTGAAAGGGGTACAAGTCAGGGAACCTGAAGCCCATGCAGGATCACCCTCAGGTGGCCCAGGAAAATCTGGAAAAAGAGAAGCGTCTGGGGTGGGTGAGTGGTCCTTTCTCCACTCCTCCTCCTTGGCCTAATCTAAGAGTGTACTCAATAAGGTTGGTTCCGAAGAAGGTGCCAGGGGAGTTCAGGATGATTAATCATCTCTACTACCTAAAAGGGGATTCAGTGAATGGCCACATTGATCCGCAGTATACATTGGTTCAATATGAATCATTTGACAAAGTGAACGAGGTGGTTTGCACGATCAGACCCAGGGCCCAGATGGCCAAAGTGAACATTAAGTCGGCTTTCTGGCTGTTGCCAGTGCACCTGGATGACAACGGAGCTCTTGGGCATGAAGTTTGAAGGGGAATATTATGTGGACAACTGCATGTCCATGGGGTGCATGGTAGCGTGCGATGCCTTCGAGCGGTTCAGCTCCCTCTTGCACTGGGTCACAGCACAGACCTTCAAGAATTCGGCCATCATTCACTACCTCAGCAACTTCCTGTTTGTGGTGCCAGTGGGGTCCCCAATCTGTGGGTCGACTCTGGCCACATTTCAGGGCATGTGCCAGGATATTGGGCTCCCCTTAGTGTCAGGGAAGGTAGAACCTCCCAGCCCGGTGATGACCTTCTTGAGGATAGAGATTAACACTGTGAGTCAGCAGCATCGCCTGCAGGCAGATAAGCTGGACTATCTGTGAGCACTGTTGGAGAAGGCAGAAGGGCCAAGAAGGTGATGCTGAATGAGGTGCAGCAGTTGGTAGGGAACCTCAGTTGTGTCTGCAGTGTTATCCCCATTAGGAGGACCTTTTTGAGGTGCATGGCAATGCTGAGAAGGGGCTGCAAAAAGCCGCACCACAAAATCCGGCTTACGGAAGGGTTCCAGGAGGATTTGCAGGTCTGGCAAATCTTTGTGCCACATTTCAATGGGGTGGCATTGTGGCAGGAGTTGGGGGATGGTCCATCCTGGAGTTGTTCATGGATGCAGCTGGACGGCTCGGGTTTGAGGCATACTTCCAGGGAGAATGGTGCACAGCTTAATGGCTACCAGAGTGGGCTTTGGGTGGCTTGCATAAGCGGATCACGCTCCTGGAGTTCTTTCCAGTGGTGGTGGCGTTATGCATTTGGGGCACTAAGCTGAGGGACAGAAAGATCCATTTCTGGTCTGACAACATGGAAGTAGTGAATGCCATCAATGGCCAGCTTGGGCTAAAAGGCTATTTGGGGGATTCGATGCTAATTTGTGCCTTGAAATGTCTGCTGCTGAACATTCACTTTAAGGCTTTCCATGTGCCCAGTGTTTACAATGGAATTGCAGATGCTTTATCTCATTCACAGTGGCAGAGATTCAGGGAGGTGGAGCCAGCAGCGGAACAGCAGCAACGGATGGTGCCTCCCTTCCTTTGGGAGGTGGTGACCTTGAGACTTAAAGATACATAAGTAATTCCATTGCACCATGAACTAGGGAGGCCTATCACTGTAGGGTAGAGCACTACCTCATGGCTTGGGAAAAAGCTGGATGGCCCAATACCTGGCCGATTCTGGTAGATCAGCTGTGTGCGTACATCATGTGAGGCAAAAGGTAAGGGTTGTTGCCAGGCATGGTGGGGCACCATCTTTCAGGGTTACTGTAGTTGTCTTAGGTGATGGGATTCATCAACACCACTAGGGTCTTCAAGGTTCGGAAGGTTTTGGAGGGCTGGGGGAAATCAGGGGGTGCCCAGCTGGATGAGAGGCATTCTATCATGCCAGCAATCTTGGCCCATATCTGGGCAGCTTTGCCTTCGGTGTGCTGGAATGCATATGAGGCACAGCTGTCTGAGACAATATTCTTGGTGGTGTTCTATGGGTAATTCCAGGTATCGGAGTTAATACAGGCTACTCAAGCCAAAGGGATCTCTGGCCTACTGGCTGAGGATGTGGTGTCCCTGAAGGAGGTTTTTTTTTTGTGCGGCTGAGGAAAAGCAATATGAATCAGAAGGGAAGGGGCCATTGGTGCTCAGTGAAGGCCCCTCCTGGGCATTCTGGCAGGTCTCAGAGGGGATTGAGGCCTACATAGCCGCCTGCCCTAAGGTGGGGGGAGTCATTCTTTCAGCACGAAGATGGCAAGACGGTTACAGCTTATCAGTTTCATTATATCCTGAACAAGACCATCCAACAAACTGGGTCAGATGCTCAGGATTTTGGGACGCTTCAGATTGGAGTGGCAACAACTGTGAGGAGCTCAGGATTATCTGATGGAGAAATCCAGGTGTTGAGGTGCTGGAGGTCCCAGACATTCCTGTGCTATATCCGTCTGCACTTGCAGTACTTTTTCTTTGTCTCTTGCAGGTTCACTGGATGGTGTCAAGAGTGTCTGGATCTGTGGTCATTCCTTCATTTACTGGGCAGCAGTGAGAGCAGCTTGCCAGCCGGGGAAGCAACCTATCACTTCCACTGCAGATAGCATGAATTTGTTGGCTGGGAAAGAAGGGCATGTGCTGGGGGGAGTTGCTCTTGAGGTTACAAGAGGAGGTTGGCATGCAGAAGAGCCCAGAAATGTTACTGATCCACCTTCAGGGTGAAGATTTGGAGTTTTGGAAAGCAGTGGATCTGCTGCTGTCAATTAAGGAGGATCTGCACTCCATTAGACACTGGTGGCCCCATATGGTTCTCAATTGGTCGCACCTGATTCGGAGGAAGCACTGTCCACATGCTAGAGATGTTAGAGCAATTAATGCTGCATGCATGCGAGTCAATCATGACATGAGAACCTTTGTGGAATCCACAGGGAGAACTGTAGTGAGACATAGGAAAATTTATGCCCCCTGCAGGGGCCTTTTGGTGGGGGAGGAAGGGTGAGTGCAGAAAACAGGAATAGATATGATGCTGAAGTTGTTTAAGCAGGTCTTGGAGGAGCAGTTAGAGTGAGCAGCTTGGGGGGGTCAGACTGTATCCATCCTGTGATGGCTTGGGAGAATCGCAGACCGATGGTGCAGGGGGAAGAAATGGGGATGTGTCAAATTCTTCCAAAGGGTTTGTCGCCTTCAGTCGGCATGAGACCAGGGGACCACAGGATCTGGACCCGGATGGGGGGGTTGTGGTCCACCCTCATGTGGTTATCCTGCAAGGACAGTGGTGCTGGACAGGGGGGCCGCTGCAGGTGCCTTGGCTAAGTGATCTCCATCAGTCATTTAGGCACACACTAGGGGAGGCCCAGGATTGAGGGTAGGCGCGTGGGAGGCCCGAAGTTCCTGCACATCCTCCCAGCTGCGCACACTGCTCTAAAAGGTGCTTCACAACAATAAACCAATAAATGCATGCTACGGACATTTCCTCCAAGACCTGTCTCTGAGTGGTTATTCTAGGGGAAGGGGTAGTGGGGGGCTACCAGACAATAGAGAGGCTGCCAAAGCTTTGCAGCAGCTGGCCTTTTGTCTGGGCTCCCCCCCCGGACTGGGGGGAAGGGAGAAGGTACCTTCTCTTGGGGTGGGCAGCAGGCCCTGGCAACACCCCAGGAAGAGTTACCACTGAGGGCACCCCCAGGGTGGTGGCTTCTGGGGGGAGGAAGGGAGGAGAGTTGGAGGCCAGCAGCTCCCCCTCTTTCTTCTCCTTCCTTTGGATTCCCACCAGCCCACTCTCATAAAAGCAGGGTAGGGGTGGCCAGAGTAGGTAGGACCCCCTTTGACCCAGTAGGGGTGACTGCATTAGGGGTCGGGGAGTGAGTTTTCCCAGTTTTTCCTCCAAGGAAGGGTTCTTCCAGGTTTTTCACCTCCTCTGAAGGGTTACAAAACTTAGCAAGAAAAAAAAAAAGGAAAGTAGGTGAAGGAAAGGGTGAAAATAAACAGTAATAACAAGACGTAAGAGTTGAAAGGAAATTTACTAGAAAAATGCAGCAAACTGTCACAGCCATGGGTGGCGGCTCAGGAGGATCACAGACTGATGGTACTGGGGAAGAAGAAGGGTAAGTCAAATTCTTCTGAAGGGCTTGTCATCTCCAGTTGGCATGAGGACAGGGGACTGCAGGACCTGGACCCGGACTGGGGGTCACAGTCCACCCTCATCAGGTTATCCAGCAAGGACAGTGGCACAGGACAGGGGGCAGCTGCAGAAGCCTTGACCACATGACCTCCCCAGGAACCTCATCATCCATTCAGCCACACCCCAGGGGTGGCCCAGGATTGAGGGTAGGTGCATGGGAGGCCTGAATTCCTGCACATCCTCTCAGCTGCGCATGCTGCTCTAAAAGGTGGTTCACAACAATAAATCAATAAATGCATGGCTGTGGCCATGGCCCAGTACCCCCCTAATGCCTCCCTTTCCCAAAGAAGACACGTACACCAGATCTTGGAAGAAATGGCCACAGCCATGTGTTTACTGATTTACAGCACATCATCCTGAGCATAGGTGCTGCTGGGAGGACACGCCCCTGATACCTGGAGAAAAGGTCATATGGCCAAGGTGCTGGTGGCGGCCCCCTATCTGGTGCCACCTGTAATTGTTGCAGTGACCCAATGAGTCTGGATCGTGACCCCCACTTGGGTCAGAATCTAGAAGTCCCCCGGCCTCATGTCGACCAGGGCTGAGTCCTTTGAGAGAACTGAGCTTGTCCCCCATATTCCTCTGATATCTCGGGACTGTAATCTTTGCAAGCTGCTTCCATGGCTGCCACACTTCTATGAAGGCAACAACAATCCTCATCTGCAGAACCACACTACCTCTGTGACTAACTAATATAATATCCCTTTGGAGGAGGTGAAAAACCCAGCAAAACCTGTTGTTAAACAGGAAAAAATGGTAAAAGTCACTCCCCAACCCCAATGCAGTTACCCAAAGAAGGTCAAAGGTCCCTGCCCCTGGCCCTGACCATGCTTTTACGAGGGCGGGTGGGTGGGGATCCACTGGAAGGAGGAGAGAGGGAAAACTGAGCAGTGAAGCCTCTTAAAGTCTCCCATCTCCTCCCTCCAGCCATGCCACCCCTCCCTAAGGATGGCCTGCTGGGGACCTCCTCCTCCTGGGCATTGCCAGGCCCAGTGTTCTTCCAAGAGGAGGCCCTGCTTTCCTACCAGGTTCTGGTAGGGGGGGCCCAGTCAAATGGCCAGCTGCTGTGACTGACTGGCAGCCTCACTATTTCCTCCAAGACCTGTGTCTGTGTGGTTATTCCAGAGAAACGGGTAGTGGGGGCTATCGGACAATATAATATTGCGTTTGTTACTGGTTTCTCTGTATCTTTATTAATACTCACTGCTTAAATTAGAAAATCAGCGACTTAAAATAATAAGGCAGCAAATAAATACATGATTTAGTGGGATAACTAGCAAAGCAAATTAGATACTTGACATTGCATCCATATTTTAATCTCATTTACATTTTTCAAGCTTATCAAGAGAACTTACTGACTGGGAGGGGGTGCAGAGCATCCTAGGTGGGTAATGAGGGAGTGCTGTTTAGCACAGTTAAGATGTTCCCAGAAGAAGCCTCATTGCAAAACACTGGTATGATAGCAACTTCAGAGAGAGAAAATACAAAGAGATCTTGAGTTTATGAGTGGTTTACAAAAAGCAACAGGAGGAGCTGAACATATTTTGGAACTGCTGTGGTATGCCAGCACTGCCCCCCCCCACAACTGAAGATATATAAACATTAAGTGATTTCCTGGTACATCTTTGGATTTTTTGGGCCCTATTCACTATGCCAATGCACCACGGAAATCAGGCGTGTAGGCATACGTACACTGGCATGCTGCACAGCGGGGGGCCCACGGATCCCCAGTGGCATTCACCAAAGGTGCGCACACCAGGTGCACACCCAGTTCCCTGGTCCAGTGGGCAGCTCCATGCCAGGTGGTCTGGGGAAGGGACAGGGGCATACCCACACTATGCGCCATTCACAAAGGTGCATAGTGCTGTGCACAGGAGGGTGAAGGAGGGCACTGGATATGGCAGTGGGGACCCTGCCGCAACTGCCCTATGTGCTGAGCCCCGCGTACACAGACCACCCGCCCAGTGTAGTAAGCTGTCTGAAAACCCCCATACATAACAGACCTCCCAGCTGGATCTGGCAAAAGTATGTAAACCCCCCCCACAACAGAACAGCTGCCCGTCCCAGATGCCATCCCACCCCCAACACACAAGCATGTCTGGGCCCTGGTCTGGTAGGATGGAACACCCACCCCCACACACACATATCTGAGCCTCTGCCCCAGCAGTTAGATGTCAGCCCCCAACACATCTGTGCCCCCACCTATCCTGGCTGCAAGTCAACAACCCCCCCAGCAGAGCCCTGGTGATGCTGGGAGCTCGCCTCCTGTTATAGGGAAGTGTGCTCTCAGCATCGGTTGGATGGATGGCGGGTGGCCGAGGTGGTGTGCGGTGGGTTGTGCCACTCGCCATCCACACTGGTGGCACAGGCCTGTGGGTACAGGGGACAGAAAGAGGTGTTGTCAGTGCCATGGGGGAAGCCAGTGTCCACCAATGTGGGGCCGGGGGAGTCGGAAACCGGGTCGGGGGGTAGGCGGTCATTGCAGTATGTATGTATGTATTTATTTATTTAATATTGGTGACTGGGAGAGGCATGCTGAGCTGAAGCTCATTTCCAGGTGTGACCAAGGGGATGGGGAGAAGGGGGTAATACAGCACAAAATATACGGCATTAAATTCCAATATTTACACAGAGGAATTGATGCAGTTTTGTGCAGGTACATATTCTTAAGTTACAATGATAGAAATGATATTACATTGGTTTACAAAATGACCAGTACTGGCCATGGTCTGCCGGGACTGGTTGGGGGTCACTAACATGTGTGCTGGGGCTTTGTTGGGTAGGGGTTGTCCACTTGCAGCCAAGATGAGTGGAGCCACAGATGTGTTGGGAGGTGACATCTAACTGCTGGGGCAGGGACATGGATATGTGTGTGTGTGTGTGTGTGTGTGTGGTGGTCTTCAGTCCTACTGGACTGGGGTATGGTCACTCTTATTCGTTGGGTGAGGGCAGGCATACAGGACCGGGGTGGCTATTCTGTTGTGGGGGGCACCTGTGCAGCAGGCATTGCGTGATGCCATGGGGTGGGTATTGGGTGGGAGGGGACTGTGCAGTGGGGTGTCCAATAAAGTCCAGAGAGCAGTCAGGATCCGATATTTCAAAATTTATTAGAAGCAGAAAAAAATAAAATGGACTTAAAGCAGAACTTGTACATAACTTTCAAAAAAAACATAAGGCACAGGAAATCATATCTTTAACAAGAAAGAAAATTCCTGCCAAAAAGGCACCTAGAATCTGGCTAGGCATCTGGTAGGTTTGCCTTCCTACCACACACTGACTCAACACTCCACATTCACCTCCTTTTATACCTGTGGAGGAGCACATGACTTAGTTAACTCCTCCCCCAACTTGCATCATAAAAGTGAGACAACCAGGGCAGCTCAGTCCTATAAGGAGTTGGACTGAGAGGGAGCTGGAAGCACTTTACAAGAGAGTTGTAAGTCTAAGGCATTTCTGCATCACATTAGGAGACTTTAGTCCTTTTAAGTTAAACAGTTTTATCTCTCTCCTTTAACAGTGGCATGCATTGCCTTCTCCCTTTTAAAAGTACTAGTTTAACCTTTTATTTAAGCAAACAAATAAACACCACTTTTTAAATGATTCTTGGTTACAATTCTGATATGAAAATTATAATTCTAAGCTTCTCATCCTAAACTAGCACAAAGGCAAAGTTAATTTGTTCACAATTCACAGATAATGAAAACGCCATAACAAACTCTTTTTCGGCGTTCATGACGTTCGGCGAGATTTATCGCACGTATCGCACAGTCACACGATCGCACAATCGCACAGTCGCACGATCGCACAGTCGCATGATCGCATGATCGCACAGTCGAACGTGTGCACATTCGTGCAGGAAAATTAATCAAACAGCTTGTACTGCAAGCACAGAACATTCTAAACATTGGGGCTTTATTATTTAGAGAAAATGAGCTGGAAATAAGGAAAGGGACAGAAAGACTGCTCAAAGCTGGCCAAGCTTGAGTAGGGGAATGACAGGGAAGGAGCGATAGTAAAAGGAAGAGATTAGAAGAGCAGGAGACTGTTGCAACAGATTTTTTTAATATTTTAGCCCACAATGTTCTCAAATTACCTCCAAAACATAGGCAGGTAATTACATATGCTCTGTATCCATGAGAGCATATCCAAGTTTGGGGTGGGGTCACCGACCCTACCACAGTCCTCCCCACTCAAGATGAAAACTAGTAGTTTTCACTACTTGCAATAGCATGTAGATCTCTTTTGTAAACAAAAAGAGATGGAGCTTTAGCCCACCCACTCCCAAGCTCCACCTCGGGCCCTTTAATATTCTCTTTTACTTAAATACAATGCATTTTCAAAATACAAATATATTCATTCCCGAGGTCTACATTTGGTTCTAACATTATGTCTGCCCCAAATCGAGACATAAAGTCAGCATTACTATTAGCAGTTCCAGCTCTATGATTGACAGTGAATTTATATGGTTGCAATGTTAGATACCATCTCATAACCCTTGGATTACTATCTTTCATGTTATGTATCCATCGTAATGGATTATGATCTGTCCATACTGTAAACTGAGTTCCCCATAAATAATATCGTAGGGACTCTATGGCCCATTTGAGTGCCAAACACTCCTTTTCCATTGTGGAGTACTTGGTTTCCCTGACAT
Organism: Neoceratodus forsteri; assembly: GCA_016271365.2. NCBI lineage: Eukaryota > Metazoa > Chordata > Ceratodontiformes > Ceratodontidae > Neoceratodus > Neoceratodus forsteri. The sequence continues at coordinate 459,965,324 of CM028132.1, forward strand.
GTAATTTACGGCTAATGTACAGTACGGGATGTTCTTCTCCATGAAGAATTTGAGATAACACAGCCCCCAAACCAACATTAGAAGCATCCGTCTGTAACAAAAATGGTTTATCAAAATCAGGACTTTTTAACACTGGGGAGGAACAAAGTATTGCTTTTATGGCAAGAAATGATTCTTCACCATTCTGAATTCCAGATTACTTTTGAGGGCTTGTTCTTTTTTGTTAATTCAATTAGAGGGCTAGCTAAAGTAGCAAATTGAGGCACAAAGCGTCTATAGTAGCCTGCTAGCCTAAAATGAAGCATACATGTTTTTTGTGAGGGACGAGGACTCTTGGCTCACGTCCACCTTCCCTACCTCTGGTTTTACCTGCCCATTACCAATTATAAATCCCAAATACCGGGCTTCCTCCATAGCAAAGGAACATTTGTTTGGGTTGATGGTGAGACCAGCTTGTTTTATAGTCCTTAAACAGCAGTAAGGTGTTTAACGTGGTTCTTCCATGTTGGACTATAAATGATTACGTCATCTAAATAAGCTGCTTATATCCAATGTGAGGTCTCAAGAGTTTAGCCATCAACCTTTGAAAACTAAGCTTGGCTCCGTGAAGTCCAAATGGCATCATTAGCGAACTGAAAAGACCCCAAAGGGTGCAAAAAGCAGTTTCTCTTTTGATGCTTTCTCAAGCGGAATTTGCCAGTATCCTTTAGTTAAATCAAGTATACTAACATATCTCGCTTGCCCAAGTTGATCAATGATGTCATCTTCTGGGGCATTGGATATCCATCAAACTTTGATATTATGCTTGAGTTTTCGGAAGTCTAGACAAATTCTTATCCCTCCTCTTTTTAGGGACAAATACCATAGGAAAGCCATTATGCTATTAGCTTCTTCTATAATACCCATTTCTTTCCATCTTTTTATCTCTATGATGACTTCTTGTTTTAATTTCTCAGGAATCCGATAGGGCTTTACTCTAATGGTGTGTTTTGAAATGTATGGATCTGATGACATATTTCCGTAGTTTTCCTGGGACTGTTGTAAAAGTATCATGAAACTGACTTAGAACGTGGGCTAGTTCTTGTTTTGACTGTCTAGTAAAGAAGGGTTTATTGTCAAATCTTTAGACAATTGTTCTCCTTCCAGTCTATCATATGCCAGCTCCATCTCATTGTCCAATGGGTTGGAACATACATACATGACTTCAGTGAGGCCTATCATGCCATCTTTTCAATAAATTGGCATGGTACACTTTTAATTTTGTTTTCTGTCTGGTACTTCCACCAAATACGTAGTGGGGCTAATTTGTTTCTGTATCACATAAGGCCCTTGCCATTTCATAGTTAACTTGTTTTCAGTGGATGGAAGCAACAATAAGACACGATCCCCAGAGCTAAGTGTTTTTCACCAACCCCTATGTCATATCTTTCTTTCTGATAGTCTTGCTTGATTTGATTCTGTTCTTGAGCAACCTGAGTATACTTAGCTATTTTTACGTAGCTGCGTAACATAATCAAGGGTAGTGGGATTTTCAGGTGGTAATATCCTCCCACTGTTCCTTAACTATGTCTAGGAGACCTCTGGGATTCCTACCATATAATAGTTCAAATGGTGAGAATCCAGTCAATGCTTGAGGTACCTCACGATATGCAAAAAGTAACAGTGGCAGATATAGGTCCCAGTGTTTACCCTCATCTTCCACATACTTTTTTATCATTTTCTTCAGTGTTTTGTTGAAACACTTGACCAAGCCATCAGTCTGGGGATGGAATGGAGATGTGTAGACAGCTTCTACCCCCCAGAGCTTGGTAGAGACGTTTCAAAATGGCTGAACAGAAATTGGTTCCCCTATCCGTTAAAATAACTTTTGGTATGCCCACTCTGCTAAATACCTTGAGCAACTCCTCTGCTATTTTATCCGCTGTTATTGTGCGTAGAGAAATAGCCTCAGGATATTTTGTAGCATAGTCACACAACACAAGGGCAAACCTGTTGCCTTTAGTACTTTTGGGGAGAGGTCCTATAATATCCATGGCCAGTCTTTCAAAGGGCATAGCAACCAACGGTAAAGGTTGAAGAGGGACTTTGTCCTTTCTTGTAACCGGCGCCACCCTTTGGCACTGGCTGCAACTTTTGCAATATTCAGCCACTTGATCATGAATGCCAGGCCAAAAGAATCTATATAGTAACCTTTTTAAAGTTCTATCCCTTCCTGCATGTCCCCTACGTGGTACATCATGCGCTAAGAATATTAACTGTTCTCTATACTGACTAGGAACCACCAGTTGATCTACCATTTCCCAGTTTTGGATTTTGACAAACTCTATACAATTTATCCTGTTGCAATTTATACATTGGAGGTGTACCTTCCACCCCATCAGCAACAACCTGGGAAAACAAAGGGGTTAGTGTAGGGTCATTCTTTTGATCACTGTTAAAAGAGTCCGACTTTACAGTTTTTACCATGGCATCATCACAACCTAAGTCCTTTGTTTTATTCCATGTCCATTTTTCTAGTCTCTTTTGTTTTTTTGATTTAACAGTTTTTCCCAGGAACATCAAATAAGGTATCATCAAAAGGAAACAATTCACTGTCCATTTGTTCCTGAGTTGCTTGAGATCGTGTAGTCACAGCAGATATAGAAGAAGAAGCAGTCAATAAATTGTTAAATACAGGAAAGTCATGTCCCAATATCACAGGTACAAGTAGTCTAGGAACCACGCCTATCTTCAGATGATGTGCCATGCCTGGTGCAGTAATAGTAGCTTTCTGTACAGGATAAAAATGAGTGTCCCCATGAACACAAGTCACCCTAGTTTTCTCTGAGTGTTTCTTTGTAAGAGCACCACTGAGTAAATCAGCACGTACCAGGGTTTGCTTACTTCCTGAATCAATCAATGCCACCACATCCTGTCCTCCAACATTAACAGACACAGTATATTGCCTCCAGTTTGCTAAGGCCAGATGAGAAGGATCAGATTTTTTCTTGGGGCAGAATCTAGGTCTGACACTTGTGGCAAATAATATCTGGGTTAAATGTTCTCATACTTTTTCTTTCCTCTTTCATCTTAGTAGAAGGACTAGTGGGTGGATGTTTTATCAATACTTGGGAAGTATTTGTTCCATGAGACCCTTTCTGACGATGTGGGTGAGCTGTAATATAATCTTCAGCTAAACTGACAGCTTTTTCTACTGTGTCAGGTCGATGTTCTCTTACCCACATTTGAACTTCATAAGGTAGTATTTTACAAATTGTTCTAACACAACTGACTCAACCACTTGATGTATGGTATGAGTTGCAGGTTGTAGCCATTTGTGCACAAGTCTTGCAATCGAGCACAAGCTTCTTGTGGGACTCAACACTATGATATCTGAATGCTCAAACCTTTGACGATAAGTCTCTGTACAGATGTTATACCTTTTAATATTGCTTGTTTAACATGATCATAGTTGGTAACATTTGCAGGTTCTACGTGACTATAAGCTAGCTGAGCCTTGCCTGTGAGATATGGGGCTAAACGAATAACCCACTGATCCCTAGGCCACCCACAAGCTGTTGCCACTCTTTCAAATGTTGTAATGTATGCTTCAATATCATCACTGTCCATTAGTCTGGAAATTTTAATGTCCTTTGGGCCACCACTAGGTAGAATAGGTCTAGTAGTTCCAATAGCCTGAATAGCCTTAAGAGTCTCCACCCACCTGGTCTCATTTTGTAGACGGTCTCTCTCATTTTGTAGATGGGCTCTCTCTCTCTCTGCTTCTCCAGCTCGAGCTGTCTCACACATAACCATCTCAGCAAATCATGTACTTCGGAAGGGGGTTCCTCTTCCTTCTCTTTGACATCTTCACCCCCAATAGCTTCTTCTGCTGTCTCTGGTCTCTTTCTCTCAGTCTCTTTCCTTCTGACATCACCCAATCCAGCTGCTAGGGGTAGTTGAAATTTGTCCACCATGGTTCTGGTCCATGTACCTTCCGGTGCAGACATTTCCGCTTTCTCCATCTTCTTCTGCTCCTCCATAATGACTCTGGACAATATCCACAAGAAAGGTGGCTCTCCCTCCCTTGTGATATCCCACTGCTGACACCAAATGTGCTCGTGGGGGTGTCCAATAAAGTCCAGAGAGCAGTCAGGATCTGATATTTCAAAATTTATTAGAAGCAGAAAAAAATAAAATGGACTTAAAGCAGAACTTGTAATAACTTTCAAAAAAAACATAAGGCACAGGAAATCATATCTTTAACAAGAAAGAAAATTCCTGCCAAAAAGGCACCTAGAATCTGGCTAGGCATCTGGTAGGTTTGCCTTCCTACCACACACTGACTCAACACTCCACATTCACCTCCTTTTATTCCAGTGGAGGAGCACATGACTTAGTTAGCTCCTCCCCCAACTTGCATCATAAAAGTGAGACAACCAGGGCCGCTCAGTCCTATAAGGAGTTGGACTGAGAGGGAGCTGGAAGCACTTTACAAGAGAGTTGTAAGTCTAAGGCATTTCTGCATCACATTAGGAGACTTTAGTCCTTTTAAGTTAAACAGTTTTATCTCTCTCCTTTTAACAGTGGCATGCATTGCCTTCTCCCTTTTAAAAGTACTAGTTTAACCTTTTTATTTAAGCAAACAAATAAACACCACTTTTTAAATGATTCTTGGTTACAATTCTGATATGTACCATAATTCTAAGCTTCTCATCCTAAAACTAGCACAAAGGCAGTTAATTTGTTCACAATTCACCAGATAATGAAAACGCCATAACAAACTCTTTTTTCGGCGTCTTCCACTTGCGTTCGCCGCGATCGCACAGTCGCACGATCGACAGTCGAAACGGGGCTTCACATTCGTGCAGGAAAATTAATCAAACAGCTTGTACTGCAAGAACAGAACATTCTAAACATTGGGGCTTTATTATTTAGAGAAAATGAGCTGGAAATAAGGAAAGGGACAGAAAGACTGCTCAAAGCTGGCCAAGCTTGAGTAGGGGAATGACAGGGAAGGAGCGATAGTAAAAGGAAGAGATTAGAAGAGCAGGAGACTGTTGCAACAGATTTTTTTTTAATATTTTAGCCCACAATGTTCTCAAATTACCTCCAAAACATAGGCAGGTAATTACATATGCTCTGTATCCATGAGAGCATATCCAAGTTCGGGGGGGGTCACCGACCCTACCACAGGGACACTGAACAACGGGGTCCAACCGCGCATTGCTTGGGTGCCTATGTGTGCTATGAATGCACCCATACCCACGCCTTCATGCACAAATTATCCACTCTGGGACCCAAGATGGGCAACTGACTGGCTGCCCACCTGGGTCTGCTGCTCAGCCCCAAATGTGCACCAGTGGGGGAGGTGGGGTCACAGACAGGTGGCCAGCATTACTGCACACCGGCATGTTCACACCTGTCCGTGGGCATGGGCGGGGCATGTACCTCTGGCAATTACTTTCCGCCCATTCATACATAGGCCCCATTATTTGTATGTATGTATGTACTATCAGCACCAGGACAGAAAGAGGCCTTTGCCTATGGTTGCGCCCCCTCACTTAGTAGAGACAGTATCTCCGTATTTCTCTTTCAGATGTCAGCTTGCCCAGCCCCAGACTGGTTTTAAAACAATTTTTATATTGTCTTGTTCGCGCAGTGCAAACAACATATTATGGTAGCTTGGTGTGGAGTAGCAGGTTTTGGAGGTGCGGTTGTGTTGTGGCCAATGGCACCACTGCTCTTTTGGGCTGGTCTTTGTGGCATGAATGAAATAGCAAGCTGTCTATGACAACACTGCAAAAGCTTGCCACCAGCTTGAAACAATTTCACCGCTGCAATGAGGGAGTAACCACTCATTGCAGGACATGCCTTGCCTGGTGTAACATTTCAGTAAACATGGCGGTGGCTGTCAGCCGTCCACCTCTCACAATCCCCAGCAAGTCTACTTCGGGGTGCCCAATCCCCCTGTTGACATGCCCCCTCCCCAGTTCATTTGCTGATGGGGGAGCCCAATCCCATTGGCATCATCTCCCCCCAAACACAGACACGCTTGCAGACAGGGGGTCCAATCCCTGTCGGCTTCAGTTCCCTGTCCACAATCTGCCGAGCGGAGTACCCAATCCCCTTCAGCGTCACCCCCCTAAACACAGACACGCTTGCAGAGGGGGGCCCAATCCCTGTCAGCTTTAGTTCCCTGTCCACAATCTGCAGAGGGGGGTGTCCAGTCTCCCTCAGCATCATGCCCCTCATAACACAGACACACTGTCTTTGCTGAAGGGTGCCCAATCCCCTTTGACTCCAGTACCCCCTCCCAAAAAAACACAGGTGGCACACTGGAAGTCCACCCCAGTGGGTCCAAAGCAAACCTGTGGGGGGAAAATCTTCCCACGACGTCTACCCTCTGCACACCCCACCTCCCCGCACCTGCCTCACCCCATACTTACCTCCAGAGCCCGTCATGACGATCTTCGGTGGAGCAGGAACACATCTGCACTCTTCAAAGCTGACTGCGAACTGAAGAAAATCATGGTCAGCTGTATAATGGCATCAATGGGGGGGGGTTCAACTTACGTGGATATCGCGGCCATTTTTGTGACTTTTGGCTCCAGATTTTCAACATGGGGTTCTTGGGACCCCACCTCATGAGTTCAGTCACTGTCATTTTGTTATTTGGTCCCGAAAGATGATTTCAAGGTCACTGCATGGAATCACCTTTCGGGACTGATTAACAAAACAACAGTGCCACTGTTCATGAGGTGGGCTCCCAAAAAACCTATATTGCAAATTTGGTGAAAAATTCAAAAAATGACTGTTATACGCATGCGTTGCACAGTTTCCATGCATGCTCATAAGTTCGAGAATTTTTAATATTTTCACTTCAGATTTTCAACATTGACATTTTTCCACACCTCCCTATGAACAGTACAGCTGTCATTCGTCACATCCTGCCCGAAATGTGTTTTCGCACATCTGATGCACAATAGCGTAGTTGTTGTGGAAAATCAATGTTTGGGACAGATTAATAAAATCACAGTGACACTGTTCATGAGTGGAGGTCTCAAAATGTCTATGTTGAAAATTTGGTGACAAAATTCCACAAAATGACTTTGTTACGAGCGTGCACTGTGCAATTTCCATGTAAGCTCCTAATTTCAAGAATTTTTAATATTTTCACTCCAGATTTTCAAAATTGCAATTTCTTCACACCTCCTTATGAATGGTACAGTTGTCATTTTTCACATCCTGCCCAAAATGTGTTTTCGTACATCTGGTGCAGAATGGCACGGTTACTGTGGGAAATCAACGTTCGGGACTGATTAACAAAATCACAGTGCCACTGTTCATGAGCGGAGGTCCCAAGTGCTTTCATGAGGTGGGGTCACAAAAATCCCATGTTGAAAATTTGGAGTGCAAATACCAACAAATGCCCAGGACGTTAGAGTTTCTAACCGTAACGTCCCACCCTGCAGGGACTGACAGGCGTTGGGGGTGTGACTTTGGATTGTCAGTTGTAATGCTCATTCCATTGCACCCCTGCCACCACCCTGCAGCCACTGACAGGCATCAAGGTGTGCCTTAGACTCTTCAGCCCCAAAGTTCACCCTATTCTCCTATACTGCACCCATCTCAATGTATTTCCTTATGGAATGGGGTGAGCATAAGGCCCGATGGCCCCAAGGCACAATGCAACACTTGTCGGAGTCAGCAGGGTAGGGTGAGGCAAAATGGCATGAGTGTCATAGCCGATGACCCAAAGGCACACCTCAATGCTGTCAGTCTCTGTAGGGTGTGGGTGGGCGTTGGCGTCAGTTCCAAACTTCACTGCCATTCCTATTATGCATGTCTCTAACTCCTGCACTACCAATGCCAATGCCAGCAAGACAACATTTGGCATTGACAAATGCTTGTTTTCTTGTTGGTTCCATAAGTTCTTTGGAACTGCATTACATACTGTATCCCAATGACTCTCAGAGTACAGAAATACTTCCTCATGTTACTTTTACTGTAAATGACATTCCTTTTACAATAGTTCCTTGTTATGTCCTTTGCTTGTTGTATCATTGTTTTGTCTGACGAACCCCATCTGTTCAAGTCTGTGAGAGGCTAAACAACAATAAGTCTTCTCTTTCTACTCTTTAAATGAGTCTAGTTCTGACGTTTGTCTATCTTTGTCTGTCATAGGATGTACCCTCCAATCCATTGATCATCCTTGTCATCCTCTTCTGCATCTCCTTCACACCACTCATCTCTCTGTGCATGTGGCGGGGGCGGAGTGGTGGTGGGGAACCAGAATTGTGAACAGTAGGTAATCTCTGGTCATACATAAGCCCCATGCAGAAGTAGCAACACCTTTTTTCACCTACTAACAAAATGTCTCCTAATGAGGGATATTAAATGATTAGCCCTTTTAATAATTGTGCTACAGTGTTCAGTTGATTTCAGATCAAGTGTGATTACTATGCCAGGGTTCTTTTCTGATTTAGTTTCCTGTAATATGACCCCCTGTCTATGATGTGGTTGTTCAGTTTGTTTTATTCAAATTCAATGTTTGTATGTATGTATGTGTGTGTGTATTTATCATTATATGTATTGAAGTATGTATGTTTTTATGTATTTACGTTTGTACGTGCCGGTGTATGTACAGTATGTATGCTCGTATGAATGTTTGCTTGTATGTATGTTTGTACAGATGCATGTATATATGCCTGTTGGCACATATGTATATATTGATGTATGCATGTACAGTATGTTTGCTTTTATGGGCTTATGAATGTTAGTTTGCATCATGTCTTGCAAACACTGCAGCTTGCTGGGATAGTTTCCTGCAAACAAGGATACTAAATGACGACTTTTGCTGCTTTTTCTGGCAGTTTTTGAAAATGCTTTGGGATTCTGCTGAATGCATAGCTCTGCTTGAGCTAGAACGTGTGGCACAATCCCAAGAATCTTGTGGTGGTTTTTAAAACTATGGACTCCTGTCTCTGCTTCCCTTCCCAAAGGGGAGCACAAAGATGCCTCGATAATACCAAAGAACAAGCAGCCTATTTAAAGGTTCTTTACAGTATCTGCTGACAGAAACAACCGTGGTACTTGGAGGATTACAAAATTGCTCTGGGCTTCCCCAAAGCAGTTATGTAGTGAGTGCAGTTATTGTTCCTAAGGCATGGGCCAGCTATTGAGATACCCCTCCCCAAATTAATCTGGGCTACCCAGTGCACTGTGGAGCTGTCATTTAAACCCAAAGCTCAGCAGCAGAGTTGCTGAATTGGGTCAGATCAACACATTATGGAACTGCCTGACCTTTTCGACTTCATTTCAACTGCACAGCAAAGACTAGCAACCTGCTAAAAATTGTTTTGAACAAATCTAGTAGCTTGGCAGTGAGTCATGGTTTCAGAATACATTACCTCCAGACAGTATGCTTTCATTATTTTAAATATGAAATTAAAATGAAACACTTAAGAAGTAATAAAGGAATAATGTTATATGGACTATGTTTCTGCATATCTTTGGTTGCCATGGCAATATGATGCAGCTTTTTATTGCCTGCAGAATATATAGCTGAAAAGAAAAAGCACACTGTGACTGGTAAAGAAGGCAGGGAGACAGCTAACCTTTCACTGCTTGATAACAACCAGTTTAAATCTTGGCTGGAGTTACAGATTCAATGAGATTAGTGAGTTCCTCTAAAAAGACAGATGGTAAAAGGGTATTGGAAATGAGTAGTAATTAGCAGCTGTTTGTGCAGTTTCTATTTACAGACATTAAATGCATACTTCCAAATAATCCACATGCAACTGTACCTTATAGACAATGTTTTATACAGTTCCCTTTGTGAAATCAAGAATTTGGACTTTTCATCATGTGCAAACAAAAACTCGCTTTTCATCATGTCATGAGTTGGGTACATAATGCTAAGCAGGTGCTATTGACCCATTGGAATACTGTTTACATACTAAGATAGTAATTTAAAGGTCAGAAGGGACTCTGGTCCATCCTGCCAGCCCCTTTCTCAACCTGCTTCACAAGAAGGGATGAAATTAGGATGCTATGCAAACACATACAGAATTCTAGCGATTCCCTGCCCAGTCTACTGCCCAGGGTACCCCGTGATTCCCTTGATAAACAGAAATTTGACCAGACTTTCCTTCAGGGGTTTGTACTGTTTTCATGTCCACTGTCTCTGTTGGTAGGCTGTTCCATAGGTTTACTACTCACTGGGTGAAAGAGTGCTTCCCAACATTGCCCACAAATTAGTGTTTAGAATTCTGTATAGAAACCGGGACATAGTCAAAATTTAAAGTTACTGTTTCCATGAAGAGACCAGAACAGAATGTTGTCCAGAAAGTGCCCCCCTGCTCAAAAAATACAGTTTTTCCAATGCATTTTTATACTGGTACAGTACCATTCCATATGTATCATTTGGGGGTGTGAATATCATTTCTGAATTTAAGAACCTTGCAAACAGCTGCCAGTTAGAAGTAATTTAGCATCCCCTAGTCAGCTGCAGAAGAAACTCTAGATCAAGTGATGGGTATTTTTTACTTCCCTACATAACTGCCTGCCTACTAGAATGAAACAGAGGATTGCATGTCAGATACATCCAGCTATGCCATGATTGAGTGGGGTGGTAACACAGAGCAGCAACCAGTGCTTTGAAGAGTGCATTGATGTCATGCCTCCATGTCACTGAAGGGCACACATGAGTGATAGAAATACTTATGGCTCTCTTCTTGGATGATGCCTGCCCCACGCATGCCTCTGGATCTGTACTTACCAGGACCCACCCTCACATTTATGACAAGAAATAACATATTTGAGATATTCTAATTGGGCTTCCAATGATTTATACTGTGCGGAGATAATATTGCTGTAGGTTTGCAATGATCTCATCCTGGCATAATCCTCCTTGGTCTTTCCGCTGCATTTGAAATGAAGGTACGGTAATAGATCTTCTGAGTGAGTGGGCTTTTTGGAACAGTGCATGCATGGTTCTGGTCAGTCCTTGCAAACCAGGAGCAGTCAACAGTGATAAGAATTTTCAAGTTATGGCCCAGAGCACTGGATTGTGTCAAACCCTAGGGGTTGGTCCTTTCACCTGTACTGTTTGCAGCTTACATAATGCCTTTGGGAGAGATCATTAGGTAGCACAGTGTTGGGTTTCATTGTTATGCAGATGATTTCTGACTACATCTTTCCCTCTTTTGTTAGAACATTGTCTGTCAGGTGTTAAGGGTTGGGTGGCCTCCAACTTGCTGGTGCTGATTCCAAGCAAAATAGAACTTTGACTAGAAGGGGCAGATCAACAGGCATCTTTATTTAAATGCACCTCAAGCTCTGCAGTCTTTGACAGAGTTCAGCTTGAGGCAGAGAAGGTAGTCTGCAGGGTGGGAGTCAGGTTTTGTTGCAGTCAAGAGCTGTTTTTATCATCTAACAACACAGACAGGCAGCACCCCTTTTTAAAACCTGTGGACTAGAAGACCGTAATGCAGGCATGTATCTCCTTACTTCTGGATTACTGCAACACACTTAACAAGGGCTTACCATGTGGCTAGATCTGATGCCCACAGCTAGTTCAGAACATAGCAGTTTGTCTCCTAAGCCCTGTTTGGAGGTCAGAACATTTTGCACTGGTATTTCACAATCGGCAATGGCTGCCTGTCAGGCATAGGATCAGCTACAAGGTTCATTTGTTGACCTTCAAAGCTCTGAATGGATTTGCCACATCCTAGCTCCACAGGTACCTGACCCCATTACCCTGGGAGACCCATGCATTCCTTGGACAAGGGGCTGCTGCATGTCCCTTTATCCCAAGTTCATCTGGCAGGACAGTTGGCCTTTGCTATGGTGGGAAGACAGGCCCAGCACACAAGAATCATTGCTACAAAAGAAATTTACAGAATAAATGTGCAAAGTGCAAACAATGAATCAGTACAATGGATGTTTAGCATGCACAGTGCTGTGCCTCAAACCGAGCCTTCTTCAGGGGCTCATTTCTGTGGTGGCCCTGAGCCTGTGAAATGTATTTCAAGTGGAAATTTATCAGATCAACTCATTCTTTTCAAGCTTAGACTTTGGCATCATTTATTTAGCCAAGCCTTCCTTAGTTTTTCTGTGTAGCGGGTATTATTATTTCTCTTACATTTATTGCTGAACATATGATATCTAATTATATATACAGTATTACCCTTGCTATTCATTGCTAATTTAGTTGATAATTTATTTTATGATTCTGTTGCCTAGGAGTGTTCTAGTAACATTAAGTGACATTAAAACCTATCTGTCTGCCTAATATTGCAGACTCCCCCCCCCCAACCCATACATTTCATTACTTTTTCCCCAGTTTGTCCATTAGAAAGAGAATCCCATATGGAGGGTAAAAAGTGGAGCAAGCAGTGAGAAACTTTGTACCTTGACCAACCAGTCTGAAACACAATGCTACCCACAGTGTGAGACATGGAATCCTCAGACCTGAAGGAGTGACAAGCTGTAGGAAAGTCAAGTAGGAATGCATGATACAGACTCCATTAAGTCATTTTGCATTTGGCATGTAACGAGCTGTGATGTGAGCCACATAAGCACTGACAGCAGGAAAAGCAGCATGATTTAGTTATCAGTGAATTGTACATTCTATTCTGCAAGCCATTTTTATGTTTGCTTGCACGCATGTGCAAGAAACATAGTGCCTTCATCGGAGATTTCGGAGGTGTGTCACCTTCTCCTCCAATTCAGTCAGTGGGCTGGCAGGCGCGGCCCCTGTAAGCCAATGCATTTTGGAGCTGTCTATGACATGCTCCAAAATGCAGTAACTCTGATTGAAAGGAGGAGCTACACTTGAGTGAGCACCGATAAAGATATCGGCTGCTCACGCGCTCCCCACGCACAGACAGGCGTGCGGCTCCCCATACTGTATAGCCGACGGGTGCCCAATCCCTATCAGCTGAGCTCATGCCCCCAGTTGCTGAGCTGCGTCCCCACCTCCCGTTGTAGGTGCCACGCTGGGAGCCCACTCCAGCGTGGCAAGCACTGTAGTCCTTTGGCCGGCAGGGTTGCCCAATCCCTGTCAGCTGAGCATCCCCCCAAGTCCTTGTGCCGCTGAGGGCCCACCCAGCGTGGCAAACCTCCACACGTCTTTTTTTTTTAAACCTGCAAAATAAAACTGTCCGCGCGGCCTCAACCCTCCCATGAACCCGCACCCACCCACCGCGCATCCAGCCTCCCACACCCCCCACCATACTTACCTCCGGACTCCGGTGCGACATTCTTGGTGGACTGGGAACACGTCTGCACTCTTCAAAGCCGACCGCGAACTGAGGAAATGCCAGTAAGCTGTATAATGGGTTACATGGGGGGTTCAACTTTATTGCATATCTCAGGCATTTTGGGGAATTTTTGCACCAAATTTTCAACATGGGGTTTTTGGGACCCCTTCTCATGAATTATGTCACTGTCATGGCGTTATTCAGGCCCGAAGGGTGATTTCACGCAGTGACTGTGCAGTGACTGCGAAATCACCCTTCAGGCCTGAACACCACCATAACAGTGACATCATTCATGAGAAGGGTCCAAAACCCCATGTTGAAAATTGAGTCCAAATTCCAAAAATGACTGTTTTACTAGGGTGCGCTATGCAGTTCCTACACAGGCTCGTAAGTTCAGCAATTTCAATATTTTACTCCAGATTTTCAACATTGCCATTTTACCACACCTTCTTATGAGTAGTACAGCTGCCATTTTCATGTCACCCAAAACGTGTTTCTGCCCATGTAGCACACAATGGCATGATCGATTATCTTGAGATCAATATGCGGGACAAATTAAGAAAATCACAGTGACACTGTTCATGAGCTCAGGTGTTAAAATGGCTATGTTGAAAATTTGGTGAAAAAATTCCTAAAAATGACTGTTTTACGAGCATGCGTTGCACAGTTCCTACGCACACTCGTAAGTTCAGCGATTTTCAATATTTTCACTCCAGATTTTCAACATTGCCATTTTACCACACCTTCTTATGAGTAGTATAGCTGTCATTTTTCACATCTCACCCAAAACGTGTTTCCGCCCATGTAGCGCACAATGGCACAGTCGGTGTGCGAAATCAATGTACGGGACAAATTAATAAAGTCACAGTGACACTGTTCATGAGCAAAGGTCTTAAAATGGCTATGTTGAAAATTTGGTGAAAAAATTCCTAAAAATGACTGTTTTACGAGGGTGCATTGCGCAGTTCCTACGCACACTCGTAAGTTCGCGAATTTTCAATATTTTCACTCCAGATTTTCAACATTGCCATTTTACCACACCTCCTTATGAGCAGTATAGCTGTCATTTTTCACATCTTGCCCAAAATGTGTTTCCACCCATGTAGTGCACAATGGCGCAGTATGTGCAAAATCAATGTATGGGACACATTAAGAAAATCACAGTGACACTGTTCATGAGCAGAGGTCTTAAAATGGCTATGTCGAAAATTTGGTGAAAAAATTCCTAAAATGACTGTTTCTGAGCGTGCGTTGCACAGTTCCTATGCATGCTCGTAAGTTTGCAAATTTAATATTTTCACTCCAGATTTTCAGCATTGCCATTTATTATACTTCCTTATGAACAGTACAGCTGCCATTTTTCATATGTAGCCCAAAATGTGTTTCGCACATGTGGCGCACAATGGTGCTGTTGGTGCTGAAAGCAATGTTTAGGACAGATTAAGAAAATCACAGTTACACTGTTCATGAGCAGAAGTCTTAAAATGGCTATGTTGAAAATTTGGTGACAAAAGTCCATAAAATGACTGTGTTACAGTGAGCAATGCGCAGTTTCCACGCACCCTCGTAAGTTCATGACTTTGTAATATTTTCAGTCAGATTTTTCACCAGTGGCATTTTTTCACACTTCCTTATGAACAGTACAGCTGTCATTTTTCACAACATGGCTGAAGTGTGTTTTCACTTTCAGGCTGCAGGGGCGCGCAATTGCGCTGTGGGAAATCATTGTTCGGCACAGATAAAGAAAATCACAGTGACACTGTTCATGATCGGAGGCACCAAAATGCCTGAGTTGACAATCTGCTGTAAAATATCCCAAACCTAATTATATTACGGGTGTGCGTTGCACAGTTTCTATGTACGCTCATGACTTCACCATTTTTTTAAATATTTTTACTGCAGATTTGCAACATTGTCATTTTTTACACCTCCCCATGAACAGTACAGCTGTCATTTTTTACATCCTGTTCGGAATGTTTTTGCACCTGTGGTGCTAAATGCCGTAGTCACTGTGCATAAGCAGCTTTCGGCTAACAAACTGATATTCCCCCTGTTCATGAGGTGGGGTCACAAAAAAAACATGTTGAAAATTTGGAGTGAAAATACCAACAAATGCCTGAGGTATTAGGGTTTCCAACCATAACGCCCAACCCTGTAGAGAATGACAGGCATCAGGGGTGTGACTTAGGATTCTTGCCTGTAATGCTCATACCATTCCACACCCTGCAGCCAGTGAGAGGCATCGAGGTATGTGTTGGACTCTTCAGCCCCAAAGTTCACCCCATTCTCCTATATCGCACCCATCTCACCGCATTTCCTAATGAAATGGGGAGTGCATAAGGGCCAAAGACCGCAAGGAACACCGTGACACTTGTCAGTGTCTGCAGGGTGGGGTGTGGTGAAATGGCGAGGCCGTTATGCCTGACGACCCAAATGCACACCCCAATGCCTGTCACTCTCTGCAGGGTGGTGGTGGGGTTGGCTTCAGTTCAGTACTTCACTGCCATTCCTATTACGCAGCTCTGTAACTTCTACATTACCACTGCCAATGCCAGCAAGCAAACATTCGGCATTGACAAATGCTTGTTATGTTTGCTTGCATGCATGTGCAAGAAACATAGTGCCATCATCGGAGTTTTCGGAGGTGTGACAGCCCTCTTCCAATTCAGTCAGTGTGTTTGCAGGCACGGCCGCAGTTCTCCAATGCCTGCTGGAGCTGTCTATGACAGCTCCAAAACTCAGTGGCATACAGTTGAAAGGGGGAGCTACGCTTCAGTGAGCAGCGATCAGGTATCGCCTGCTCATGCGCACTCCACCTACACACACACACACACACACACACACACACTCACACACATGCTGCTGCTCCCCCCCAACGCACGCACTGTATAGCCAACAGGGGTGCCCAATCCTCCGTTGGCTGTGCTGCGCCCCCCCCGAAACACAGTTTCATATGCCAGACTGGGTGCCCACCCCAGCGTGGCTACGTCCGTACATTGATTTTGCACACCGACTGCGCCATTGTGCACCTTCTTATGAGTAGTACAGCTGCCATTTTTCACATGTCACCCAAAACGTGTTTCAGCCCATGTAACGCACAATGGCGCAGTCGGTGTGCAAAATCAATGTACGGGACACATTAAGAAAATCACAGTGACACTGCTCATGATCAGAGGTCTTAAAATGGCTATGTTGAAAATTTGGTGAAAAAATTCCTAAAAATGACTGTTTTACAAGCGTGCATTGCAGAGTTCCTACGCACGTCATAAGTTCGCAAATTTTCAATATTTTCACTCCAGATTTTCAACATTGCCATTTTACCACACCTCCTTATGAGCAGTACAGTTGTCATTTTTCACATCTTGCCCACAACGTGTTTCTGCCCATGTAGCGCACAATGGCGCAGTCGGTGTGCAAAATCAATGTATGGGACACGTTAAGAAAGTCACAGTGACACTGGTCATGAGCAGAGGTGTTAAAATGGCTATGTTGAAAATTTGGTGAAAAATTCCAAAAATGACTGTTTTAGGAGCGCCGCGTTGCGCAGTTCCTACGCACGCTGGCAAGTTTGTGAATTTATAATATTTGCACACCAGATTTTCAACAGTGCCATTTTACCGCACTTCATGAGCAGTACTGTCATTTTTCACATCCTGTTCGAATGTGTTTTGCACCTATGGTGCCAAATGCCATAGTCGCTGTGCAAAAGCAGTTTTCGCCAACAAACTGATATTGCCACTATTCATGAGTGTGGGGTCACAAAAAACATGTTGAAAATTTGGAGTGAAAATACCAACAAATGCCTGAGGTGTTAGGGTTTCCGACCATAACGCCCCACTCTGTAGAGAATGACAGGCATCAGGGGTGTGACTTGGGATTCTTGCCTGTCATGCTCTTACCATTCCACCCCCACCCACACCCTGCAGCCAGTGAGAGGCATCAAGGTGTGCCTCGGACTCTTCGGGCCCAAACTTCACCCCATT
This sequence comes from Neoceratodus forsteri, assembly GCA_016271365.2. Lineage (NCBI taxonomy): Eukaryota > Metazoa > Chordata > Ceratodontiformes > Ceratodontidae > Neoceratodus > Neoceratodus forsteri. The sequence goes on from CM028132.1 coordinate 459,982,554, forward strand.
CTCCTGTACCGCACCCATCTCACCATATTTCCTGATGGAATGTGGTGCGCATAAGGGCCAAAGACCCCAAGGCACACCGTGACACTTGTCAGTGTCTGCAGGGTAGGGTGTGGTGAAATGGTGTGGTCATTATGCCTGACGACCCAAAGGCACACCCCAATGCCTGTCACTCTCTGCAGGGTGGTGGTGGGGTTGGCTTCAGTTCAATACTTCACTGCCATTCCTATTATGCAGCTCTGTAACCTCTACACTACCAATGCCAATTCCAGCAAGCAAACATTCGGCATTGACAAATGCTTGTTATGTTTGCTTGCACACATGTACAAGAAACATAGTGCCACCATGTGAGTTTTCGTAGGTGTGCCTCCCCCAGTCCCAATGCCCTGCTCCCTTTTGCAGGCGCGGCTGCACCACGCCAATGAATGTCCGAGCTGTCTATGACAGCCATTCAGATGCAGTGCCGTACAGCTGAAAGTGGAAAACCGCTGCAATCAGCGGTTGTAATGTGTAGACAATTTGCATACTGCCGTCGGCAGGTAATTTACATACTATCGTCGGCAGTATGCAAACTGCCTACACTCAGCACTGCATCCTGAACGGAGCTGTCATAGACAGCTCCTTGAAATCCCCCCCAACACTCAAGTAGCATGCTGGGAGCCCCAGTGTGCTCATGTGCTCCCCCCACGCTGCACACAGTATGGCTGACGGGGGTGCCCAATCCCCCGTCGACTCTGCGGCGCCCCTCCCACAGACTTCTAGGTGCCATGCTAGGAGCCCACCCCAGTGTGGCAAAAGTGAGCATGGCGACGGGGGTGCCCATCCTCCGTTGGCCCCACTGACCCCCCCACAAAAAAAAACTTTTGGCTGCCATGCTGGGAGCCCACCCCCGTGTAGCACAAGTCCCGCGTCATCTTCCTAAAAAAAAAGACACTTGAAAACAAAACAACCTGTGCCCACCCTCTGTGCATCCACCTCCCCACACACCCCTGACCCCATACTTACCTCCGGATCCCTGCATGACGATTTTCGGTGGACCAGGAACATGTCCACACTCTTCAAAGCCATCCGCGAACTGAAGAAATGCCGGTAAGCTGTATAATGGCATAAATGTTTTTTTTTTTCAACTTTGGTGCATATCTCGGCCATTTTTGGGAATTGTTTCACCAGATTTTCAACATGGGATTTTTGGGGCCCCACCTCATGAACACAGTCACTGTCATTTTGTTATTCGGTCCCGAAAGGTGATTTCGCGATCACTGCATGGAACCACCTTTCTGGACCCAGTAATGAAACGACAGTGTCACAGTTCATGAGGTAGACCCCGCCCAGAACTCTATGTTGAAAATTTGGTGAAACAATTCCCAAAAATGACTGTTTTATAAGCGTGCGTTGCGCAGTTCCTATGCACGCTCGTAACTTAGCAAATTTTTAATATTTTCACTCCAGATTTTCAACATTGCCATTTTACCACATCTCCTTATGAGCAGCACAGCTGTCATTTTGCATATCCTGCCCAAAAGGTGTTTTCGCGCATGTAGCACCCAATGACACGGTCAGTGTGCGACATCAATGTTAGGGACAGATTAAGAAAATCATAGTGACACTGTTCATGAGCAGAGGTCTTAAAATGGCTATGTTGAAAATTTGGTCACAGAAGTCCATAAAATGACTGTGTTATGAGCGTTCATTGCACAGTTTCCACGCACCCTCGTAAGTTCACGAATTTGAACTATTTTCAGTCCAGATTTTCAACATTGGCATTTTTCCGCACCTCCTTATGAACAGTACAGCTGTCATTTTTCACACCCTGGCTAAAATGTGTTTTTGCACTTCTGGCACAGAAATGCGTGGTCACTGTGGGAAATCAGTGTTTGGGACAGATTAAGAAAATCACAGTGACACTGTTCATGAGCGGAGGTCCCAAAATGCCTGCATTGACAATCTGCTGTAAAATATCCCCAAACTAATTACATTATGGGTGTGCATTGTGCAGTTTCTACGCATGCTTTGGACTTCACTTTTTCTGCAGGGAGGTGGTGGGGCTGGCTTCAGTTCAATACTTCGCTGCCATTCCTATTATGCATCTCTCTAACTCCTACATTACCAATGCCAATGCCAGCAAGCAAACATTCAGCATTGACAAATGCTTGTTAAGGTTGCTTGACATAGCCAGCAGGCTTATTGGGGTCACAGAAAGTATTTGTTTGAAAGGAAAAGGAAGTGGAAAATGTGCCCTTCCCTTAGGGACTAGATTTGTGTGTGCCTCTGCCTAACCCTGCCTGTTTGAGGATAGTCCTTTAGAGATACTGTATAAGGGCGTGTGTAGTATAGCAAGTTACACATACCCAGTGATGCAAAGCATAGTGGAAGTGTATGTAAATCACCATACAGGGACTTCCCTTGATGCTTTGCATTATTAAGGTACATAAAATGTTATATTTCTTTGAAGCAGCTTTGTTGACAATGCCTCTAGATCTTTCTTCAGTGCTGAAGTTCTTTTAAATTGCTGTTGTATTTTGTGCACATCAAGCCCCATATAAATGAGATCACAAGTCAGGTCCCTTCCTTTCCCAGGGCTGAGATAACAGGGGCCATATCTGTAGTCACAGTGGTGGTAGTGGCACTATTCAGGGGTAGTACAGAGCTCTGTTTACCAATACTCACAACAACTGCAGTATACATACAGATGCTGCTGTCTGCAGGGGGGTGAATATTCTGCTCTGACAGCAGCACAACATACACTAATGTAAACTGCATGCCCACATGTTAATGCTTTCACATAGGCTGTATAATCACTAGCATAATGGACCGTAACTTCCATGTGGTTCCACCCATGGCACAACACGAGGCGTGCTACTGCCAAAGCTGTTACCTAACTCCTCTTACCATGTACTTTGATGTCCATGCTAGTATTCTCCTGTATATATCATTTCTCACCAGTCTGCTCAGCTGTCCCAGTGGCCCTGGAGTCCAGTGTGAAGGGCTGTCCACATCCCTGACGTCAAGTGGGTCTTCCCTCTCTAGTTCCATTCTCTTCCATTATTGTTGTTGCTGATGTATTGTCGTTGCTGATGCTTTGCTGTCAGTGGTACTGTGGACTGCCTAACCCTTGCTAGTGCTAGAACAAACATTCCTGCTCACAAGGCAGCGACCCCCCTGTGCCTACCATGGCAGGGCTCAGTGCACCTTGTGACTGAGGCATAACAGCAGCAGGGAGCCACTGTGCATAGCACATTGCCTATGTGCATACCATTGCCTCATTAAGTCAGACTCCCCCACCCCTTTCTATATGCTGACACATTGACTTGTGCACAGGGAAAGATTTGCAACCTTTTAATGTTAACCAAAAAAAGTTACCAATTTACTATTTCTTCATGGACTATATTTGTGTGTGCCTCCACCTAACCCTTCCTTCCCAAAGATTCCCCCCCCTAGAGATGGCATATACAAACTTATATACAGTAGTATACCAAATTACATATACCCCACTAATGCAAAGCATCATGGGAAGCATATACAAATCACCATGCATTATCTTCCCACGATGCTTTGCATTAGCAAGGTATGTAGAATTTGGTATTTCTTTGAAAATTTTGTTGTCCATGCCCACATAGGGTATTTTTTTGTCATTTTTCATTTTTTTATTTTTTATCCTTGTGAGCCTGATGAGCAAACCGCCCGTTTTCACAGGCAACAAGTAGGGTAAATCTTGCTTCAGTGATTTTGCACTGATGTTCTTCACTTTTAAATTGCTTTTCTAGTTTAAACTCACTATAATCAATAAATGAGATCACGAGGCAGGTTTCTTTCTCGCCATGGTCTGGGATAACAGAAGTCTTTGAAAAATGATGTGCGACCCAAAACATGTCAGACTGGTTGGGAGCTTGAAAGCTTTTTAAAGTAAATAAAAATATGGACTAAAGTTTTTATTTCTATAGTATTTTTTGGCATCCCAGTCTCAGGTTCATGTGTGCTAGAAACTCTTGTGGACATGATAACAGAAGATATAGAGACATTTGCAGTGGTGGGTTGTGTTAACTACTTTACCACCACCCACAGAAACTGTCATACACAACTGGGTGGTGCTGTATTCTTCCCTTGTGACAGCAGCACAGCATACATATACAAACTGCCTGTCCAGGTGTCAGTAGTTATACATAGGCTGGGTGACATTTAACATGCCAATCTGCAGCAGTGCAGGGGTCAGCCCGTTGCATGGCACCAGGTGCACTGCGCTACTGCTGAAGTCATTCTTCTACTCCCTTTCCCCATAACTTGATGGCCAAGCCAGTATACCATCCCTCATCAGTCTCACCCTTGAATCTCATGAATTCTTGTCTATATCCTTTATGGCCAATCTCCCATCCTTAGCCCCCTTCCCTTTTGTTACTGTTATTGGCAGCACTGCATGCTACCTAGCACTCCCCGCTAGAACAAAAGTTTTGGATTGCAAGGCTGCAACACATGCAAGAACTACCATGGCAGGGGTCACCACCCCTTGTGAGTGGAGGGTGGGGTTGAGATCACTGGGGAGATGACAGTGCAGCCAATAATATAGCGGCGCTGCACTGGTGAGGTGCTGTCCTTTGGATGAGATGTTAAACCAAGGCCCCTTCTGCCCATCTCTGGTCACTGTCCAGGTGGAAGTAAAAAATCCCTTGGCACTTACTGAAGAAGAGCAGGGGAGTTTCCCCAGTATCATGGCCAACACTCCCTCCCATCAATAAACAAGGTCCACGCAGCCCACCCCCCAGGATGCACCTGAAAACAAGCTATAACAGCTTAGTGTGCCTTTCCTGGGCAAACATAACAAATAAAAAAATAAATGTTTATATGCTGTTCCTTGATGGTTTTCCCTTTTGTTTCACTGGTCCCGAAATCCTGGGAACTGGTTGTTCACATCCTTGCCATCCAGTAGATTTGCCCTTCAGCAGATTCATTCCCTTCTGCTACTGTTCTTGGTGGTGCGGTGCACTGCCTAACCTTTCCATCTTCTGGAAGGAACATTCTGGCTGGCAGAGTTGTGACCCCTGAAAGAACTGCTTTCGGCAGTTCTACTAAGGCAGAGATCAGTGTGCCTAGTTACTGGGGGTGAAGGTGCTGGAAAACTGCTGTACACAGCACAGAATCACTGTGCATAACAGTGTTTTCATTAAGTCAGACTCCCCCTCTCCCTTTCCCTGTACTGGTGCACTGACCTGTGAATTTTTGTAGGAAAACACTTGTGATCTGATTGTGTATAGCACAAAGGAGCGCAATGCGGAAATGTACCAAACTGTGGTCACAAAGTAAACCTTCCTTCCTTCATGGACTGTATTTGTGTGTGCCTCCACCTAACTCTGCCCGCCCAAGGATCAGTACATAGAGATTGTATATTGTGACTCATATAGTATACCAAATGACACTTACCGTACAACTGCAAATCATAGGACATATAGACAAATCATCATGCAAATTCTTCACATGATGCTTTGCATTAGTGAGACATATGTAATTTAGTGTTACTTTGAAACTTGGCTTTCTGCCAGTGCCTTTTTTTTTTTTCATTTCAAGCTTGCCACAACCCAAATAAATGAGATCACAAGGCAGGTTCCTTCCGCACACACTTTCTTGAGATAACAGGGGATCAACACAGATGTTAAGAGGTAGGTGGTACAATTTGGGAGTTGTTCTGGGTTCTTTGTGCGTCCACCCACAAAATCTGCCATATACAAATGGGTGTCACTGTTTGGAGGGGTGGATCTCCTCAGTGACAGTGATGCAGCATACACGTATGCCAATTGCCTGTTCAGATTTTATTGATCACATATGGGCTGTGTTGTGTGACCTATAACAAAGTGGACTGTGGCAGCTGCAGGTGTCAACCCATGGTATGTGCACAATGGACCTACTGCCAAAGTCATTCCTCTCACCCCTAGCCTTCCTCACCAGTCTACTCTGGTGGGCCAGTGTCCATGGAATACATGATGAAAAGCAGCATGGGTGTGTCAGGGAAGTCTTGCTAGACAAACTTGGTATTGTTCTGTGATTGGATCACCTAGGCAATAGACAGAGGAAAGGCAGTAGATCTGCTCTACTATGACTTCAGCAAGGACTTCGATTCGGTACCATACAGAAGGCTGCTGAAGTCATCAGAGGACTTGGAAGTGGGTTTAGTTGGGTTAGTCAGAAAATGGGCTAAGGGTGAGGAAACAAAGAGTAGTGGTTAACAGGGCTAAATCAGGGGACAGAAAGGTCACAAGTGGAGTGCCATAGGAATTGATCCTTGGACCTGTCCTGTTTAATGTCTTCATAAGTGAGACTGGGGAGGGAAACCGGGGAGTTGTCTCTTTGTTAATGTCACAAAGCTATGCTACAGGGTGGATCATGAGGAAGGGATGCAGACGCTCCAGACGAACCTAGAGAAACAAGAGAAATGGTGTAAGTTCTTGCAGTTGAGGTTCAATACCAAGGAGTGCAAAGTAATGAATGTACTAAGGAAGACAGAATCCACACACAGAATACTGGATGAGAGGACTTATATTGACAAAGGAGAGAGATCTGGGAGTCATAATCAGTGACTCCCTCATGCAAACAAGTCAATGCAACAAAGTATACAGAAAGGCATGGAGGATGCTGGTAGTATAGGGGGAGGGTTTGACAGTAGGAATAGTGAGGCGGTTCTGCCACTGCACAGATCCCTGGTGAGGCCTCATCTGGAGTACTGTGCCCAGTTTTCGAGCCCCCACCTAAGGACAGACATTAACAGGCTAGTCAATACAGGGAAGGGCCACCAAAGTGATCCAAGGCAAGCAGGGCATGTCCTATGAAGAATGGCTGGAGGCCCTAAACATGTATATGCTGGAGGCCAGGCAGAAGCAGGGGAAATGACAGAAATGTGCAAGTTTCTCTGTGGTGTAAACCAGGTAAACAGCAAGGACCTATTTAAAGGAAATAGGGATGCAATCACTGGGGGCATGCCTGGAGGCTGGTGTGGGGGCAAATTAAGGAGAAACCTGAGGAAGTTCTACTTCACTGAGAGGGTGGTGGAACCCTGGAACAGACTGCCACTGGAAATTGTGGGGACAACTACCCTTAATGGAATCAAATAGGACTGGAACAGGGCAAGGGGCTCATAGTCTCAAAGGAGCAGTAAGGGTTGAAAGGTTGGGTAGCGGTGGGAAGCGAGACAGACCACCAGGACAGTAGGTTGGTGGGATGAGGTTGTATAGTAACAGCAGACTCGATAGACCTTTGATCTCCTTCTGCTGTCAGATTATTATCTATGTTTTTATTGAATACTGTGAACTGGTTGTCAATGTCTTTTCTATACAACAGATTCCCCCCTCCATAGTCAAGTTCCCTTCTGTTATTGTTGACAGCGGTGCCTAACCATTCCCCTGCTGAAACTAAGATTTTGGCTTACATTATATACTTTACAAGAAAATGTAAAAGCAGCCATTGATGACTGTAGCCAAGTTTTGTTACTGCAGGCATGCCATTAGTAATTGATTCATAATGTAACTAAACACACAAATTGTATCTTCAGGCTGTGAATGAGTTGGTAATGAAATGCAAACTTACAGTAAAACTCCACAAAACAGCTTCCCTGCCTCAGCTAATATTTATCCCCAATTAGGTTTTTAGCCATTAAATAACATTTTTAAATACCTGAAAATATACTTTTTACAACTCTTTCCTACTGCACTGTAACACCTAATTGAAAGACATGTCCACAGCCATCTCACAGGCCACAGCTAGCTTCTGGAGGCTACGAAGCACTACCGAGTAATGGCAGAGGTTGGCAATGATCATAAGCATATACCCCATGACAGAAGGAGGTTAATGTCTATAAGATGTCCGTGGGCATGTCTTTCATTTGGAAGTTCCAGCACAGTAGGAAAAGCAGCAAAAAATGTATATTTGAAGGTATTTAAATGTTCATGTAATGCCTAAAAAAACTAATCAGAGAGTACATATTGGCTGGGTAGGGGAGACATTTTGTTCAATTTTCTGTAAATGCAGTCTGCATTGTAACTTCATTATAACAGGAGGCCCATTGCCAGGCTGTACCAATGCAGCATAGCTTTCAGGATAGTGAAATGCCCTGGTGCATGTTGATATGCCATTCTCAGCTGTGGTTATGAATGCTTTTTGGGGTGTTAGCAAGTGCAAAGCTTGTTTGCCCTCACTAACATCTGCTCTACTGATCTGAATTGTGAACGTGTGGCAAGAAGGACTGCAAGTCTGTGTGTAACCCCCCACTCCCCTCCCCAATGTCTAGCGGCAAACAAAAAACATGATCTTCCCAGGGAGGCGCAGGCAGCCCAAACACACAGAAATCTCACCAGACATAATCCCACGGGTTTAGAACCTTGGAAAAAACATTCGGGCCTACCTGAAGACATCTTCAAAACAGCTGGGAAAACTTCAGGGATAGTGGCCATGAAAACACACTGGGCACCCCAACCCCATACAGAGGTCATCGGCTTCTAGGCGCCTTTCTTCTTCAGCTGCAGGACCCCCCTTTTGACCCTGAAGCCACAGAGGTGCAGGATTTTAAACTAGGCCCCCTGAAAAGGAACTCATTTGGAAGGTTAAAAATCTTTACAGATTTACATTTCATTAGGATCTTCATTCACAAACTGAGACCAACTCCCGATGCTTTACTAAAACAAAATCACTTTATTTCTACTGAGCCCAAATGATTTAGAAGGGCTGCAGGGGTACACTTAAGACTTGAAGTCAAACTTTTGCTCCATGGGGCTTACATTTTAAATGAATAGGGATGGCAGAAATTAAGGCAGAGCAAAATCTTTTATGACTCACACATACAGCAGATTTGATTTTTCCCCAGGAACCTAATGACCTACTTAACTTGGACTGTGAAGACCCAAAGATCCCTACGGCACTGGCAAGTACCTGACACTTCAGTGATTAAGCTAGCTGGTGCGTTATCCTTTTTTTTCCCTCTCCACGGGAAAGCATACAGCTTCTCCCTAACCCATTCCCTGGCTCTTTCTTCCTACCTTACAAGTGACAAGGATGGTACGGTACCAGCATAACCCACCACACCATACCCCAGTGCTCTCACACCAAGGTCACTCTCTTGATCTGTCCAGTCTCCCAACATCTCCTGCCTCTCCAACCAGCATCCTGGCTGTTCCGTGGGACTGACCCAAATATGACTGCTGCACAACTGTCCCTTCCTCATCAACCACTTGCTGCCTGGTATGTGCAAACCAGCACCCAGGGAATACCTGCAGGGCACTCCTCGGCCCACTCGGCTAAAGACAGGCAGCCCCGAGGCCTGTCCCTCCAAACAGGCTCTTTACATGGGTAGAGGCTCCCCCTTGGCCCCCTCACCAGTGTCCCTGGGCCGCCTTGCAACCCGAGCTGCAGCAGTCCTGCCACAACCAACCGCAACCCCAAAAACCCAAGACCACTTCCAATCTACCAGGGCCTAAATCGGGTCCTGGGGCCTACCTATCCTGCACCTCCATTACTCTCCCTACCACCTCCCAGAGCCCGGGAACCCACAATAAATGTTCGCAGCTACCTGACTCTTGGAGCCCTCCCATGGATGCTCACCCAGGTGACCTGATGCATCGCTGCTGTAGAAGCCAGCCTGCCTAAAGTGGGGGGTCCACCACCCTGCACTGCCCTGCAGTGCCTGTTGATGTCCTGCTTTCTCCTCCTCCTCCTCCTCAAAGGAAAAAAAAGAAAGGTTCCTCTTCCTGTCCTGCCTATTTATATCCCTAAAACCCTACTCTCTGCTTCCACCAAGTGGCAGCAAACAGAAATTGCACCCCTAGGGCACTAAAATCCCTAAACACTGGGGGCAACTGAAAGAAAAAGGGGTCCCTAAAGGGAGCCTGAGCCTCTCTTAAAATGAGGGGGGCTTACATGTGTTTGAAAGTTATAGGTGGCCACACAATGATGCTGGTGCAAAGTATCCTTTTTGTATCATCCCAACTGTGGCAGAGAATTGGTCCTCAGATGTCTGGCACCTACAGTGATGTCAGCCAGGATCAGATGAAGTGTCACAGTGTGTCACAGTGTCCTGCATGACAACTGCCATTGAATTGCTAAGTTTCCTGCAGAATTCTGCAGAATAAGGTCATCTGATCCTGACGGACACCACTGTAGATAATCTTGATATACCTCTATGGAGCAAGAGCCAGGAAACTACCATCCAGTTAGTCTAACTTCAGTGGTAGGAAAACTGATGGAGTCTGTGCTGAAGGAAAGAATTGTTGCTTTTTTTGAGGAAAGTGGTCAGCTTGACTCAAAGCAACACAGTTTCACAGCAGGGAGGTCCTGCCAGACAAACCTGGTAGGTTTCTTTGACTGGGTCACCAGAACAGTCAGAACAGTGGATCAGGGTGGGGCAGTGGATGTGGTTTACCTGGACTTCAGTAAGGTGTTTGACTCGGTTCCGCACAGGAGATTAGTCAATAAAGTGGAGAACACTGGAGTTGGGTTTAAGGTAACAGGCTGGGTCAGGAACTGGTTAAATGGGAGAACACTGAGGGTATTAGTAAATGGCACCTTGTCAGAGGAGGGTAGGGCGACTAGTGAGGTTCCTCAGGGCTTGGTTCTGGGGCTGATCCTCTTCAACATATTCATCAGTGACATTGCTGATGGACTGAAGGGAAAGGTGTGCCTGTTTACTAATGACACCTAAATTGGCAACAGGGTTGATGTACCAGAGTGGCAACAAAGCAGGGAATCTGATCTCTGAAAGCTGGAGGAATGGTCAAGGATCTGGCAATTGAAATTAAATGCCAAAAAATGTAAAGGCATGTACCTGACAAAACATAACCCAGGGAAACTGTATTCGATGGGAGGGGAGCAGCTGGTGGATACAAAGGTAGAGTGAGACCTGGGGGTGATCATTTCAGATGACTTCAAGGTCAGCAAACAATGTGAGAAGGTAGCACTAAAAGCTAGTGTCATCCTGGGATGCATAGGACGGGGCATCACAAGCAGGAGGCATGAAGTGATCATGCCTCTGTAATGATCCCTGGTAAGACCCCACCTGGAATACTGCATCCAGTTCTGGAGGCCACTCCTCAGGAGGGACATAGATAGGCTGGAGACGGTGCTGAGAAGAGCAACAAAAAATGGTCCAGGGTTTGCACCAGAAACAGCACAAAGCCAGACTCAGTGAACTCAATCTATACTCCCTAGAGCAGCGCAGGAATCTGGGGGACATGATAGAGACATGTAAATACCTGAAACACAACAATAAGGTACAGATGCAGAACTTCTTTCAGGTAAAAGGCTATAGCAGGACAAGAGGGCATGACCTTCACCTCAAGGGAGGTAGGTTCAGGAGCAATATGAGAAAATTCTTCTTCACAGAGCGTGTTGTTGAACTGTGGAACAGCCTGCCAGAGGGAGTGGTGGGGGCGAAGATGGTGGGGGAATTCAAGCAGGCATGGGACAGGCATTGCGAGATACTCTAGAAGGCAGCTAAGTAGGGGGGTTGGAGTTAACATGGCTGTAGCAAGCAGCATTTTTGAAGAGCTCTTAACTGGCATTTTTTTTCAAAAGCTAAAACATCCTCTTTTGGGTGAATCTTCGGTTTCAAAATTCATGGCAGACAAAAGGAAGATGCTATCTTCCACTTCGTCCGAAGAATTCACATCACCAAAGATAAAACCACTAGAAAAATATTTCAGAGCAGAATCTGGGAAGGAAGGCATTCAGAGAACTGGGGGCAGTAGCTCTGGCCTCGGGAGAGGGATGGCCGACTGCCTGCCTGCAAGAACCCACCAAAGCTTTTACTGGATCCTCTGTAACAAATAACAGCTCCAACAAACCTATGATCCCTGAAGCCACTGTATTGAAAAGGAATACATCGTCTTTACCATTAAGTAAAAACCTACCACTCTCTTCCTTTGTGGTTGAACCTTTGCAGCCTGAAGATACATTGTTCGTGTCCATTGCAAAGACTGCCAAGGAGCTGGAACCCACTGCTGGGAAGAGGTACACAATAAATGCTCTTGGAGAGAGTTTAGAAAAGCTTGTTGGTTGGACAGAGACATTCAATAGAAAGTTCAATGCTCTCTCAGAAAAAGTGGACTTTTTACAAAAGGATAACAAGTTAAATTGGGTGAAAATAGAGACAGTAACAAAGCATGTCAAGGAAACAAAAAAAGTAATGAAAAACATAAATAAAATAACAGGTGTTGAAGCAACAGCCGCTAATTTAATTAAAGATAACTATGCAATGACTCGTAAAGTGGAACTTTTAGAGAATCAACAAAAACATAGGAACTTAAGGCTATTGGGCTTACCCCCTCTTCTGGAACAAGATTGTCAGTCTACATGAGACTTGGTTAAGGACATTTTTGTAAATGTTTTCGAATTACCCGAGGATAATCTCCCTTTTATATCTCGAGCTTATAGAGTACCACCAAAAAGAGGAGCCTTTCTGCATTCTGACATGGAAAAGAGGTCTACAATTCTTATGACACTTACCTTTGAAACAGATTGAGATCTAATAATGAGACTATTTATTTATTTATTTACGAGTTTAACCAGGAAGACATACTGAGCAGTGATTGCTCGATTCCAGATGATATCTGGGGGACAAGTCCCAATACAATAGATTAAATGCAAGTATATGTAGATTAACAGCACAGTGAAGGGTCCACCTGCCATATGGACAATCGGCAGATAGATACAGGAATATAGGAGGGGGGAGCATACATGGGAATAGTGTTACAGAGAATCACAACAACAATAATCTAGTACATAGTGTACACTAGCTAAAGCATGAGCAGCTAGAGGTAAAGTGTTACAGTGAATCATAACAACAATAGTCTAACACATAGTAGACTCTAGCTAAAGCATGAGCAGCTTGAGGTAAAGTGGGTGCCGAGTAGGCGGTTGAGGAGGTGGGGGTTGGGTGAGTGTCTTACATCGCCTGGCAAGGCGTTCCATAGCTGTGGGATACAAAATCTGAAGGCTGCCTGCCCTTTGGATGTACACATGAAAGGGATGTGGAGGAGCCTGGGGTCCGGGCTTCTGAGGGAGTAGGCAGGGGAGGTTGTGGGGAGAGGACAGAAACCTGGTAGGGGGGAAGGGTCTGGGACCAGAATTTGGCTGAGGACCTAGCACAATGGGTTTGTCTGCAGTCTTGGAGGGACGGCAGGGCTAAGGAATTGTATAAGGTACAGTGGTGGGTTGTTTGTGGGCAGTCCAGGATAAAGTGACAGAAGGAGTGATAAAGGGAGTCAAGGCTGGCCAAGGCGGAGGAGGGAGCAGTAGTATAGACTATGTCACCATAGTCGAGTATAGGGAGTATCATCCTTTGAACAACTGCTTTTCTGACAGGAGGGGGAGACAGCTTTTGTTCCTATATAGGGCGCCGAGTTTAGGGAGTAGTTTCTTGTGTAAGGAGTCAATATGAGTAGCGAAATCAAGGTGCTGATCCAGCCAGACACCTAGATATCTGAAAGTGGTGCAAATTTCCAGGGGGGTCCCGTTTAGGGTTTGGAAAGGGGGACACGGAGCTTGACGGGAGAGTCTTTGCTGTGAGACAAAAGTTAGTGTCATGGAATCAACAAAGTCCAAGAGGGTAGCATCTTTCAAAAAAAGAGGTGTGCAAGAACAAGAGGGCACAATTTGAAGATAGAGGGGGGGTGGCTCCGAGGTAATTTAAGGAAGTATTTTTTCACAGAGAGGGTTGTGGATGCATGGAATGGCCTTCCGGAGGAGGTTGTGGAGTCAAAATCAGTGGTGGAATTCAAGCATGCATGGGATAGTCATAAGGCAATTCTGGGGGGTGGGGGTAGGAAGAAGTAGGCTGCTGGTTAACTAGGATCTGCAGCTTATCCAGTAGGTAGGGAAATGGGCAGACTGGGTGGGCCAAGCGGTCCTTATCTGCCGTCAAATTCTATGTTTCTATGTTCTATGTTTCTATGGTTTTCTTTGGGTTTAGGAATAGTTGGTTTGACCGGAACCAGTCCTGGATGGCATTGAAATCCTCCTGTAACAGGTTTGCCACCTCGCTTGTGGAGGGGCCCATGGCGTACAGCACTGTATTGTCCGCATACATTGGGATGGATGAGTAGCGACAGGCTGATGGGAGGTCATTTAAAAATATGGAGAAGAGCAGTGGGCCCAAGACTGAACCTTGGGGACGCCGGTTGGAGATGTGTGAACCGACTTTTACAGCCTGGTGCCTACCCACCAGGTAGTCGTGGAACCAGGTGGAGGCTGGACTGGTGAGACCGGCTTCTTTTAGTTTAGACAGGAGTAGTGTATGGGAGACAGTGTCGAATGCCTTGGCTAAGTCTATGAAGATGGCAGAGGTGATGTAGCCATTGTCCATGCCAGTGAGTATGTCATCAGTGAGTCTTAGCAGAGAGGTGGTAGTTGAGTGAGACTTGCGAAAGCCGGATTGGTATGGGGTGAAGAAGGAAGAGGTGTCCAGATAGGGAGAGAGTTGGGCGAGGACAAGATGTTCCTGTATTTTTGCCAAAATCGGGAGTAGGGAGATGGGGCAATAGTTACCTGGGACAGAGGGGTCACCCCCTTTAGGAAGGGGTATGACGGTAGCTAGTTTCCATGCGGACGGTAATTTGCCTAGTGAGAAGGAAAGGTTGAATAGTGCTGCTAGCGGGGTGGCTATGGCTGGGGCTGACAGAAATAGCATCTTGGCATCTAGGGTCGTGGGGCATTTTCCTTTGTTAGTGTTCAGGGAACGGAGGGAGTTGAGTGCTTCGTCCGGGATACACGGGTAGAGCAAACTATATGGGCCGGGAGTGCTCTTGGTGGGGAGCACGGGGTGGGTGGATGCTGGAGGGAGGATAGGAGCAAGTCGGTGCAGATGGAGAAGTAGGTATTGAAAGCAGTGGCTACCTTGCTGGGATCAGTGATGGTAGTGCCCTGTTGTGACAGTGTCAGTGGTGGAGGGTGGGGAGGGGGAAGAAGAAGGATTTGAATGATTTCCAAAGGTTTGTCAGGTGGTTTAGGTTTGTGCTGAAAGCCGATAGGAAATAGTTCTTTTCTGAGTTGCGAATGAGCTTGGTGCAGGAGTTGCGGAGGGTTCTGTAGTTTTGGAAAGCTGCCTGGGTGCCCAGTTTGTTGTGGACTTTCCATGCATGGTCTCTGGAGTGGCATTGGCTGATGATAACAGCGGTGATCCAGGAAAGGTGGGCACCTCTGACCCTTTTTGTGCACAGGGGGGCATGGTAGTCCCAGACATTTAGAAATTTGGCCTTGAAAGTTTCGAAGGCAGCATCAATAGATGTGGCCACTGGGATGAAAGACCAGTCTACTTGGCCTAGGTCATGCATGAGCGATGCTAGGTACAGGGAATTGTATGTCCTTGTCCGGAGTGTCTTGGGGGGGAGCAGAGGGCCTAAACACCTTTCTGACCATGAAGATCATGTGGTGGTCACTTAGGGAGTCTGGGAGCAGGCCCACTCGTGGGATTCTGTGGGGGTGGGAGGAGAGGATCCAACCCAGAAGAGAGTGGTTTTGCGTCTTGTGGTTTAGACGGGTGGGGTGTTTGATTAGTTGAGCAAGATTTAGAGCCTTGATCTTTGTCTTAAGGTGGGCCTTATCTGTGGCTAGCCAGTTGTGGTTAAAATCGCCGATGGCGTGAAGCTTGCCTCCCATAGTTAATGACTTTAACATGTCCAGGTGTGATAGGATGTCAGTTAGGGGTGTGCCCGGGGGGGCCAGTAGGTCCCTGCAACATACACAGGGATGGAGCACGGGAGTGATACTTTGATGAGGAGAGAGTCGATGTGGGCTGAGAGTGAGGGAATTTGAATTAAAGTGAACTGCAGCTTACAGAAGATTTACACGGCTGTTCCTCCACCTCTCTTTTTCCCCAGACGATCATGTCTGATAATTGAGTAGTCAAGGATGGATACTTCAGCATCTGTGTGATGCTGTTTTAATCAGGTTTCAGATATGATCAGGATGTCAGGGCGATGGGATAGGGTGATTGGCTGCAGCATAGTTATTTTGTTTAGTAGGCTGCATATGTTGAGGTGCAGGAGTCTGAGATCCTTTCGGAATGTAAACGGGGAGTGAGCGCTTGGAGTGGTGGGTCCAGGGTTGGACTCCATATCACTGGTCAGGAGGAGTAGCAGTGTGAGAAACTATTTGCATCTGTGCCAAAGGTATTTGTGCCTGGGGGTAGGGGTGGGAGCTGAGGCTGCTGGCGGTGGACAGCTGAGAACTTGGGTGTGGAGAATGTCAAGACCCAGCTTGAAAAAGGGGGGCAAGATGGTGGCGCTAATGTGCCAATTGTGTGCTTTAGGGCAGTTTTGTAGCTGGAGAGGGTATGTATAGATGGGCTGGGGGATGTAGCAGGGAGTCATAGTCAGGGGCGGTTCCGTTATTGGGAGGATCGCTGGGGGAAGGGATGCCAGAGGGTCAAGAGAGAGAAGTAGCAGTGGCAAGAAAGGAAGCATAATTGGTAGAGATTGACAAAGGTTTTGGTAGAGGTAAAGTGGCCACTAGTGGTAGCAGCTGATAAACTGCAAATGGGAAAGTGAGCTGATAAGTTCTGGAGCTCACGTGACACCGTGTATAAAACAAGGAGCTCACCAAGGGCGGTGGTGGGGCCAAAACACAGGCTCCGAATGCAGTGGAGTGTTGTACCTTATGGGTCTGCTACGATGGTGATGGGGGGGGGCACATCCTGAGGCTTGCTGCTGGCTGGGGAGGGCTTCCGATTCAATGCCCTCGTGACCCTGACTGTGGAAAGAAAGAGAGAGGGTTTAAGTAGCCGTGGAGAGAGAGACAAGAGGAGCTGAAATAACAGGTAGCCCAAATTTACAAGCAGTGCTTTTTAAATAACTCTACTGTCGGTGCTTAAAAATAACTCTACTCCCTATACAGTGAAGTGCATAAAATGAGCTGTTTGCCTGGGTAAATGCTGTAAAATGCTTGTAATTAAAACCTTGCAAGAGTACTGTAAGCACAGTAAAATGACTTTAAAGCTGGGTAAATGCAGCAAAATGCTTGTAATTAAAGCCTTGCAGGAGTACTGTAAGGTCAGTAAAATGATTTTAAAGCCTTTTAATAATTCTGTCATCAGTGCTGTGGCTCCGGACAGTCAGCGGCACAACCCTCTGCACACCTCCTTGGCTGCCAGCCATCTTAGTAACGCTGGGAACGCATCCCTAGTAATAGGGTTTGCATTCCCAGCATCACTCAGATGGCTGGCGGCCAAGGAGGTGTGCAGAAGGCTATGCCGCTGGCCGTCAAGAGCTGCAGCACCAACGGAAGGGTAAGTGGACTGAGGGTGAGGTGGGGGTGTTGGTGCTGCAGGTGGGGCACTGGCCACTGCCCACTGGTGTGGGTGCTGGGCTACTGGGGGGTTAGGCATGTGTGGCCAGTCCAGGCACTGGGGGGGCTGGCACTGATGGGGTCGGGGATTCCTTGCGTGGGGAGGCCACATTGACCATCCTGCAGTGTGGGCCGCCATGGATTGGGGTGGGGGCAGTTGCCCTGCACTACTGACCGGGGGCACGGTTGTGTGGGGGGGGCGGGTCTGTCAGTGTCACTGTGAGGTTGGGGCACAGCAGTGTGGTCAGCGGGTGGGGGGGAGAGTCCACATCGGTGCACGGGGGCATAGCTGCATGGGTCCGGGTGCCTGCGGAGGCTATTCACGCACCCAGACCGGCGCTGTATCATACAACGGATCCACTATGAGACCCATGATGGGCATCTGATTGGATGCCCAGCTGGGTCCACGACCCTGCCTACCCTGCATGGACCTGCACACCAGGGGGGATGGGGCCGCGGACAGGTGGCGGCCATTAGTGAATGATGGCCGGTGCACACCTGTCCGCAGGTGCAGAGATGTGCAGGCGGGTTATGTGCTTTTGGCATGTAACTTGTGCCCATTAATGCATAGGGGCCAATAAGCACAAAGTGAAAAAAATGACGCTGACTTACCAACTTTATCAGAGGAATAGATGTTAAATATGTAATAGATATGTAACAGTTTGAAGTACAAATGTTACAGTGTGTAAAAGGGTTTGGAGGGACTGGGAGTTGAGATTTATAATTTAAGATCCTAGCAGGAATTTATTTGTGGCTAAAATTTAAATATAGTTCTCTTTTTGTCCCAAGTACTGAATTATATAGGTTTTGCAGCTATACTACTGTTTTAAGATTGTTCCTCTTTCCTTCCCCCCTCCCCCCTTTCCAATGTTTGGCTTAGACACACCGTATATACTGACAATAACAACAGCAATGAATTTTTTCTTTTTGAATGTCTGAAGTTATGACTATTATGACTTGTTTTTTTGGATATATAAATCAAAAAATGAATAAAAAATAAATAAAAAAGCAGGCAGCTAAGTGGTGGTTGGGGTAGGAAAACAAGGGTAGACTTGATGGATCAGAAGGTTCCCATCTGCTGACAACGTCTATGTTTCTATGACTCAGGGTGGTGGTAACAGACACTCACTCTAAAGATGGAAGAGTGACCAACAGAGCACTGCAGGGCTCAGAACTGGGGCAGCTCCTCTTCAATGTGTTCTTAAGTGACACTGCAGATGAACTGCAAAGGAAGGCATGCCTTTTTGCAGACTATACCAAAATCTGTAATAGTGTGGACAATCAGGTGGGAGTGGAATGCATATGTAGGGATCTTGGCAAACCCAAGGAGTGATCAAAAATATGGCAGTTGGGGTTCAATGCCAAAAAGTGCAAACTTATGCACCTAGGGCATAACAACTCGCAAACTGACTATAGGATGGGGAGGAGGTTCTCTCTGTCACTAAGCAGAAAAGGGAGCTTAGGGTTATCATATTTATGACTTCAAAGTAGCAGGGTGGTGTGACAAAGCAGTGGGTAGGGCCAGTGCAATGCTGGGATGCATTAAGAAAGATATCTCCAGCAGGAGGTGGTGTTGCTACTGTCACTTGCTGGTGAGATCCCACCCGGAGTATTGTGTCCAGTTCTGGAGGCTGCACCTCAGAAAAGACATAGACAGTGTGGAGTCAGTCCAGAGGAGGGCAACCAAAATAGTGCAGGGGTTACACAAAAAGCCCTATGAGGAGACTTTGAGGGATCTCAACATGTACATCCCGGAAGACAGGAGAGTGAGAAGGGACATGATAGGGGACTACAAGTACCTCATGGGGTGAACAGAGTGCAGGAGGGGAGTCTCTACCAAAGGAGGAAGAGCACCAGGACCAGAGGGCATGTGATGAAGCTGGAGTGACGGGGAGTTAAAGAAGGGTTCAAGGACATACTGCTTCACTGAAAGAGTGGTAGACACCTGGAATAGACTGCCAGTGGAAGTGGTGGAGGCAAAAACAGTAGTGGGTTTCAAGCATGCGTGAGCTGGAGATAGGGGAATATTAGTGAATAGGCAGGGAGGAGGGAGGGAGGGTCGCTGAAGGGTTTTGCAGGCAGAGAAGGAGATTATCTGCAAAAAGGGCTTCTCCTCCCTTCCCCCGAAGCCCTCAATGCCAGGGTAGTTTCAGATTGCTGCAGCTAGTGGTTCCAAGGTCAATAACTATAAGAGAGGAGAGTAGGGACAACCCTGCCAAGTTCCTTTACTTAGGCTTGAGTAAGGGCACCACTGACTAAGATTTGCACTGTTTGAGAGGTGTACAGTGTGTTAATCCAGCCCACCATCTGATCACCAGTGCAAAACTGTCTCAACATAGCATCCATGTACCCCCTCTCTGTGTGGTCAAATGCCTTTTCCACACCCACCACCATATTATAAGCCCCAACATTTTTGGCCCAGTTGTAATTAATATTAAGTGTCCTTTGAATATTATATTTCACCTGTCATCCATGGACATAGCCCTCTGGTTTGGATGTATGCAAGTCAGAAGCAGACCTTCTAATTGGGATGCTATAATCCTAGCCTTTATTTTGTAGTCAGCGGTTAGCGGGGAGATGGGGCGATATGATGTGCAGAGACTGTTAAGAAGGCACAGTGATTGTGGCAGACTGCAAGGAGTGAGGCAGTGTTCTCTTATATAGGCTTTCAACAGGCGTTATCATACAATGGCTCAATCAGCTGTTGCACAAAGGACTTGATGAAGTCTATTGTGAGGCTGTCTGACTTTCCCTTCTTTCAGTCTCCTGATTGTCTGAAGGATTTCCATTCAGTTTAGGGGCTCATCCAAGGTCTTAGATGTCTCTAGGGGGATAAGTCTAATTCCTGCCTTTTGGAAAAAGGAATCCAGTTGTGCTGGAGTGAGGGATACCTCAGTGATGTGTAGCTTAGTTTAGAAAGTATTAAAGGCTTCCCTTAATCCATCTCGATCCACAGCCATCCCTGCCCTGCCATCACTGAGCTGAGCAATGACTCTGCCACCCCTCTTTTTCAACTGCCATGTCAGCAGTTTCTTCCTAGTCTACATCAAAGTAGCTGCCTGCATGACCCAGGAGGATGGCCCACGACATTTGGGTGCAACTGATGGCACTGAGTTTCCACATTAGCTTTTGCAGCTGTCTAACCTCCTCCTCATCTGCTACCTTTCTCCTATGGTTGGCATAGGAGATGGTCTGCTTCCTAATGTATGTCTTCAGGTTTTTTCCAGCACACTGACTGTGAAGTATCACCTCTTAAGTTATTTGCCAGGATCTCTAGGATGGCCTGAAACATGTACTTTCTACAGTCCTTATTTTTGAGGAGTGTGGGGCCAAGCCTCCAGGGCCTTGGTGGGGGTGGGGAGAGCATCCGAACCTAGAGTGATGCCGATTGTAGGGGAGGAGGGATCAGACATCAGAACAGGGGATTATTCTATAATGGCAGTTTGCATCACCAGAGTGGGAGAAATCACCAACCATTCCATTCTGGCATATGAATGGTAAGAGACAAAAACATATTCTTTGCCAGATGGATTCATGTGTCTCCATATATCGACTAAGGCATAAATAGTTTTGAAGTTTCCCAAAGCTCAAGCATTCTGAGACATTAGCACTGAAGTCTTATTAGACCTGTCTAGGATTCTAGGATGGTATCTCTAACACAATTAAAATTCCCACCTGAGGATCCAGGGCCCAAGATATTGTGTCATATCCAGTGCCAGCTTCTGGTAGAAACACTAATCCTAAATGTTTGGACCATAAATGGAGCCCATTGCAAATGTCTCCCATGTGTGCATTTTGATCTATGCCAGGGTATAGTGACCTCCTGGGTCAGTTAGGCTTGTAACTATGGAGCCTCAGAACCCACTGGACAACCAAATTACCTCCCCAGTTGTTTTGGCGCTATAGCAGGAGGCTACCCATGTTCCCCTCCAAGTCTGACTGATTCAGTCCAGTTCCTTGGAGCTCATGTGCATCTCTTGCATTAGAATTAAATTGGCTTTCGGTTTTTTAACATCCCTTGCACCCTTTTATGTTTAATTACATTTCTAAGGCTGTTCGCATTCCAGGTGGTGACCTGTACCATATCAGCCATTTGTTCCATCCATCGAATGACCTTAGTAAGCCTCCGCCACTCTTAGACAAGCAGAGCTCTGCTTTTTGAGGAGGTTGTGGGGTCTAAAACTGTGGGAGAATTCAAGAATGCATGCATGCAGCAATTCTTGTGGGGGGTAGGAAGAAATAGGCTGTTGGTTAACTAGGATCTGCGGCCTATCCTGTAGGTAGGGAAATGGGCAGACTAGGTGGGCCAAGTGGTCCTTACCTGCTGTCAAAGTTTGTGTTTCTATGTTTCTATGTTTCTATGTAGCACAATGTGTATTTGACCTAAATGGTGAAACTTAGAACTTTAACCCAGTTTTTGTGCCCCCACAACCCCCCTCACTACCTCTTCCACCGTACCCAGTTAGAAAAACTGTGCTAACAGTGATTCCTCCTAAAACAAGGGTAAGTAGAAGGAAACATCTCTCCTCCCTCTCCCCCTCTTTGATACCAAGTAATGCCATATCTAGCCATCATTCCCCCGCATAGTGATGGCAAAATGCAATGATGCAGGCACATATATATCAACAGAATACATGAACCTCATAAACAGTAACACCACTTAACAAATTGTATAACCATGGTTCCCAGGGTTTGTGACTGGAACCAACTAATGGTGGCCCCTAGCCCCTCCAGAACCTCAATTCCTGTAGTTGCACCATTAATATACCTTAGAGTGGCTCTACTATATTGCTTCAGGCTAAGCATTCAAGAGCAGTGTATTGTTTCTAACTCTCCTATCAACTGCTTCCTGTGTTCCTGGGGTGAGCTGGAGTTTGCTGTGCAGTGACCCTGCCTCCTCACCCAAAGAATTGTCCATCCTCACCAGGTTTTAAGTTCTGTGCCACCTGCTGGAACCTGCATTCCCAGATGCAGTTGGGGAAATTATGGGTCACAGAGTAAGGATCTAGTCCTCTCAGTCTTCGATTGGTAGGCAGTATTTTCATGAATCTCAGTTTGTAGCCATTGTTCCATTTCAAACACAGATTAAGCAAGGGGGTGCTGTCTAAACATGCCTTGAACTTGAGGTTTGGGTTGCACAAACATGTACACATTCGAGCAGTCTAACTGCGAGCAGATTTTCCTGTCATCATCCTCACTGATACCTACCTCTCCTGATATAGCCATGCACGGTCAGTACCATTTTGCCTGAAGAAACTGTTCAAAGCTTAAACAGTATTGTTTTTAAATGTTTAGCCCCTCTCTGCTGTAGCTCTCTCAGAGGCATGAACAGAAAATAAAAATACATACAATGATCCATGCTTCCATCTGGTTGGGGTTAAGTCACCAAATGGACCCCCATGCAAAGTCTCATTAGTACAAACAAGTAGTTTGAACAAAGAAAAGTCTTACTTCGGCTAAGGAGCCCTAGCAGTTAAAATGCTTGGCCCTGAGAACTTGGCAAAAGAACCTGAAGTATGAGTCAAACAAGTGTCCAAAGGAATTTAATGTTAGAAGTTCATGAACGTACACAACTTTTGTGACACTGCTACACTGACCATTGACTGACAGATTATTCTCTGGCCTCTTTTAGCCCTCCTGGCCCCTGGCACTGTTGTACCTGGCCATAGTAAGCATCCCCAGGTTGCACTATGGGCTCCAGTTGTTACTTTAGTACCCCCCCAGCTCAAATGTATTAAATCCCTGCAGAATGAGTTGAAGAGTTGTTAGGCTGCAATAAAGCCATCAGTACAGGAGGGCCAAGTGTTCACCCAGGATGATCCTCATGATACAGAGCCCAAGGATTTACAAGGCGAGGCAGACTGGGCAAGCAGTGGAGAAAGCAAGAAGCAGTGACTTAGGCTGGCCTAGAAACTTATACCTCATCTATGTGCTGGAGCTATGTTGCAAGGCTTGGTCCATCCTTGCAGAGCAACACCTTCCTCATCCACAAATCACTTGGCAGCTACTGGATCCACAAAATGTCTCACAGGATGACCTGGATGGGACACTAAGGCAGGAAGGATGTAGGTAAGCAAAATCCCAAACTCTGTTTTGCATTTTAGTTTTGACCTCATTAAACTGTTGACGCTTTAGCTGCAGCTTCCTGCTAAAATTCTGGAAAAAGAGACGTGACCTCCATTGACTGCAATTGGGCCCATTGCTTTTTGCTGCCCTCAACACCTTTTCTTTGTTAGTGTACCAGAAGTACTTAATGAGGAAATGCCTTGGTTTCTTCCCAGGTTTCAGTTTTGGGCCGGTTCAGTGAGCTCTTTCCATTTCATAATGTTGTGCCACTGGACTTAGATTTAGGTGTTTAACAAGCCAAAAGTGAATTTCTTTTTCTCTAGTCCCTCAGGTAGCTCAGTGATCCTGAGATTTGATCTCCTGGAGCAGTTCTCTTGGTTATCGGTTTTTACTTTCAGTTCTTCCAGGGCCACTTTCAACATGTTGCACTCTCTGCTGATGTGTGCCACAAGCTCCTCTAGCTCCCTAACCCTTCTTTAGGCTACATCCTGCTGATAAATGTGGGCCGCTATAGTCCCTGGGAGGCTGATGACTATGCCCTGAAGATGGGTTATCTACGTGGTGATGTTCATAAAACCTGCCTTCATTTTGGTCTGTAGACTGGCGAGCATCACCAGCATCCCTGTTAGGGATTTCTCTAACTCAGACATACTTCGAGTTTCCGATGTGCTCCCAGTTTGGGAGCGGGTATAGGTTTCATGGTGTGGCTGCTGTTTTTCAGTTGCAAAAGTGACAACATCTGAACTAGGAGAACCGCGCTCCGGTGCTTACTCAGCTAGTGCAAATGAAAGGGCTGGCTAGCCCAAAATGGGATCCACAGAAAGTCCAAACCTCAGCTGCACTCGAGAAGAGTGTATATACAAAATAACATTGCACAGAAACTTGGCTGCATAAATCCTTTATTGCCTCTTGCAGAAACTTGAAACATAACCACCAGTATCAATGCCTTGAAACAAACAAATGCCTAAAGTGGAAGATAATACCCCAGTGATTTGCCATAAGGCTTTGCCAGGGGTCAAAAGTGGCTTAAAATTTAGCTTGCTCTGCCTTTTTCTAGTCTTATTTGCCACCATAGGACTTCAGCTCTTACTTAATGGTGCCAGTTAGTTTTTAGGCAACTACATGTTTAAAAGCTGTTTTTAATCAGTGCTCCGTTTGAGTTTGCCAAGAAGGTATCTGCCATGTTACGTTGTTGGTCATGTCTCCTCTAAGTAACTTGCTGTACATAGAACCATAGAATTTTCAGCAGAAAAGGACCACTTAGCCCACACAACCTGCCCAATGGTCCCTGCCCAGTCTGTTTCCATAGATCTTAACTGGTCTCCGGGAATTCTCCTCCTCCTCCTCCCCTCTGCCTATTTAATTATTTTCCCCTATGTTTATCCCATGCATGCTTGAAGCCCCTGCTGTTTTTGCCTCCTCCACTTCTGCTTGCAGTCTGTTCTAGGCATCCACTTCTCTTTCAGTGAAGTAGTACTTCCTTGCATCCTTCTTAAACATCCCAGAGCAAAGGCCGATGGCACATTTATAAGGTAGAAAAAGAAATGGGCAGACTGGATGGGCCTTGCGGTCCTTATCTGCCGTCAACTTCTATGTTTCCATGTTTCTATCCCCCCAGCTTCATCACATGCCCTCTGGTCCTGATGCTCTTTCTCATCCAAAAGAGACTCCCCTGCTGCACCCTGTTCACCCCGTGAGGTACCTGTAGGTCTCTATCATGCATTCTTTCACTCTTGCTCTTGCTCTCTTACAGTATGTACATGTTGAGGTCCAACAGTCTCTCTTTGTAGACCTTTTGATGCAAACCCTGCACCATTTTAGTTGCCCTCCTCTGGACTGCCTTTACACTGTCTATGTCCTTTTCTGAGGTTTAACCTCCAGAACTGGACACAATACTCCAGGTGGGGTCTCACAAGCGAGCCATACAGTGGCAATACCATCTCCCTTCTCCTGCTAGAGATACCTCTCCGTATGCATCCCAGCATCCTACTGGTCCTACCCACTGCTTTATCACACCACCTTGCCCCTTTGAGGTCATAGGATATGATAACCCCAAGGCATCTTTGCTGCTCAGTGGCTATCAGTACCTCCCCCATCCCATACTCAGCTCTTGGGTTCCTATGCCCTAGGTGCATGATTTTGCACTTTGTTTGGCATTGAACCCCATCTGCCGTGCTCTAGACCACTATTCAAGTTTTCCAAGATCCTTACAAGTTCTCTCCACCCCTCCTGTGTGTCCACCCTATTAAAGATTTTGGTGTCATGTGCAAAAAGGCATGTCTTTCCTTCCAGTTCTTCTAATATGTCACTTATGAAGACAATATGAAGACATTGAAAATGACTGGTCCCAGTACCCAGCCCTGTGGCACCCCATTGGTCACTCACCCATAATTAGAGTGAGTGCTGTTAACCACCACCCTCTGTTACCTATTCGTTAACCAGTTCCTTACCCAGTTCACCACTTTTGATCCTACCCCATGGCTACTCAATTTCTTAATCAGTTTCCTGTGTGGCATACTTTACTTCCATGGCTTTGATGCCCTCTCTCATATATAGAACAACTTGTCCTCCCATCCTCCCTTCCCTGTCTCTTCTGAACTGAGAGTAGCCCAGTATGGGCATGTCCCAGTCATGGCTGTCAGTGAACCCAAACTCCATTATGGCCATCAAATCCAGGCTAGTTCCTGCCATGATGGTCTGCAGTTCCAGCATTTTTATTTCCTAGACTCTTTGCATTGGTGCATATGGCTCTCTATATCTTACTCTCTGCCTGCTTCCCTGCTTCCTCCTTCTCCTGCTTATGCTGTTCTGTGAAGCCCTCCTGACCACCCTCTTCCTAGTTACCTTCTCCTTACCTGTCTACTTTATACCTTTCTTCTTGCTTTCCTGATTTATGCCCCCTTGTCCTCTGCCTTGTCCCCACCCATCTTCTGGTGCCCCTGCCCTGGGGAGCTTACTTATCATGGACCCTCCCTCCCTGCTGCTTCATCATTGGGGAGAGCAATTGTTGCCTCCCTTAGGTTTACTGCCTTCCCCTTCCCCAGGTAGTCTAAATGCTCATCCAAGTAGCATTTAAACAGTACACTAAGTTACTAAGTCACAAGTCACTTTGTAACTCTAATTTCACTGCCTTCTCAAAAAAAAAAAACAGTTTCAGTGAAGAGTTACTGATGAAATCATCATAACCAGAACTCACAGCTGAGTCCTCGTTGCATTCTACCTTACAGGACTTATTTCTCCCACTTTACATAAAACTGCAGTTGTAGTAAACATATGAAAAATGAAAGCTGATATTAGGTGGGTATAGAGCATGCATTTCCATAATGTACAGACAAGCTACTTGAGAATGTAATGCAATGGCAAACATTGCTTTAGAAGGCTAAAGTTGTGTGCAATTTTTTGAATATTGCTGGGATGAGATTTCAGTATGCCGCCAGGTTGCAACTGTGGAATGACACAGTCTCATAAAGTAGCTGAGGCACACAATTTTGTAATGTGTAGGGATGGTGAAATTCAGAAATTGCAGTGTCATAAATATTTAGAATGTGGCATAGATATGTTATTTTGAAATGCAAGAGGCACACATACAATAGTTGCAAAACATGGCAGGAATGTGCAATTTTAGAATGTGGCTTGGACATGCAATTTCAGAATGTGGCAGGGACACTCATTTTTGAAACGTTGTGGGGCTATGCAATTTTGGAATATAGAGGGGATGTGCATTTTCAGAATATGACAAACATGGGCAATTCTGGAATGTGGCAGTGACACACAATTTCAGAATGTGGCAGGAAGGTACAATTTCAGAATGTGACTGGGGCAATCAATTTTAGAATGTGGTGGTGACACCCCATTTTGGAATGTGGCTAGGAAATGCAATTTCAGAACATGGCAGAAAGGCATAATTTTGGAATGTGGTGAGGACAAGCATTTTTGGAATGTCACAGGGATCCACAATTTTGAAATGTAGTGGTAACAATTTCATAACGTGGCAGTGATACACAATTTTGGTATGCAGCTGGGGTACACAGTTTCAGGATGCGGTGGGGACATGCAGCTTCAAAATGTGGTGGTGACATTTTCAGACTGTTGTGGGGATGCACACTTTTGGAATATGGTGAGGATTTACAATTTTGGACTATGGCGGGGATGTGCATTTTCAAAATGCAGTGAAGATAGGCAATTCTGGAATGTGACAGTGACACATAATTTTGGAATGCTTCAGAAAGGAATAATTTCAAAATGTGGCTGGGTCACAATTTTAGAATGTGGTAGGGACACCCCATTTTAGAATTTGGCTGAGAGGTGCAATTTTAGACTGTGGTGGAAATGAATAATTTTGGAATGTGGTGAAGATGAGAATTTTTTGCATGTGGCAGGGATGCACATATTTAGAATGTAGTACGATTTCAAAATGTGACCAGGACACAGAATTTCAGAATGCTATAGGGAAATACAATATGGAATGTGGCTATGATATGCAGTTTTGGAACATGGTAGGGATGCACAATTTTGGAATGTGGCAGTGACAATTTTGGAATGTGGTGGTGATACAATTTCAGAATATGGCATTGACACACAACTTTGGAATGTGACAAGGATGCATATTTTTGGAATGTGAGGGTATGTGTATTTTTGGAATGTGGCATGAATGCACAATGTCAGAATGTGGCAAGGACATAAAAAGTTGGAATGTAATTTGGATGCAATGCTTAGTTTTGAAATGTGGTGTGTGCACACAATTCTGAAGTGTGGCAGGGACAAGCAGTTTCAGAATGTTATGGAATATACTGCCATATTCTGACAGTGTGCATCCCCACTATATTGTGAAATTCTTCATCTGTGTCCGATTCTCAGATGTGTGTCCCTGTCTCATTCCGAAAGTGAGTGTCCCCACCAAATTTTCAGATTGCACATCCCTGCCACATTCTGAAAATGTGCACCTTCTTGACATTCTGTAGCTTTGACCAGTGCTGCATTCCAAAACCACCTCCTGATACATTTTAAAGTACAATACCATGCATCTGAGCATTCTGGGAATACATGCACTGTACCCAGACCTATGTCAGTTTTTTTTTAAATGATTACTACAACTACAGCATCTTAACATTTTAAAAATATAGGTCCCACCTGTTTACTGACAGGGAGGACTAGGCTGTGAGTTTTGGTTATGACACCATCTGTAGCTCTTCGGTGAAACTTTTTTTTTGTAACAGGGAGTAAAGTCAGGGTTACAAAATGACTTGCAACTTTTAAACAAAGTCACGTGGAGATCTAATTTTTAGTATGAGTCTCACTGCAAATATGTTGATTCTAATTCTGTAATGTGGCACTGTTAGCCAGACTCCTTCTTTAAATAACCCTTGACACCATTAGAAAAACTTGAAAAATTTGTGATTTAGACACAGTTCAGTTTATATTTCATATTTATACAATGAGCGTGATGACTAAGTGCTGCAGATAAAAATGGTATTCTTTCTGATGATGAACCCAATTCATAGATAACAAATTTATCTTATGAATTGGGTTTGTCTCAGCTGCTATATCAACAGTCCAGTTCATCACAGTGGGAGGCAGCCTATGTGATTAACTGGATCTTTTTTTGTATTCAGCAGTCCTGAAAGAGCCATGATGGTGCTGACTCCTGCCTCAATAGTCATGCTGCCACACTGCAAACCGTTAAAAAAAGTCAGTTACTGCTGTGAAGCCACAACGACACACCAAATTTGAATTGAGGAGCCATTACAATTGTCAGGCCTCTTACCCATCTCGTAAATCTCTTGTTTTCCTAAGGATTGGTTGCCAAGGCATGGAAATCAGCCTGCTTAATCCCCTCCACAAAGGTGGTGGCCCCTCTTGGCCAGGAAATTATAGGCCCATCTCACTCCTCCCAACTCTATCAAAACTTCAACAATCCCTGGCCCACACCAGACTGTCAGATTACCTTGCTGCAAACAACCTCCTCTTCCCATCAGTCAGGTTTCAGAAAACACCATTCTACAATTTTCTCTCTCCTGTGCAGCACTAATCACATCCACACAGACTCCGACCAAGGCCTTCTAACAGCTGCCGTGTTTGTCGATCTGGCTAAGGACTTTGACTCAGTATTCTACCCTCTCCTCCTGTTGAAGCTTGAGGCAACTGGACTTGCCCCAATCACTGTACAGTAGTTTCAGTCCTATCTATCCAACAGAACTCAGTCAGAATTGCCGACGCCATATCCCCCCCCATCCTTGCAAGTGTGCCTCAAGGCTCTGTCCTTGGTCCCATCCTCTTCTCCCTCTTCACAAATTACCTTTCTCATCCTGCACAAAATAAAGCATACACGTGTATGTGGATGACTCCATCTTCTTTACATCAGCCTCTGTACTGCACAAAGTCCAAGCTACCCTCCAAAATGACTTCAACAACATTCAGCACTGGTTCAGACAAAACCAATTAAACTAAACAGCTCCAAAACTATATATATAGTTTTTGGCACTGCCCAGAAACTTAGCAGAACCTCACCCCCTACCCCCATCACTTCTCTGGATGGTTCCTCACTTGATCCGGTCACTAAATACAAATACCTGGGCATTTGGTTGGACCCTCATTTATCTTTCTCTGCTCATATTGTTGCTACCACCTCTAAACTATGCCCCAATATAGGTATGCTGTACCGGAACAGAGATTCTCTCCTGCTAACAGCCAGGCATGAAATCTTATCTAAAATGATCCTCCCCATCTTTGATTATGCAGATGTGGTCTACAGCTCTGCCCCATAACCTCCCTGTCCAGGCTGGATACCATCCTGAACCCTTTCTGCCACTTCGCTATAAACACCCCCCCTCCGTACCCACCACTGCAATCTTTACTCCCTTCTAGGACCAGCCCTCCTCTCTCACAAATGTTATATTCACTCCTTCACCCTCATATCTAGATTCTGGTTCAATTTGCTTCCCTCCTATCTTATAGAATGTCTCTCCTCAGCCTCTCATTCCCCCTTATGAGTTGAGGCACAGGAAAGAAAGGTCCTTCACCCTGCCTCGTCCTTCCTCTTCAGTGGGCAAAGCTGCTTTCTACTACTGGCTCCCCTACTTGTGGAACAAGCTTTCCCCCTCCATCAGGAACTCCTCCTCTCATTTTGCCTGCAAGCAACAACTATGACTCACCCCCTTTGCCTCTATCAAACTTGAGTCCCTCCTGCTACCTCTGTCCTAACTCCTGTCCTCCCAAGCACTTATTAATCAAACTCAATATGAGGAGCACTTAATCATATTTATTCTCTATACATATGTCTCATGCATTGAAATTGCTATGTACTACTGTATCTAAATGTTGTTTACTGAATCACACTGAATTGTAACTTACTTTGTGCATTTATGTTTGTACTCCCCTCTCCCCTTCCACCTGGGTCACACCTGGAATCAAGCCTCGGCTCAGTGTGCCTTTCCCGGTTACCAAATGTTTAAAAAAAAAAAAATTACTGCAGTAACTGTTGTCTATTTTCCCCGGTGATTTGTAACATCATCCCCCTACAGAGTGCCTCTCAACTCCTATGATAACCAAGCTGCTAGGTTACGGCACTATGTACTCCATGTGTAATCCAAGCTGTCTGTCAAATCTCCAAGCAACTAGGTTGCTAGGTATCCAGGAACCATGGAAATGAAGTCTGAAAAGGCTTCAGAATGTGATGGAACAATGATCATATGGTGGACCAGGACATGAAAATAAAGTAGGTCCTGAGTATTTAAAATATATAAGACATCTGTTTAACTGCCAATCAGCATTCTTACTTGTTTTTAGAGACAAACTCATTGTATAAACCAGCTACGCCACTCATGAGAGTGAAGAGGTCACTGAATTCTCGTGAAGATAAAATCCATATGACACGGTTAATCATAACGTATCCCCTATATATTTTATATAATTCTTCACTTTTTTATTGCTGAGAATGATGATATTACAGAGGATTACTGTCCCATATCCTTAATCTGCTCTTTCGGCTTGCCTACATCTGACATCATACTCTCCTGTTTATGCCATCATAATTGTCTCCACAGCAATAGGCTGATGTCTCAAACAGAACTGTAATGTTGAGTGCAGGCTGTGACACTTGGACAGCTGGTTCTGATTAATCTGTGATTTTGTAATATAGAAATGTGTTATTGAATGTTTCTCATGAGAGATGCTGACAGTCTGTGGAATGAAACCCCCCTCCCAGGTTTTAGCTAATAGGTGTTACCTGGAAGGCCAAGAGATAATTACAGGCTAGAAGAGACTTAAAATTTAGGATCTCCTTTTTATGTGACTAATTGCAGCTTGCTAGATACCAAGATAGATCATAAACTTTTATAACGTTCCAAGGAAACACAATAAAATTCTCATGGTGATACAAAGCATGTTGCACCTCCGTGAGATCTGGCAGAGAGACTTAACAAGTCTCTTTGATGTCCGGGAAAGGGGAAGCTGATCATAAGATCAAAGAAAGTCATATGAGAAAATGAGTTGTGTTGAGATCACAGAATTTACCTTTGATAAGACGTCCTGTTTTGCCTAGATATATATTTATTTATATTCTGACAGGGAGGAGCTAGGTGACCTCACGCAAAGAAGTTGGCAAAGCCAGTTTTTAAACAGTATTCTGTTTTCCATTTACACACAAATGTTTGGACTCTGAAAAAGAAACATCTACAGCACTGTGAGATAAGAATACCTAAGAAAAGACAATTCTAAGAGTACTGTGGTAGGAGATTTAGTCTGCACTTTTAAACTTGTTTTGTTTAAGTGATTTGTATGTTTTGTGATATATGGTTCTGTATCTACATTTTACATTTTTTTATCTATTTTGAAGTAAATCTCTACTTTAGAGACTACTTGGCGTGCCTTTGAATTTACATTTCTTGACAAGGGAAGCATACATGGTTAAAGCTGACACTGCACAAAGCTTACTGGTTTTACCAAACTGGGAAAAGGTAAGAATTTATTCTGAGCTCTTTAATAGAGTTTTAAGGGTTCATTTTGTATGCCTGGTTAGGTGCCCATAGGCGAAAGATATCTGCCCCCCCCAAAGAGCAGAATTATCTGAGCCTGTACATTGGGTATGCTAACAAGAGGTTCACAGTTTGAATCCCTCCAAGACTTGAGACCAAAGGTTGATTCGAACCCACAAAACAGACAGGAGGGTTACTCTGTTTCTGTTAACTGTTCACAAGACTGCACTCGGAGGTTGGCACTTTGGGAGTAGAAGGCTGACCTGCTGAGTGGGTTTGTGACAGATTGGTTGGCAGCGGTGCAAAAATTTTTGGTATTACAAGCTTTTATTGTTCAGTGTGTCAACTTGAGACCATCAACTCACTTGCAAAGAAAGAAAAAGGCAGTGATTTATTTCTAAAAAGGAGACAGAACTATATCACTTGGCGTAAAGTCAAGTTCCTATCCATTTTTTTTTTCTAAAGTGCAAGTCAGAGTAGCCATAGTTAGAGAAGAAGATGTCTTCCAACTATAGCAGGCACACTGTAGACTACTTAAAGCAGTTGTGTGGGGACAGAGGAGTCCTGTTCGAGGTGAAAACCACCTAGCAGAACCTCGTAGATGCCCTGATGGTAGCAGATACCCAGAGCAGCAAGTCACGGACAGTGACTGAAAGGACCAAACCTCGAGTGTGGCAGGGCTAGCGGCCATTGCAGTGTCCAGATCCGATGAGGAGGGCAACAGGGCCACTGTCAGTGAAGGGCCACAGTAGCAGGGGAAGGTCACCAGTATCCTGCATCCAGAAGTACTCAGGCTGCAAATTGAGTTACGCAGAATGGAACTGGAGTTCCAGAGGGAGAGGGACCATGAACAGTGGGAGGCAAACCGTGAGGCAGAGCGAGAATGCCGAGAGACAGACCATGAGGAGCATGAGTGCCAGCAAGCTGCAGAGGAGAAGAGGGAGTGAGAACACCAAGATGCAGACAGTGAGAAGCAGGAGCACCAGAGGCAACATGAACTGGAGAAGCTACGACTACAACCAGTGGCACCAGAGCAGGTAAGTGGCTTGGGTTTAACTGGGACTACAGGACTGGGTTACAAATTGAATTCCAAATTAATAGCTAACTTTAAAGAGGGGGAGGATATGGATGCTTTTTTAAATTCTTTTGAGAAAGTTTTTATTCAGGCTAAAATTCCTAGGGAGTCCTGGCACTTCCAGCTATCCCCCCTACTTACCGAGAAAGCTCAGGATGCATTGGGTCAAATGGACAATGAGGGCAGTGATGATTACAGCAAACTTAAAGCTGCACTGTTAAAAAAAATTGAATTAACTGCTGAATCATACAGAGTTAAATTCTGTAAGCTCAGGAGAAGCCCTGACATGAGCTATGAGGAGCTAGCCTTGAAACAACATCAGTTTTCAAAACGTTGGTGGGAAGTAATTCAGGCAAACTCTGTTGATAAAATTGAAAATGTGATTTTGTTAGAACAGTTTCATTGGGCATGCCCAGCAGAGTTGAAAACCTGGCTGGAGGACCAAGATCCCAAAACAGTGCAAGAAGCTGCTGAACTCTCGGACCGCTATACCAAGAGCAGACCTGCTCTGAGAGCAAATGGGGTGGGCATGGCAGTGCAGAAAGGGAAAAGTGCACCTTCAGGGCAACTAAAACCCTCACTGCCTCCACCGAAACCAGTTAGGCCCAAGAATATTTAAACTAGAAAATGGGAAGAGGGGTGCAGCACCCCATACATCGAATGGGAAGAACACCCTTCCCCCCTCAGCTAGTGGTCAAACAGGGATTCAGCATGTTTGCAGTTCATTTGCATCACCAGGTAAGAAAAAAGGTTTGTCTCCCCATACAACGCACAGGGGTAATGCCAAACCTCACCCAACAACTAACACACCAAAATCTGGCCAATGGAAATCATGTACACAATGCTCACAGCCTGGGAAATAAGATCCCAGACCTGCAGGCAATAATGTCAGAGGCTAAACTGGACATAGTAGTAATTAGTGAGACGTGGTTTACACAGTAACTACACTTGGGAGACTTCCGTACCTGGCTATGTATTGTTCAGAAGAGACCGAGGTGCAAAAAGGGGGGGAGGAGTGGCCCTATGTCAATGAAAATATCAAAGCTACAGAAATTCAGAATACACGTAAGGAGCCAGAAGAACTGTGGGTACCCTGGAAACAGGAAATGGGACAGCCATAAGAACTGGGGTTGTCTATAGGCCCCCAGACCAGGGGGAGGACATAGACACATTACTGTTAGAAGATATACAAAACATGACAGCTAAAGGGGAGGTTCTGATAATGGAGACTTCAACATGCCGGATACAGATTGGTCAATACCAGCAGGAACATCTGCCAGAACTAGACACATAGTGGATTCCCTGCAGGGGGAGGGCCTCAAACAACTGGTACAGCAACCCACAAGAGACATGGCTATCCTAGATATAGTACTGACTAACAGGGAAGGGATCACAGATCTCCAGGTAGAAGGTCACCTGGGGGCCAGTGACCATCACATGGTATGGTTCAATTTGGCTACTACAGCTAAATCATCCCATTCCAAGGCAAAAATATGGGACTTCAGAGGAGCTGACTTTGATAAGATGGCCAACAGAGTTAAGCTAGCCCTGGCAAAAAGAAACACAGGTGAGGGGGTACAGGCAAAGTGGGCAAGCATTAAGGATGCAATACTTGAAGCAACATCCCATTGTGTTAGACAGAAAAGGAAGTGCAAAAGAAGAAGGAAACCACTTTGGTTCTCAAATACAGTAGCAGAAAAGGTCAGAGCCAAAAGGCTGCCTTCAGGAAATACAAGGGAACACAGCGGGATGAAGATAGGGAGGCATACCAAACTGCCCTAAGGGAAGCAGGGAAGGCAGTAAGGCAGGCAAAGTCCCAAACTGAGGAAACACAAGCACGAACAGTAAAAGAAGGTGACAAGACTTTCTATAGATACATTAGTGAAAGGAGAAAGTCCAGATGGGGTATTGCTAAGCTTAATGGAGAAAAGGGAGCATGTGAGGAGGAGGACCCTGTAAAGGCATCTGTCCTAAATAGATACTTTGCTCAGTATTTACTGAAGAGAAGGTAGGGCAGGGCCCACAGCTCAGCATCATGGACACAGGGGAGGTGAGCACTACTCCCTTCACAAAAGAAGGGTCCTACAAGAGCTTGCTAAGCTCCAGGGTGGATAAGGCAATGGGACCTGATGGCATACATCCCAGAGTACTTAAGGAGCTAAAGGTGGAACTAGCAGAGCCATTAGCAGAACTGTTTAGTGAGTCTCTGAGCACAGGAGAGGTCCCGGAAGACTGGAGAAGGGCTCATGTGATCCCGCTCCACAAGAGTGGTAGCAGGGAGGAGGCGGGGAACTACAGACCAGTCAGTCTTACCTCAGTAGTGGGCAAGATTATGGAGGCACTCCTTAAGGAAAGGATAGTGCAACACCTGGAATCCACAGGGCACAGATCCAAGACAGCATGGGTTTACAAAGGAAGGTCCTGTCAAACTAATCTCATAGCTTTTGACTGGGTAACCAGAGTGGTGGACCAAGGGGGAGCAGTTGATGTCGTCTACCTTGACTTCAGCAAAGCTTTTGACACTGTTCCACATAGAAGATTGATAAATAAGCTGGGTAGGCTCGGGGTGGGTCAGAAGTTGGTCAAGTGGGTGGCAAACTGGTTGATGGACAGAAAACAGAGAGCGGTGGTAAATGGTATACAGTCAGAAGAGATGCAAGCCACAAGTGGGTACCTCAGGGATCAGTCCTGGGGCCAGTCCTCTTCAACATCTTCATTAGTGACCTTGCAGATGGACTAGAGGGTAAGGCTTGTCTGTTTGCAGATGACACCAAGATCTGCAACAGAGTAGATGATCCAGATGGGTGGGCAGAATGAGAAGAGATCTGGATAAACTAGCAAAATGGTCAGAAGAGTGGCAACTAGGATTTAATGCAAGAAGTGCAAAATCATGCACATAGGGAAGAAATCCTGAAACCACCTATAGGCTGGGAGGGGAGTTGCTAGCAGTCACAAAGGAAGAAAGAGACTTGGGCATCATCATCACTGATGACCTGAAATCATCCAAGCAGACCTCTAAAGCAGTTGGTAAGGCTAGGGGGGTGTTAGGGTGTATTAGTAGGGGTATCACAAGTCGTGAGAGGGAGGTAATAATCCCTCTTTACAAGACACTGGTTAGGCCTCATCTGGAGTACTGCGTACAGTATTGGAGGCCACACCTTCACAAGGACATTAACCAAAATGAGGCAGTCCAGAGAAGGGCAACCAAAATGGTGCAGGGACTGCATCAGAAGACATATGAGGACAGATTAACGGAGCTCAATATGTATACCCTAGAGCAAAGGAGGGAGAGAGGTGATATGATCGAGGCATTCAAACACCTTAAGGGCATTAACAAGGTGAAAGAGTCTAACATGTTTAAATATAAGAAAAATAGCAGGACAAGAGGACACAGCATGAGATTAGAGGGGGGCCAATTAAGGGGGAATGTGAGGAAATTCTTTTTCACAGAAAGGGTGGTGGATGCATGGAATGGCTTACCACAAGAAGGTGGCTATGAATACAGTGCAGGATTCAAACAGGCATGGGATAGGCATAAGGGAGCAATACAAATGACTATGAATAGATAGGCCACTGACAGAGCAAAGGCCGATGGCACATTTATAAGGTAGAAAAAGAAATGGGCAGACTGGATGGGTCTTGCGGTCCTTATCTGCTGTCAACTTCTATGTTTCTATGTTTCAGAGGAAAGATTTCTCTGAAAAGAGAAGTGAATGTTGGTTATGTAAAGAAACTGGGCACATTGCCAGGCAGGCATGCATTGGCATAGGGGGAGTAAAGGAGAGGGAGGTAACCGTGGAGGCGATTTGGGTCACCTTGATAACAAGGGGGGGCAAGAGAGTAAAAATAGGAGTGGTGTATAGACCCCCTGCCCTGGCGGAGGAGCTGGAGGACAGTCTGGTGGCAGATGTTAGGAGACACTGCAGACTGGGCAGAGGAAAGGTGGTGGTCTTAGGGGACTTAAACATGCCAGGAACAGACTGGGAGACTATGACATCCTCTGTGACCAGGGAACAGAGGTTGTTGGATGTCTTTCAAGACACATTCCTAACTCAGCAGGTGAGGGAACCAACCAGGGAGGCACGGGTACTGGATGTGGTCCTGGCAGACAGTGACCAGATTGGGGGCCTGGAGGTAAGTGACCTATTGGCGGGGAGTGACCATGCCACGGTCTGGTTCTGCCTGTACCTAAGAGGGGTAGAAGGCTGCACAAAGACGGAAGTAACCGACTTCAGGGGGGCGGATTTTAAGGAAATGGGAAGGATCCTTAAGGAGCATTTGGATGGGATTGGGTCAGACATGGGCGCTGATAGTAGGTGGGAAATCATCAGGAGAGGGTGCAGGATGCTACCAGCACCTGTGCAAAGTAAGACAAAAATGCGGTGGGCCCAAAAACCCTGTTGGTGGACCAGGGAGGTCCAGGAGGTGGTCTGGTAAGAAAGCAGCCTATAAAATTCAAGTGCTCAAGGGTGAAAAGGATCTAGGGGAGTACAGGCTGATGGCTAGAAGGGCCACTAGAGTGGTGAGGGAGGCTAAGGCAAGGAAGGAGCAGAACCTGGCCAGGGAAATTAGGAGAGGAAAAAGGGGTTCTTTAGATACATTGGGGAAAAGACGAAGGGTGAAGGGAAGATTAGCAGGATTAAATCAGGGAGAGATGGGCACAAGACCGGGGGAGCAGGCTGAGTACTAAATGAGTACTTCACCTCAGTTTTCACAGGAAAATGGGGATGCTGCATCATACATGGGAGGAGACAGAGATAATGAGGAGGGGGACCCTTACCAATCGGCAGGTCTGGGGAGAGGGGGCATCACTGGCAGGTGGGGGAGGGCTAAGCAGGAGAAAGAGGTACCAGAAGTGGAAATCACAGCAGAGAGTGAGGAAGCCCTCAGCTCCCTTAAGACGGAGAAAGCACCGGGGCCGGATAAATTACATCCTAGAGTGCTGAAGGAACTTGCAGATGTCCTGGCGAAACCCCTGGCAGAGCTTTCACCATCTCTCTGAGGACAGGGTGGGTGCCCTAAGACTGGAAGGTGGCGCATGTAGTGCCTATCCACAAGGGGATCAAGGGACTGGCAGGGAACTACAGGCCTGTCAGCCTGACATCGTGGTGGGCAAGGTGATGGAGGGCATTGTCAAGGAGAGGCTAGGGAGGACCTGGATAAGTCAGGGTGCCTGGATGATAGACAGCATGGATTCATCCCGGGAAATCGTGTCAGACAAACCTGGTGGAGTTCTATGACTGGGTGACAAGTGCCTTGGACCTGGGTAGACCAGTGGATGTCCTCTTTCTAGACTTCAGCAAGGCATTTGACTCTGTTCCTCACATGGGCCTGTTGGATAA
Source organism: Neoceratodus forsteri (assembly GCA_016271365.2). Classification (NCBI taxonomy): domain Eukaryota; kingdom Metazoa; phylum Chordata; order Ceratodontiformes; family Ceratodontidae; genus Neoceratodus; species Neoceratodus forsteri. The sequence goes on from CM028132.1 coordinate 460,021,313, forward strand.
GCTAGGAGAAATGGGGTGGGAAACCAGATGATCAGATGGATAGGCAATTGGCTCCAGGACCAGACCCAGAGGGCGTCGAGTTGGTGGGATAGTCTCATCCCCAAGGAGGGTCATTAGTGGGGTCCCACAGGGATCAGTCCTTGGGCCCCTTCTGTTCAACGCCTACGTATCTGACATAAGGACAGGAATCAGGAGTGAGATGAGTCTCTTTGCAGATGACTTGAAACTGGGGGCGGTGGTGGATAGGGAGGAGGGGAGGGTGGCCCTGCAGGGGGACCTGGAGGCTCTGGAAAGATGGTCTATAAAGTGGAAGCTGAGGTTCAATGCAGGGAAATGCAAGGTACTCCACCTGGGGCAGAAACCCAGGCCAATGTACACCTGGGGGAATACTCAAGTCTCAATGGCTGAGAGGGACCTGGGGTGGTGGTGGATGTCAAGATGAACAACTCTGAGACTTGTAGGAGGGCAGCAGCCAAGGCCAACAGGATGCTGGGATGCATCGCTAGGGGGATCACCTCCAGAAGGAGGGAAGTGATACTCCCTCTATAACTGCTTGGTGAGGCCGCACCTGGAGTACTGCATGCAGTTTTGGAGGCCACACTTAAAGAGGGACATTAACCTCCTGGAGAGGGTTCAGAGGAGGGCAACCAAAATGATTTGGGACTTGGGGGACAGGACCTATGAGGAGAGGCTCGAAGACCTAAATATGTACACATTGGAAGAGAGAGAAGGGACCGGGGGGACATGATAGAGGTCTTCAGGTACATGAAGAGGGTAAATAGGGGAGGAACAGTCAGGGTGCTTCGAAGGAAGGAGGAAGGGGCCACTAAAGGGCATGGGTGGAAGCTGAAGGGGGGAAGATTCAGGGGAGAAAGGAGGAGGTGCTACTTCACTGAGAGGGTGGTGGAGCCATGGATTGCACTACCTAGGGGGCTGGTGGAGGCAGAGACAGTGGAGGGGTTCAAGAGGGGGTGGGACAGGTACAGGGGAAGGGTTCAGGAAGCAAAATCCAATGCAGCAAGAATATCCGGAACTGGGAAGGGAGAAGCCAGAGAAGGCGAGGGGGACAGCAAGGTCAGCACCCAGGGTGGGGGCTGACCAAACGAGCAGACATGAAAGACCGTTAGGCCTATTCTGCTGGCATTTTAGTATGTTAGTAGTATGTTAGTGTCCCAAAAGAATGAGCAGTACTACGCAGAATGGCACTAGAAAAGAAATGGGTTGTTTGTGTGTCCCTGGAAGCATGCCTGTGAACATGAGGGAACACATGCACACAGTCATGGTGAATGATGTACAGATGCAAGGGTTAAGGGACACTGGGGTATCTCTGACATTGGTAAAAGGGGATCTGGTACAGCCTGGTCAGCTTATACCCAATAAATACGTCACTGTACAGGACTTTACTGGCGAGGCGAAAACATTGCCACTGGCCAGTGTTCTCCTGGACTGGGGTGAAACGGGAGAACTGTGCAACAGGTGGCTGTAGCCAAAACATTAGCAGTGGATGTGATCCTGGGCAACAATCTCAAACAGGGGATGGTATGTGCAGTTACCCATAGCCAAGCGGCAAGGGGAAATTGTAGTTCCCTGAACCCCACAGAAGCCATTGTGGATACCACTGAGAGGCTGGTTCCCTAGCCTGCATCTCCAGATGGGGAGATGAAATGAAAAGGGGGTAGAAATTTCCCCAGTAGCAAGTAACCACACAGCTACAGAGGGTTACTCTGAAGAGGAAGGGATGACCCATTGTCAGAGGGTTGGGATTGACAGTGATCCTGAGTGCTCTGATGCCAGTGCTAGGGACCCTAGTTTAGAGACTGAAGGGGACCTGTCCCATGCCTTGGGAATGTGTGATGGGTTTGCTGCTGCTCAGAGAAGTGATCCTAGTCTAGGGAAGTTGAGGGCTTGGGCAGACTTGGACGGCGCACAGGGAGGTGATGACAGACATAAGGTTTATTGGGAAAATGGGCTTATGTATACTCAGGCAGTACAGACAGAGGGAGGGATGCTAGGCAGGCAGCTTGTCGTTCCCCAGGGGTATCGTGAGCAGTTGCTTAAGATTGCACGTGATATTCCCTTGCCTGGATATCTGGGAATCATGCACACTATGCAGCAATTGGTCCAGAATTTCTATTGGTCTAACTTCACCCAGCAGGTGAAGGAGGATTGCAGGTCTTATCACCGGTACCGAGAAATAGGGAAGATGGGCAAGAAAACCCAAGCCACCCTGATTCCATTGCCCATAGTGGAGGAGCCATTCCAGAGGGTGGGAATGGATTTTGTGGGGCCTTTAAATACCCCCAGCTCCTCAGGGAAGAGATTCATCCTGACTGTGGTGGATTATGCCACCCAGTACCTAGAAGCAGTCACGCTATCTTCACTGAGGACAGACCAAGTGGCAGATGCCTTACTTGGGATTTTCTCCCATGTTGGTTTTCCACAGGAAGTTATCACCGATTGAGGGGGTTCCTTCATATCAGACTTGATGAAATGTTTATGGGAGAAGTTTGGGGTGGTGCAGAGATGCACGATACCGTATCACCCACAAGCCAATAGGCTTGTGGAACGATTCAGTGGTACCCTGAAGTCAATGCTCCAGGCGTTTGCTGAACAGCATGGGAGGGACTGGGAGAAATACCTTCCCCACCTGTTGTTTACATACAGGGAGCTACCCCAAGAGTCAACAGGATTTTCCCCCTTCGAACTCTTATATGGACGACGAGTACGTGGGCCCCTAGACTTGATCCAGGAGGACTGGGAGGGCAAGCACACCACCCAGGGAACTCCCATAGTGGATTACGTCCTTAAAGTTTAGGGAAAGGCTGAAGGAGCTTGTGGGGACAGCCCAGAGCAACCTAGCAGCTGCCCAACAGAAACAAAAATTGTGGTATGACCACAGAGCCAGAGCTCACTCATACATGGTGGGTCAGGAAGTCATGGTCCTTATTCCGGTCCAGAAAGACAAGCTGCAGGCTGAGTGGGCAGGACCGTTCAAAGTAGTTAGGAAGGTAAATGTTGTGAACTACGTTATAGAATTACCTGACTGAAAACAGACAGAAAGGATGTACCATGTCAACATGATGAAGCCATATGCAAATAGGGCTGACATGGTGTTTGCAGTGTGTAATCCTGGGGAGGGGGCAGACGAAGGAGACACCCTTCTGGACTTGCTGGAAGAAAGCAAGCAGGCGTCCTCTGTAGAGGCAGTAAAATTTTCTCCCCAGCTGGTCCCGGACCAGATCCAGAAAGTAAAGGAGGTTTTAGCAGACTTTGCCCCATTGTTTAGCGCCAAGCCTGGACTAACCCTCTTAGCGACGCATGATGTGGAGAAAGGGACACAGACACCCATACAGCGGACAGCATATCGGGTGTCAGAGGCTGTTCAAAAGAACATTAGGAGGGAAGTGGAGGAGATGCTGGATTTAGTGGCAATCCAGAGATCCCACAGCCCCTGGACCTCATCCGTAGTCCTTGTGCCCAAGCCAAATGGCTCTACTCATTTCTGTGTGGACTATCATGGACTGAATGCAGTCATGAAGTCAGACGCCCACCTGATACCCCAGACGGATGAACTCCTGGACAAGTTGGGAGGGGTGACCTACCTTACGTCCATTGACCTGACCAAGGGGTATTGGCAGGTAGAGTTGACAGACAGAGCTAGGGAGAGATCGGCCTTCTTCACTCCGATAGGCTTATTTGAATTTAAAGTAATGCCTTTTGGAATGAACACCCCAGCCACTTTCCAAAGGTTGGTGAACCAGGTGTTAAATGGTGCTGAGGAGTACACTGTGGCATACCTGGATGACATTGCCATCTTTAGTACCAGCTGGGAGGAACACCTATCGCACCTTAGGGAAGTGCTGGGCAGCATACAGAGGGCTGGGCTCACTGTCAAAGCCTAGAAGTGCCAGATGGCCATGGGAGAAGCGGCATACCTCGGGCATGTGGTTGGCGGGGAACAGCTCCATCTTAACCAAATAAAAATAGAGGTAATCCAGGCATGGCCCAGACCAGAAACACAGAAGCAGGTCAGGAGTTTTCTAGGGACAACAGGGTACTACAGGAAATTTGTACCCAATTACAGTGCCCTGGCTGCTCCCCATCTGACCTGACAAAGAAAAGGATGTCAAAGAAAATTACCTGGGGCCCAGCCTGTGTGGAAGCCTTTTAAAAAATTAAAGGAGGCACTGTGCTGTGCTCCTGTTTTGACAAGTCCTGACTATAGCAGACCCTTTATAGTTCAGACTGACGCCTCAGACGTGGGTATTGGGGCAGTACTGAGTCAGACATCCAGCCAAGGGAGAGAGCACCCAGTAGTGTACCTGAGTAGGAAGTTACTTCCCAGGGAGCAGGCATACTCTACTGTGGAAAAAGAATGTCTTGCCATAGTGTGGGCCCTAAAGAAGGTGGAGTCATACTTATATGGGCAGCATTTTGTGGTGCAGACTAACCACAACCCCCTGGTTTTGCTGACGCAGATGGGGAAAAACAATGGTAGACTGCTAAAATGGAGTCTTGCTTTGCAAGGGTATGATATGACAATTCTACATAGGGCTGGCGCCAAAAATCAGAACTCCGATGGGCTGTCTCATGTGTACGAGGAGTGAACTAATCCTATGCAGAGGATAGAGCCCTCAAATTCAGTCTAGGTGGGGAGGAGTTGTGACACTTGGACAGCTGGTTCTTATTAATCTATGATTTTGTAATATAGGAATGTGTTATTGAATGTCTCTCATGAGAGATGTTGACGGTCTGTAGAATGACACCCCCCTCCCAGGTTTTAGCTAATAGGTGTTACCTGGAAGGCCAAGAGATAATTACAGGCTAGAAGAGACTTAAAATTTAGGATCTCCTTTTTATGTGACTAATTGCAGCTTGCTAGATGTCAAGATAGATCATAAACTTTTATAACGTTCCGAGGAAAAGCAGTAAAATTCATAGGGTGATACAAAGCATGTTGCACCTCTGTGAGATCTGGCAGACAGACATAACAAGTCCCTTTGATGTCCTGGAAAGGAGAAGCTGATCATAAGATCAAAGAAAGTCATATGAGAAAATCAGTTGTGCTGAGATCACAGAATTTACCTTTGATAAGACATTCTGTTTTGTATAGATATATATATTTTTTATATTCTGACAGGGAGGAGCTAGGTGACCTAACACAAAGAGGTTGGCAAAGCCAGTTTTTAAACAGTATTCTGTTTTCCATTTACACACAAATGTTTGGATTCTGAAAAAGAAACATCTACAGCACTGTGAGATAAGAATACCTAAGAAAAGACAATTCTAAGAGTACTGTGGTAGGAGATTTAGTCTGCACTTTTAAACCTGTTTTAAGTGATTTGTATGTTTTATGATATATGGTTCTGTATTTACATTTTACATTTTTTTTATCTATTTTGAAGTAAACCTCTACTTTAGAGACTACTTGGTGTGCCTTTGAATTTCTTTTTCTTGACAAGGGAAGCATACATGGTTAAAACTGACACTGCACAAAGCTTACTGGTTTTACCAAACTGGGAAAAGGTAAGAATTTATTCTGAGCTCTTTAATAGAGTTTTAAGGGTTCATTTTGTATGCCTGGTTAGGTGCCCATAGGCAAAAGATATCTGCCCCGAAGAGCAGAATTATCTGAGCCTGTACATTGGGTACACCAACAAGAGGTTCACAGTTTGAATCCCTCCAAGACTTGAGACCAAAGGTTGATTTGAACCCATGAAACAGACAGGAGGGTTATCCTGTTTCTGTTAACTGTTCACAAGACTGCGCCCGGAGGTTGGCACTTTGGGAGTAGAGGGCTGACCTGCTGAGTGGGTTTGTGACATAGGTAAGCAGCCAGAACAGATAGGCAGTTATCCTGTTACATGCAAATGTCCTTAGTAGTACCAAAGTAAGAGTGATAATTACAGGAAAAAAATATTAAACATAAACTAAATGGTGTCAAAATATTACATTTTTTATGTTTGCTTGCACGCATGTGCAAGAAACATAGTGCCACCATACGAGTTTTCGGTGGTGTGCCTCCCCCACTTCCAATGCCCTGCTCCTTTTTGCAGGAGTGGCTCCACTGCACCAATGAATGTCTGAGCTGTCTATGACAGCTGTTCAGATGCAGTGGCGTACAGTTCTGAGAAAACCACCGCTATAATCAGCGGTGGTAATGTGTATGCAATTTGCATACTGCCATCAGCAGTATGCAAATTGCCTACATCAGCACTGCATCTGAACTGTCATAGCAGTTTGTTTCAGATCCCCCCCAGGAACACCTAGGTAGCACGCTGGGAGCCCACCCCAGCATGCACATGAGCTCCCCTCCACCCCTGCACACTGTATGACCGATGGGGGTGCCCAATCCCCCATTGGCCGCACTGCCCCCCCAAAAGCAACTTCCTGGGCCATACTGGCAGCCCACCCCAGCATGGCTCAGGTAGCATGCTGGGAACCCACCCAGCATACTCATGTCCTCCCCCACCCCACACACTGTATGACTGACGGGGTGCCTAATCCCCATCAGCTCCACTGGCCCCCAAAGCAACTTCCTGCTGCCACGTGGGGAGCACACCCCAGCATGGCAGAAGTCTGTGGCCCACTGGGGTGCCCAATCCCCTGTTGGCTCCACTGCCACCCCAACAAACTTGCAGGTACCATGCTGGGAGCCCCCCCCCCCAGCATGGCAAAAGTCCCACATCATCTTTTAAAAAACCCAAACACCTAGAACAAAAGAAAATGGTCCCACATTGACTCTCTTGCTCCTTTCCCAACCCGTGCCCACCCTTTGCGTACCCCACCTCCCGAACCCCTCACCCCATACTTACCTCTGGAGGCTGGCGTGAAGATCTTTGATGGACCAGGGACTCATCTGCACTCTTCAAAACCAACTGCGAACTGAAGAAATGCCAGTAAGCTGTATAATGACATAAATATGTTTTATTTCAACTTTGGTGCATATCTCGGCCAAATTTTCAACATGGGGTTCTTGGGACCCCCCCCCCCTATGAACTCAGCCACTGTCATTTTGCTATTCAGTCCCGAAAGGTGATTTCATGATCACTGCTCAGAACCACCCTTCAGGACCGAGTAACAGAACAACAGCGTTACAGTTCATGCGGTAGGCCCCCAAAACCCTATGTTGAAAATTTGGTGAAAACATTCCCAGAAATGACTGTTTTACAAGTGTGAAGTGCGCAGTTCCTACGCACACTCATAACTTTGAGAATTTTTACTATTTTCATTCCAGATTTTCAACATTGCCATTTTACCACACCTCCTTATAAGCAATACAGCTGTCATTTTATACATCTTGCCCAAAATGTATTTTCACACATGTAGCACACAATGGCGCAGTCGGTGTGCGAAATCAATGTTTGGGACAGATTAAGAAAATCTCAGTGACACTGTTCATGAACAGAGATCTTAAAATGGCTATGTTGAAAATTTGGTGACAAAAGTCCATAAAATGACTGTATTACGAGCGTGCATTGCGCAATTTCCACGCACCCATATAAGTTCACCAATTTGTAATATTTTCAGTCCAGATTTTCAACACTGGCATACCTCTTTATGAACAGTACAGCCATCATTTTTCACACTCTGGCTGAAATGCATTTTTGCACTTCTGGCCCAGAAATGCGCGGTCGCTGTGGGAAATCAGTGTTCAGGACAGATAAAGAAAATCACAGTGACACTGTTCATGAGTGGAGGTCCCAAAATGCCTATGTTGACAATCTGCTGTTAAAAAATCCCCAAACTAATTACATTACAGGTGTGCATTGTGCAGTTTTTACGCACACTCGTGACTTCACCATTTTTTTATATTTTCACTCCAGATTTTCAACATTGCCATTTTTTACACCTCCCCTGAACAGTACAGATGTCATGTTTCACATCCTGTTCAAAATGTGTTTTCGCACATCTGGTGCCAAATGGTGTAGTCGCTGTGCAAAATCAGCTTTCGGCTAACAAACTGATATTGCCACTGTTCATGAGGTGGGGGGTCACAAAAATCCAATGCTGAAAATTTGAAGTGAAAATACCAACGTTACCTATAATGCTCATGCCATTCCACCTCACCTATTACCCTAAGTCACCAGTGATAGGCACTGAGGTAGCTCTTGCACTTCTTTCAAGTCCTTAAAGTTCACCCCATTCTCCTATATTGCTCCTGTCTCACAGTATTTCCTTATGGAATTGGATGAGTATAAGGCCCAAAGACCTAAAGGTACACCGTGACCCTTGTCGGTGTCTGCAGGGTAGAGTGTGGTGAAATGACGTGGCTGTTATGTCCGACGACCCAAAGGCACACCCAAATGCCTGTCAGTCTCTGCAGGGTGGTGGCAAGGTTGGCTTCAGTTCAATACTTCACTGCCATTCCTATTATGCATCTCTCTAACTCCTACACTACCAACGCCAGCAAGCAAACATTCGGCTTTGACAAATGCTTGTTTAAAGTTGTCACAATGGCATCAGGAGCGCTTTAAATGATCACAAATTGGTGCTAGGAAGAATTGCAAACTGCAAGTCTGCCAGAATTCTGAAACATTTCACAAACTATTCCTGTGTGAAAGTATGAAACTCTGCTTCTGCCTGAGGCAGAATAAGCTTTTTCTGCTGAAATAAAATCATGGGCGATGTGGAATTTTGACAATTCTGCAAAACTAAGCAAAATTACGCAGTTTCCACACAATGTTTTCTAACAATTTAATAAACAAAAATGCATTTCACATTATAAATCCATGGTTTACATCAAACAAATTGCAGTTCACTTGCAGGATTCCTACAGAATTCACCGCAGCATTACACCAAGCTTTTTGGAAGCCTGATTTCAATTTCACTGGAATTCCACTGGCAGAACTTTGAATACAACAGTGCACTTTCTCCAATTTCTCAACCAGAGACAATTTGACTTTTGACTCTAGCTTAGTATTGTTCATGCAATGACTGAATTTACTGACTTTAGAGGATTTTCAAAAGGGCTTGACATGGACATAGAGCCATTCTGTTCAGAATGATTGTGTCCATTCAGCCTTGCCTTTTTTTGGTTGCAAAATTCAGATGTGGATAGACCACCTAATAGATTGTCTAACAGTTTGTTATAGATGATATCCATTTTGTAAATAGAGACAAGTAAATCCTTCCTGCACTTTATTAAGTTTAACTTGAATGCTGTAAGCCCCACTTTCAGTTACCTTAAAAAAGCCATTGACATAGTTGACCACTCATTGTTACTTTCCCAAACTAAAAATACCGGACTCTCTGACTTGATTTGCCTACCTTCTGGTTCAAATCATATTTCATAATCAATTCCAATATACTGAAATTTTAGACATCTCAACATGCTTACCTGTCATCACCTGTAGTGTCCCCAGGGCTCCATTCTAGGGGCCCCTTTCCTTTTAATCCACATGAATGATATCCCAAACATCTGCCCCAACTCCAAGGTTTTATTATTTGCTGATAACATGGCTAGCATCAGTACTACCAAAAAAAAGAAAAACACTGACCTCTTCGATTCCTCTGTACAAGATAACCAGAATTAATAAATGGTTGGTTGATAAGAAACTGCTCCTAAATGTTTCCAATGCTAAATTCATTTGATTCACCTAAAATAGGTTTTTGACTAGTCTACTCTTCTTTCACAACCCATCCTGGGCTCAAACTGAACAGTCCAATGTGTCACTAGCTTATCTTAGCCTGTTGATTGTTTTTAAATTGACTTTTAAGGATCATCTTGACAGCATTGCTAACAGATCACCTTTAAATGTGGCACTTTGGTATGCTAGAACATACCATTCCTTGAGCTCTTGAAAGCTGATTAGCCTAAGTTCCCTCATACCCCACTTCTGCTATGTTTATGTTGTCATGTGTTTACTGGCTTTCTCTTCTCTAAACAAGTCTGATGTCCTTTATCACAGGGGCTGAAACTTTGTGCTTGGCATAAATAGAGATGCACACAGTAACAGGTACATGGTTCTTACAACCTTTGGCGACCCTTCCCCCCACACTTTATGACCAGGCATTTGTTCCATACTTTATGTACCTTTTTAAGGGTGTTTAGAATCTTCCTCAGAATATGAAAACACCCTAATAATGCATATCACCTCCACATATGCCCTGAGAAGTGTTGACCAACACTTGCATTGAGTGCATAAAACCCATCTCTAGAGCCCCTAGTGTCTGTGCCCTGTCTTTCTGGAATGCAATCTCAAAAGGAACATAGGACTTCTAAAGAGCCACCAATGCTTCAAGAAGAACTTTAAAAAACTTAAACCTGGACAGAAAGCAGCTTATATTCCTCATCAGGTCTGTATTTCATATTCACATTATTTACTACTGAGGTCATAAGCCTAAAAATGGGATAGTTGTTCCTTGAGGGTTCCTCAGCTCCCATTGCTTCTTCCCAAGCTGATGTCATAATACTCTGCTTATGACATCACATGTATTCCCATGGCAACAGATTGTGATGTTATAACAGAGCATTATAATTTCAAGTAGAGAATAGGCTATAGAGGCTGATGAACTCTAAGGGATTAAGATCTTGTGTTTGTGTAGAATTTCTTTGTTAGTAAATAACGGAGAGTAGAGATCTAAAGAGATACTGTATATGTAATACAAGCAGAATTGTGTCTAATTATGTTTTCCAAAGTTTTCCAAAAGGTGTCAGCTACTCTTTAATTGCATTAGCATATGCAAATATTAGATGCAGATTCCCTGACCTCATGTTTTTATTCACAATGATAGTACTGTCTTTTTTGATTAACTGATCAATTACTATACTTTTGTTTTGCAACCTATGACTTTATCTTGCCCCTGTGTTATCAGGGCCTTATTGGAAATGAAACCCACATTATACAAATGAATTGCTGAACTCATCAGCAACATATGTATCAGATACTTCTGAGCTCTGCTGTATGTCAAATGAGGAGACTATTTCATGCCTGAATCATCAGAAAGCACCTGGCCAGGATCATGTGATAAGCTAAGACAGAGAAGACGTCCTCTGTGCTGCTCCGAGGCCCCACGTTTATTAAAAGGCTTTAAAGTTTCCGGGATTGGTTCGATCTGTACCAAAACATCCATACCTGACTGGTGAGGTGCTGTAGACCTGAATTGTGGTGAAGTTGTGTAAGATTGAGAGATATACAAGAGCGGCAATGCTATAAGCTGCAAGCGCTTGGTAGTAGCACTAGACCGCGGTACAACACCGAGATGGAAGCTGAGACGGTGGAGCCACTCGCGTGGAGATCACCCGGTACTAAGAGACTAAAGCCCCAATCTCCCACCCCTAATGAGCAAGAGGAGGTGGCAGGAAAGGAAGGGGGAGCCTACTCGAGCAGTGAGGATATCCAAGAAATAAAGCAGATGTTGCAGGGGCTTGTAGTGGACTTTGCAGCAGTGAAACCGGCGCTGCAATCATTGGCACAGAGAATGGGGGATGCTGAGGTTCAGATCTCCTCTCAGGAAAGGAAAGTTTCAATGATTGAACAGGACCTTGTGGTGGTCAGAAAGCAAGTTAAGAAACTTGAAGAGAGAATAGAAGACCAAGAATCGAGGAGCCGAAGGAATAATCTAATTCTGGCAGGGCTGCCCGAGAGGGCTGAAGGCTCAGACTGTGTATTATATATGCAAGATATGTTGCTTAAGCTGTTTGGCCCCACGCCATATGGGGATTCATATAATTTAAAAAGAGCAACCACCACCGGGGGCATGACCTCGGGTTATTATTATGCGCTTCCTTAACTATAAAGAAAAAGCCCACGTGTTGTCTGCTGCCAGGCAAAAGAAGTCAATGCAGTGGAATGGTGCCTTCTTATGGTTATTTCAAGACCAAACACCTGCGGTTAGAGAAAAGTAAAAGGAATATGTGGAAATCAAGAAGAAACTATACCTCGCGGGAATCAAGTTTCGGCTACAGTATCCTGCAACATTAGTGGTGCGGCTTCAAACTGGGGAGAAGAGATTTCTCACGGCAAAGGATGCTTTAGAAGGGCTACGAGTGGAGCTCCCGAGCTATTTAGATCGCCGAGCTGAACTGCCCCGGATGAAAAGGGGAGCTACTCTGACTGGTCGATGTGGGACTGTAGAGACCTTAAAAGCTTATTAAACTTAATTTTCCAGTCAGATTGCTGGATTCAAGGCTATACGGGTGGGGGCGAAAAGAGCTCTATCAAACCAAATGGGGATGGAGAGGGTTATCTATGGGGGAGGAAAGATTGAATAATTTTATCATGGAAATGGGGGGGCGGAGAAAAACTGAAAGGGACTATATAAGTAGCGGGGGTGAGCAATAAGGGATTGGAGCCTGAGGGGTGGCTGGGCGAATAGTGTAAGTTGGGGTTTGGAGGAGGATTCCTTTCATGGGGGATGTAGAGAGAAAGCTAATTGGGCAGAATGTGAGGGCTGGAATTTAGACAGTTGGATGGAGGCAACACTTCGAAGGGATATTAGGGGAGTAGATAAGGTGAGGGGGTAGTCTCTGGGGCCGGTAATTCCCCCGCCATTCATAAGAGGAGGGTTTGGATTTTGCACATGGAGGGGGCTTAAACTGGCGGTAGCTATCTTCTACTTTTGGGTCCTCAGGGGGAGGAGAATGATGGGAGTTCCTCTTTCTTCCTTTTCTCTTACCCGATGCTCCCTGAGGTAATCTTGGTCTCCCTCTACCTCGATCGCTTTGCTGGAGAGGAAAGAGGAGGTGGATTGGGGCCATGTAGAAGTATGGGCACCAGGCATTGGCCAATAGCACTACTAGAGGGCGTCTTATCCCCTAGGCGTAGATTAGCATTTTGCTATAAGGCGGCCCAATAGCACTACCATATTGAAAGGTTCTAGGATGGTGTCAGGTGAAGCTTAGGTAAAGGTGGGCAAAGGCTCAAGGGTTGCCGGGTAGAAATTAGAATGGGCCACATAAATGGTGGGAAATGTTGAGGGGGAAATGCTCACTCAATTCTGTCTCCTAATAAATGGGAGTTAAGACGAGGATGGTCACCATTCTTTTTTATATGATGTGGAGATTACCTTCAGACTGCATATGCGAGGTTTAGAGGAGGGGTGAGGTCTGAAGGTTGGGTGATTGGATGGGTTGGGAGAAGAGGGGGATTTAGGGGAGTAAGGTAGTTATATAGCAGATTTTATTTGCTTCTAGAATAGATCCCGGAGCTGCTTAGATGAGGGAGGGGTTGGGGGGTAGCATAAGAGGGAGTTCATCTATGATCCAATATTTGGAAGGCGGGCGATCTAGGGATCGGGGACAGAGGGGAAGGGGGATAATGGGGAGCTGGAAAGAGAGAGAGTCCACCATGGTAGGAAAGGAGGAGGCAGACCCTGATTGTGTTCAGAGGGTTAGTTTATTCATAACAATTTTTGGTATTAACTATGTCTAGTGTTAGACTAATTTCTTGGAATGTTAAAGGACTCAGGGGTAGACGTAAAAGATTGGCAATTCTGAGACATATGGATCAGATGGGGGCCCATATTGCTGCCTTACAAGAGACACATTTGCTGACGGAGGAGCTGAGTAACCTCAAGCGACTTTGGGTGGGGAAAGTATATGGGGTAGGTAAGAAAAGGGCCTCGGGGGGGGGAGCGATTTTAATAAAGAAAACCTGTCCATATAAAGTAGAGCAAGTGGTTGCAAGAGAAGATGGCAGAGGGATTTACATCTTAGGCTTTTTAGATGGCAAGGCGATCTCGGTCACTTCCATTTATGGGCTGACGCCCCCCAATCCGGAATTTTTGGCCTCAATAGAGAGAGATATAGCAGTTTTTCTCATGCACCCCCTTATCCTGGCAGGGGATTGGAATACGTACTCCAATAACCAGGAAGATAGGATCCCATCCGCCAGAGGGCCTTTAACTAAGGCTCAAATGGCTTTAAATAGGCTGCTAGAGGTTGCGGCTTTGGTGGATCCGATACGGACCCACTCTACTGGGGGCAACACTATGACATTCTACTCAGCTGCGCACAAGACCCAATCTTGAATTGATTTCTTTCTGGTAAATAGGGAGGCACTTATGGATATTAGGAATAAGACAACAGGGGGTAGAATTTTTTCGGATCACTCTCCGATTCAATTGATCAGGGAACCTAGATCAGGCCCTCCTAGACCATATCACTGGAGATTAAATGATTCCCTAGTGATGGAGACCTCAACTAAGAGCAGGCTCGAAGAGGCACTGTTAGAGATCATACAGAAACAGCTGCCCACGCTGCAAAATAAAAAGCTGGCGTGGCCAACTTGTAAAGTGTTATATGCAGAAGTGGCCCAGAAGCTGGCAGCACAAAGAAGTAGGCAGAGGAGGGCACAAGAAGAATTTATTCTAGGGGCAATTAACTCGCTGACACCTCTGGAGGGGTCCACAGGGGAAATCGACAGGGAACTTAAAAGTTTAAGAAGGGAATGGGAGGATATTATTTATGGCAAAGTAGATTTTTGGCTGGAAAAGATTAAAGCTAAATATCTTTTGCTGGGAGATGTCCCTGGACGTTTTCTGGCAGCTACAGTCAAGGAATGGGAAGCGAGTAGAATGGTGACAGCTATCCGATATGAGGGGAAACTCATAACAGACTCCCAGGAAATGGCAGACGCTTTCCCGTCCTATTTTAAAGAACTGTATCAGCTCAGAAGCATCAAAGGGGGAGAAAGAAATTAAAGCCTATTTGGAGGGCGTGCCCCTACCCGTTTTAGATCCTGCAAAGGCTAAGGAGCTGGCGACTCCCATAGGAGCAGTGGAGATTACTGAAGTGGTGAGGTCTCTGCCCGCTGGTAAGACACCGGGGCCAGATGGCCTTACGGTGAAGTTTTATCAGACCCATATCCACACTATATTACCCATACTTCAAGAATTTTTTAATGCTATAATGCAGGATGGAGTGTCCCATCCCCCACTATACCAGGCGTACATTACATTAATCCCCAAACCAGATAAGCCCAGGGATTTGCCCGGCAATTACAGGCCCATAGCTTTAATGAATCAGGACATCAAGATTCTTACAACAATTTTGGCTAACAGAATTTAGCGGATTGCTACTAGCCTAATCAGTCAGGAACAAGTGGGATTCATGCCAGGGAGGGGGGCGCATGATGCTTTGAGAAAGCTACATCATATTTTGAATTTTGCATCGGATTCTCAATTACCCCTAGCTTTGATATCTTTAGATGTCAAAAAGGCCTTCGATAGGGTCTCTCATCCTTTCCTCTTTGCTACAATGGAGAGGATGGGCTTCCCCAAGGGCCTGCTTAGAGGTGTCAAGAATCTATATGCTGCCCCGATGGCCAGAGTTTTATGTAATGGCTATATTTCGCAGGAAATTCAGTAGGAGAATGGGACCCATCAGGGATGTCCTCTTTCTCTGATATTGTTTAACATCTCTTTAGAGCCCTTGTTGAGAGCAGTTAATAGCGATAGGCATATAAAGGGGGTTGAGATAGTGGGAAGAGAGCTAAAATTTTCAGTTTTTGCAGATGATGTACTTCTGCATTTACAAGATCCGGCAGCTGGTTTTGAGAGGACAAGAGAATTAATAGGCCGATTTGCTAAAGTCTCAAATTATAAATTAAATTTGACTAAAACTCAAATTCTCCCGTTGACGCCGTATGTATATAGGGCAGATTTTGCTCCGCTGAGAGTCCAATGGGTGATGGACAAGATTAAATATCTGGGTATTTGGATTACAGCGAATATTGAGATGGGGGCCGAAATAAATATGGAAGGGACTATATTAGCTATCAGGGGTGATTTAGTAAGATGGAATAAGCTCCCCCTGAACTTTATGGCCAGACTGGGGCTTATTAAGATGAATCTATTACCTAGGCTGTTATATCCGGTGTACTTAGCCCCATATAGTATCCCCAAAATATGGTTTAAAACAATTAGGAAACTACTCTCAGACTTTTTATGGAACTCTAAGCTTCGTAGGAAAAAGTATAATGTTCTGCGATTGCCGTACTCACTTGGAGGAATTAAGCTGCCAGATCTCCACTTATATTATGTAGCGGGACAGTTGAGTCTGATGACTCGATGGAGTAGAAGTATTGAGGGGGAGACCTATATTCCAGATTGGCTGCATTTGGAGATTCAGATGTTGAAAGATGCTGGTCTTTCTCCAGAGGCATTGTTGTATGTCAATATAGGCATGTGTTTTAAAAAGGGGTTTGGGAACCCAATCCTGAAAACGGCAGAAGCTTGGTGGTCATTTCTGACCCCGACTCAGAAAAAGGATCAAATGAGGGTTCAAGAGCAACCACTGGTGGGCAATCCCAACTTAGTCATTGGGGGTCAAGTAATCAGGGGGAGGTGGGCTAAACAGGTCTTGGGCCTGAAACTAAAGGATGTCAACCAGGATAATAGGGTGGTCCTCCTGATCCACTGTGAGGGGATGCCCTTCTTTCAAAGGCTACAACTTACACAATGCTGGAGGGGGTGTTAAGGAAGTCAGGGGGTCTCACAGACCGTTCTTTTAACTGGGATATGCTGAAGGAGGTTGATCCGAAATCTAGATCCCTGTTGCAAATATATAAAGTACTTCTGGATTTTTTTAGCTCGCACTCTCCTATAACAGTGCCATACTGGGACAATGTGCTGACTCCTCGAAGCCTTGACTGGGTTAACATATGGAAAAACAGCAAATATATAGTTATACCTAAGTACAGTAGTATGCATTTCTTTATTGTTTCTAATATATATTTTACCCCTGTGAAACTGTGTGATAGAGGCCTTAGACAGGCAGAATTGTGTTTTAGGTGCGAAGTAGGGAGAGGTGATCTCTTGCATGTGCTGTGGGACTGTAGCAAAATATCGCCCCTCTGGGATGAAATTAAGAGACAGATGGACCCAATGCTAGATTACTCAGAATTTATAACACCAGAGATATGTGTCCTAGGCGATTTATCACAAATCTCCGGTGTTACACCTAAATATCATCTATCCTTGATGGTGGCGGTAATTAAATCATTTGTGGTACAGCACTGGAAGGATGACCAAGCCTATGTCTATAAGCAGTGGGCAGGAGATCTCTTGAGGGCTCTGGGTAGAATAAAGAGACATCTTTACTCGGAGGGGAGAAAAGGGTTATATGCTAAAAGATGGGCAGCACTAGAGGCAATATACTCCCACCAGGGTTCATGTGTTCAGACACAGGTCTGTCTGTCGGGCTGCGATTAGCGGAAGGAATTTTTGCTGGATCAAGTAATAGGTATTTGGACACTAGAGAGATTTAAGTGTTTTGTTATGGGAATGTATTTGACTGGGTAAGGTCTTTTGACAAAGTTCATAGTTAGGTGTTAGGGTCTGCCGAGTCAATTGGGGGGGATGGGGACTCTCTCTCTTTCCAGGGGGCACAGAGGGGTGCCACCTTTTAAATAGATTGCTCTTAAAGAGGAGCCTGGATTAAAGAGCACTTATTGGGCTGCAGGGGTTGATTGCCGGGCTAATGGGAGAGGGCTAAATTGGTATGCAGTCCTGCTATTTTCATTTGGTGTATTGCTGAAATGGCTCTACGCTTTAGTTGGTGGGGGTGGCGTTACCTGCTGTGTGTGTATACAGTTGGATTGTACATAGTTTGCACAGTCAGTTTTGGATTGTGTGCCCTGGGGTTCCCAGGTTTTTGTTTGTTTTGTCACATGTCTGGAAAATGAATAAAGATGTGTTTAAAAAAAAAAAAAGAAAGCACCTGGCCATCTTTGGGAACTAAGTCATGTAATGTGTGAAAAAACAGCAGCTGTGACCTCACCACCAAAAGAAGGCATAGATCACATGGCAGTGGGTTCATGTTTATGATGGTAGAGGGTTACAAAATGCAATTATATGCTGAGAGAAGGAGGTATTCTGATTTTGTCTTTGTTATACAATCTATACACCCTCCGATACATAGTCTCACCTAGAGCCCTTATTAGGACTCAAAACAGGGGACTCTGAGTCTTGAAGGCATCAGTTCTAACCATTCAGCTAAAATGAACTACCCTTTAAAATCTCCTGATGCCGCTGGGAAAACTTTGGAAAACATAATTTGTAGAAACAATTCAGATTGTACTTCTTATGTCTTCTACAGATTTCTCCTCACTTGTATCATTATTACTGAGAAAATCTGAACAAAAACAGGATTTTTGTCCCTTAGAGTTCACCTGCCCATGTGGATCATTCCCTACTTAAAAATGTTCCCTACTTGAAATTAGGATCCTCTGTCATAACGCCATAATTTATTGCCATGGAAATAGCTACGGTATCACAAGCAGTGCATCATGACATCAGGTAGGGAATAAGTACTAGGAGACAATAAACTCTCTATGAACAGCAAACCTGTTTACACACATATGACCTCAGTAATAAACTATGGGGTAAAGAAATATAGAATTAATGAGAAATATAAGCTGAATTGTGTCCAAATACTACATTTTTTAAAGTTCTCCTGGAGGCATCAGCTGCTCTTTAACAGAAGTTGAACTGTGGTTGTAATACTGAGCTACTGTCAGCCTCTCACAACTAGAGGGTGCTACTGTTACCATTCATTAACATTATAGAACCCAATCATTTCAAATTCACACACAAACTGAAGATGGTTCTTTTCACGACAGTCTTTGTATTTGGAACTGAAGAGTTGTGAGCACTCTGCATCTATAAACAACATGTAGAATAGTGGATGGGCGACCATCCACAACAAGGCTGTGTTTCCATTGAGGAGTTGATGATGTCATAGAGATCTTGAGAGTGAAGCTCTAGAGGTCTCTGGCATCATCAACTCTATGATGAAACACAGACTTGTGGATGGGTGACCATCCACTGTTTTTTTACAGTATATGGTTCCCCCAAAATGGACACATGGTTCATACCTTGTTCACGCTCCTGCACTGGTCCTCGCTTGAGTCCCGTTCCCCCAAGATACTGATCCTCCTCACTGCAGTTAGGCACTCATGTTCCAGTCATGTCCCCACTCCTCACTGTGGTCCCACTCTGCTTTTACCAAAACTGTGCCAGACATTTTGTAAAAAAAAAAAAAAACTGCAAATTGATATTTTTGACACACGGAGCTGATTAAACTGCTCACCAGCCCACTTGCTAAATGAGTCCGCCATTTTTTTTTTTTTTTTTTTATATTTTTCTTGTCTCCTATGCAGCTGGGGGGGGTGTTACCAATGGTTCTCCCCCAGTCCGGCCTGACCGACAGCCCCCAGTCAGCCCCCACATCCCAAGCTCAACCCCCTACCTTCTAACCTATACCACGATCTGTTTGCCGTGGTGGGCACGCAACCACCTCCACGGGATCCGAGGTGGTTTCCAGTACAGGGGAGCATCCAGGCAGAGGCCAGCGGGGGACTGCCCGTCCGGCCATCATGTAGCCCGCGAAGGATTTTTCTCCGCTTCCTCCCTACGCTCAGCGGCAATGACGCCATATCCTGGAGCTGCGGCGCCTCCCCGCACGCGCCTTCCCAGTGTCTTGCCACAGCATGTCCTCTAGTTCTGCCCCTGACCTGCCATAGCCCCCAGCCACCACTAGGAGTCGGCGGGACGGCGAGTCATTCCCTCTCTCCACCCCGGAGAAGGGAGAGCAGTCTAATGGATGCTCGTTCCTTCTCCTCCCCCGCCGACCCCGTCTGCCCGGCCTCGCTCCAACCCAGGTCGCCGGTGTAGCGCGAGGTGTGGCATCCAGCGCCTCAACCTTCAGCGCCACCGGGCCGGCAGAGTCCGCCATTTTAGTATGTATTTTTTGAATCTCTGCCTGTTTCCACCAATCAGGTAGGAGCTGAAGGGGAAAAGTTGTTGTACTATCGATGTGATGTCAGAATGATAGTACAACAACTTTTTTGACGTTTGAACTGTCCTACAACAAGATTTGGAAAATGTTTGTTTTCCATACACAATAAGCCCTAATCATATACTATAAGGTGATCTTCATGATATCAACATCATGTGTTATCTGTGTATAAAATTGGATTTCTAGTTTTATAATACTTTGTGCCTATGAAGCTATTATTAATGGTACAGCAGTGTTACATCTCTGGAGAATGTAAAAATATGTACCTGCACATTACTGGACAGTGGAGCACTGAGCAAACTATTTGCTGGAACCTTTTACTATTTAGGGTCGCTTGAGGGGCGTTCACTCGAACCAGGTGGGAAAGGTGAATGTGGCATGATTTGGTGATGGAAGGCCCCAGCTGGTTCACGCATATCTTTACTTTTACATGCAAGTACTATCTTACCTAGTCTTTTGCAGCAGTCTCCTTCACAGACAGCAACTGCAGCACACCCCCTCCCCACACAGTCTTTGTGTAGCTAATTTAACTTTCTTATTGATTTATTTTTTACATAATCAATACATATGTTAAGAAAAACTTGTAAGAAAAATATTTCACCTCCCTCACATATTAGATTTGAAACACCTACAGAAAAATAAGAAAAAAAAACAAAAAACTACTTTCAAGTCTATTGGATGTTCCATGCATTATTGACTTCAATATTTTAACAGTCACTGAGGAGAACAAAAAAAGAAGTACGTGGGTGGTGCTACATAGATAAAAAGATGTAATATCTATGTAGTCTCTGAATGTATTTATGCAACCCTCCAATTTCATACTGAAACAGATACTGGCAAACAGTATAGCCATATGTAATATGTATGTACTGTCTACTGTAAGACTAGTTACAAGTCATTATGTCTGTATGTATAGTTAAGTATGCTATTTTTTTCTACCTAATTGCTATACTATCCTTGTTTAATGCTGTCTAAATTATGTTATTTTTGCTATGCCTGTAATTTCTACCTCCACATTGTACCCCTTCCCCAGGTCACATCTGGAAACGAGCCACAGCTCATTGTTTTAAAGGAATATATAACAATGCCCAGCTGTTAACATAATTTGGCCTTTAACATACTGTACATATAAACCCTATATAACTATTCATCAGCAGCAGGTGTGTTGGTTTTAGTGTACACTTAATATAGGTGGGAGGACCTCCAAAATAGGAAACAGATACTAATGTCTTCTAGTTCTGAAGATTTGCTGTGTGTGGGCAGCCACCAACACAAGCTATCAGCTACGAGTACTAGTTCTCCTGCAGCCTGCTGTGCTGTGGGATTTAACCTCATCTATAAAATTATGAAGATGCTGAAAATCATCTGAAATGAAATCCAGGGATTTCTGACAGTTTTTTCTGTTAATTGGCATTACCAATGATTTATGGTCTGTCAGCAAGATAGAGGAATCTGATCAAAAAACATTTACAATGTGCAAAAACAGCCAGATCAGGAAAAAAAGGCCATCTGTATGAAAATGTGAGGTAGGATTTTCAAAATTATCTACCCAAGATGCATCTGTCCCCATTTTCAAAGCAGAAATGTGCCCAAACCTGCTGGACCATCTATCACTGATATCTGAACAGGAAAATAGAAACCATTTGTAATGACAAATGGTTGGATGGCACATCAAGGTTTGCCCCTTTTGCAAAAAAAAAAAATTTTAAACCAGTGCCCATTTTTCTTCATGACTGAGAGAAATGGCTAATGACAGTTCCCACCAGTTCTAGAAAATATTCAAGTTACAAACTGGCCATGTTAAACAGGACATATCTGGTGATTACTTAGCCCCTCAAAATCTGGAGTTACAAATCAATGTCACAAATTTAGATTTCTGTCCATTCATCTTACATGGCTCATTTCCTCTTTCAGACATCACGCTTTTGTACAGCTGACCCTCTTTCCAGCTTGGCTGTTTTTGCACATCATAATTGTTCCTTTATCAGATATCACTTTTTTTTTTAAGCTTACAAAATCAGTTGGTAGGTATCCACTAATATATGAATCCTGGTGTGACGAAAATCCCTCACTAGGGACTTCAAGTTCACTGCCACCACCATCATGGTTTCTACTAACAGGAACCAGGGAAACCTGTTTCTTACCTCCTCCTTTGCACAAAGTCAAGAAGGTCAACACAATATCTGTGGGTAGAATGTCCCTTCAAAGATGGAATGCAAACAGAGTCCAGCAGAAATAGTAGAATTACCTTTTTTAAATGAAATAAGCAGTCACTGATTCTATAAAAACATGATTCTTTACTAAAAGTCTACAAATATTTACAACATGATTTATATACAATCAGACAGAAGGATTACAGTTTACTAGAAATGAAAATAAGTGCAGTTACACAAGACAGGTTGCAGACAGAAGAATCTGAGTTATTATCATTTTAAAACCTATTCATTTTTTTCATTTAATTTTTCATTTAGTTTTTGTTGACTGGGTAAGTGCACTAGACAAATCCTGCCTATTTTCAGGCTCGACCCGGGGGAGGGGGATACAGATGAATTCCAACTGACCTTGAACCAGATTAAGCTGTTGGTGGTATTTTTAGTGAATGAGGGAAATTTGGCCAGGACACCGGGGAAATTCCCCTACTCTTTTCGATAAGTGCCAGGAGATCTTTAACATCCACCAGAACTACCACCAATCCAGGCAGATGGGACCTCGGTTTAATGTCTCATCCGAAAGATGGCACCTCAGAAGTGCAGCACCCCTCTCATGCTGCACTACAGTGTCAGTACTGGGATATTAACCCAAGTGCCAGTTGTGGGAATTGAACCCACAGCCTTCTGATCTCCCAGCCTCAGAGGTGAGTGTGCTACCTACTGAGCCACTGACACTGGATGACCTCATTTACCTGCTGCTGTCTGAAGAAAACACTGTTCCCTAAACTGTCTTTCTTACCAGACCTCTAGCAGCATGGCTGTATGTTTTCAGATGTTATTGGGTCCAAGAGGAAGTGCTTTCTTATAGCACCTCAATTTGTTCCTTACTCACTGTGGGGAGGGGTCTCACCCACTTTGAGTGACAGTTCTCCACTGCTCTCTTCCAAATGTGTGTGTGTGTGTGTGTGTGTGTGTGTGTGTGTGTGTGTGTGTGTGTATGGATGACCTCATCCAAGCCAGCTGGCTGACTTCACACCCACTTCTGCTCTGTCCACTTTTATGATTCTGTTTTGAAGAATGTCCAAGGTGTGAAACCCCATGCTTCTTGCCTTTTAAGCTGACTGGGGCATTCAAACTAGCACTCTTCCATCTGCCTTACAGAATCTGTGGCTGAATGTTCACAAGGGAACATTCCCCTGATCAGCTTTAGCCAATGTTTCCCATAAGACCTGTTTGGTCATGTGACATCAGAAACCATGTTTTGTGCTCACTTATGACAGCAGCATTATTACATTAACAAAATACATTAACAAAAACAAATTAATACATTACTCTGGTCACATGTCCATCACATCTTACCCCCTTGGGAAATGAAGCCCAAGAAACACTACCATTCATGTAGGACCTGGGGAATGCCTAAAGGAACATGTCATGCACTCACCCCTGCCTCAACAGTTCATCTGCATTTGCATTCTGCACCCCACTTTGGTGTTGAATGATCATATTATATGACTGTAGTGCCAAACTCTAGCACAATAACTTTGTGTTTTGCCCATTAGTCCTATGGAACCATGTCAAGGGGTTATGATCTGTGACCACAGTGAACTCCCTCTCATACAAATATGGCTGCAGCTTCTGAAGGGACCACACTATCCCCAGACATTCCCTCTCCACTGTGACATATGACTCTTCCCTGGGCAGAAGCTTCCAGCTCAGATACACTATGCGGTGTTCCTCCCCTTGCAGTGTAACCTGGCTCAGGATGGTATCCAGCCCATGGTCTAAGGCATCCACATGTACTATAAATTGTAAGTCATAACTGGGGCTAGCAAGAATGGGTAACCCACATAATGCTTCCTTCAACCATCAGATGGCAGACTCACAGTTCTCTGCTCAGACCTATGGTCATTCCAGGCTTTTTGTTGCTGTTGTGCAGTGGCTAAGTGCTCCTGGGTGAGCCCTGTGATCTCCTTAAGCCTGGCCCTGAAATTTAGGATGTACACCACAACAGATTCCCCCTGGGAGGTAGGGTTGCCTTCTCATTCATCCCGGACTAAATCTAGGACCCCCCTCATCCTGTGACCAAACAGGAGCTCAAAGGGTGAGAACCCTGTGGACTCTTGTGGGACTTCACTGTATGCAGACAGGAGGTGGGGCAAATATTTGTCCCACTCCCATTAGTGCTGCTCAGAAAATGCCCATAACATAGTTTTAAGGGTCCCATTGAACTGCTTGACCAGGCCATTTGCCTCAGGGTGATAGGGCAAAGAACAGAGCTGTTTCACCCCACACTTCTCCCACTAACTGGTCATTGATGATGACATGAAATTTGTCACTTGGTCTGACAACTCTCCTGGGGAAATCTCACTTAGTCAAAGATTCCCAGGAGCTCATCAGCCACCTTTTCTGCCTCATTGGGGACATGGCCACTGCCTTGGGGTACCTGGTTGTGTAATCCACCACAACCAGTATGTATCATTTGTCTGTGTGACTTGGGGTGCTTAGGGGCCCCACTATGTCCATTGCTACCCTCTTAAAGGGCTCACCGATAATAGACAGGGGCACCAAAGTGGCCTTCGCCTTGTCTCCAACCTTTCCAACTCACTGGCATTATGTACAAGTCCAACAGTAATTTGCCACATCTGTGTACATGCTTGGCCAAAACAAGTTGTTGGCAAGCTGCCTTTTTGTGTGGTTAATACCCACGTGGTCTGAAAAAGGAATGTCATGAGTCAGGGCCAGAAGCTGCTTTTGGTAGTCCTGGGGGACTTCCAGCTGCTGGAGTACCTCTCCTTCTAGCTTCCTCTATGTTGTACACTCCATGTACAACAGCCCATGCTCCCAATAAATTGACTTTCTACTCCCTTGAGAGGCCTCAGCACTATCTGCTATCTCAGTTTTTGGAGGATAGAATCCACTCACTGTGCCCTGCCCAGTTCCTCTCATCTGACCCTCCCTAGTTCCCCTTCAGGAGGAAAGCTGCCCCTGGTGGTAACCTCCTCTGATTGCAGCTGGAACTCAGGGCTGCTACTCCTAGCTAGCCCTTCACCCACATAATCCCCTTCCTCAGCTGCTGAGGGATGGGTCTGCACAGGCTGTGTCACCCCCTCCTCACCATCAGAAGCTTGCCCTTTTGCCTGGCTTTGGGTAGTAACACATACTAAGTTTTTCCTGTGGTCAGAATCATTCCCCACGATCACATCCACAGGGAGATCAGGTACAACTCCCATCTCCTGTACCCCATGGCTGCCCTCCCAGCTCAGGAAGTCCCGAGTCATTGGCACTTGGACCACTGGACCCATGACTCCCTGAATCTTGGAGAATTGCCCTGGCAGAATCTCCTCCACCTGGATTAGATCCTGCCTTACCATGGAGATAGAGGCACCAGTGTCCCTCAATCCCTGTGTTACCATCCCATTGACTAGAATAGGGTGCATATGCTTGGCAAAGGTTGGTGGCACTACAGTGTGTGTGCAGTTTACCATCTGTAGTGTACTATCTTGGTTACCCCTTCCCCCAGCTTTTTCCCTTTTCTCCTGTTTTTAGGGCAGTCATAGGATAGATGCCCTGCTTTCTGGCAAATTCAGCATTCCTTTGCCCCGACTCCTTGCTCCCCTTAGAACCAGTGGGTTCTGTTTTGGGCTCGAGTGCAGGCTGGTTCCATTTAGGCTGCCTTCCCTGGGTCCCCTTAAAACCATATGCTGCCCCACCCCCATTGTTCTTATGCTGTGAATGTGGTCTGCTGGCCACATACAAATCAGTACTTTCTGCTGCCTACTTTACGGAGTTCTATGCCTGGTCCAGCAGCCATATGAGTAGGTCATCAGGTACAATTTTAAGAAATTGTTCCCTTACAATGAAATCTTTAATTTGCTCTACAGTTCTTGCCTTAGCCCCATCTACCCAATGGTCTAAATAAGCATACATTTGGACATGCAGTTCTACATAGTTGTCTCCTGGGCCTTTTCTTAATTCTCTAAATTTCCATCTATAAGCCTCAGGAGTCAGTTCAAAATGTTTTAATAACATTCTTTTAACTTTGTCATAGTCCATGCAATCATTATCATCCATTCAAGCAAAAGCATGCAATGCACTGCCAGTAAGCAACGGGGTCAGGTGGATCATCCAAGAAACCTTGTCTAATTTAGACTGCCCACAAACTCTCTCAAATGATTTTAAAAAGAAATCCAGATCATTTCCCTCCCAGTACTGTGGGAACATTTTAGAATTAATTGTGGCTTCTGGGTCAAACCCCCTTTGCCATTACTTATGGTTTGCTGTGGTGTTTGCTGGAGCAGCTTCTCCATCTCAATCTCATGCTGCTGTTCTCTTTCTCACCCTACTCACTCCTTCTCTCTTTCCTCTTGCATCAGGATCTCATGCTAGTGAATATTTTCCCTTTCCTCTGCCTCCAGCCTTGCTCTCTCCTCCTGCATCCAGATTTCATGCTTCCAAGCCCTCACTCTTTCCTTTGCCTCCAGCCTTGCCTTCTGCAGTTCAGTGTCCCTCAACACAATCTCTGCTTTCAGGATCTCCAGCTGAGGTTCATTGGGCTGCATAGCTTCCTCAGCTTGTGCCACAAGGTGCCATCTTGCTCAGCCACTGGGACTTCAGTCTTACTACCTAGGTCACTGTCCTCAGTGACTGCCTGCTGACCAGGTATTGAGCCATGCCCATCTGAGACTGTCTGCCCTTTCTGCAGCCTGTTATGCACCAACAGGGCTTCCATGAGTGCACTCTTCGTCAGGCCCTCATGGACAATCCCCCTCTCTGCGCACAGTTCATGAAGCTGCTGTACATGAAATTTGACATAGCCTGAGGAGCTCACATTCTCTAACTATGCTGCACTAAGCTGTCTAGAAGTAAAAGAAAAAAAAACAGTAGTAAACAATGCAACCTTTTGAAATCCTGTTTCATGACTATTTATCTATATTCCTGCTGGTAGTCTGTTACCAGTGTGCTATCTCTCTCTCAGAGTTCCTGCCTCACAGGAAAGCACACTGTACACTGCTCTGCACAGAACTGGTACCAGTTGCCACATGGATCCCACCACTCTGCCACCAATGTGACAGAAATTCCTCACCAGGGACTTCAAATTCACTGCCCCACAGGGGTTTTTACCAACAGGAACCAGGGAAACCTGTTTCTTACTTCCTCCTTTGCACAAGGTCAACACAATAACTGTGGGTAGAGTGCCTCTTCAGAGACAGACTCAAACAGAGTCCAGCAGAAATAGTAAAATTACCCTTTTTAAATAAAACAAGCAGTCATTGATTCTATAAAAATGTGATTTTTTAGTAAAAGACTACAAGTATTTACAACAGGATTTATATACAGTCAGACAAAAGGATTACAGTTTACTAGAAATGAAAATAAATGAAGTTACACAAGATAGGTTGCAGATAGATGAATCTGAGCTATTATCACTTTAAAACCTATTTATTTACCTGCTGCTGTCTGAAGAAAACACTATTCCCTAAGCTGTCTTTCTTACCAGATCTCTAGCTGCAGGGCTCTGTGTTTTCAGATGTTATTTAGTCCAGGAGGAAGTGCTTTCTTACAGCACCTCAATTTGTTCCTTACTCACTGTGGGGAGGGGTCTCACCCACTTTGAGTGACAATTCTGCACTGCCCCTTATCCAAATGGGTGGGCCTGTGTGTGGGGGTGGGGGGTGGGGAAGGATGACCTCATCCAGGTCAGCTGGCTCACCCAACACCCACCCCTGCTCTGTCCATAGAAACATAGATTTTGACGGCAGATAAGGACCGCTTGGCCCACCCAGTCTGCCCATTTCCCTACTTATTGGATAAGCTGCAGATCCTAGTTAACCAGCAGCCTACTTCTTCCTACCCCCACCCCCTAGAATTGCCTTACGACTGTCCCATGCATGCTTGAATTCCACCACTGTTTTTGACTCCACAACCTCCTCCGGAAGGCCATTCCATGCATCCACAACCCTCTCTGTGAAAAAATACTTCCTTAAATTACCTCTGAGCTGCCCCCTTCTATCTTCACATTGTGCCCTTGTTCTTGCACACCTCTTTTTTTGAAAGATGCTACCCTCTTGGACTTTGTTGATTCCCTTGAGATACTTGAAAGTTTCTATCATGTCCCCCCTCTCTCTCCTTTCCTCGAGGCTATACATATTCAGCTCCTTAAGTCTTTCTTCATATGTCTTCCGGTGCAGGCCCTGCACCATTTTAGTTGCCCTCCTCTGGACAGCCTCCATCCTGTCTATATCCTTGTGGAGATTGGGTCTCCAGAACTGCATGCAGTACTCCAGATGGGGTCTCACCAACTGTCTGTACAGAGGGATAATAACTTCCTGTTTTATGCTGGTGATGCCTCTCCCTATGCATCCCAGTATCCCCCCAGCCCTCCTTGCTGCCCTCTCACATTGCTTGTCCACCTTTAGGTCATCTGATATGACTACCCCCAGGTTCCTTTCCATTTTTGTTGTTGTTAGTATCTCACCCCCCATTGTGTACTCTTCCCCTGGGTTTTTGTTTCCCAGGTGCATTACCTTGCACTTCTTAGCATTGAATCTAAGCTGCCATACATTTGACCATTCCTCTAACCTTGCCAAGTCCCTTCTCATCCTTTCCACCCCACCTTGTGCATCAACTCTGTTGCAGATCTTTGAGTCATCTGCAAAGAGACATTCTTTTCCCTTCCAGTCCCTCTGCAATATCGCTTATAAAGACATTGAAGAGGACCGGTCCTAATACTGAATCCTGTGGTACCCCACTAGTAACCCCCCTTTCTTCAGAGTGGACTCCATTTACTATTACTCTCTGTGTCCTATTCTCCAGCCAATCCTTTACCCAGGCTGTCATCTTGGGACCCACTCCCAGGCTGGCTAACTTGTATATTAATCTTTTGTGTGGGACTGTGTCAAATGCCTTGCTGAAGTCTAGATAGGCCATGTCCACAGCCCCTCCCTGATCTACCACTTTTATGATCCTGTTTTGAAGAATGTCCAAGGTGTGCAACCCCACACTTCTTGCCTTTTAAGCTGACTGAGGTGTGCAAACTGGCACTCTTCCATCTGCCTTACAGGATCTGTGGCTGAATGTTCCCAATGGAACTTTTGTTTGTTTGTTTGTTTTATTTTTAACCAGGAGGTGGACTGAGCACAGCCCTTTTTCAGCCACACCTGACACACATTACAATACAAAATTACATTTACACAAAAAACAAAAATGAATCACAACTGCAAACAGTATTGCAATATAGTTTCTTTAGCAATAAATGTTTAAAATAAAATTCTGAATGTGCTTTTTGAATCAATTCTCCAAATTCATTTAAAAATTAAGGTGCATACCAGGAAAATGCTTTCCTACTCATTTGCAACCTGTAAACAGGAATAGCTTATTGATTTAAACAATTTTGTCTTGTACCCCTACCAAGAACTTTTGCTACAATTAGTTTAGATAAAGACAAAGGATGTCCTAGACATTTTAACCGAAAAACAAAATTTAGTATCGTACATTTTAAGTGGTTAATAGGAGAAAGTACACCAAAATCTAAGTAAAGCTGACAGTGATGAGTTCTGAATCGGGCATGCAAGGCAAATCTACAAATATCATTGTACAAAACTTTGAATTTTGACTCAAACAAATGATTACAATGTGCAAAAGTAATACTTCCATAATCTAATGTTGGAAAAAGAACCTTATCATCCATAATATCATGGGTGTCTTCAGTTAAAAATGTAATGTTTCTATAAAGAAAATCAAGTTTCTGATGGATTTTTATACCCAACATCTCTAAATGAGGAACTACACTAAGGTTTGGATCCAGGTATAAACCTAGATATTTAACAGTAGTAACCAAAGGGAGAGGATTACCATCAAGTCCTACTATGTGAATAGGGTCACATTTCTGGAGTCTTTTTGAAGAACCAAACATCATAACATTTGTTTTTACTTCATTAATAACAAATTTATTTAACTGAATCCAATTTGCAAAATATATTGTTTTTGAAGAGAATCCTGAATTTCATAACTATTTGTCCCCGATACCCAAAACACAGTATCATCTGCATATAATAAACTGTTGCTATTAGTAAAAGAAAAAGGTAAATTATTAATGCAGATTGAAAATAAAAAAGGACCTAATACTGATCCTTGAAGAACACCTGCCATTATTTCTCTGGATTGAGACATATGGCTGTTAACTTTCATTCTTTGACTACGCTTTAACAAATAACTTGAGAATCAATTTAACTGAACATCCTTAATTCCTAGTTTTCTTAATTTGTATAACAGAATATTGTGGTTCACCATGTTGAAGGCACTGGCCAGATCCATGAAGACTGCACCAGTGGCCTTACCTTCCTCCGCTGCCAACAGTACAGCATCCGTGAACCTGCCCAGCGCCGTCACAGTGGATTGACCAGCTCTAAATCCATGCTGTTGATCAAGAAGTATACTTTGTTCCTCAAAGTATTCCAGTAATTGCTGGTGAACACACTTCTCCAGCAATTTACTAAATTCAGATAACAGGGAAATAGGCCTATAATTAGGCACATTAAATATATCGCCACCCTTGTAGAGAGGAATCACAATGGATTCCCTCCACAGGGCAGGTACAATACCTTGTTGTAGTGAGAGGTTGAACAAAGTTGTTAAAGGGCCTTTCACATCAGAAGCAGAATATTTTAATAAAGTAGATGAAATCCTATCAATCCCTCCCTCTTTACCATCCTTCAAATTTAATAACAATTTCAAAACCTCTGGTTCCTCTATCTCATAAAAACTGAAACATGGCTGATCACTATCCCTATCAATATCACTACCATCATCAATCTCCCTAACCATTTTAGTTTCCATACCACTAATTGTTTTGGAGACAAAAAAATTCATTAAAACTATTTGCCATGGCTGGCCCGGTGGCACTGAGGGTTGAGGCACTGGACGTCACACCTCGCTCCATGCTGGTGACCCGGGTTTGGGTGTGGACTAGGGCCATTGGGGGCTGGCCGGGGGGGAGAGAAGGATTGAGCGCCCAATGGCTGCTCTCCTTCTCTGGGAAGGGCTGGGGAGATTGTCTCACCGCTTTACCGCCACCTTCTGGGGGAACTCAGAGGTGCCGGCGTGGTCGAGACAGCATAGAGGGCTGATGCTGGCAAAGGACAGGAGCAGATGTATGTATCGGCATGTGCCGGCTCATTGGTCCTCATTGCACACCAACATCAAGGGATCAAATCAATGGAGGAAAAATCCCCCAGACAATCCAGGCGATGATCCCCACTCCGCTTCCATGATGTGAAGGGGCAGATTCCACTGTGTGTGCATGTTTCCCTAAGGTCCAGGGAAAGGTAAAAGGGGGCCTTTCTTGCCCTGCCCGGAGGGTTAACCAGGAGTAACTTGTATAACTTGAGGTGGGCACACACTCTAGGGGCAGACTCCACCGTGGACTTGGAAGAGTGGTAGATTGGAGGATCTGAGAGAAAGGAGGGTCTGGGGGCTGTAGGAGGATAAATAAAAAGTAAAAAAAAAAAATAAATAAATATTTGCCATGATTGACCCATCAGAAATCAAAGTACCATCTAACGTAATACCTTTTATACCTCTCTCCTCTTGGGAATTATAAATATGTTTAAAGGAGTGCCAGCATTTTTTTTACCTTTCAGATTTCTTATCTGTTTTAATTTGAAATACCGAGCTTTGGCTTCAACAATTTTCTTTTTAACTTTGTTCCTGTAAGTCTTATATAACCTCAAAAAATCAACATCCTTAACCTTTAGATAATATTTTCTTTTTTTTCCTTCCCTATTTTTAATCAAGTCATGGAGTTCTTTATTTAATCATGGGGAAAATTTACCCTTCACCCTCCACTTTGTTGCCGGGGTATGCTCATTAAATAAGCTGACTATATAATTTGTAAACTGAACTACTTTATAATCAAGGACAGATGAATCAATTACTTTAGTTCAGTCAGTCAGTTCCAGTTCTTTACTATAAGCTTCCACATTAAGTCTAGTAATACTCCTTTTATAAATAAAGATTGGAGGGACAGTTTGCCTAACCATTTTACGTACACAAAATATAGGACAGTGGTCCTGAACAACTTTGGCCAATGTTTTCCATAAGACCTGTTTGATCATGTGACATCAGAAGCCATGTGTTGTACACACTTATGAAAGCAGCATTATTACATTAATAAAATACATTAACAAAAGAATACATTACTCTGGTCACATGTCTGTCACACCTGATCTTTGTTTTTTGTAGGCAATTCACTGATCTGCTGCCCCAAATAACTGACCTTGACATAATGGCTGGCAGTCAGTGTGGAGTAATGATTACGTCTCGGCCTGTGAAGAAGATGAATGATTCTTGCATGCGGTATGTAGAAATGTGTTCTGAGAAGCCCCTCCTCACCCCAGGGGAAACCCTGAAGGAAAAACAGGAAAATAAATAGACATTTGCACTTGACTCCCTTTCATGTACCGTAAAATTGAATATTAGCTATAAAAATTATTTTTGCTATTTTCATCGGTAATAGTAACGGACGTGCAAAAATAAATTGACAGCTAATATTGCTTTGTGTCTACTTCTTAATCCATCTTACTTCATTAAGTGTGCAACAGACTACCAGTACTTATACACAACAATGAAACAATATCAGTAAACATCTACTATGTTGTATCATTTCAATGTATTAGCTCATACAACAAGCTGCAACATTACATATTAAGTTAAAAGCACTTGTACTGTATGTTAATTTTAAATAAATTTTGTTTAGGTCCGACAGTAAAATCAGTGTCTGAAAACAGTTTCTTACCTACACACATGGTTTCAGTCTCTGATCCTTTCCAGGGCTGGCTCACAATCCAAACATTTTACTCTATAACATTTATTTCAAAAGACTAAAAATGTTGCAAGTTAAAATGTTTTCTTTCTTAGTGTTGCTCAGGGTTGCAGAAGCCTGATATAACAGAAAGTGTGACTATTGGAGGTGGGTCTATTCTTCTTTATGTCACTGAAGCACTTGGGTAGTTAGAACGGAAAGTTGTGGTGCCTGCTGCAATATATCCCCTCTGACATCATCGCATCTTTCAGCTAATATACTGTAGTTGAAGGTTACCACCAGCCACTGGGCATGTTTAGTCTACAGAGATAACATGCAGAGGTCAACTTAAACTGATAATGCCTCACAGTCACACATTGCCTCTGCATACCAGGTTGTAAAGGGTTTCTTCATCTCATCTTTAAACAATTGTTTGTAGTAAGACTGGAGGTCTGGAACAGATACATATAGGAAGGTGGGATAAAAAATACGACACTCCTCCTCCAACTACTCCCTTCCCTCTGCCCTACACAATTACCTTTCCCTCAGCTGTTCCTGCTTTAACCCACCTTAATACCTGTCCCCAATTTCTGCCTTCCTACCATGATCCCCCCCCAGCATGGTTCTCAACATCCTGAAGGGGGATCAGGAAATGGCTACCCCTTGTCCTCATATTCAGTTCTTGCCTCTCCCCCCCCCCCTCTTCTTCACCTGCCTTTTTGGGTCACCAGTGTGCACAACCTAACCCCATCCTTTTTACTCCAACAGCACTTGCATACTACCACGAGCCTGCTCCTGGTACACTTATGCACTATAAATGGTTCTATAGGTTTTGTACTTTCATATGTTCTTTTGTATGATTTTGAACATGTACAGTATTATAATTTACCCAGTGTTCCTCTACTGTTTATTGTACAATACCTTGTATTTCAACTGTTGCACAATCTTACAAGGTTGTATTGTTTGTACTATCCACATACTATTGTAACTGATCATCCTTCACAACCCTATGTAACCCCTCCCCCCAGGTCACACCGTGAGACGAGCAAACTTGTTGTTCAATGTGCCCTCCTGGTGAAACATTTCAATAAATCAATAAATAATAAAAATAGTGATAATAATAAATTAAATTTGCACTAATGCTTGACAGAGTCTGAATAGGCAACATTAATTAAACTGATATGATTGCTGTTAGTTTTACAATGTATTTATTATTCTAACACTACACTGCCATGGATCAACATTCTGAGGAAAATTAACTTAAAAACATTTCTTCAAAGATCACTAAGCCTCTGTCAGGATTTGAACACTGGTCAGGTTCTAAAAATACAAAAATGTAAGGCTCTTAGCAGGAATTAAATCCCTGGTCCCTTGCACTCCTAGCTAGCAACATTGCCAGAGCACCACCTAAGAAGGTTACAATAAACAGCCTATCATAGGGTGTAGTAGTAATAGTTATAATAGTAGTCCTTTATTTTATACAGTGCCTTTTCAAAGCTCAAAGTGCTTTACATAAGGGTTGCTTGGAATCCATCCTAAGGAATCGGATACATTGGATTTCATGTTTTTTTTTTTTTTCAGAATTCAGATTTTCAGTAGTTAAGGGTCAAAATCCAAATTACAAAAAAAAGGGTTGGATGCAGAATCTGAATTTGAATCCTGTTTCCATTCCACATCTAACTGCAGTGAAGTAGAACCCTAAAAAAACAAAGTCCTTCTCTCTTCCTTGTCCTTCCCCCTTACTGTGAGTGCAGCTGCTGTTGTGGGTCCACCACAGGTAATTTTGCTGTGACAACTCCAAGTACAACTACTGAATGCATCCTCCAGTCCAGTTAGTCACCCTATTTGTCAACTCATTGCCCAATTGCCTGGCATCATCCCTGGATGCTACATGCACCTTGTGTGGGGGGCTTGAATTGGGGGTTTGGGTGGATGCCCACTCAGAGTGAGTGATCTCCATCCTAGAGATACCGGGGGAACTGAGAGAAGTGGAGCTGAGGGATCTGTAGAGGCTTCAGAAAGGAAGCCAATCAGCACACTAGTTGGGAAGAAGCTGCGCCTCCTTGCGTGCTCGGACTAATTACGGGAGACCAGGAACCAGGAAGGGGTTTACTTCCAGGCAGGTCCACCAAGCAGTCACTGTGCAAAGGACCCATGTGAAGAGGATATCAAAGTCTGCCTACCAGAGTCAGCCCAATGAGGCAGCCGGTGGCCAGACACTCTGCTCCACAGAAGGGAGACAGAGGTACAGCAAAGTGGTGAACTAGGCACCAGGATGTAGGGGGAGGAAGTGGGGAACCAGGAAGTCTACCTGTCAACTAAAGCAAGATTCCTGGTTAGCTCTTGTCATAGCTCACACAACGCAAGGAAGTGAGGTGTGGTAGAGTCATGCTTAAATTTGGGGATAGGTGAAACACCCTATCCAGGGTAGAATAAAAAAAGAGGGGGTTTAGAGTAAGTAAAAGACTGGGTTTAGGTGAAACACCTATTTAGGGTAGGGGTTCAAAAAGGGCTAGAGTAAGCAAAAGCTTGGGTTTAGGTGAAACACCTATCTAGGGTAGGGGTACAACAAAGGTTTGAAATAGCCAGGATTTGGTGAAACGTCAGGTGATTTTCTGCTGCTCCCCACTATGGTGGCTGTTTGTTTCTTTGCACATTGCACTTTGGACAATAAACGTTATATGAATTTTGGAATAAGTTCTTGTTTGGAGACTATCTTTTCTCAATAAGGATTCAGGAGAGTGAGTGCCATGACTATTCATTTACTACCAGATTGAGTTTGTCACTGGAGCACCCAGCCTCGCCAGAGTGGCTCTGTTTTCTGAACTGCAGGTTTAAATGTTACATTTGTGGGCATTTAAACTAGCCAAGGGGGGGGGTGTCAGAAGGAAATGGGGAGACATAAACTTCCACCCCAAACTGAAGTAAGCACTAGGGAGAGACCAGCGAGAAATAAATCACCAAGAGTACCCAACAAAAAAAGTAACAATGTGATAGAAGTGAAGAAATATGGGACTGAGGGCAGAGGGGGTAAGGAGAGATGGCACCAGGGGACAGGGGATGATGACAAACAGGATGGCAGCACATTCTGGAAGGCCATGTGTTCAAATGCTTGAAGTCTGGGGAAAAAAATCCTGCACCTAGAGGCCACCATAGCAGAATTGACCTGGGCATTGTCACCCTTACCAAGTCATGGTGCATTGAGAACCATGACAGGGATATAGCCATACCAGGCTACACTCTGTTCAGAAAGGACAGGGTGGGAAAAAGGGAGGAAGTGGCTCTGTGTGTGAGGGACTGCATAAAGTCTACTGAGATACAGAGAAATCAGGAAGGGGTGGAGGTAAACATGGGTCATCCTAGAAACAGGGAAGGAAGCTGCTATTCACACTGGAGTGAGCTACAGAGTGATCTACAGATATCCAACATGGGGAGAGGGGTTGGATAAGGTTCTAGCGGAAGACATCCAAAAGATGGCAAACAGTGGAGAGGTGTTGCTAGTGGGGGACTTCAATCTGTCGGATGTAGATTGGAGCATCCCAGCTGCAACTTCAGCTAGGAGCAGGAATGTCCTGGACTCCCTGCAGGGGGAATTCCTCAGGTAACTAGTAAAAGAGTCCACTCATGAGGGGGCAGTACTGGACCTTGTACTCACTAATGGGGACAGTGTTGCAGATGTCACAGTGGGTGGCCATCTGTGGACCAGTGATCACTGTATAGTGTGGTTCAATGTAAGTACTGCAGCAGAATTGAACCATACAAGGGTGAGGGTCCTGGCCTTCTGGACAGCCAATTTTAAAAAAGATAAAGGAGTGCCTCAGGGATTCCCTGGTTGGGGGAAGGGGATGACATGGGGAAGTGGAGGAACAGTGGGCAAACCTAAAAGGAGGGATAGAAAAGTCAACAAAGCTCTGCATCAGACAAGTAAGAGGAGGAGGAAAAAGTGACCGCTATGGTTCTCAAAAAAGGTGGCTGGGAAGGTAGGGGCAAAAAAGTTAGCACTCAGAAAGTATAAGGAGACACAGAAAGAGGAAGATAGAGAGGTGTATCAGGAGAAACAGAGAGAGGCAGAGAAAGCAGTTAGGAGCGTAAAGGCACAGATGGAGGAGAAAATAGCCCAGGCAGTGCAGAAAGGGGACAGGGTATTTTTTAGGTACGTAAGTGAAAAGAGAAAGACCAGGGGAGGGATAGTAAGCCTTAGGAAGGAAGGGAGTATGTGGAGGGGAACCAGGAAAAAGTGAACAACTTGAACAAGTACTTTTGTTCAGTGTTCACAAAGGAAGGGGAAGGTGAGGGACCACAGATAAAGACCAGGAGCATCAAAAAGGAAGGGAAAGAGTCACTAGTCCATTTACAGAGGAGCGTGTTCTAAGGGGACTCACAAATATGAAAGTGGACAAGGCAATGGGGCCAGAAGGGGTGCATCCTAGGATATTGAGGGAACTCTGGGAGGTGCTGGCTGCACCTCTGACAGCCCTGTTTAATCACTCACTCACTGGAGATGGGAGTGGTTCCGGAGGACTAAAGGAGGGCAGATGTAGTCCCACTTCATAAAATTGGAAGCAAAGAGGAGGATGGCAACTACAGGCCAGTCAGCCTGACTTTGGTGTTGGGGGAAAGTGATGGAATCACTACTGAAGGAGAGGATTGTGGAATAGTTGGAATACAGTGGACTTCAAGATCTGAGGAAGCATGGATTCACTGGGGGGGGGGGGGAGATCATGTCAAACAAATCTGATAGAGTTTTTGTACTGGGTAACCAGGGAATTGGATCAGAGTGGAGTGGTGTAGGTGGCCTACCTAGATTTCAGGAAGGCATTCAACACCATTCCACATAGGAAGCTCATGAAAAAACTGAGAAGCCTAGGAGTAGGTCCTAAGGTGGTAAACTGGGTAAGAAATTGGTTGGGGGATAGGAGACAGAGGGTGATGGTAAACAGAGTTCACTCTGAGGAAGGGAGGGTGATAAGTGGGGTGCCACAGGGATCAGTACTGGAACTGGTCCTCTTTAATGTCTTTATTAGTGACATTGCAGAGGTGCTAGAAGGGAAAGTATGCCTCTTTGCAGATGACGCTAAAATCTGTAATGGAGTAGACACTCTGATGGGTGTGCGTGGAAAAAAATGAATGGTGATCAAGAAAAGTTGGAGGAGTGGTCAAGGGTGTGGCAGCTGGGTTTTAATGCTAAGAAGTGCAAAATCATGCACTTGGGGCACAGAAATCCAGGGGTGGTGTACAAAATAGCAGGAAGAATATTAACCACCACCAAACAGGAAAGGACCTGTGCATAATCATATCTGATGACCTAAAGGTGGCAGGACAGTATGACAAGGCAGTGGGGATAGCTAGTGGGATGCTAGGTTGCATAGGGTGGGGTATCACTAGCAAAAAAAGAGAGGTCATGTTGCCACTGTATAGATTACTGGTGAGACCCCACCTAGAGTACTGTGTCCAGTTCTGGAGACCACATCTCCGGACATAGACAGGGTAGAGGCGGTACAGAGGAGGGCAACCAAAATGGTACAGGGTTTGCATCACAAGTCCAATGAGGAGAGACTGAATGACCTCAGTATATACACCCTGGAGGAAGGGGGATATGATAGGAACATTCAAATACCTCATGGACATAAAGTTCCAGAGGGAAGCATTTTCAGAATAATGTGTTACTAATATGTTTATGACAATGCTTGTTAGCTGCATTTGCTATTGCCAACTCATATAATTGTTCCCCTCCTTTGATTGACGAGGACCCTCTGTAAATGAGCTCTTAGCTCAAAGGTTTGTAATTCCAATTCTTTAATAAATAAATAAATAAAAGCTGCCCAAGAACAATGGGACATGATATGAAACTGGAGGGGTTGAGACTCAGGGGAGATGTGAGGAAGTACTTCTTCACAGAAAGAGTGGTGGATTCCTGAAACAGCTCCCCAGCTGAGGTGGTGGGAGCAAAAATGATAAAGGACTTCAAGAATGCATGAGATAGGCATAAGGGAACCTTAGAGGTGGGGGGGCATAAAGCTGGAGATCAAGTAGGGTCTGCGGTGTTACAGTAAATAGGGAAAATGAGCAGATTTGGTGTGCCAACCGGTCCTTATCTGCCATCAACATCTATGTTTCTATGGTCGTGTGAGCTACTATTAGTCCATTTGCCTCAAGGAGTTCCCCCTCATGCCATCCCTGCCAATCTTGAATATCCCCTGGTCCCAAACAGTCAGCCAAATCAATCTTTCCAATGGATTTGAGTCTCCCCCCAACCCAGATAGCAGTAGGACACGAGGACTGTGTGAGAGAAAAAGGCCACAACTTGTCCAAGCATCCAGTTCTGCTGTCATCAGTCCTCTGACTCCTCCACTGAGTCACTCTGTCTGGGATGGGTCCTGGAGGGAAGTAGTTTAACAGCACCAATTCCTTCAGTAGGTTGTTCCCTGCCACTTGGCCACCCTTTCCAGAGACACAGCACTGTGTCTGCATCTGGTATCCCCAG
Organism: Neoceratodus forsteri; assembly: GCA_016271365.2. NCBI lineage: Eukaryota > Metazoa > Chordata > Ceratodontiformes > Ceratodontidae > Neoceratodus > Neoceratodus forsteri. Next base: position 460,060,489 of record CM028132.1, read on the forward strand.
GGTTTATTTTAGGTTGACCACCCCTTACAATTTCCCCAGTATACACTTCTCTCTGTCTCATATTTGCACATCCAAACACTTGGGAGGAACAGGTCTCAGTGGAGGTCTTCTGCTGAACCAGGATGGATGGCTGGTATTGCTGTCTGGGAGGGACTGAGTCCAGGTTAGGAAGAGATTGCATTCATGAGAGAGTCGATAGAACCAGGACAGAATGGAACAGGGGTGATTTGTCAGCAGGAATGTGGGAGTGGGGAGTCAGGTGAGACTGCTAGCCCACCAAGTCAAGCTGTACTAGCTAGCAAGTGCCAAATTAACTATGAAGAGGGGCTACTGTGAGATGATGGGTTGGGGATGGGGATGACAAGCAAGAGGATGAAGCTGCCTGACACACACCACCGTGATCGGTCCACCAGTGTGACCATCAGCCCAGGCCATAGAAGGAAGCAGTGGAAGGACCCCCCCCAGGCAGCCGACTTAAGGTATTGGGGGGCTTGGAGAGGGGGTATGTTGTATTATGTTTATTTGATACATGTAATATAATGTGCTTGTATTGTGCACTATAGTGGGGGAGGTTTTTATTTGCAGGCTTGGATGCAGAATAGGAAATGTTAACGTTGTTACTGATACCATAACTGGAATCAGATCAGAATTAGACACAGAATTGGATTTTCCTAAAACCCACCAGACCCAAATGGAACAAACTGTAGAGAATCCATGCACCACTACTGGTTGAAAACGCTAATGCCACACTTTCCTACTTTTTTCACTTTAGTGAACTCTAAGTGATGTTTTAACGTCATTTTTTACAATGAATTTCCTTACTTTTTCAGATAGTTTAATCGTATCCTTATTTGCCCTCCCATATATCCATAGTTTTTGAGATAAAGTAATCATATCTGCTTGATAAAGTGCAGGGTAGGACTACTAACATTATCTCCAAGTAATTGAATCTGTCCTATACAGAAAGACTAGCCATTACGGGCTTGTTAGTTTGGAAGACCGACGACATAGGGGATACCTTTTACTGCTCAACAAAATGTTGCTAAACAGCAAACTTTCAACCAAATGTGCTTTACAGTTAGCCACCAAAAGACCTAACCTCATGTCACACCAAGCAATTAGCTATACCCAGGGCAAACACTAAAAAGAGGGATAATTATTATAAGGACTGCTAGAGCCTGGAACAAACTATTTGAATAAGTCATAGATGCCAGCAGCATCGAGACATTTAAAGCAAAACTTGACCATCATCTTAAATGGATTTCTAACAATGATTAATTCCACCACCAGGTGGTGGGAGACATTTTTGATGGGCAATCTCCTTTTTATGTCTCCATCAGCCTAGTAAACCTAGTAAATATCCTTATTAGCTTGTGGGAGCGCTGGGCCCTGTGCTTTCATTTGTAGTACCACAGCAACCAAATTGTCAGCATAACCTTCTTTTTACCCCACCCCATGTACCCGGTGCTGAAAATTTACAAATGACCACCAAACTGTGATTCCTCGTCAGTGTAACGCATTTCCATGCCACAGGTGTGAAAACACATTTTGGCCAGAATTTGAGGAATGACAGCTGTGACAGTCATGAGGTGGGGTAATAAGAAGGCTATGTTGAAAATCTTGGTGTCAAAATACCTAAAATTTCCAAAGTTATGAGAGTGTGTATCAAAATTGCAACAAATGGCAGTAACTTTGGCATTTTTACACATTTTGATCCCAGAATTTCAACATAGCCTTCTTATGACCCTATCTCATGAACAATGTCAGGAAAAATTTGCAAATCCCACTGGAAAGGTGAATTCACCAAGCGACCGTGTAATCCCCTTTCAGGCAGGAGTTGCATAATGTCAATCATATTGTCCATGAGGCGGGGTCTACAAAAAGCGATGTTGAAAATTTGGTGTCAAAATATGAAAAAATGGCTGAGTTATGTATAAAAGTCGAAACCCCCATTGAAACACATTGAACCGCATTTACCTTAGTTTCTCATATTGCAGTTGCCGGTTCCAGCAGCAAGCTGTGTCTTCATTCAGAGAGTGGATCGCAAGCATGGGACCTGTTCAGGTGAGTGAGGGTGTGTGGGGATGTACTGGGGGGGGTGGTGGTGGTGGGTACATAGTGGAAGGTGAGGGTGGGGGGGGGTCTGATCAATGAGGGATCCTTTTCTTTTTTTGTAGGTAAAAAAAACAAACATTGGGATGGTGGTTTTCTTCATTTCAGAAACTTTAACGGCAATGGGGACAGGGATCATCAGGGTGGGGGTTGCTACTAGACACCAAGGAATAATTTTAAAATGGGGACAGTGATCGAAAAAGTTGGAGATGCCACTAGACACCAGGGAATATTTTATTTCATACAGAGACAATGATTGAAAGGGTGGGGGGTGCAACTAAACACTATAGAATCATTTTAAAATAGGGACAACGATTGGAGGGGTGTGGGGGTGCCACTAGACACCAGGAAATATTTAATAGAGGGACAGCAATCGAAGAGAACGTGCCATAGACACCAGGGATTTACTTTAAAATGGGGAGAGCAATCGGAAGGGTGGGGGGTGCCATTAGACACCAGGGAATATTTTATTTTATACAGGGACAGTGATTGAAAGGGTGGGGGTTGCCACTAGACACCAGGGAATAGTTTTAAAATGGGGACAGTGATCAGAAGGGTTGGCGGGTAGCACTATACACCCAGGAATAATTTTAAATTGGGGACAGCAATCAGAAGGGTGGGGGTGCCACTAGACACTAAGGAATATTTCATTTAATACAGGGACAGCAGTTGGAAGGGGGGTGCCACTAAACACCAGGGAGTCAATATTTCATAGGGGACAGCAATCTAAGTGGGGGGGGGTGCCACTAGACACCAGGGAAAAGGACTTGGCACCAAGAAAAGGATCCTTTACCGTGATTCATGATAGGCAACAGAATCTTTCTTTGCATTGAGTCATGGTAAAAGATTTCTAAACTTTAAAAAAAACTAATTAAAGGACATCTCTTCCACACCTAGCTACATAATCCAGTTTAGGGAGTCCGAGTATCCAGGACACATGTGTTACTTTTTAATAAACACTTTTTTTTAATTATGTACTTTTGTTTTGTCTCGGTAACTGAAAACAAAATGGCGAACCCACCGAGAAAGGATTTCCCAATCTAGAGCACAGGCGAACCTGGGACCTGTTCAGTTGAGTGGGTATGTAGAGTGTACTGGAGGTATGGGGTGGTGGGTGCACAGTGAAAGGTGGAAGGTAGGGGGTCTGGTTGACGAGGGACCGTTTTCTTTTATCGCAGGTAAAAAAATTTCAGGATGTTTTTCTTTATTTCAGGAACTTTAACAGCAATGGGGACAGTGATCGGAAGGGTGGGGTGTGCCAGTAGACACCAAGGAATAATTTTAAAGTGGGGACAGTAATTGGAAGGGAGGGAGGGTGTCACTAGACAGCAGAGAATATTTTATTTAATTGGGGGACACCGATCAAAAGGGTGGGGGGTGCCACTAGACACCAGGGACTAATTTTTAAAAGAGGACAGTGATTGGAAAGGGGGGAGGTGCCACTAGACACCAAGGAATAACTTTAAAACAGTGACAGCAATCGGGACGCATGGGGGTGCCACTAGACACCAGGGAGTCCATATTTCATAGGGGGACAGTGATTTGAGGATGGCGGGTGCCACTAGACACCAGGAAAAAAGACTTGGCACTAAGAAAAGGATCCTTTACTGTGATTTGTGATAGGCAACAGAATCTTTCTTCGCATTGCAAATCATGGCGAAAGATTTCTAAACTTAAAAAAAAACAAATTAAAGGACATCTCTTCCACACATAACTACATAATACATCTTAGGGGGTCCAAATAAGCAGGAGACATGTGTTAGTTTTTAATAAACACATTCTTTTTTAATTATGTACTTCTGTTTTCTCTCGGTAACTGAAAAACAAAATGGCGGACCCATGAAAAAGGATTTCCCAACTGTGACACACGATGACCCATCTCGAAAAAGGATTACGCTCCTGTGACACAGGATCCTTTTTCGTGCTGAACATCTGTAATTTCCCATTTAAAATAACACTAACTTCAGAATGTAATATATTTGGAACTGATTAATATTTTTTCACCAAACCAGCAAAAGTCACATCTGTGAGGCAAAGACTTTCTACCCTGAAAATTTCAGACCACAATTTAAAACAGTTTCTGAGTTACAGGTGGACAATGAATAAGTAAAAAACAAGTAAATTTCACAATGTTTCAGACTCTGTCTCAGAAATAACACAGATGATTCAAACAAAATTTGCTACATCAACAGACCTACCCCTCGAGATTAGGCATGCAAAATTTCTTGCAAATATCTTGAACCGTTGAAAACTTATTAAAGTAGAAATACTTGGCTTTATCATAGAAGTCATCCCTCAACCCTAACTATACTGGCATTACTGCAAACTATACTGGCATTACTGCATCAGTCAATATATATATATATATATATATATATACAGTATATATATATTCATTGCAAAAAAACGTAGTTAATGCATCAATTAGGGTTGATAGCACAGTGACAAAAGTATGGAAATGTGATGTTAGGGTTACCCCCCTACCATCACCCCAGCCCCACCCTCCACTCACTAACAGATGTCAGGGTGTGCCATGGGGTCTTCAGGACCAACTCTCACCCCTGGACAATTCAGGGGACCTCTTCCCCCACCCAAGGGCCACCAAGTCTGCCACCGTTACTTCAGAGGATGCCAGGGAGGAGGAATGGCTGGACTATGGGGGGGTTCTAGAAGGGTGGGGGTGGTGGGGCAGAGGCACATATCTCAATGGATACCACTACATTATTCCTGTGCTGCTCTTGCAGGGCAGGATTGCTGGAAGGAGGCAGCCATGGTAGTGGCCAGGGAGGATGTGGGGGGCAATCCATAGTGGAGACAACGAGCAGGGTAGTAGAGGACCTCAGAGGAGGAGAAAGCAACTTCTTGTGGGGGGATTTGATTGGGAGGGATAGATTTTGAAATAGGAAAGCAGGGGAGAGGCAGGTTAGGTGCCTACGCAGTGCCACGGCCCATAGTGATGGGAAGCAGATCCTGAGGATCGCTAGGGCAGCAGGATAGGAGGGAGAGCAGGATGTCATTGTCCTCCAGGGGACTAATGACCTGGCTAGGAATAGTACAGGGGGAGTTTAGGGAGCTGGAGTCAGGTCGTAGGTAGGTAGATAGCTCACTCAGTGGCTTTCACTGACGTGCTGCCTGTCTATGACAGTGGACAGGAGAGGGATCTCTGCACCAGGAGCTTCAACTCATTGCTGAAGAAATGGTGCAGAGTGGAAGGGTTCAGCTACATTAGGGACTGGGGACCCACCTGGGAGAATAGGGGCCTATACAGTGGTGATGGCTTGCATCCATCTGAGAGGGGAACTCAGTGGACAGTTTAAATATTACTTTGATGAACATTTAAACTATCCATGGTGGTTGGCAGGAGGAATTGGGGAGTCAGAAACTGCCCTCCTAAAGTCTGAAGTAGAGAGTAAGGAGAACCCGAGGGAAGGGGAATCCCCCAGAGTGCAAATTAATAAAGGAAGCAGGGTAGAAGAGATAAAGGTGGAAAGGAATGGTAACTTTAGAAAGAGAGGGGGAAAGAAGGGAGGGCAAAAAGGAAAAAATAGGGCTACAAGCAGAGTGCAAACAAAATCTGGAAGGCCATCTGTGCAAATGGTAGAAGTCTAGGAAATAAGATTCTGGCCCTAGAGGCCATCATGGCAGAGGCTGACCTGGATATTTTGACCATTACTGAGTCATAATGCACTGAAAACCATGAATAAGATACAGCCATACCAGGCTATACTCTGTTCAGGAAGGATTGTGTGGGAAGAAAAGGGGTGGGTGTGGTGCTTTATGTGAGAGAAAGCATAAAAGCAATGGAGATACTGCATGGGGAATACAAGGGCATGCAGAAGTATCATGGGTCACCCTGGAGATGGAGAATGGAGCCACTATTTGCTGAGAACTCCAGTAGAATCTATGGACAGCATTGGCTTGTGTGAGCCTGCTGAACAGTTTTTCTACTTGGACAACTTCACGTGGTGCAGCTTTATACTATTCATTTTATCCCTTTCTGGGCCGGGTGTGGGTTTTTGGGATGTTTTAAGGTTTAGTGGGTAGTGGGGTTTTGATTTTATGAGAGGGGTGTTGAGTGTATTATTTTGTTTAGTGTGTTTTGGGGTGTGTGATTAGGGCAAACTGTTTATTGATGTGTGACAGTGGTGTAAGTGGTATTAGGTGGGTGTGCTGGGATCCTGTCAGGGTGATGTGTCAGGGGTTGTTCAGGGTGGCTGGGGGGCCTGGATAGTGTATGGGACATCTCAGCTGCACAACCTATGACCCTTTATCCACCTCCCAGTTTCTAACACCACAGCAAAATGCTGTCAGGAGGTGGGGATTTGGAGGGGCCGTGGTGATTTTGGGCAGGGGGAGTGCCCCGTGCACAGTGAGAGGTGGTAAGATAGAGATCATCAGGTACAGAAGGTGCCCTGGATTGTGATGTGCATAAGACAGAGGCCAGACATGTTTAGTGCCTGTCCCCAGGGAATCCACCAGACCGAGGGGCCAGGTAACCCGAGGGGGCTGCTTTGTCCGCCAATCCCCTGCGAGCAGTGCTGTGCAATGCCAGATCAATCAGGAACAAGACTGCCATTATTGCAGACTTGATTTCCCTGGTCAGTCTGGCTTGCATCATGGAAACCCGGATTGGGGACAATGCTGGCCTGGTCTTTGAGGCTGCCGTCCCCACTCTGGATATACCATTGTGCACTGCCCCAGAGAGGAACACAGGGGTGGTGGGGTAGCCATCTGTTTTAGATTTGACTTGGGCTTCATTATGCACCCAGTGAGAACCCTGGGTTCTTTTGAATGTGTGACCATCTGTGGGGATCTGGGTGCAGGCTGCAGGAGTCTCCTGATTTACCACCCCCCCAGGAGATTTCCTGCAGGAGGTTGCCAAATTCATTGTCGGTGAAACATTGGAAGCCCCCAGATATATTGTCATGGGGGATTTCAATGTTTGGGCTGATGATGAATCATCTTGGCTTGGTCATAACCTCCTGAAAACCATGTCATCGCTGGGCCTGTCGCAGGTAGTTTCCTCTGCAACTCTCCAGGGCAGGCACACTCTGGACTTGGTGTTCTCATTGGAGCTTGAGATAAGTGATCTCAAGATTGATCGGGTGGCATGGTCTGATCACTGCACAGTGTGGTTCATGTTCAGGGCACCCACTGGATGCCCTCCCCCTAAAGAGATGATGAACTACCACCCTTTGAGGGGATTGACCCCGGAGGGTTTTTTGGTGATAGCTGATCTATCTAGTGTGGGCAATGCATGCATCAGAGGCACCAGCAATGCAATTGGAACCTATAATAGGGTGCTATCGGATGCATTGACTCCCTCGCACCCGTCTGTGTATGACCCAAATCTTCCTACCTGAGATCCCCTTGGTTTGATGGGAAGCTCAGGGAGTTGAAGAAGAAGGGTCAGAGGTTGGAGCACTGCTGGAGAAAGACCAGGCTGGACGAGGACAAACTGGCACTGTGTGTGCATTATAGTGCATACCAGGGAGCAATCAACCATAAGAAGGCAGAATTCCTGTCCAGGGAGATTGCTGCTGGGAAGAACCGGACTGTGGACAGGCTACCTCATCTGGCCTGTCTACAATGGAAAAAGGCTTTTTCCAATGCTGAATGAGAAGAGTTTGCTCGGTTCTTCTCGGACAGTGTGTCCGATATCTGGCAGGGAATTTCATCAGTGGGCCAGTCCAGAGCTGACAGTGGTCGTCCGAAGTGTCCTGAGTGTGCTCCGTCTAGTTGCAGAGAATTTAGACTAGTAGAGGTAAATGAGATCATTGAGGTAGTGACCAATCTGAAGCACACTTTTTGTGAACTGGACTCTGTACCAACACGTTTCTTGATGAGATGCGTCGACACCATTGGCCTGGTATTAGCCTTAATTATCCAGCGTCCCTTGTCAGAGGGGGTCTTCCATGACATCTTGAAGGAGGCATTGGTGAGATCACTCCTAAAGAAACCATTTCTGGGCCTGGAGGTCAAGGCAAATTACTGTTCTATCTCCAACCTCCCATTTTTGGCAAAGATTGTGGAGAAGGTAGTGGCGCTTCAGTTGGAGGAGCACCTTGTGACCCATGAGTTATATGAACTGCTCCAGTCGGGGTTTTGTGTGAGGCATAGCGCAGAAACTGCGCTTGTTCAGGTGCCGAATGATATTCTCAGGGCTAGAGATTGAGGGGAAAGGACAATTCTTGTTCTCCTCAAACTCTCTTCAGCATTTGACACTGTAGACCATTGTGTGTTGCTGTGTCCTTAGGGAATTCTGCAGACCCACTGGTACTGTCATATGCTGGTTTGAGTCATTTTTGACCAACAGCAGGCAAAGGGTTGTGATGGGGAATTTCTCCTCCACCACTAGTCTCCAGCTGTGTGGAGTTCCCCAGGGTTCAGTCTTGTCCCCAATGTTGTTTGCAGTGTACATGCTGCCCCCAGGGGGGGGATCATTAGGAAGTATGGTTTGGGGTTTCTTTGCTATGCTGATGATACCCAGCTATACTTGTCCTTTGTCCCATGAACATCCAACATGACAGATGTGCTAATCAGCTGCCTTGCCGAGATCAATGACTAGATGGCCTCCAGCTGGTTGCGGCTTAACCCCAATAAGATGGAGGTGTTGGTGGTGGAATTGAACAGAGTGCGGGATGGGATGGCCTCTTAGATCAGACTTCTTCTGGGATCTGTCCCATTGAAGGCCTCCTCTGAAGTGTGAAATCTTGGTGTCATCCTGGACAGGGGTGTGTGATGGAGTCACAAGTATCTTCCACTGTCCACTCCTATTTCTTTTTTTTTTTTAACTCTTTTTGTACTCTGCCTGGAGGGGAACTCTCTCCAGTGGCCACTTACCCTCAGAGCTCTACCTCCTACCTGAAGCACACTATTCCCCATCCCGTACTGACCTGGCAGGTCCCCCAGCTCTGCACCCACCAAGGTAGGGCCATCCTATTCTCCCATGGTGCTCTATCTATAATCCAATCTACTAGGTGGACGGGAAGGGGCATGCAAGGAGAGGTGCCTGGCCTTGGAGTGTGGCTCCCGGGGTTCATGATGCCTTCATCTATTCCCACCAGTGGGATTTTTCTTTGTTATGCCCTGCCTCCCTCCCCCTAGAGCCTGGAAGTGCAATGACATCTGATGATGTCCGCCACGGCTCTGGGTCCCACTACCTTAGCTCTTAAGTGTAGCAGTGCCTCCAATCTACACCAGGGGTCACTGCGATGCCAGGCTGTCCCTGGATCCCTCCTCAAGAGAGGAGAGTAGTCCTCCAGATGCTTGATCCTCTCTTACCCCTGCCGACCCCTGGTGGCCCGGTCTCATTCCCAAACCCGGGTTGCCGGTGTGGCGCAATGTGTGGCATCCAGTGCCTCAACCCTCAGTGCCACTGGGCCGGCGTCCACTCCTATTTTTCCATCTCAGGAATGTCACCAGGATAAAGCCCCTTGTGCTGCCTCTGGACCTCCCCACTTTGATACATGCCTTGGTGGCATCAAGGCTTGACTACTATAATGCACTCTACTTTGGGGTTGCGGGAGGATTTCTCCACAGACTGCAGCTGGTGCAAAACACAGCTGCCAGGCTACTTACGGGGCACCCTAAATATTGCCATATTACACTAGCACTGCATGAGCTGCACTGGCTGCTGGTCAGGTGGAGGATTCTCTTTAAGGTGGGTCTTCTCACCTATAAGGCCCTACACAGCCAGGGTTCTGGTTACCTGATGGACCTTCTTATGCCTGCTGTCTTGGTCCATCCCCTCCACTCCTCCAGTAGGGGTCTCCTGGTGATTCCCAGGACGAGGTTAAAAATGGCCAGTGACAGGGCTTTTAGTGTCGCCAGCCCCATCCTGTGGAATTCGCTACCCTTCGGGGTCAGGGAGGCCCCATCTTTGGAGGTATTCAGGTCCGCCTCAAGGCCCTCCTGTTCGCCCAGGCTTTTCCCGACTTAGCTTTTTAAGTGCGGTCCATGTGCAAAGGTCTTGATCTCAGTTCCCGGCCACCTGTGTTTTTAAATTTCTTAGGAAATCGTATTTTATTTTATAATTTATGGAATTTAATGTTTATTGCTATTTATTTTGCTTTTGCTGTTTATCTGTTTATTTATTTTGTACGGCACCCAGAGCCTCTGAGGTTGGGCATCCTTTTAAATAAAATTGCCTTGCCTTGCCTTGCCACTATTTGCACTGGAATGATCAACAGGCCTCCAGCACAGTGTGAGAAATTAAATGTGGTATTGGTACAAGCCACTGGCAAGACAGCAGAAAAGGAGGAAGTGCTGCCGGAAGAGTACTTCAACCTGTCAGATGTAGACTGGATCCTCCTAGCAGTGGTTTCAGCTAGAAGCAGGGATGTCCTGGACTCTCTGCAAGGGATGTTTCTCAAGCAACTAGTCAGTGAATCCACTCATGATGGGGCAATACTGGACCTGGTACTCATTAACTGGGACAGTGTTGCAGATGTCAGCATGGGAGGCCACCTCAGGACTAGTGATCACTGTATGGTGTGGTTCAGTTTAAGAATGGCTGTGGAATCGAATCATGCAAGGATGAGGGTCTCAGAGTTCAGGAGGGCAGATTTTATAAAAATGGGTGAATGTCTCAGGAATGGCCTAGCTGGGGGGATGGCATGGGTGGGTGGAGGAACATAGGGGGAGGATAATAGGGAGCATAGTAAAGGAACAAACTACTGCTTTAAACAATAAGCAAAAACAAGAGATAAAGAGACCTTTAAGGTTCCCAAAAGAGGTGACTGAAAAGGTAAAGGCAAAAAGGGTAGCATTCAGAAGGTATAAGGAGATGCAATGGAGGAAGATAAGGAAGTTATCAGGGGAAACAAAAGGAAGTAGAGAAAGCAGTAAGGAGCACAAAGGTGCAAACTGAAAAGACAATAGTCCAGGAGGTAATGAAAGGGGCAAGACAGTTTTTAGGTATGTAAGGGAAAACAGGAGGACCAAGGGTGGGATTGTAAGGATAAAAAGGGAAGGGGAGCTAGCTCTGTGGTGCCAAGTGAAGGGATTCGCTTAGCATGCTGGCAACCCAGGTTTGTGTCCCTCATCTGGGTGTCAGGAGTGGAGACTGGCAGGGAGGGTGTCCAGAGTGTCCATTGTATGATTCCCTCCTGGGGGGGTAAGCGGTCCTTAGGCACCTGGAGGTGGATTGGGTGATGTGCGAGGTGGTGTGAAGCCTTGGCAACCCCCCCACAAGTCACTGCCTCAGGTCACCATCACACTCAGGCCCAATTATGGTGGATGGCATGGGATGGCAGAAAATGGAAAAAGGGCCCCCCAATCGACCGGATGATGACCTCCAGTCTCCGTTGCCATGAAGCCCCAGAAAGTGTCCAGACCAACCCCATAGCACCCGGGATACATAGTTGCACCTAAGGGAGCTCTCCCCCCAGCAGGGAGGGACCCTGCTGATGAAGGGATACACTGGGTTACCTGGGGGGCTGCTAATAGGGGCTGTGGATGGTGGCAGGGGACAGAGTAGTGGCGGGTGCACCTTTGTGGCCCGAAGGAGTGGCCTGTGAGGGGTGCCTGGGGAGGTTCAAAAAAATAAGGGAAGGGGGACAGTGCAGAGTGGGACCAGGAAAAGACAGACACCCTGAACAAATAATTTTGTTCAGTATTCACAGATGAAAGAGAAGAGGAGGAGCCACAAAGTAATAGAAGCTTTGGAGGGAGGGAGAAAGAGAGGGAGGGAGGTGGACACTAGTCCTTTTCTGGAGGTGGGAGTCTGGAAGGGACTTGCTAATCTGAAGGTGGACAAAGCAGTGGAGCCAGATGGAATGCCTCCAAGGGTATTGAGGGAGCTCAAGGAAATACTGGTTGCAACCTCTGACAGTTTTATTTAACAGCTCACTGGAAACAGGAGTGATTCCAGAGGACTGGAGATGGGCGGATGAGTCCCACTACACATAAGTGGTAGCTGGGAGGAGTCTGGCAATTATGGTCCTGTCAGCCTGACATCAGTGGTGGCAAGGTTAAGAGAATCACTGCTGAAGGAAAGGATTGTGGAATATCTTGAGTCTAGTGGGTTACAAGACCCGAGGCAGCATGGTTTCACAGAGGGGAGGTCATGTCAAACAAATCTAATAAATTTCTTTGACTGGGTGACCAAGGAATTAGATCATGGTGGAGCAGTGGATGTGGCCTACCTAGATTTCAGTAAAGTTTTCAACTCTGTTCCACATAGGAGACTAGTAAGCTATCTGGGTAACTTAGGAGTGGGTCCAAAGGTGATAAACTGGATAAGAAATTGGTTAATGGATAGGCAACAGAGGGTGGGGGTAAAAAGAGTTCACTCCGAGGAAGGGAAGGTGACCAGCAGGATGCCTCAGGGATCATTGCTGGGACCGGTCCTCTTTAATGTCTTTATAAGTGACACTGCAGAGGAGCTGGAAGGGAACATCTGCCTCTTTGCAGATGACACCAAACTCTGTAATAAGATGGACGCTCTAAGGAGGGCGGAAAGGATGAACAGAGGTCTGAGAAAACTAGAGGCATGGTCAAGGATATGGCAGCTGGGTTTCAATGCTAAAAAGTGCAAAATAATGCACTTAGGGCACAGAAACTTAGGGGTGGAGTACAAAATGTATGGAGTGACAAAGAAACCTAGAGGTGGAGTACAAAATGGGTGAAGTGGTATTGACAACTACCAAGCAGGAAAGAGACCTGGGGTAATCATATTGGGTGACCTAAAGGTGGCCAGACAGTGCGACAAGGCAACAGGGATGGCTAATGGGATGCTGGGGTACATGGGGGGGGGGGTACCACCAGCAGAAAGAAGCAACTGGTGTTGCCTCTGTATACATCGCTGGTAAGACCCCACCTAGAGTACTGTGTCCAGTTCTGGACATCACATCTCTGGAAGGAGAAAGACAGAACGGAGTCAGCCCAGAGGAGGGCAACTAAAATGGTGCAGGGCTGAAAGACTTAAATATGTACTCCCTGGAGGATAGAAGGGAGGGGGGATATGATTGAGACATATAAATACCTCACATGGAGAAACAAAGTGCTGGAAAAAACTAGTTTTCAGAGAAAAAGATGCTCCAGAACTAGGGGACATGGGAGGAAACTGGAGGGAGGAAAATTCAGAGGAAACATGAGGAAGTACTTTTTCACAAACAGGGTGGTGGACAAATGGAACAGCCTGCTGGGGGAGGTGGTGGGGGCAGAAATGATTACAGAATTTAAGAATGCATGGGATAGGCATAAGGGGATCCTGGTAGTCGGGGGAGGGGGAGGATAACCTAGTTCCAGGGAAGCTTGAACAAGCATAGTAAATTGTAGTAATGGGCAGACTAGGTGGGTCAAAGGCTGTTGTCTGCTGACAACATCTATGTATCTACGTATTATATTCTAAGATGTTAAATCAAAAATAAAATATGTACCATCACAGATAATGGTTTCTACAGCGTTCTGACGTTTTAGCTCCAAATTTGAGAATGCGTGCCTCATTATGAGGGTCAGTATCCCTCACTGTTCTTAATTATTATTCCTCATTCTAAGTGTTATTGTCCCTCATTTCAGTGAAAAAAGGTTGAGATGAATGGCTGATGTAGCTGGTTGCTTAATTCTGATTCCTTTTTTCTTTTAAAAAGTGAAAAACAGACTGTCCACCATACTAGTATTACCACACAGAAGCATGTTTATTTACTTTCCTTGATGAACTCCTACTGCATCTTTCCTGGACTTGGGAACACCCCCAATACTGTCTTGACACTCAAGTAGTAGTAGAAGTAGTAATTTAGTTTAGTGCCAGTCCTGGGAGCTCTGGGTGCTATACATAAAAACAAGCCAAGGAGCATAGATTAAAATACAAGCAGATAAATACACATAACTTAAAAATATAAATGTATCAGCATAAATAGTTAAAACCAAACCAGTTGGGACTGACTCAGGTTAAAGGCTTGATTAAACAAGTATATCTTTAGGCCCCTTTTAAAGGCCTCCACTGAGGGAGTGTCCCTCAGAGATCAGGAAAGCGAGTTCCACAAGGCTGGACTGGACACCACAAAAGTGCAATCCCCTGATGTCTTAAACCTGACCCTGGGAACTGCTAGGAAGTTTACCTCAGAGGAGTGGAGAGGGCAAGTGGGGCAATAAGGGGACAGAAGATCACTCAGATAACCTGGGCCCAGTCCATATGCGGCTTTATTGGTCGGCAAACTGACCTTGAAGGAGGTTCACCACTTCACTGGCATCGATTGCAGGTCAAAGAGGACCGGGATCACATGATATGATCTTGGGATGCTCAGCAGTAACCTGACTGTTGCATTTTGTACTAACTGCAGGCACCATAGGACCCCTCTACTAACCCTGAGATATGGAGTAAGCATGTATCAGTGAGGGCAGGTCATCCAATGGGAGTAAGACTTTAATCTGGGAGATGTTTCTAAGAAGGTAAAAGCCACTCTAGACTACAGAAGACACCTGAGCCTCAAGTGTCAGTCTTTTGTCCAGAGTGACACCCAGATTCTTCACTTTAGTGAATGCCACCAGACTAGAGGAACCAAACACCCGACCTGTCTTCTCTGCTGTGGCCTCACAGCCTGTCAATGGCAAAGCTCAATCACCAATACCTCCATCTTGTCTGGGTTGAGTCTCAGCCACTAGAGGACATCCAATCCTAGATCTCAGTCATGCATAAATTAAGTATTTTGACCATGGCAGGCATCCTGAGTGCAAATGACAAATATGGCTGGATGTCACCTGCATGACAGTGAAAACCCAAGCTGTAGCATCTAATAATGTCATCCAGGGGTAGCATGTACACTGCAAACAATAGGTGAGAGGATTGAGCCCTGGGGTACACCACAGAGCAGGAGTTTTGGGAGTGAGGAAAAATTTCCCATCATCACCCTCTGTGTCCTGTTCTGAGGAAGGATTCAAACCAGCTGATGATCATACCAGTGAGTCCACAGTACTCCCTTATGCAATCCAACAGCCCATGTTTGACAGTGTCAAACACTGAGGTGAGATTGAGTAGAATAAGAACTGACCATTGCTCACTATCTCTCATCCTGGGGAAGTCATTATACACCCTGACCAACACAGTCTCTATACTATCCTGGATCTAAATCTGGACTGAAGCAGCTCATAGATGTTAAGGACTGTGAGGCGTGCCTTGAGCTGTGGAGCCACTATCTTCTCATAACCATTTCTAGAAAGAGAAAGTTACAGACAGGTCTATAATTGCTAAGCAGTCTGGATCCAAAGATTTTTTTTCAGAAAGGTCCTCACCAGCACATTCTTCAATGTGCTTGGAAAAGACCCCTCCTCAAGGGAACACTGGACTGTCTTGGCAAATACTGGGCCCAGAAATCCCACACAAACTCACTAGGAAGCACGTCGGACCCAGTTCCAGTTCACGATAGGTGGGACACAGCTCAGACACTACCCCACATTTCTCCTCTACTGATACCAGCCTAACCTCACCTCATACAGAAGGAGTGCTCCTTGTGACAACCTGCTCCCACTGTTGGGACATGACATCCCATTTTGGATTATCTCAGACCTGATTGAGGACACCCTGTTGGAGAAAAACTGAGCAAAGTCTTTGTACCTGGAGGATGAAAATACCTTTACCAACTGGAGACAGGTATTATGTAACAGTCTATCTATAGTCCAAAAAAGTTGAGCCTGTCTGTTTCTCCCTCCTGCAATCTCCCTGGACAGAAAAGCTGCCTTCTTATGGGAGATTGCCCTCTGATACTTACTGTAGTGAGTTCTTGGAACAAGTCTGTCTTCATCTGTCCCTGACTTTCACCAACAATGTTCTGATATCTGACCCATAGCCTTCATCTCCTTAAGCTCTCTGTTGAATCATGAGAATCCTAAGTGGGAAGTCCTTGATCATACATGAACTGTGTGACAGAACTGAGGGCTGAGGCAACAGCCTTGTTATAGGCTACTAGCACCTCTTCTGATCCTGTTCCACAGGCAGCCATTACACTCAAGATCCTTTGCTGCCTGGAGTTCTGCTAGGGACAACCCCTTTAAAGGACTGCAATGGACCATCTCTGCTGGAAGTAGACAACAAGAGGGGGCCCCAAACAAGAATTTTATTCTGCAGTGATTGGACTAGCAGACTGTATCAATCTCGAGGTTGTTAATCTCAAGCCCCAGTGAGAATACTAGGTCCAAGGCATGACCATGTTGATGGGTCACAGTAGAAACCACTTCTGTGAGGCCTAGTGATTCCATCGACTGGAGGAAATCCTGTCCAAATTATGAAAGTTCAATGTTGATTTAGGCACTGAAGTTACCCAGAACTAACCATCTCGGTGACTCCAATACCCACTCTGCAATGAAGTCTGTGATTTCCTGCAGGAAATCCTTCTCACACCCTGGAGGCTGGTATATGAGAAGGATCCTGCACCTCAACCCCACACACAGCCACACATTCAAACAACAAAGTAACTCCCACTGGGTGCACAGTAAAATTCAAATTGGATCTAAAACAGATGGCCACCTTCCCCCCCACAATCCCTCCATGGGCAGTGAACCTCAGAGTAGCTGGGACTGAGACCTTTAGAACTGGCCCTGTTTTGTCACCCAACCAGGGCTCTGTGATGCAAGCCAGATCAAGTGAATAAATCAAGTCTGACATAATTGTGGACATGTTCCCCATCGATCTCACATTGCCCAACACTGCCCACAGGAGATGACTAGAGCATGCTGGCCTATAGGCTGTCTGCCCTCTTGGTCCAGTAGGAACCCCAGGTATAGGAACCCATCATGTCTGACCTCTCTCTAGGTCCCATTTCACTCCAAGGTATCTTCTGGTTGTCGCCACCCTGTTGGTGCCCCCATTTGAAACCCCCACCACCTAACATCATGCTTTCTTATGATGCCCATCTCCCTGCAGTGCCTATATCCCATTATTGGTGGGGGGTCTTCAAAGGGGAAGAGGTCCAGCACCTGGGACAGAGTGTAACTAAGCTTGAAGGGCCCAAGCTCCACACACATTATCCCACTGGTCACACAGTCACCATCCAAATAACTCCCAGCAATAAAACAGTTCCACCTAAAAGAGGGTACGCAGTGTAGCACAAACTTCACACTGCACTAATCATAAACCATAAAACAATCACAACCACAATCACACTAATTGTAGTACAAACATACCTATTCACCCATACTATCAAGCAGGGCTGCAGCTATGAATCCTGGGGCCCCGGACAAGTCACTTGGAATGGGCCCCGTTTCCCAAACCAGCTAATGACAGAGGTAATGCCAGCTCCTCAGGAGGGCCCCTCTTGAGCTCGGGGCCCCGGACAACTTCCCCACTTACCCCCCCATTACTGCGGCCCTGCTATCAAGCTTACATTACTCTAATCTATAACCCTTTGCTGAATAACACTTCTCCCCTCCCAGCCCTCAAAATGCAGAGGGAGAGGAGATTATCACATCCAGAGTGAGTGCATTGTTTGGAGGTAAAGGTGTTCATTATGTTTAGGACTTATGCAATAAGGGTAGGTCAAGGATTTGATACAAAACAAGGTTGGGTGTAATTACACAATTTGCATGCATCCAGTTCTAGTAAGAAAGTAAGCAGATAAAATAACCAGTAACATGAATGAATTTTAGAGAGTGTAAGCAATCACAAAATGTTGGTTTTCAACTAGAAATAATATGATGTAGAAAGGGTTAACAATATTCTTTTAAGTCCAGGTACAGTATGTCTACTCCCTGGTTCTAATCTATGGTCAGTGGGACCCAGTCAAAGAAGTCTATCAAGTTAGTTTGACATGACCACCCTGCCACAGACCCATGCTGCCTGTTGTCCTGCTGCCTCTCCATTAGGATGGTTTCCATCAGTTTGCCAACTATCACTGTCAAACTGACAGGCCTGTAGTTCTCTGACTCATCCCTGGCCTGACTTTTATGTATGGGCATCACATCTTCTGTTCTCTATTCCCTTGGATACATCCAGACTCTATAGAGCTGTTGTAAAAGTTAGATAAGGGTGCTGCCAGTACCAGCAACATTCCTCTCCGGACTCTAGGGTGTACACTATCTAGCCCTGAAGATTTGTTTACCTTCAGGACTAGTAGCCCATTAAGGACTCTGTCAGTGGCAATGGGTTATGTACAGTGGTGATTACAGAAAAGTTTAACATTACCTCGGTATGATGAGGTAGATGCATAAGGAGAGGCAGTATGCATTATGTGGTACATGTTTTATGGCATGGGGTATGCAGCGTGTAACATGCAGCATGTCATCGTTTTTACTAAACTCATTTAATTCTGATTTAATTGCCATCAGCTGAAATGCGCCACATGACACTGTTTCCATGTACATTTGTCCGCTAATATTAGCTTTGACAGCAGGTGTCTCTGTAGACTGTGTCTTCGTAGTCCCTAAGTACTTCAGATCAGACAGGCAGTTGTTTGATAGTACTGTACTGTTGTGTAATTTCACCACCTCCCTAACCCGATCCCCTTTACCAGTAAAAACATGCACTGCTAGTCTGCACAGTAATACATGATTAATTCAAATCTACTGTATATCTAAAAAAACTGCATCTTTTTTAAAATAGGACCACACTTTCAGTCTGCTGTTTCTCAGTTTAAGTATTATTGGTAGGTACTGTGGTTTTTAATAGTACTGATATGACAGACACAGCACTGTACTGTGATGCTATCATCTGATAGTATCACATGGTTCAAGGAGAATAATCTAGGGTAGTGGCTTAGGTTTTATTTTAATTCTTTTTTTTTTCACTGACATGATGAAAGCTTACAGTGCACCCCCCCCCCAACTGCCGTCTGTCTTACACTGAATAAAACATCTACAGGAGTCTGCACTGCAAGCTCATACAGGTGTATTTGGGGCTGTTAAGACACACATGTGCCATACACATCAGGCCCATGGCTGGCCAGTCCATGGTATGTGGTCATTTTGCCCTGTGGTTGTTGGACATGGGGCACTTGGGTTTGGACAGTTTCTGTATATGAGTGTCCTTACATTAACTTGCACTGCAGCTTGTGTCCAGCCAGTCCAGTGCATCCCATGTAGGACACAATGGTTCACTTGTGGCAGCTGTGGGAGACTTTGGTGCCAGACTTGCTTGACTTTGAAAATCTGGCTAAGGATCACTGGTACATGTAGCATTGCTGCAAGCTGCTGATGGATGGATTTAAAAGTCATTATTTATCGCCTGACTTTTCTGTTTGCCACAGACTCTACAGGTGTGCATAAAAAATTGTCTGTGCATTGTCAAATTCAAAAGTCCATGCTGTTTTCTTCATGTAAATCTGTCTTCCTTGCCGGTAACTTACAAAAAACTGAAACACATGATAATGGCTAACATTTACAAAAAAGGGGTTATAATAACTATCATGATACAGTCTTGAGATTGGAAACCAGTCTGATATGGCCTGAGTATGAGGATTGTGACCCACTAAAGGTAAATCAGCTTCACTAGATAATAACATATGCCTAGGACATTATCGCAAGCAAAACAAACATTTGTCAATGCCGAACATTCACTTGCAGGTATTTGCATTGGTATTTAGCATTTATGCAGCCCCACCAATTGTATTCAAGTCCCTTTAGCATACATATCCCAACAGAGTACCTCTCTGCAACTCCTCTTGCATTGGATCAACATTTCACCCTCAAGCTTCTTAAGTGTCTGTCTTAGGAACCGTAACACCTTGGGTGTGCTCAAGGGCATAAGCCTGCATGGTAACTGCACAACCTGTGCTCATAACACAGTCATTCAGTGGAATTATTTTACCAAATGTTTAACATAGGCATTTGGTCACCTCTGGTCATGAACACTGTCACTATGATTTTCTTACTGTGTACCAAACACTGATTTCCCACAGCAATGATGCTATTCTGCACTGGAAGTGTAAAAACACATTTCAGCCAGAATGTGCAAAATGACAGCTGTACTGTTTATAAGGAGGTGTGGGGAAAATGCAAATGCTGAAAATCTGGAGTGAAAATTTGACAGATTTGCAAAGTTATGAGTGCACGTGGAAACTGCACAAGGCACACTTTGCACTGAATTTTCAACATAGACATTTTAGAATGTCTGCTCATGAACAGTGTCACTGTGGTTTTCTTACTCTGTACCGAACATGATTTCCCAGAGCGGACGCGCTATTGTACGCCGGAAGTGCAAAAACACATTGTGGCCAGGATGTGAAAAATGGCAGCTGTACTGGTCATAAGGAGATGTGGGAAAATGGCAATGCTGAAAATCTGGAGTGGAAATATTAGAAATTCACAAAGTTACAAGTGTGCGTAGAAACTGCCCAACGTACGCTTGAAACGCAGCCATTTTATGGCCTTTTGCCACCAAATTTTCAACATAGGCATTTTAGGATGTCTGCTCATGAACAGTGTCACTGTGATTGTCTTACTCTATAGTGAACACTGATTTTCAACAGCGACTGCACTATTTTGCGCTGGAAGCACGAAAACACATTTCAAGCAGTAAAAACAATAAAAGAAGGTGATAAGACTTTCTATAGCTATATTAATGAAAGGAGAAAGTCCAGAGGGTGTATTGCTAAGATCAAAGGGGATAAGGGGGCATGTGAGGAGGAGGGCCATGTAAAAGCATCTATCCTAAATAGATACTTCTGCTCAGTATTTACTGAAGAGAAGGTAGGGCAGGGCCCACAGCTCAGCACCATGGACACAGGGGGGAGGGAGGTGTACACTAGTCCCTTCACAAAAGAAAGGGTCCTACAAGAGCTCAATAAGCTCAGGGTGGACAAGGCAATGGGACCTGATGGCATACATCCTAGTGTTCTAAAGGAGCTAACGGTGGAACTAGCAGAGCCATTATCAGAACTGTTTAGTGAGTCTCTGAGCACAGCAGACATTCCAGAAGACTGGAGAAGGGCTCATGTGATCCCGCTCCACAAGAGTGGTAGCAGGGAGGAGGCAGGGAACTACAGGCCAGTCAGTCTTACCTCAGTAGTGGGCAAGATTATGGAGACACCTCAAGGAAAGGATAGTGCAACACCTGGAATCCATAGGAGCACAGGATCCAAGACAGCATGGGTTTACAAAGGAAGGCCTGTCAAACTAATCTCATAGATTTCTTTGACTGGGTAACTAGAGTGGTGGACCAAGGGGGAGCAGTTGATGTTGCCTACCTTGACTTCAGCAAAGCTTTCAATACTGTTCCACATAGAAGATTGATTAGTAAGCTGGGTGGGCTCAGGGTTGGTCAGACGTTGGTCAACTGGGTGGCAAACTGGTTGACGGGCAGAAAACAGAGAGTGGTGGTAAATGGTATACAGTCAGAAGAGATGCAAGTCACAAGTGGGGTACCTCAGGGATCAGTCCTGGGGCCAGTCCTCTTCAATGTCTTCATCAGTGACATTGCAGATGGACTGGAGGGTAAGGTTTGTCTGTTTGCAGGTGACACCAAGATCTGCAACAGAGTAGATGATCCAGATGGGGTGGGCAGAATGAGAAGATAGCTGGATAAACTAGCAAAATGGTCAGAAGAGTGGCAACGGGGGTTAAATGCAAAGAAGTGCAAGATCATGCACATAGGGAAGAGAAACCCTGAAGCCACCTATAGGCTGGGAGGGGAGTTGCTGGCAGTCACAAGGGAAGATAGAGACTTGGGCGTCATCATCACCGATGACCTGAAATCATCCAAGCAGACCTCTAAAGCAGTAGGTAAGGCTAGAGGGATGTTGGGGTGTATTAGTGGGGGTATCACAAGTCAGAAAAGGGAGGTAATAATCCCTCTTTACAAGACACTGGTTAGGCCCCATCTGGAGTACTATGTGCAGTACTTGAGGCCACACTTTCACAAGGACATTAACCAAATTGAGGCAGTCCAGAGAAGGGCAACCAAAATGGCGCAGGGACTGCATCAGAAAACATATGAGGACAGATTAACAGAACTCAATATGTATACCCTAGAGCAAAGGAAGGAGAGAGGTGATATGATTGAAACATTCAAACACCTTAAGGGCATTAACAAGGTGAAAGAGTCTAACATGTTTCAATACAAGAAAAATAGCAGGACAAGAGGACATAGCATGAGATTAGAGGGAGGCCGATTAAGGGGTAATGTGAGGAAGTTCTTTTTCCCAGAAAGGGCGGTGGATGCATGGAACAGCCTACTTCAGGAAGTGGTGGATATGAATACAGCACAGGGCTTCAAACAGGCATGGGATAGGCATAAGGGAATAACACAGATGAGTATGAATAGATAGGCTATTGACAGAGCAAAGGCCTATGGCACATTCATAAGGTAGAAAAAGAAATGGGCAGACTGGATGGGCCTTGTGGTCCTTATCTGCAGTCAACTTCTGTGTTTCTATGTTTCTGTGTGAAAAATGACAGCTGCACTGTTCATAAGGAGGTGTGGAAATATGCCTATGTTGAAAATCTGGAGTGAAAATATTACAAATGTGCGAATTTACAAGTGTGTGTGGAAACTGCGCAATGCACGCTCGTGAAACAGTGATTTTTTTGGAATTTATTCACCAAATTTACAACATAGGCTTTTTGAGAGCCCACCTCATGAACACCAACACTGTCATGTTAAAGTTAATTGTTCTAAAAGGTGATTTCGCACAGTGACTGCGAAATCACCTTTTGGGACCAAATAATGCCATGACATTGACTGAATTCATGAGGAGGGGTCACAATAATCCCATGTTGAAAATGTGGTGCCAAAATTCCCCAAAATAGCCAAGATATGCACCAAAGTTGAAAAAAACACTATTTATGCCATTATACAGCTTACCGGCATTTCTTCAGTACACAGTCCGCTGTCATGATGTTAATCGGTCCCAAAAGGTGATTTCACACAGTGACTGCAAAATCACCTTTTGGGACCAAATAATACCATGACATTGACTGAATTCATGAGGAGGGGTCACAATAATCCCATGTTCAAAATTTGGTGCCAAAATTCTCAAAAATAGCCGAGATATGCACCAAAGTTGAAAAAAAAAAACATTATTTATGCCATTATACAGCTTACCGGCATTTCTTCAGTACACAGTCCACTTTGAAGAGTGCAGACATTTTCCCAGTCCACAGAAGATAGTTGTGCTGGGCACCAGAGGTAAGTATAGGGTGAGTGGGGTGTGGGGAGGTGGGTGTGCAGAGGGTGGGTGCGGGTTGGTGGGGGGCCCCAAGGACTCACCAATGGACCGTTTTCTTGTTTTACAGGATGTAAAAAAAAAAGAAAATGGAGGTTTTTGGCACACTGGGGTGGGCTCCCAGCATGCCACCTAGGTGAGGGTGTGTGTGTGTGTGTGTGTGTGTGTGGGAGGTGGGAGCACAGAGGGTGAGCATGGGTTGGCAGATGGGGGGGTGAGGGCCAAAAAACAGACACTGCTGGCTTACTGGGGTGGGCTCCCAGCGTGCCACTTATATGTTTGCAGGGGGAGACTGGAGTCGGCAGGGACTGGGCACCCCCACTGGCCATACAGTGTGTGTGTACATGGGGAAGCATGAGCACACTGGGGTGGGCTCCCAGTGTGCCAACTGGTTGTTTGTTTTTTTGTGGTGGGGGCTGCAGTCAAGGGGGATTGGGCACCCCCATCAGCCACACAGTGTGCTGAGGGGCACATGAGCCGAGGGGGATTGGGCAGCCCCTCAGCACACAAGGTGGGAGCTGGGGAGAACAGGGAGGGGAAGGACATTAGCAGAGGGAGGAAGCGGGAGGGCTTTGAAGCTGAGTTGTGCATGACAGCAGTTCGGCTGATGTGTATGCTAATTGCATACATGCTACCACCGCTGATTGCAGCGGACTTTTTGTCAGAAGTGAAGATCAACACAGCCGAACTGCTGTCATACACATCTCGGCATGTATTAGTCCTCTAGGGTTGCGCCTGCTACACTGAGCACTGCACTGGGGAAGAGGGTCACACACCTCCAAAATGCACTCTGTTGCAAGACATTCCTTGCACATGTGGGCAAGCGAACGTCAAAAATGATCCAAGGTAAAATTATTAACTTCTTGTGCCTGCTCCCCCAAAAAGAACCAAATACTTAAAATTAACTAAAAGTTAAATGCATAATTAAAAAAATGTTCTAACTAAGATTAAAAGACATATTATAACTATTTTAATCAGTGGAACATTTCATCATGTATTTGTTTATTTTTTTTTTAGCAAAAAAATTTATTCTGACACCCTTAAATTCATCATCAGTGATTTTTTTTATTTTCTCTGATATTTACAAGCAACTTTGTATAGCTAATTTTATAGTGAATGGTACAGTACATGTCAATAAAGATGAACAAGACCACTGACTTATGGATTGTTTAAATAATGAAATTCAGTTTTCCACACATAAAATTCCGGGAATTTCACCTCTGATAAAATTCTCAGGTTCTACAAGGATACTACTGTAAATAAAATAAGCCTACAAATACAGAGAATTGAATTAAACAAATTAATAGATCAGGAAGCATATGTGTATATTATATATATATATATATATATATATATATATATATATATATATATTACACTTTCTGTGGATTTAGTGGTCTAGTATAAAATGCCAAAGTCCCTGAAATTCTTTGTTTTCACCATTGTGCAGTAAGTCCAGATTCTAGCATTTGATCGGGTTTTACACTACAAACGAAAACTATGTGCCATAATGATGTCCACCACTTACCATACATTTTTATAAAAGCTCTTCCATCAAGGTTACCCTCTGATGGTGCCTGATATATTTACAATGTGGATATATTAGGATAGGGCTACTGCAGGATTCAGAAGGTAAACAGCACAGTACTGTGCCAATATATTTAATTTTATTCTTTTATGGACGGCATCCTTATTCCTCAACTGAAAAGATATAGCTGCTCTAGGCCATTTTGCTAGACTGTGTACAGTATTTGCAAGAAATGGTACATTAGTAATTAATTATTTTGTTCCTTTATTTCCCTAGCTAAAGTATGCAATACCAGTCAGCCCCTTAATCACCAGTGAGGCAAACCAATGGCAATAGCAATGCAACTATTTCTGCAGTTGTGGATCATGAATTAAATATCAACTAGAAGCGGCAGTGTATTTTCAATTGCTACCTAGTTTTTGACTGTGTATCATGCCAGTTTATGTAGTCTGCATGAGACTGTCGGAAAAGCTGCATTTTGGTTATGCAAAAACTATTCAAGGCAATCTATTATGGGCAGTCATATTTCTTTAATCTTAATTCCACACACATGCTGTAATAGGATGTTATACATTAGAATGCAGGACTGTGAAGCACTACTGTCACTCTGTGTAGGTCTGATGCAGGGTCTGATGCAGGGCAGTGAGGCTGAATAAGATGCCCCCCCACACACACACATGCAGTATGCAGGTGTGAGTCTGTGAACCCTCAGGCAACTTGAGGTGTCCACAGCATTAAGTAACGAGTCATGTAGTTTATAAATTAGTTCTGAAATTGCACATAAGGTATAAACTGTTTATGCAGTTTTAGGAATTGGTAAATCGCAGCCTAGTGTCACTACTGACAGAATACAAGACATCTCAGATTAAAAATCAAATGGCAAATTGGAATATTTTTTTCATACCCCCCCACACACACACCACTCTCTTCCTGGCTAGTGAAAATTGCAGTTTTCAAATGAGCCATGCGTCCTGCAGTAAGTTACCCAATGAAGCTTGCAGCTGCCGGCTGGTAGTAAAACCACATGTACAGCAAAACAAATAAGAGGAATAAGGCAGCTGCACCAGATGTATGATGGTCTTGTGAAAAAAAGGTGTAAAATGTATTCATTTCAAACTGGGCTGCAAGACATCTAGTGTATTAAATAAATGGATCCTCTAACTGTAGTTTTATTTATACATTGAGATCATTCCTGACCCTCACTCCATCATGTGCAGAAGTCATTAATGTGAGAGTTAGATTGAGCTGAACTGCTCCAAAATAACAACATAATAGGTGATACAGCTTTTTAAATAAACACACATTGTTGTGTGCCAGGTATGGGACTTTGTTAATGCCTTTTCTGGACATTAACAATGATTTTAACAAGAAAATGTTTGGCTGAGGGGAGAGAACCAATGCAAGTAACATAGATATTGCCACTACATTGGAAGCGGAGTGCAGGTGGACAGCACTAAGAGGAGTATTGGAGTGCAGTTCTGTAGATAACATAGATATGGGTTGACTTTTCTTCTACAGTATCTTGCATGAAAAACTAGATCACCCCTCAAGGTAAATGTATGAGGCTACAGAAGCTATTGGCCAATGTATGGTAAACATGACACATATAAACCCTTGGAATTTATTGGGCTCCCTAATCACACATTTCATTTCACCCAGCACACCCACCTCTATTGTAAATGATAAACTATTGCATTCTGGAAAGCAGCAGTCCACAAATCCTACATTGTGTAATACTTGCAGGGGTTATCTTCTTTCTTTCTTAAAAGCATTCCAAAAGGAAGTGGCAGAAATATCCTACATCTAGTGCTGGACAGTTTAATCACTCCTAGTGTTTGGGGATCTATTGGTTTTAATCTATCAGGAATTTGAGACTGGAACTTCTGGTTTTGATTTTTCCCTTCTTATTGTTATGTGCCAAAGATGGATTACTATCTCTTATAAGGCACAATGCATGCATGATTTTTTTGCCTCAAGAGAACACAGATGTCAAACTTGCACACTCAAAAACAATATTGCATTCTACTGTAGTTGTAAAGGCTGATGTGCAATCTGCATATTTAAAATTGTTGATCTCAATGAGCGATACTTATAGCATGTAATGGAATGCCAAACAGCTAGCCTTTGCAGGCTGATAGTTATGAGCATGTTCAGTGTAGTTTAACTCTCTCAGGAGATTTGCTAGAAAATGTATTAAATTGCAGGAGAAGAACTGATCTAGCCTAGTAGCACAAAGAGCTGCAGAACCCCATGTAAATAATTGACAGTAACATTTGGTATTGGATTTCAGTTGTGCTGCAACAGTGCCAACTCATGCCTGAGTAACCTAAGCAAAATTCCTTCTGTGAATTGAGCTCAATGATTATATAAATGAAAATATTTTTATTAGTAGTCAATTTAGCATGGACCTTCAGCCACTTAAGTACAGCATAATACTTCTTTGTGACATACTTGTTAGCAGAGAATGCCATGCTGATCAACAAAATAATTTATCTTTAAATATATTAAATATTTGAACACACCAGCCCACCAAGATGTGCCATTTTTGTTTTACACCTTGGATCTTGTAATATTTCCTATTCTACAAAGTACCATCATTATACTGCATTATCTAATACAGTACCACCCTCCAGGATGAAGCACTCTGTAACTAGACGTCTTTGTTTTCTTAAAAAAAAAAAAAGATCAGCACTTTAGAGTTACTGTGTGGAGGGTGCATAAAGAACAAACAGAGCACCACTCAATTTCGTTGATTAAATGGTTTAATCCACACTTACACATACGTGTAGATACAAACAATTCCAAGACATCCACACTGCAATCCCAATCCACATGGATCCTGAGGCCATTACCCAGATGAAGCAGTGCTTCTCTCAGGTGGAGCTTTGTCAGGGGGCGGGTACTGGGCACTTGGTGCAAACTCACCCCTCAAGTACTGGAGCGGTGACGTCATATTCCTTACGTCATCACAAACACTGCATGTGCCATTAACAATGCAAGGAGCAGAGGTGAACACTCATTTGTCAGAAAAGCAAGATACAAACATAAACAGTAAAATTAATGGAACCAAAAGTACAAAACAAATAAATGTGAAAATCCAGCAGAAGATTTCTTTAAGTAATACTAACATGTTGAGAAGCATATCAAAAAAGCAGTAAACCCATTAAGCGATATAAATTCCTATATTTTCATATGAAGCATGCGTAATAAGTGGAGAAAATAGAGAACAGTGGATAGTGTCTTCTCAGCATCATAATCATCCCAAAAATAACTGCATCACACTGTGAATTCGCTGGGTGTGATATATAAACAGGAAATTCCTGCAATCTCTTTAATTCCAGCTGTGAAAAAGAGAGGGTGTTTCTGCGTGTCTTTGTTTCCTGCGTGACAAACTGCAGTAATTACCATTGGATTGCATCGGTTCCTATAGTATCCTGAAAGATATCATTGCCTTAAATTGGGATACTGTGCTTCATGGTGCAAGCAATGCTGTATATTTAAGCAGATCACAAAAGGAAGCCTCGCAGCTTACCAGCGCAAAGAACCAGAGCTTGTTTGTAGGACCATAGATTTCATTTATTTAGCAGAATACACAAACAGCAAACACCCACCCCATGCCAATGCTTCATGCATATGCACTTTTTCAAGGTGAGGTTCCCGTGATATCACATGTCTTATACTGTGCAAGTAAAGCTGTAATGCGAAAAAATATAATTCACTGTTTATGTGTAAACAGTCAAAAAAGTGCAGGAATCTGTGCAACACATTCCTGGTACATCAAAATCATATCACCATATTACTATAGTGTACAAAACTCAAAGTAGATTAGGACAGAGGATGGGGGAAGAAGGGAGGGAACTGGATAAGCAAGGAGTAGGATAAAAATAGTTTAATATAATTGGTTATATCTTTTAACCCAATAGTTCTTAGATTTTGTCACAGTGAGCCTCCCCAAATCCATGGAAAAGATTCTGAGCCTTCCCCAAAAACTGAAATAATCTTGGGCCTCCCCAAAGAAAAATAACATACTGTACTTTGTGCAGTACACCATGAATAAATTGAAATCCCTTTGATTACTTGGCTCACATTCAGTTCTTTGTCTTAAACTGATGTGGAACCTTTTCAAATGAGCTCCTGTGCTCAAAGGTGTTATCTGAACAACAAATAAATAAAATAAACAAATATTATTATTCAGCTTATTGTAAACCCCCACCCCAACCCAAAGGTCAGCCTACTTGTTCCACTATTTTCATTCTTGAACCATTGTTACCCCTTGTTGCAGTACCTTCATGGGTCAGACTACTTTCTCTGTTTCCTCTCTATATGAAATAACCTTCCCACATACTTAGTCTCTCCCCTCCTTCCCTGCTGCTAAGCCACTTCTCTGGGATTACTTTGCTCCTTCCTGCTATTGCCCGTAGCACTTCTATGCTCAACCCTTGTATTTGGGCTGTTCTGCTATCAATCTACAAATTGATCAATTACCACCACTCATTAATTTATTATGCATATTTGTTTGCACTATTGTTCATTGTGTATTTCTTGACTGTTTTGCAGTTACCTTTTGAAATGTATTCACTACCTACCCTTCCCCGGGTACACTTGAAGTGAGCCTTGGCTGATTCACCTTCCCTTGTCACCTATTAGTAAATAAATGCATAAAATTCACCTACTATTATCCTCTTTCAGTTTGCTTCATCTCTTCACACAAAATACATAAAATTTAAATATAGTACTTTTTCAGACTTGCTTGAGCCTCCCCTGGAACAGGTTGGGGCCTCCTCAGGGAGGCTGGCCTCACCATTTGAGAACCCCTGTACCTAAAGACAATTAAGAAATAAGGCACTCCTGTTTTGGAGGACTTATACAAGAGAGCACTGCAGTCATATCAAAGAAAGCCTGGACTCTGAAACATTCTCAGTGCAAAATACAACTTTATTTACCTAAGGTATTAAAAAAGGGTGCTTCTGAACTTCATTCACATCGGAGCACCCACAGATACTGTATATACAAAGCACACTTCATAGAAGAATCATAAAGATCCATAGAAGTCCATTCACAAAAAATGCAAGCTGGCAATCAGACTCAGACCCTGCCCCTGGACTGACGTTGGGTCCACTTTGATGATTTTGCCTGATCTTTTTCCAAGATGGAGGCCAAGTTGGGCCATGAGGCACCACAGCATTTTTATGCTTAGTTTATTTTATTTGTTTTTAGGTTATTTGAGGTTATTTTGTTGCTTTATTTAGTATTTTTTATTATTTGTGACAGCAGAGATAGCAATTGCATGTTGTGCGTTGTCGTTACAGCCAAGTTTGTAAGTTCAGGATCATGACTTACAACTTTTCTTGGCCTGCCTTGGAGTACCTGCCTGCTTTGCCTTGGAAGGATTTCTGCAAGGATTCAGGCTCCTTTCCTTTTTGGATTATTCCGATGTAACATTGGGATGTTTGATATCATCTATTGAGACTGGGAGACTGGGATTGCTAGCTGACTGTTGGTTTTGTGCTGCCTTGGGACAGTGCTATGGACTTTGTGGAGTTCTGGAAAGATACCAGGACTGTGAGCTGACTGCTAATTTTGTGCCACTGGGGTCCGAGCTACAGATTTCATGGAAGGATTTTGAGGCTGGGTCTTGTGAGACTTTAGCGACTTTTTCCTTCCAACCCTACGGATTGCAGCATCTCCAGTTTTGTTTTTCCAGAGTATTGCCTTTACGGTGAGCAGGCTGAATCCTGGTCCAAACCCAGGGTGGTTTACTGGGGTTGTTGACCACAAGGGGAGATCGGGGCTGGTGCTGTCAGAGGACAGGCCCCAGTGTGCTCGTGGTTCCTGTGTTTTTGGTGGGCAGGCTGGAGAGCCTACTTGCTTGGACCTAGTCATGTGTTGGCTAGCCCAGTAACCACTCGGGGGACAACTGAGGTGAAAACTTTCTCAGCTGGGTAGATCCCGTTGAGCAGAAATTTGTATTCAATTTGAGGAGTCGAAGTGATTTCTTGGCTGCAAGTCTGATCATGTTATCGTGGAGAGACTGAGAACTATCCAGGTCAGACTGTTCCCTTTTCTGTCTTATGTACTTTGGTGAAGCAGTGAGAGTGCTTTCTTCTTTCCATCAAGAACTATGTGAGAGATAAGTTTGGGTATAAATTCCCCAGGGGTGAGAGCCCTGAGTGGTGTTTGCCATTCTCTGCTTTCAGTAGTTTACAGATGGAAAACTGATTGGAGCTCTGTGCCCAAATCATTTGAACTCCTCCTGCTTATGTAAAGTCTGCTTGCTGGGAAATGGACAATTTTTTTTTTTTGGTTTTCTGTGTTAAGTGCTCTCCCTTGCTATGTGAGTGGTGTGGGGGGGGGTTGGTTTAATTTAGTTTTAAGTTAGTTTAATTATTGCTTTCTTTTGTTTAGATATTTGTTATAGAAGTTTAACTTAAAATAAGCTAGTGGCTGATTAATAATAATTTTTAAATTTGTGGCAGCATGTGCTGGGATCAAGATTCTGTGGGCAGGTGCTACTCCCCCTCTAAGCTGAGGGACCTGTGCCCCTTCAACAGCCCCCCATTGCAACCCAGGGTATATAGATGCTGTCGTGCCTTGGGGATTGCATGGCGGAGGGTGGGGGTTCTTCGTCCGGGAGCGGAGCAGAGTGGGCGGATAAGGGTGGTGAAGTCAGGGAGATGCCCTGGGGTGAAATCGGTCCAGGATAGGGGTTTGCGATGTCTGGTTCCCATACCCAAGGGTCCCACTGGGAGTGGGCAAGTGACCCGATCCTCCACGGCCTCTCATCCAACTTGGGCGGTTTTATGCAATGCCAGGTCTATAAAGAACAAGACAGCAATTATTGCTGATCTTGTTGAATCATCTGACGTGGCTTGCATCACCAAGACCTGTCTGGATGAAAATGCTGGTCCCATATAGGAGACAGCCATTCCAGCCGAATATTCAGTGATACATCGCCCAAGATTGGATCGAGGCGGGGGTCGCTATTTGTTTTAAATCAGAATTGGGCCTTGTGGAGGTTCCAGTGGTGAAGCTCAGATCCTTCGAGTGTATCATGGGAGCAGGTGTGGACAGCAGAATCCTACTCATCTACCGTCCACCTGGCGATGAGAAAGTTTTTCTGCAGGAAGTTGCAGACTTCATTGTCGACCTGCTGTTGAAGCCCTTCAGGGGGTTGGTCCTGGGGGACTTTAATGCCTGGGTCGATGATGAACTCTCACACTTTGGTCAAAACTTCCTCCAACTGATGATTTCATTGAGCTTTACACAGGCTGTTACTGCTGCTATCCATATTCAGTGTCACTCTTTGGATCTGGTGTTCACCCTGGGGATGGAGATCACGGAACTGGTGGTGGAACCAGTTGGGTGGTCTGACCATCACTCCATAAGGTTCAATTTCATGGCCCCCTCATGAGACCAACCCCTTTGGAGATGGTTCAGTACCACCCTTTGAGGGGAGTTGCCCCTGAGGGTCTGATGGCGGTGCTGGATCTATCGAGTTGGCCAGTGGAGTGCATGAAACTAGATCTCTTAGTGGTGCACTATAATAATATCATACTGAGGGCTCTGGATTCCATAGCTCCTGTCTGTGTTTGCCCCCTCTCCTTCCGCCCTCAGTCCCCTTGGTTTGATGGGACATTGAGGGAGTTGAGGATAGTGGGGCAAAGGTTGGAATGCTGCTGGTGGAAATCTGGCCTGGAAGATGACAGACTTAGATTGATGGCCCATTACATGGACTATCAATCAGAAATCTCCTGTAAGAAGGCAGAGTTCCTGTCCAGGGAGATAACTGCATCAAGAAATCGACAGACCATGGACAGACTGTGCAGTCCAGCCTGTCTACGGGGTCAGAGAGCTTCTTCACAAATTAAGTGTGATGAGTTTGCTTGGTTATTTGAT
The DNA here is from genome assembly GCA_016271365.2 of Neoceratodus forsteri. NCBI lineage: Eukaryota > Metazoa > Chordata > Ceratodontiformes > Ceratodontidae > Neoceratodus > Neoceratodus forsteri. Next base: position 460,093,120 of record CM028132.1, read on the forward strand.
GATAAGGTGTCATCAATCAGGACAGAGATCCGCAGTATGCATTCCAATGAGCATGGCAGTGGTTGATGTGAGGTTACAGGCCCTCAGTTTGTCTGGATGGATTTTGACCAACCAGCGATTATGGATATTATGAAGATTGTCCAGGGCTTGCAACCGACTTGCTGTAGTTTGGATCCTGGTTCTACATGCCTCCTTGTGGGGTGTATGGATGTGACCGGACCAGTCCTTGCTGAGATAGTCTGGTGCTCTTTGGACCAAGGGGTGTTTCCAGAGTCTCTAAAAGAGGCTGTCATGACACTCCTTTTGAAGAAATCTTCCCTTGACCCAGACTGTCTAGCTAACTACATACTGATCTCTAACCTGCCCTTTTTGGACAAGGTTATTGAGAAAGTAGTCAAGTTGCAGCTTGAGGACTTTCTTACCACCCATAAAGTCTATGATCCTCTCCAGTCCAGTTTCAAGAAGAGGCATAGTACCGAGACAGCATTGGTTCGGGTACTAAATGATCTCCTAATAGCGGGAGATCGTAGGAGCAATTTGATCTTGGTTCTCCTTGATCTCTCTGCAGCATTTGACACCGTGGACCATGGGATGTTGCTAGAACACCTGCAGCTGCTCTGTGGACTGTTGGGAACAGTCCTCAGATGGTCCATTCTTTCCTCACGGGTAGAACCCAGAAGGTAATATCAGGAATTTTTTCCTCTGCTCCCTTTGCTCTGCCCTGTGGGGTGCTGCAGGGTTCTATGCTTTCTCCCATGTTGTTCATGGTGTATATGCTGCCATTGGGAGACATTATAAGCATTATGGGCTGAGTTTTCACTGCTATGCAGATGATACTCAGCTCTATATGTCCTTTGTACCTGAACAGAATGATGCCTTATCGGTCTTTAACAACTACCTCACTGAGATTCAGGACTGGATAAGTGTTAACTGGTTAAGATTGAATCCAGTGCTGGTGGTGGACCTGGGTCACCGTGCAGAGAAGTTGACTCTTGGGTTTTCCTCTGGCTTTATGTTAGGGGGTAACCAGTTGAGACCTTCTGAACAGGTGCAGGATCTGGGTGTAATTCTTGACAGCGAGCTGACACTGAAGGCATAGGTGTCAGCCATTGTCAAGTCTTCCTTTTACCATCTGAGGAATATAGCCTGAATAAAACACCTTGTCCGACACGATGACCTTCCAGTATTGGTTCACACCTTTGTTTCTTCGTGTCTTGACTACTCTAATGCTCTATATCTAGGGTTGCCGGGGGTGGATCTCCATCACCTGCAGCTGGTGCAGAATTCTGCAGCCAGGTTGTTGACTGGGTTGCCAAGAACTTGCCATATCACACCTGTGCTGTGCAAACTGCACTGACTGCTGGTGCAATGGAGAATGACCTTCAAGGTTGCGTTGCTGACCTATGAGACCCTACACGGTCAGGGACCAGGCTACTTGCAAGATCTCCTTCAATCCTACTGCCCTCTCCACCCACTCCGCTCTGCCAATGAGGGATTGCTAGAGATTCCCAGGGTTCGTCTTCAGTCATCTGGGGCCAGAGCTTTTCCTTTTGTCACCCCAACCATGTGGAATTCTCTACCTCGTCGGATTCGAGAGTGCCTGTCCACAGAGTCATTCAAGGCATCCCTGAAGAGTTATTTATTTAAACAAGCCTTTGACTAGGTCATCCTGTTGCCTTTTATTGTTTTTATATTCATATTTATTGTAATGGTTGTTATTCTGTTTGTATCTGCGCTTTGATATTTTGAAAACCGCATCACAAATAAAATTTGATTGGATTTGATTTGATTTTCATATGAAGTGTGCTTTGTGTATTATTTGTGAGTGCTCTGATGTGAAAGAAATTCAGAAGCACCCTTTTTTAGCACCTTGGAGAAATAAAGCTGTATTTTGCACTGAGAATATTTCAGAGTCCAGCTTTCTTTGACATGACTGTAGTGCTCTCTTGGAGACAGTTTATATAGAAGTGCCTAATTTGATTTTCATTACCCCAGTTATATAAATAAAATGTATGTGTTTCTCTAATTGTAAATGTTGATACAGTGTAAGCTTCATTGCCACTCTGCAGGAAGGACCTGGGGAAGCTTGAGAAATGGTCAGTAGGGGTGTGTGCCACAGATAACCTGAAGAACCCTATTGATGGCAAATGTCAATTCAACCCTGTGATGGCTGTTAACAGTGATGACAGTAATCACTGAAAACATCCATTATAGAGGGAATTTATGTTTTTCAGTCACGGGGTTCGTGAGATTGGCCCTAAAAATTTTCAAGTGAAAAGTGCATCAAGATAGTACAGTCTGAAAAAGTGTGAGTAAAAGAAAATATAGCCATTGAACTAGATGTGAACCATCCATTTCATTGCACATCACAGTGAGCACATCACTAGGTTTGGGTGATTGGGGAGCACTAAGGTTTTTTTGGGGGAGGAGTTTGCACTTAATCAATGCCATTCCGCCAATCCATGTCACATCAGTAGCACACCATCCAACACTTACCTTGTGTCTGTCCTCCTGCTGTGTATGAATCTGGCATGCTTTACTTGCATTTACCAGCAATCCAATTTAAAACACAAACTGAGCTGCAAAAGTTAATAGCACAAGGCAATAAATTCAGATTGGGTGTTTATTAGCATTTTAAACTATATGAAAAAGTACCCTATGAGGCAATATGATAAAAGGATTATTTTTCATTTTCCTATATTTAAAAACAGACCAAGTCTGTATTTCTACAAGCAAACAAAAGGCTGAGTTCAGTTGTGTGATTACATTAGATCAGGGGTTCTCAAATGGTGAGGCCAGCCTCCCAGGGAAGGCCCCAACCTGTTCCAGGGGAGGCTCAAGCAAGTCTTGAAAAGGTATTTTATTTCAATTTGGAACTTTATAGATTTTGTGTGAAGGGATAAGGCAAACTGAAAGAGGATAATAGTAGGTGAATTTATGTATTTATTCACAAGTCTGTGACCAGGGAAGGTACTGTACACTGAGCCATGGCTTATTTCAGGTGTACCCAGGGGACAGTAGTGAGAGAATACCGTTCAGAATGTAACTGCAAAACACTCAAGCAATACAACATGAATAAAAGTGCAAACAAATTAAGAACAATAAACTAACAATGTGAGGAACAATTGATCAATTAGACTGGCAGCAGAACTGTCCAAACACAAGAGTTAACCATACAGGTACTAGGAATAAGAGCAGGAGGGAGCAAAATGATCCCTGAGAAGTTGCTTAAGAGCAGGATGAAAGAGGGAGAGACAGAGGTCGGCAGGAAGGTTATTCCAGTAAGAGAGGAAACAGAAAAAGCAGTCTGACCCATGAAGATATGGCAGTAAGGGGTAACAATGGTTTGAGAGTCAACATATTGGAGCAAGTAGGTTGTCCTGTTTGGTGGGAGTGGGGTTACAATAAGCCTTATAGCATGAGAACCAGCTATGCAAAGAGGTTTCAATTTATTCCTGATGTCTGTGAAAAGTAGGCTGTTTTCCTATGGGGAGGCCTAAAAATATTTCAGTATTTTGGGGGAGGCTCAAGACCTTTCCATGGCTTAGGGGAGGCTCACTATGACAAAGTTTGAGAACTGTTGTATTAGATTCCTTGCATCCAATTCAAAACTGAGACCAGTTTTTTTTTTTTTTTGCTTTTGGCTCTGGCTGGCCACCTGGGGGGTGGGGGTTGATTTCTTGTTTCCTGTAATCATTTTCCGACTGGCTGTCCTAATGAAAGTATTCATTAAGTTGGGGGATGGGTGGTGTCTGCATCCCTAATCCCATCAAACACTGTTGGGCAAAACACTGCCACTGGCCTATATGAAACTATGAAAAAAAAACAATCTGTGAAAGCTGGCCCTTCTGTTTACAGAGGCATTGAGATGCTAAAATTAATATACTGTGTTAAGAAGCTGGCCATTCCATCCAGTGTTTAAAATAAAAAAGTGATTACAGACTATGGAAATCCACCCCTTTCCAATCACCCATCTCTCACTCATTTTTATCCACTGTTAAGCTTTAGAAGTATAAATTATTACAATAAGATAATTAACACTATGGTCGGTGTGCCCCTTTTCCAGTGCATTGTCATAAAGAAACTAGCACAGTTTGAAATACCAGCTTGAGTAATCAAAAGCAACCACGTATTATTTTTTACATTGTTACCTTTAAACATTGTTACCTTTAAAAGAGATACAGAATAACTTTTCGTACTTTGATCATGTTCATGAAACAGTGAAACAATGTTACAAAAGACTAATGTTTAAAATAATTTTAACACATTGTTTCGTTTGATTGCCCAAGCAGGGGATTTGGAATAATACAGACTTCTTTCAGATAATGGACTGAATTAGGGGCACAGTAAAAATAGCATTAATTGGATCTGGGGGTAACAGTCTCCAGCAACCTCAAGGTAGGGAAGCAATGCTCGAAAGGCAGTGGGGAGGGCATATGGGATGCTGCAAGTATTCACAGAGGGATCACCAGCAGATGTAGGGAGATCCTGGTGTCCCTGTATCAAGCTCTGGTGAGGCTACACCTCAAGTACGGGGCTCAGCTTTGCAGGCCTTACTTGTGCATGGATATAGGCTCAATCAAAAGGGTTCGGTGAAGGGCAACCAAGATGGTGCAGGGGATGAAGGGCAAACCGTATGAACAGAGATGCAAGGAGTTGGGGCTGTACATGCTGGAGACTAGAAGGGAGAGAGGAGACATGATTGAGACCTTTAAATGCATCAAAGGAATGAACAAGGGAAGCACAGGGAAGTTATTCCACAGGAAGGAAGGAAACATAACAAGGGGGGGCATGGACTGAGATTCCAGGGGGGCACTTCATGAGCAATGTGAGAGATACATTTTTCACAGAGAGGGTGGTAGAGATCTGGAATCGGCTTCCAGAGGAGGTAGTGGACTCAGAGACTGTAGAGGGTTTCAAGACTGCTTGGGACAGACACATGGGGCTAAGGGGAAGGGGGTACCTCAAGTTATGGTAGGTTGGGCTAGTGCGGTAAGGGGCAGACTAGATGGGCCGTGAAGTCCTTTTCTGCCATCACCTTCTATGATTCTATGAATTATCTTGGTAACCTAAGTTATACTTGTAAACTTTAACATTGAATATTATTAAAAAAATAACAAATAAATAAAACAAATATAACAAAAAACATATAAAAACAGGATGGTTGGTACAGAACCTAGAAGGAAGGACTCGAGTAATTATACTGACTGATCCCATTTTATTAGGATTTCCTACAGCAGTTGCAATATGTTCACACACGATAACTCAACTTAGATGTTGTATCTGGTTTTTAGCAGGGTCCTGCTTTTATACACAGTCAAAGCAGAGAAAACAAAGCAGAGTAAGTCCCCCACACACACAAGATAGCACACCATTGTGTATGGCTGTGAAACAGATCAAGCAGATGGAGGTGAATTAAAAGATGAAAAGTGTATGAAAGCAGGACCTTACTGAAAATGAGATACAGCATCTCAGTTAAGTTATCCTGTCTACAAAGCTAAAAAATGAGAAAGGCACTTTTTGCAGGAGTTACAACATTAAAATTGCAGGCAGCATGAGTTTGTGAATGGGAATGTCTGTAAAAACATAAATGGACATGTTTTCAATAAAATACCAGCAATGCTATGGAAATATAACAGAGAAGCAGGAACTGTTATCTTAATGTATAAGAGAAGGTGGAACTGATTTCCCTTTACTCTTCCCTCTCCCTCCCTTCCCTTAATGTCAGACAACTCTCACGAAAATTTACCAACAAGTGCAAGTGAAAAATAACTGAATATTTTACTGTTACAAAAGGTAGGGCTAGATTTTTGGACAGCTTTGCTGCTGTGCTGCTGTAAGATGCAGAGTGGAAAAGATTAGGGTAAGTGACTGCTAATGGTCTTAATTGCCATACTTTACACCTCCCAGGCTGGCCACTTTTACAAAGGAAGGGCTAACTACAGTACTTGAAGTTCCTACAACCACACCTCCCCCCATACTCTGTAGTCACAACTGAGGTGGAGAGGTGGTTGAGGGGGAGGGTCTTCATTTTTTTCTATGTTTAACATACTGCTCTATGAGATAATATAACATGAAGCAATGCCATAACTGAATATCCAATGTAAAATCCTGTTTGAGCTTCTGAAAAAAAATATTTATTAACCATAATTTAATTTTCTATTCTATCTCATTTTATCATTGTTAAAAGGGCACTGCTTTCAAAAGCTGTCAGTAGAATGACCTAACCCCCAGTATTTGCTTTGATCTGAATTAGCTGAGACTCATATACTGTACACATTCAAATCATGGTAACAGTAGTGATATCACATTAGCTCACAAGCTTCGAAAATTGGGTTACCAAAATCATTCTGATGAGAAAATGACACAAACACATGACCGATGTTGCCCACTGATAATTAATCCCCGCCACCACCAGTCCCCACCAGCAATCCCTGATGTTGCCCACTAGAAATTATTTAAAAAAAATAAAGCACTGTCTCTGGTAGTCTAGCCCACCTCCCCCCCACACACACACACACCCAATCCCAGTCATCCATTCAAGTCCAAGGAGCTCCAACACTAATGCTGCATAAACTACTAAAATATCTCAATACATTTCTACAATAGCAAATTAATTCTAATAGTTAAAGCCCCTGTCAAGTATATCCTCTAATGGGATCTCAAAAATATATATAGCTAATAACTGAAACTACAATAAACAGGACTAATAAACCAGTGCAAATACTGTAGTTCATGGAAGATGTAACAAGGAACTGCAAACATTGACAGTATAGTAAAAGGAAAAGCCATACTGTGATGTAGTTTATCATAAACTTAACTACATCTGCTTATTACGTATGTATGGTATGTATCCAAATGGTTAGTATTACAGATCAATAGTGTACACATGTTCTCTGCATAAAATCTATGAAAAAGTAGGGATCACCTCTGTAAAGCTGAATGAAAAGGGGGGAATGGAATGGGAACGGGGAAGGGGAATGGGAAAAAGGCAGAAAGACATGCCTAGGGAGTTAGGGGGTGAAATGTGTTTTTCTGTAGCTGATCCATGTTATGTTGCCTGTTTTTTTTTTTTTTTTTTTTGGCAACTGAGAAATAAGGGAAGGACATCCAGAATGATACAATATATTAACAGCAATATTGTAAACTGTAAGCTAATGATTTATTTGTTTTGTTTCTCTGTCACATTTCATATTGTTTCTGTTACAGTATGTATCTGGGAGATTTGTTAAAACATGCTACAGATTGATACATTGTAACAAATCACATAGACATGTCACTGCTGAATGAATGAACAAACAAACTAATGAATAAATTGCATTTTTTGCCTATCCTAAACCCTGCCTGGTTAAGGAAAAGCAAATCAGGTTTTACTATAAGCAGAACTGTCATGCATTCATTCATTCAACCAACTATCCAATTCAGGGAGGGGGTCTAACATATTTAAAAATTACAAACAAGGATGGGTGGGGGGGGGTTAGGATGAAAGAACAGGAAGGAGTGGGGAGGAGGAAGGCATGGGGAGGATTTTGAAAACAGAGACCATCTTTTTTATTACATTCCAGTTTCTTTTATCAATGCGCTTTAATCACACTTCAGAATTAAACAAATACATATTGGTGGTGATCAAATGCTGAACTGAACTTCTGAATTGAGTAAGCAAACTGAAACAATCACTTGAAAGTCTGAGCACATCAAAACCTGTATTTTCTTTTCCATCTACAAAACTACAGTACAAAACTACTAAACAGAATAAGGTTAGGGGAACTGAACATGTACTCCCTGGAGCAGAGAAGGAGAAGGAGAAGGAAAACGGGGAACATGATTGAGACAGTGGAGAGCATCTTCCATCTAAAAGGAAATCTGAGGACTAGGGGCCATGGATCTGCAGATTGTGTGGGGACAGTTCAAGGGAAGTGGGGGGACAGTTCAAGAGGAACATTTTGAAGTACTATTTCACAGACAGAGTAGTGGATAATTGGAATATGCTCCATGAGGAGTTGATTTGATAAATAACAGTGGGAGGGTTCTAAAGAGCATGGGACAGACACAAGGGACTGTCGAAGGTGGGTGGGGGAAGGACATATCCTAGAAGATAACTAGGCATAGTGGGCAGGCTAGGTGGGCCTCGCGGTCCTTTGCTGCCATCACATTTCTAAGTATCTATGTGTAACCCCCCACCGGCCCCTTATTTAACTAGTAGGCACACCTCCAATACCCTTTCTGTCTAGGGAAAAAGAGAGGGTTGGGGGTACAAAGCAATTGCAATACAGAAGAAAAACAGTGTATGTGTGTGTGTACTAGACATAAACAAACCTAGACCAAAAACCCAGGTCCTGAGGAGAGAATGTTTGCTAAGGGCTATGCTAGGTTTTCACTTCTGGACAGGGGTACCCAGTAAATCCACACAGGAAGCAGTAACTAGATTGTCCAAACCAGGTTGGGATTCTAGAGTGTGGCTTTATTCTGAAACGAAGTTGGAAACACTGAAGCAAAGATGGACCCCCAAGGGTTTACACTTCGTGGCACAAGGCAATGTAGAACACATATGTAGAAACAGAAACTTGAACCTCCCATATTGCATAGGATTACACATCTGGAATTGCGGAACTAGCCAGTGAACACCTTGAAATGGCACTAGGCCAGTACTTAGAGCAGTTTCCATATGGCACAGGATTAGACATCTGGAAAATTGTGGAACTAGCCACTGTGAAAACAAACAAACTCTTCTGGAATGGCACTAGGCCAGTACTTAGAACAGTTCCCATATGGCATAGGATAGGAATGTGGCACACTGGCCATGACAGAGCACTCGAGGCTCAAAACTAGAAAAACACCCACATACAAGAGGTAAACTTCTTCAGGCATTGGCCACATGCACTAGAAGAAACAGGCACCCTTACAGAACCTGAAGTGGTGAACTGGTCACTCCAGATGGGGAATCTCCCACCTTTTGCTGCCACATCCATACACAGCCATTCTTTCAGAGTTACACCTCACCAAAATTCTGAAACTATAGAAAATGATGCTGTCTTGAAATGTTTATCACATTTAACATCAGGAACACCACTAGGGTGTAAGGTTAAAGTCCTGAACAAATGGCAAGTCACATATGGGGTATCCACTATTGTCAGCCAACTTTAAAAGCTCAAATCTTCTGAGAAAATCCTCACATAAGTGGGTGAATGGGTCCCTTTATTAGAGTGTCACCCCACAGAAAAAGAGGCAGGTACATATCCTGGGTAACTCAGTCAGAATCTACTCACAGTTCATGCATCAAAGGCAGCTTCACAAAAGTCCAAAGTTGGATCAGGGGATTGCCCCAAAAATTTTCAGCAGACCCCTTCATCCCACATGGGATAAAGGCACAGGAACCCCTGAAGATGATTTCCACCACTTCTCAAGTCAGGAAAAGATGTCCTCCACTAGCGTAAGTAACACAGACACTCCACACACTGAGCTGCTCACTCTCTGAGCTGCTACTACAGAACTCCTACCAGCAACACTGCTGGCACTGAACTGATTTCAGAATTCTAACTCCCCCTCTCACACAAGCTGTGTGGCTTATGTTGCTGTGAGAGTTCTAAAAACATCACCTCTTTGCTCTCAGCAGTGACCAAGCAGCAGAGAGGGGCAAGGTGAAAATCCATTTAACTGGATATTCACCAGCTGCCTTCCCTACCTAACACTGACACTGATGGGATTCTAGTAACCACAGGGAACCAGGGGTTACATACGTAATGTGAATTTAATGGTGATCACTCCAATCCCAATATTGCTTAAATGACAAAATTGCCCTTAGAGGCTTGGGAGATCTACCATATAAAACCTGATTTTAATAGTGATTGCTCCTAAACATGACAGTTCATTAAAGTTATCCAATCATTTATCTTTTTTTCCTCACTCCTTTGCACATTGACTGTATTAAAATGTTGTCTAATGGCCTTTTATATGGGTGCTAGAAAACATCACCCAAACCCAGCTGGTGCATCAAAGGAGTGTTGGATGGTGTTGGTGGGGGTCTGGGTGGTGCATTTTCAAATTGGAGTTTAGTGGCTTGCTGAGTAATACAGCTTTCAGTCCATCCTGCCATGCACATGCTGATATGTGTGTGTGTGTGGGGGGGGGGGTCACTGTTTGGGGAGCTGATGGTGGCTTGGTTCCTTTGCTGATTGCATTATTTTATTTGCTTTGCAGTTTTGCATGCCTTTGAGCTTTGATGTGTCTTTATTATTTGCAGCTATGACAAATTATATACTGTATTTCTGTCCCCCCCCATATGTAGGTTGCATTTTTGCTTTAATCAGGGGAGGGGCAGTATAAATGCATGCATGTAAAAACGCAGACTCGCTGGTGGGACAAATGCGGTCAGCAGATGAGCCTTCAGTAGCTCACATCAGTTCCACAAAAAGAAATGGAAGCAGCATAGAAAAAAACCCAGCACTGTCCAGGGGTGCAACAGCCAATCATTTTACGGCTGAAACATTGCAACTGCCAGTGAATGGAATCAGCAGGTGCACGGCAGAACAAATAGAATGTTCTCTCTGTTGGCAGGCTGCTGGGCTGGCCCTCATCTGTCTGGCACTGTTTGAAGGGGATGTTTGGAGACTGTTCCTTTGGGGAAGTAAATTTTTAAGATCCCCTTTTCTTTTAGGAGAGGCCTGTGAGTGGCTTTAACCCCTTCCCCCCAGCCCGGTACTTATAGAAAGAAGTAACTCGCCCAAGACATATTTTTCACTACCGACAGCATTCCCTGACAACTATCAGGAACAGAACCAAATGAAACTTGACTGTGACAGAACACATTCTTGAAATTGTTTGATTCAGATAACTCACAGTATACATAATTTTATACAGAAGCGGTAGCACCCATACATTAGAGTTGCATTGTTGTTGCAATTAAAATTGCCATTTTCAGATGTCTGTATCTTGGCTGTTTTACATTCAAGGATAGTAAAATTTAGTATACACCATTTCAGATCTAGAGTCATTTAGCTCCTCAGATTTCATGAGGTCACTTTTGCACTTTTGAGTTATTAAGGGCCATAATTACATTCTGTTTTGCTTACTATTTCTCCCCTTGGCACCCAGTTAGCTCCTGCTTCTGGGCATCTTCTTCTTCTGGCCGCTGTCTGTCCCGCATCCATCTCCAAATCAGGCCACCACCTTGTTATCCCATAGCTTATCTCCCCCCATGGTGGGGTGGCGGGAAGCCCATCAACTCCCCACCAGGATCAGAAGCATTACAGGTGGTGCCCACAGACATGGTGCATTAGTCAGATGGCTATCAAGCCACAGAACCTGGCTACCATGTTTTTCCTTTTTCTTTGGTGGTGGAGCAAGCAATGCCGACAGTGGGTGTGCCATGCGTGCATTCACATGTAGCATGCCTGCCAGCTGCTCCACCTCTGTGCTCCACTGTATTGGCCAGGTGTGCCAACATCCAGTCACCGCTAGGTATCAGGCAAATGTTGGCCCCTTTTCCCCACCCTCCCTGGGAGAGGAGAGCTGTTCTCTGGTTGCTCAATGCTCTACCACTCCGGCTGTCCCTAGATGATCCACTCACACCATGAACACAGGTTGCCAGTGTGGCAGGAAGTAAGGCATCGCTGCCTCAGCCCTATATGCCACCGGGCCAGCATATAATTATGTATTTTTGCCCAAATTGCAGCATACATTTTTGCTTTCATATTGCTCAAAAATGAGAAAGAGTTAAGGTATGAAACGTACTGTAAAGGTTTTGTAGGTTTCATATTTGAATAGGTCCTTTTGAGTTGTTTTTTTATGAAATTTTAATTAGCTTTTCAGTAAGCTGTAATTATTTTGTTACTCATGCACATTTAAAAAAAATCCTGGAGACAGTAAATATTTCATGTGTGCAGAATCCTGTTCTTTCACTATCACACTGAACCTAAGGTGTTGCATTAGTGGACCACCACCCTAAATTTGGATGTTCTCTTGTACTGAGGTTTGCTGGAATTCTACCACTAGCCCCCCATTTAAGCAATAATGCCTGACAGGGTGTGTGTCGTGCTGGGATAACGTCATGCCTCAGGTGGTTGGGCACGAGGCCGAGGGCATCCAACAAATGAGGTGTGACGTTATCCCAAACGACATACACCCTGGAGGGTATTATTGCTATTATACAATGGCTCATTGTTATACAGAATAAAAAAAATAATTTTAAAGACGTGTTTGTGTGGAAAAATATATATTATTTGAAGAGCAGATGAAACAATCTATGAGGTGCTCAAGCATATCGAGCTCATCTACATTGGTTCACAGTAAGGCTGAGACTAGACCCGTGATGTTGTGCTGGGATAACATCACAGGTTCAGCCCAAGACTGGCCAATCAGAGTCCAGGATATTTTCTTGCCATTGTATAAGTATGGTTCTTGCATGTCTTCAGGTTCAAATACAGTACTGTATATGGTAGTGTGTGTGTGTGTGTCACACACATGTGCTGTGGAGTACAGTATTTGAATGTGAAGAAATGTAAACATAATCTTAAAGGAGAAGACTCCTGTATGTTTATGATTTGGAAATATCTGATGTATTTTTGATACATTTCATCAATTACTGTACATATGTCAATAAGAGATCAGCCATTTATTCTGCTGCAACACATATCTAGAGTCTGAGGCTCTGACACAAGGTTGTGAAGTGTCAAGCAAGCCTCCATATACATGCAAATGAGTCACTTGTAATACAACTCCTCCCATTCCGTCGATGTCACTGCAGCAACAGTACAGAGGAAAACATAAGGTTAGCAATGCTATCCATCCTGATTTAATTTTAAGTTTGCAATGGCTTAAGACTGTTCTGTCATGCAACTCCACACAGAGAGAGTTTGGAACTGTCTAATTTTGAAAGCAGCACAAGGGAAGTCACAGAGTTTGGAACTGTCTGATTTTGAAAGCAGCACAAGGGAAGTCACAGAGTTTGGAACTGTCTGATTTTGAAAGCAGCACAAGGGATGTCACAGAGTTTGGAACTGTCTGATTTTGAAAGCAGCACAAGGGGAGTCACAGAGTTTGGAACTGTTGATTTTGAAAGCAGCACAAGGGATGTCACAGAGTTTGGAACTGTCTGATTTTGAAAGCAGCACAAGGGGAGTCACAGAGTTTGGAACTGTCTGATTTTGAAAGCAGCACAAGGGAAGTCACAGAGTTTGGAACTGTCTGATTTTGAAAGCAGCACAAGGAAATCACAGAGTTTGGAACTGTTGATTTTGAAAGCAGCACAAGGGAAGCCACAGAGTTTGGAACTGTCTAATTTTGAAAGCAGCACAAGGGAAGTCACAGAGTTTGGAACTGTCTGATTTTGAAAGCAGCACAAGGAAATCACAGAGTTTGGAACTGTCTGATTTTGAAAGCAGCACAAGGAAATCACAGAGTTTGGAACTGTCTGATTTTGAAAGCAGCACAAGGGAAGTCACAGAGTTTGGAACTGTCTGATTTTGAAAGCAGCACAAGGGAAAACACAGAGTTTGGAACTGTCTGTTTTTGAAAGCAGTACAAGGGAAATCACAGAGTTTGGAACTGTCTGATTTTGAAAGCAGCACAAGGGAAGTCACAGAGTTTGGAACTGTTTGATTTTGAAAGCAGCACAAGGGAAGTCACAGAGTTTGGAACTGTCTAATTTTGAAAGCAGCACAAGGGAAATCACAGAGTTTGGAACTCAGTGCTTTGGCTTCTCAGAAGGAACTAGAAGGGGGACAAAATCAGATCTACAGTACAATAGCTTATTGTTGTTTTACATTGTTTCTTGTGGATTCTACTTGGTAGAAGGTTATTTATTTTCTTTCTTACTACTAAGGGGCTAGCAGGGTATTGTTCGGGGCTGTTGGAATTTTGAAACCTGTTTTGGTAGCTATAAGTGGGCTGATTTGTTTGATTCACTGTGTGGCAGGCTGCATTTAGGCTTGCTGATCCAACCAATCAGCAACTTCACTACTCCCCGATGGCCAACTACCAATATCTCTCTCATAATGGGGAGTTTACTTCTGATACTCCTTTCACTGTCAGCCATGGGGTTCCACAAAGAAGATGTCCCTGTCACACAAACTAGGGTGATCCATCCACCCTGTCTCTCTGAACCATCCCCTTTGGCTGACGCTCAAACCCTCACATATGCTCTACCATTGCTGCATCGACTACAGTGGTGTGATCACCATAAAGAGACACAAACCACCACACATGTATTTCAACCAAGGCTCCACTGCTGGATATACAGACCCCCCCCAAGCCTAACCACCAAACTGCTACTTGGTGTCTCGACACAATCTCTTAAACCCACAGAGAGCACCCTAAAAGAGTGGCAACAGAATAAAAGAAGGAGGACCAAAGACAGCCCCTCTCCTATCACTGGCAGCCTTCATGAAACTCCTGCTCTTTCTATTACTCTGTATTGGTAACGTGGAAATCAACCCTGGACCCCTGAATGTATCACCTCTCCATCAGACCTAACCTCAATTAAAGGCCTCAGTTTCCTGCATATTAATGTATGCAGTCTGCTGAAAAACTCACACTGATACCAGCCTGGGTTGCCCATACCTTGCCAGACTTTCTTGTGGTATCTGAGACATGGCTCAAACCCACCACAGCAGACAGGGATGTTAACCTACCTAACTACCAGCTATTCAGAGCTGATCACCAAACAAGGGAGGTGGAGTAGCCATATATGCAAAATCCGTATAGCTGTATCCTGTATTGCTGCAACATCTATGCCCAAGGAGTTTGAATGCCTATCCTAAAAGTCTCTCTCCCAATACAGCAGCTTTTCAGCTAGTTGGTTGCTACAGACCCCTCTGCTGAACAAAGCCTTATCCCATCTGGGAACCTGCTCAAACCCAGCACTGAAGAAGTCATTATTCTAGGTGACCTGAATTTCAACTGGCTACCCAGGAAGCTGCACCTCTGGTATCATTCTGTGATACATATGGGTTCACAGCTAATTAATGAACCAACAAGAATTAATGCAAGGAATAGTAATAACAGCACACTACTTGATATCATGCTAGTGAATAAACCACATCTATTCACACACGCTGGAGTGCTTCTCTGCAATATAAGTGATCACTGCCCCATCGCAGGGGTAAGATCCACCAGCATAACAACAAGCCTTGCAAAATTCCTCATGAAGAGATCCAAGAAAAACATCAATATTGAAGGATATTTGCATGATCTAGCTTACTCTCCACACTGGCAAGAGTTTTATCTTGCCCATTCTGTTGAAAAAGCTCAGCAGGTGCTAAATAACATTATAATAAATGCCCTTAACACCCATGCCCCAATCTCTAGTATCCGAATAAAAAACAAATCCTGTCATTGGTTTACAGCTGACCTCAAAGCTGCACTGCTGGAGCAAGACAAACTCTGGAAAATAGCAAGAAAAACCAAGAATGCAAATGACTGGATGATCTTTAGGAAAGCCAGGAATAGATGCACCAAGAAAGTTAGGGATGCAAAGGCTGCCTTCTACTTGGCTGAACTCGACTCTTCCTACCATAATCCTGCTAGGTTTTGGGGCACCATCAAGGGTATGGTGGGGCAGGATGCTAACACTCCCCTTCCAACTCAATTACACAACAGTTATGGCCCTATCACTGGCAAAATGGAAATTCTGGACGCCTTCAATAACCACTTCACAATGGCTGGCCTTACCTTTGACACCTCTCCAGCTAACCTGCTGAGGGAACAATTAAGCTCCCATTACACTGGTGATCAGAGAGTTGACTCTTCCTTCAGCTTCAAATCTATACTGTTGAAACAAGTAGAGGATCTATTATGGCAACTGATACCAAAAAAGCGTAGGGCAGACTCTCTGGACCCCTACTTTCTAAAGATTGCATGCCATGTACTTGCAGTCCCCCTAACACACCTCTTTAACCCTATCCCTAAACTCTGGCTCTATTCCCACACTGTGGAAGACAGCCCAAGTGGTTCCCCTTCTAAAATCAGGGGACCCTATGGATCTTAATAATTACAGACTCATTTCCATTCTACCAGTGCTATCCAAGATGCTGGAGAAATTAGTGAGTAGTCAGTTAAGGGAGTATCTTGACAATGCTAACCTCCTAAACCCAGCTCAATCTGGATTCAGGGCCAAGCATAGCACTATCACTGCACTAGCCAAGGCCACAAATGACTGGCAATCCGAATTAGATAAAAAGAATAATGTCTGTGCAGTATTCCTGGACCTGAGCAAAGCATTCAAAACTGTGGACCACGAGCTACTACTTTCATCCCTGTACTCCATTGGCCTAGATCCATCCTCCCTTAAGTGGTTCAGATGCTATCTCACCGGTAGGTCACAACAGGTAAAGCTGAAGGTGACCTATCCCCATTAAAACCACTGTCAAGAGGAGTCCCCAAGGTTCTATTCTGGGTCCTATCCTTTTGCCATTTATATAAATAACATTGATTCAACCCTTACCAATTCCTCTGTACACCTCTTTGCTGATGACACTGTTCTGTATGTCAGCAACCCTTCACCTGCAGCTGCTCGTGAAATCCTGCAAACAGAATTCTCCTTGCTACATTATCAGCTATGAGAAAAAGCTTCTGTTAAATGCAAAGAAAACTAAAGCAATGATGTTCACAAATCAAAGCTCCACTAGCACATCCTCTCCAATCATTCTCCCCAGCTATGCACTATACTTGGAGAAAATCTGAGTATGTAGAAAACTTCAAATACCTAGGTGTGTGGATTGACAACAGACTTGACTTCACCATCATTTAGAAGAACTGTTAAAAGCTTCGCCAAAGGCTTGGCCTTCTCTAGATTAAAACCCTTCCTAAACAGAGACTCAAAGATGAGGTTAGTCCAGGCCATTTTTCTATCAGTTGTTGACTATGCAGACTTCCTTTATAGTCACTGCCCCATCTCCTACCATCACAAGTTGGATACCTTATATCATAGAGCAATAAGGTTCATTACAGATCTGCCATCTAATACTCATCATTGCTCTCTTTATGCTGCAGTTGGGTGGTTTTCCTTCACCTCAGAAGGAACAGAAATGCAGCACTATGGATTACAGAGCGTTGTCAAAAACTTCCAAGCTATATCCTGGACTGCTTCACCCAGACCTCTCTAGCTCCTATGCCCTAAAGCAACAACATCATCCTGCTCAAATTGCCCAAATTCAAGACCAGGCTAGGGAGGGCAGCAATCAGCTATTCTCTAGCTATAGCATGGAACACCCTACAAAAATCCCTAAAACTGTCCAATATTATTCAATTTGCATCCTTTAAACAGCATTGTACAGTCTTCTCCAAAGAGAAATGCAATTGCTACCACTAGAGCTAGCATTGTCATCTCACAAATCTCCCTTCCAAACCATATATGGCATATTCCTTCCAGACAGACACCCCATCTTATGGCACCCAGTAATACCTTCACCATCCTAGTATTACATTATGTTGAGTGTCTGCCATGCCCTCCCACTGGGATATGTATATACTGTACATACTGTAAATATTAGCTTAACTTTTCTGTAACCGTTTTTTATCATGTGAATTTACTGTACATCACTGTGTTTATAAACGTTATTTTCCCCTGTATGTATAACTGTCTTATATAAGTGTATGATGCATCTGTTGTGTATCAACTATTGAACCTTGACCTTATCAGGTCCATCTTGTAAATGAGCCTTGCTCAATGATGTTCGCCTGAATAAATAAAGATTTGATGATGATGATGATGAGTACTACTTGTAGTCTTAATATATGTAGAGCAAATAATACATCTAATAGTATTTCATTCATAGGAAACAAAATCTGTTTCTTTGTGCTGCTCTGTGAGACAGTTGTACCATGTTGTGGACAGGAGTAGATTGACTCAATCAAACAAGCAAGCAGTCAGTCAATCTTAATTTAACCAGGTGAACACCCTTGAGAAGATTAATTTACAAGGTGGTTCTGAGCAGGTTCCCAAAGGATCACACAAGACTGAATTTCTCCTTTGTACAAATAATGCACATCCCCCTTTCAGCAGCCTAAAAGTGGAGTGCTAGATCACTTACTTTAGTGTATTGTTTTACATTTCAAATGGTCCTTAAATCTGAGTTTCTGACTGGAAATACTAAGAGAAAGAATGCATATAACATGGGAGGAGTGAGCTAAGCAAATACAGAGCACTACAAACACTGAGGCTGATTAGTTTCTTTACCTACAACAGCTGAGGTGTAGCATCTGATTTGTGAGGGACATCCTATTTCAAATGCTGGCATTACAAACCGGGGGGGGGGGGGGATGCCACAGCTTTTCCTCAGTAACTTCAAAGTGAAATGCTGTAGCTCTCACATCACTGCTAATCATTTTTAATGGGAATGGGGACTCTTTTAAAGCCATGGACCTGAGAGGCCATCACAGTTCTCAAGGAGGTTATGGAATGTATTAAGGGTTACAGAGTAAGGGACTCTAGTAGGATTTGAACCCTAGTCTCCCAGTTCTTATGCCTGTGCTTTCACTACTAGATCACCCTTCTTCCATATGCTGCAGCTGATGCTTCCCTGGTAACCAATTCCTTGTTATAGCAGAACTCTTTATTGCCTTACAGCAGCCATCCAATCACTGATTACCTAGTTACAAAGGGGAAAGGAGCATATTTGCAAGATTGTCTCTCACTGCTGCTGTCAATCAAAACAGAGAATGCTAACACAAATAGAAAATAATACAACAGCTGTATAATACCACACAAAACTTGTGTTGTACCCAGAGTCATTTATTGGGTAAACTGTTTTTGCTAACATAAACAGCAACACAACACATACAGGCACTTCCTTATATGAATACTATATATACATTTCATATCAGTGCTGCATCACACTCACACCATCAGAGTCCCTATTAGAACTTCACTTCAAGATGTGCACAGCACTTAAAGGGTTCCTCCATTACTCAAGTGGGGAACCAAATATTGTGGGTTTGGTTTACTGGTGGAACTGCTTTTAGTGCAACACCATTATCTGTTGCTCTGATGACATCATCCTCCAGCAACAGTGATGGTAAAATGGAGGACAAACACATTGATAACTTCTGGGGGCTGTATATTTTTATTTACAAACTACATTTGGACAGCAGTAGCACTGCTGGCAACTGGAGGAGGCACACAGCAGTTACACATAAGGAGTTAGACAAATATTGATGTGAACCTATGGGAGACTTACCCTTTAAATTCCAGTCACTGAAACATGGGTAATGGACTCCAAAAATGTGAGAAATGTAAACACATCATCAGAATGGAGTTTTCAATTTTTGTACAGACCCTGGGTCACATCTGAAAAATGGTACAAAAGGAGCATTTGTTCAATCATGCCTACCCAGTTACCAAATGGAAAGAAATGAAACATGGAGATGCATGCTTAAAACACTTTTAACAACCTCATTTGTGCCAAGTTAAATTTTGATCTGTCTGAATTTATGATTTAAATGAATTGTTTGAAATTGAAAACATGACCGTCTCAATGTGATTCAGCATTTATTCATATGGGATGGAGCAATTTGTAGTATATGTTTACATGTACTGTACAGTTACTGCTTGTCTCAGGGTTGTAAGAGTCCATTTTCAGAAAAAAAAAAAAATTTAAACTCAAGACTGTTTTATTTTGCAGGTTAGTAGAAAATCCCCTTTGTTGGCAATAGTCTGTGCCCACTGAACATAGAAAGAACTTTAGAATTTTAGAACTATGTGCACAACATGAGACACCCTCTTAGGATTATAGCAGTATTTGGAATGTTTAGAAATAAACAGTCCTGATTGGATGAGAATGATTCCATGATTTGTAATGTTAAAACAAGGGACATCCATTATAAATTAGGAACATTACAACCTATGACCCATGACGTTGCTTGTACTTTACAAGTGAAATGTCAAATATTTAAATTTTGCATATGGCTGGATCCACACCAATGTTTCTATGTTCCACTCACTGGGGAATAGTAGGACATGAAACATCATGCTTTTGATTATTATTACATAGATTAGAGCTGTGGACATTAGATCATGTACAACTATTAGCCAGTGAATTCTGACCCCAACTCGTTAACTCGATCAGCTGTCTCACTGTTACACATTTGTGTGAATGACATCTTTGAGCATTTATTATTAAAATCCAATGTTGTAATGTCATATCAATTGTGACTTCTCTATTAATACAGATTGCTACCCATTGTATGCTACTTTGTATTTTTTGTGCTGATTTAATTATACATTTAGCAGAGGCTATGTTTCCACTCTTAAAAAGCAATTGCAAGCAAATTATGCCTAATTTTAACTTAGAGCATTGAGAATTGGGCTATCACTACAGTGATGACTTTGAAAAAATATTACTCAGTAAGTACCAAAAATGATTAGGCATTAATCTTTCATCACCATCTTCATTTGTAAGAACAGAATGTCCAGACATAGGCTGTGATAACAAGGAGTGTGTACAGAAACATGCTCATAGATAACGCACACTGTGGGCTATCAAGCTGGTGAGAGTAGGGAATGCATAATACATTTTTTTATTTAAGAGGGGACCTCGAAGTATTTAAAAATGAAATATTTAATATTTACAGTGTGGCAGTGGACTTGGTAAATTATGCAGATCAGAGCAGACAGGAAGAGCTGTCACTATCAAACTTCATCCTATATGAGTACTGTAGATCAACAGCACAGGACTGAATGCAAAAAAAAAAAAAAGATCAGCTGTAAGACCATAACACTGACATTGCTTGGTGGCTCTTGCTCTAGACATGCAGTTCAGACTGAGAAGTGTGACTAGAATGCACAGTAGCATAAACACACATAAATAAACTGGTCAGCATTCCTCCTAATGACCATAATACGATATATTACCTTCTAGTACTGACTCTATTAAAGACTTAAAATATGAAAAAAATAAACCTCAGACAACACAATGAGGATTTTAGCATGTTACAGTTTTATTTGAGCACCTCTGAATGCTTCTGATCACATTTAAACTGCCAACATACAGCACTGCAGCTCTAAAAAGAACGCAAAGTAAAACTTGTAGCATAGGCTAAAAAAATGTAACAATCGAGGCTGGTGCACCTTTACAAGCAGTGGAACAATAAATACTCTGTCACTTCAGGGCTTCATGAGTTGCTGTCACCAGCATGTAGTTTACAGGGGAACTGCATTACGAGGCTAACTATACTGCACTGAATAATCATAATATGTGCCGCACGGAGCGGTACATTGAGTGGTACAGTGCTGCACCGATTGGTATAACACAGTACCATTTAACTTTTCTGTACTCACCACTGTACATAGGTTTGTTCCCCCTTCCCTGTCCTTGTGTACCTGTCACTGTGGGGTGGCCCCTCCTTTGGTTTAGTAAATATTGAATGGAAGTATTAATTCAATATTTCTGCTTTTTGTTTGCTAATCTCTACCCACTCCCACCCCCCCCACACACACATTTGAGCTTGACAATGAATGCTCTATTTCGTTAGTCTTTTCTCTTTGATGGAGTGAAATGAGATCTTCTCTTCTTCCTTGAGGACCTCTGCTATTCTTAACTCCACCTCTGCCTTGCTCCTCTTCACCACCCTACTTGCCACATTCATTATTTCATGGTAGTCATACCTGTCCCCTTCTTTTTGGCTCTCCTTGAATTTCCTGAAAACAGCTCTTTTCTAGATTACTGCTCTTTCTACCTCCTACATGAACCATATTGTTTTGTTTTGTCATGTTTTCTTGGCATCCTTACATGTTTCTGACAGGAGCTGGTGACATCCTGGAGGTCAATCCTTGTAATGGCCCACTTCTCTTCCCCTATCACTTCCTTGATCCCAGCCAAGTGTTCTTTGAGTTTTTCCCTCATTTTGCTGCAGTTTTCCCATTTGAAGTTTAGAGCTCACATTTTGGAGCTCATAGGATTCATAGGATGTATTGGGCGCAGGAGGCACAATGCCGTTGTAGAGCTTGACACCAATGTGGTGGAATTAAGATTCTATTGTAGGTAAGATGTTTTTCGCTGCCCATATAAATATCTAATTGTCTTTTAAATAGATCCATGTTATCGCTCTCTACTATTACTCTTGGGAGGGCATTCCACTGAGTCACCACCCGCTGGGTGAACTAGTGGCTTCTTTTATGGGTTTTACAATTGTGCCCTCTTAGTTTAAAGCTGTTTGTTCAAGTAAGAGAACAGGAATAGTTCCTCATTAGGCCCAGAGTTTCAAAAAGAAGTGGGTCTTGGGTTGCTTTGTATGCCAAGTAGAGATTGCCTTGTAGTTGTCTGTATTCCAGAGAGAAGAGGCCCAATGCTTGAAGCCTTGCCTCATATTCTAGGCAGTTCATTTCCCTAATACATTTGGTTACCTTTCTTTGGACCCCTCAACAAGTTTTTTTCTTTTTTTTGTGTGACTGGTGCACAAAAGGGGGAGCAATAGTCTAGATGTGATCTGACCAAGCTCATGTAAAGTGGGGGAATCACCTTAGGATCTCTGCTTTTTATATGTTTAAAAATGCAGCCAACAATTCTGTCATTTTTTGACCTTGACTGCGGTGTGGGTATCAAAGGATAGCTTGTTATCCACTAAGACTCCTAGATCTTTTTCATTAGTTGTTACTGAGAGTTGCACATTATTTATTTTATAAATGAAATTCTGATTGTTATAGCCTAGGTACATTACTTTACATTTCTGTTCATTAAAAATTTTTTTATTGTCAGTTGCCCAGGTGCACATCTTATTTAGTTCATCTTGAAAGTGATTTGCAGCCTGTATATTATTGACTATGCAGCCACGTTTACAATTGTCTGCATAGTTGGACATCCAAATGTTGCTGTATGGTTGCATTGTTGATATCAACATATTAAAAAGGACGGGGCCCAAGACAGAGCCCTGTGGGGTTCCGTTACTAACTTTTCCCCATTGTGAGCAGTGACCTCTGATGACAACGTGTTGGCATCTATTTGCAGCCAAGATGTGATCCAGTTTATTATGTTAGGATGAAAATCAAACTTATATATGTGATTAATCAAAACCTGATGGGAGACTTTATCAAAAGCTTTGGAAAAATTGAGAAAGATGACATCCACAGGGAGTCCTTGGTCAAGAGATACACTGACATTCTTGAAAAAAATTCAACAGGTTGGTTAGACAGGATCTCCCTTGAGAGAACCCATGCTGAGTTAAATCCTGTAAGTAGTGACTTGAAATATGAGCTTCAATCCGGGTTAGTAACAATCTTTCTAAAAGTTTACCAATAGCTGACTTGAGACTAATGGGTCTATAGTTAGATACAAGTTTTTTATTACCTGCTTTGTATATCGGGGTAACAAGGACTTTGTTCCATGATTGTTTTGCCTAGACTCGGAGAGGCATTAAACAAGACCACCAAGGGTCCACAAATAACCTTGGATGTTTCTTTAAGGAACCTAGGATGTATATTGTTGGGCCCCAGGGATGAGTGGGGTCTGAGATGTTGAAGCAAGTTTTCTACCTCTAATATGTTAATTGGTAAGAGATATGCTTTTTGTTCATATTTCATGTCCTTTAGCAGGATATCAGTAGGTGTAAATACACTTATGAAATAATCATTAAACTCAGTTGCCATAGCTGGTTCATTACTTATAATACCCTTGCTGGTTTCAATCATGCCTACTGTAGAGCAGTTACCCTTTAAGGAGCCTATATAGTTATAAAAGGATTTGCGATTATCTAGTGTTTTAGTGGCTAGATTTAGTTCAAACCCCCTTTTTGCTTTTCTGATGCTGTATTTTACTTTTTTGTTTTTTCCTAATATGAGTTCCAGGAGGTTATAGTCAGATTCCTTTTGAATTTCCTGTGGTAGCTCTTTTTTTTGTTAATGGGCCTCTTTATACTCCTGTTCCACCATAGTGGTGTTCTAAGGCCTTTATTGTATTTGTGCCTATTTGGAACCCATGTATCAAGACAGTGGTTGATCTTAACACTTATGTGTTCCCAAATTTGATGTAATTCAAGACCATGGAGGTTTGTTTCCCAGTCTCAGGCTCTTAAGTATTTATTTATATCTTTATAGTTCACTTTTATAAAGTCCTTAACTACTGTCACTCCATTTACGGTGTCTCTATTTGTGTTAAACTTTACTGTCACCATGTTGTGATCACTGTCCCCCAAAGGTGTATCAATAGTTGGAGTAGACATCCTGTCTTCCATATTTGTAAGAATAATATCAAGTATATTATTCTGTCTTGTCACCTTAGTAACTATTTGAGATAGATTTTGATTTATAGTAAGTTCAATAAAGGCAGATTCAATATGGCCGTGGCCTTCGAGTTTTGGCCAATCAATTCTAGGGAAGTTAAAATCACCCATGAGAATGTAATTCTGTACAGTGTCCATCTTTTGTAGTGTTGTTAATAGTTCCTTATTTTCAGTCTGGCAAAGGCCAAGAGGCCTATAACAGAGGGCTACCACCAGTAACTCATTGTGTAGATTAATTTGGACCCAGATTGCTTCTACTTTACTTTTTGTGGTAGTTTCTGGGGTTATGCTATGGGCCGCATATTTATTTGATATATATAGTTCAACCCTACCGCCTCTGGAGTCAACTCTTTTATTGCTGAACTTAGTATACCCCTGGATCTCAGTATTCCATTCCTGCCCTGTGAACCAGGTTTCTGTGACTCCGCAGATGTTCACATTGTCTTTAGCCAGAATATATTTTAATCCTTCTATTTTGTTAGACAAACTGCAGGCATTGACTAGCAGAATAGTTACCAATCCTGCATCACTACCTGCTTTTTTATTTAGATGTTTTTTCCTGGCATCACAATTGGGATATTCTATATGCAGTTGTCTAGATTTAGGAGGGCAAGTCAAATGATGTCCTCCCCCAAAGAAGTTAGTTTAAAGTCTCATCAATTAAATCTGTGATATACTTCCCTAGTAATGAGCTACCCCTCCAGCTTAGGTGTAGTCCATCCTAGGAAAATAACTGTTCACGGTGGGAGAAATCCTCCCAATGTGTAACGCAGGATATGTTTTGTCTTAGTGTCCATTTTTGCATCCATTCATTTATAGTTTTAATTTTTGAAGCATAAAAATGAGACACTTTAGGAAATGGCAACATTTCCGATAGAACAGGGACACAGCCTATCTGTATCAATTTATTCGTGTGTGCCACAACATCTTTTTTCATACTGTCTTTTGAGTCCTTGAAAATGTTATTGGCTCCAATGTGTATGATAACTAACCGGTTATGCCCAGTATTGTTTAATATATTGCTGGACATCATAGCTATATCCATTACTTTAGCCCCTCTGAAGCTAGATAAAGTTCTAGAAGTTTTATCTGGATTGCAAACTGCCCTGTCAAGGTGTTCAATGATTGAGTCTCCTAACACCACTTTTTCTCTCTTAGTTATAGGGCTTGCAGATTCTGAGGTTAGGGGCAAGTTGGAAGAAGTGTCTATTTCTATTCCTGGTTGAGTATTAATAAAGGTGGGGCTGGTCATCTCAGATTCAGGTGTATCAGTGGCTAAGATATCAAAGCTATTGTACAGGGGGAGGTCAAATGTATTAGTTTTTCTTCCCTTTTTTGACACCTTTGAGCTTTGTACTGTATACCACACATCATTTAAAAGTGGAGTACAATTTTCATCTCTAGCCCTTTTTTATTAACTGACTGGAAGATTGGGAGGGTTTCAGATGGTTTTTGAATGGTTTTCATGGGATTGCCAGTGTTAATTGAGAGGGCTAGGGGCACTTCTGGGGGGCTTGGTTCAGGGCTTATTACAGCTTGGCCTGCTTTTAACCTTGAGTGCATTTGTTTTTGGCATGTTTCAAGAAATTCCAGTCCTCCATTAAATAAACTAACTTCTCTGAGAAGTTCCTCATTTTGCTGGCATTTCGGGCACTTATAAACCCCTTTGGGAATTATTTTCATTATGAGAAACATATTACAAGCTGTACATTTTACACCAAGGTCACCTTCAAGGGTCATTACAGTGTCCATTGTAAGTAGATAACAGTGTAAACACAGGGAAGATAATATCAGGTTCTCAGAGACCCCCACGTACTATGTGTGGCAATGATTCTACAATACTACCAACTCACAAGTTAATCTCCGCGAAAGTTCGATTGTACTATTCCTTTCTATTGCTCTTGCACTCCTGTTGCCATGCAGCACACGTGAACATGCGCCAGACATGCATGTCTTTGTGCATATCTTTGCATGCGTCTTTGTGCACATCTTCGTGCGCTGCTGCGCGATGCCCTGCTCGTGCTCGCCCTGCTCTCAGTAGTGCTCACTTTATGTGCTGAGCTGACCCGGAAGTATCTGTGGGGTCAAACACTACCTCGGGCTGCTACCTAAGTAAACATATACAGACTAACACAAATATTTCATACAGGCACCACTCATGCGTGGTTTTCTGTTCTTTCAGCTATTCTTTCCCCCCGCTAAAGTAAACTTATGCTCCTGAACTTGGTTGTAGTTCATTCGGGAGAGCCGAAAGACTACAGCCAACTCTTCCTGCTTCCTGCAAGCAGTTTAGCAGGGCTCTGATTGAAAAAGGGTATTAAGTGAATAAAGTTTGCACCAAACACAGTGTTAGCAGCAGAACACACCGTCGTTACAACAGCAGTACAAATTAAAATTCCATTTGTTCAAGTGCTCCATGCCCAGATCTGTCTTAAACTACACTGATAGGTGGTCACTGTTACTTAGGTGCTCAGCTATGCTGATATCCTTGACATAATCATTGTTCATCAGCACCAAGTCCACGGTTACATGTTTTCTTGTTGGTTCCCTGACCCCTTAGTATAAGAAGTCATCCTGGAATGTCTTTCGGAATGACTGACTTCCATCAATTCTGGTCTTTGGGATGCTCCCATCTACAGTATATCAGGTGGATTAAAGGCTCCCATGATCACCACCTCACCCTGAATTGATGCCATCCAGATCTCACCTTCAGCTTCCTGTTGAGCTTTTCATTCTGGTTGGGTAAACTATGGATCATTCCCAATTTAACTTTCAGACCTGTGCTGGATTCTACCTGGATGTATTGGGTGTCTGTCCCAATACTTCCTAGTGCTTCCCTCATGGCATTTTACCCTCCCTTATGTACAGGGCCACAACCATCCCCTTCCCCATTCCCTGTCTGTTCCACAGTGTGAGAAACTCTGAATGTTGAGGTCCCAGTAATGATTTGGAGATGCCCTGGTTTCAGTGACCACCACAAGATCCTAACAGCCTATGCCATTATAGAATGGAGTTTCCTGTCTTGTTTCTCAGGCTCCTGGCATTGATACAGACAACCGTCCATGATGACTGTTGCTTCAATGGCCTCTTTCCCTTACTCCTGTGGATGCCTTGGGTGTTTCACAGCTGGTTAATGTCAAAGATACCAGCCACACTTCAAGATAAATTGTCAGTTTTTCTTATTTACTTCATGTTTCACAGCCAATCCCACCCAATGTTTTGTACTGTTTGGGCTTCCTTAGGGGCTAGAATCTATACATAAATATATAAAAATTCATATTTAATATTCATAAAAAATATATAATAAATGGGCTCCCCTTTTTCCCATAGGGAAGCCATGGTGTAATTTGCCATTATAAAGGAGCTTTTATAATGGCAAACACACGCACGGTTTCCCTCACTCAGCACATGCGCCCGCTACAGTTCACCACTTCCTGACTGTGCTGCTTGCCATCTCGATGAAATGTCAACTGCCATCCACCAAAGTAACTGGGCGGTAAGTTGTATTATGTTTTTAGAATTCTGGGCAAATTCCACAGTTATGGGGACAAATAGACATTTTTTAAGATTTTACAACCACATGCATGGTCACCGAAGGAAAATGGAGAGTGGCACCCCTGGGCCAGAACCTCTGTTACTTTATATAATTGCTGTGGCAACAAGGGAAACTCAGCAATTATCTAAAATAAAATATGGGGTGATGTGTGTAAACTCGAAGTTTACACACACGTAACCCCTAGGTGGTGCTATCCCAAGGACTACTACCCCTGCCTGCTTGGCTAGTAGCAGGTCACGGGGCCTGAGTTCTGAAATGGGTGCCTCCACCCAGAGGTCAGGGATGGTAGTGGTCAAGCTAACCTGGGCACAGCCCTCTGGGACACTGTAACCCCACTCTTTCCTCTCTAGTGGCCTGATCACTGTACAATAATCACTTTCACAATTCCCCTGGTACACCACACAAGTACCCACACTGTTTGCACTTACCACCAGGGCTGGTTCCTCTGGCTCGACCCTGGGGACCCCCTGTAAAAACAAGGTTATGCACAGCAAATAGCAACAGTACAGTACTTTGGGCACAAACTGGAACCACAGTCAAATTACATGCAGAAAAAGTTATCTCTGATTTATTCAGGGGACTTGAGTAAGGAAGGGGCAAAATCAGGTTAATTAGCTTAAAGGTTATATTAGTCAAGCAGTTATGCATGTGCTTTAAGTTCCCCCACACAGTCATACCTCTGGGTACCCAGGTGGAGAAGAGATGGGATAGCCAGGACTGTTGCCCGGGGTTGCAGCCAGTTGGGGCCCTGTGATGGAAAACACAACATGCACAGTACACAATATTTGTAATCCGGAGCCAGAGGACTCAGTTCATAAAGGAAATGAAACAGCAAGACAATCAGATGACACACTCAGATTAAGCTGTTGTTGAAGGGAGCTACCCTGGTATTTACTCATGATACCCAAGACTGGACACAGGCTGGATGAAAATCGAGACTGCAGGTGGTTGATCTGGAATGCCAGGAGAAGCAGGGCCCCCATGAGTCGCAGAGACATCATTCCTGTTCAAGCGTGGAGCAGGGGGCTGATCCCCAGGCAGGTCTCTCGTCGATGGCTTCTCTGTGCAGTGGGTAGTCTGGCTGGGCCAGTCTGGCAAGGCCCCAGACTGCATGGAGACAAATTCGGATGCAGTCCATTTTGGGCTGGATACAGCTTCCAGCAAGCAGAACACAGTTCATACAGTGGGGAACTAACTCACAACCCACTAGCAGCTCATAGCACATTTACATGTATGGGAATTCTACTGTACCAGGCAAAGTGCTCCCTGGTCACAATCGCAAAGTCTTTGCACACACCGGGAGCTTAGGGGTAGCTGGAACTCCTGACAGGCCAATCGCATTCAGCAGAATCTTCGGTCTTCTTCAGGTTGAGCCTGGCCCACTTCAGTAGCTTACTTTAGTCACACAAACTTGGATTTAGTCCAAAATAATTCTCTTCTCTCCCTCTCAGAAGCAGCTAGCAGACATGCAAGCCAAAAGCTCAGCCCTTTCACAGTTTTCCCATGCAAAGCCACTCAGGATTGCTGCCCAAAATACACCTGAGCTCTTCTCATTTCACTTCCCAGCTCAGAACTAACTGAAAACTGCAAGCAGCCCGGGACTTCCCCAAGATCCAGAAGGTTTGGTTGACTGATTTGGCTGTAAGTCAAAGCAAGAGCTCCCCCTTCAGTTGCAAAAAAGACGCAAAAAAAAGAAAAACCCAAACTAAAGTTCCTACAGATTTTGAATCCAGACAGCTCCTGTAGTCCAGCTACATTTTAGGTCCCACCAGAACTGACTGGTCCAATTTGCAGTCCAGGACCAAGATAGTGGAGACAAATAAAACAGTCCTTGCTTCAAAGATAGCAGGTTAGACAAACTACATTATCAGTATCACTCTAAATGATTTTCAGCAAATAGTTACATCTTTCAACAGAGTTCCTGCTCAGATTACTTAGGCTGCAATCAGGCAGCTCTTAAAGTGACAGTACACAAAGGCTAAGCAGGCTCTGGTAATCACATTTAAGCTGCTAAAATGCAGGACACCAGCCTGGCAGTGAACATTTAGGCAAACTCAAGGAAGACTTTTGGGAACCCCATTTGTAGGAAGGGTTACACCCTTCCCTACCTGGGAAAACTTGGCATCCGCGTCAAGTCTGTACCATCATAACATTGAAAATTCAACATATACAAGACATTTATACCTTTGGTATGCTATACAAGTACTATCTGATTCATCAATTGGCATAACTTGTCGCTTTACTACACATTTCAATGTATTTCACTATATCATTTCCATTCTGACAATACATTATGCATATTTCACACAGGTACGTTGAACATTGCTATACAGAATCATGTAATAACTTCTTGTACTCTAAACAATGCAAGGGGGGGCCCTTCCCTATCAGCCAGCTTGGGGCTGGATGGGGCAGGGGCACCATGGTGAGAGGGCAAAACAAGTAACCTGGAATGGGCCGTCAAGCTCAATTTGGGCAGTGAGCTCTGAGAGACATAAACACTTTTATGGACTACATTGAGAGGCAAATCCACTGGCCTCCCAGGGGAATCATAACTGAAGCCCACCACTGGCTTGACAGCTTGGACAGTCTTTCTGGGATGAACAACCACAGTCTGTGTACTTTCAGCAATAGTCTTGGAGCTTTCAACACTTGTGAGGGGTGCCTCTGCATGAAGGGGAATGTCCAAGCTGGGAGCACTGTTAGCCCCTTGCTCTGTAGTCTCTGTTCCTACAACACTTGGTTCATTTTAGAAGACACTCTGGCACTGAAGGGGGGTTGTCAGCACTCTCATAGTGTTCCTCAAGTTCTGGCATGTCACCAGAAAGACTCATACCATCAGCTTCTCCTTCAGGCAAATCATACAGTTCCACGATACACAAAGAGTCAGCATCCTCAGATGTGATACTTTGCACTTCACCTTCAGGGAGCATTGGCTCCAAGGATGATGTTGGGGCATTAGGCAGTCTAGAAGGCCCAGCTTCATGCCCATAATTCAACATAGGATTTCCACAAAACAACTGACTCAGTTCATATGAGGGGTAAAAGGCATTATCACACTCGCTCTCATCCGAGTTAGACTGGCAGTCACTATCATTCTGGGTCTGCTGTGGGGGAAGTCTTAAATTGGCAACCATGGAAGCAGGCTGACTGTGTTTCTTTCTTGCAGCAGCACAAGTCACTGGTCCAGGAGGATCAATCTCAATGGGTTCCACCTCAATTATGACTTAACCAATAGGTAGCAAGTGGTTGTGGTGCATGGTCTTGACAGCTTTGGAGTTATTCTCTGGGCGCACTTTGTGCACTGGCAAATCATCCAACTTTCCAACTATGACACGGGGAAGATGGTGCCATTGATTAGCAATTTTGTGTTTACCATGGAATGCTAAATTTTGCAACAACACACGGTCTCCAGGCCTAAGCTCTTGTGCCTTTACTTTTCTATCATGTCTCTCTTTTTTGGCTAGATTTCTTTTGGCGGCCATTGTCTGGGCCAGTTGATAGGCATGGTTCAATTGAGCTTTAAGTTTTTGTACATAATGCAGGTAATCTTCGGCTGGGACCCCATCGGGAGAAACCCCAAAACAGACATCAACAGGCAGCTGGGCCTCTCTCCTGAACATGAGGAGGTAGGGAGAGAACCTGGTAGCATCATTATTCATGCAGTTGTATGTGTGTACCAAGGTGCTAATCTGCTGGCTCCATTTATGCTTATTTTTTGGGTGGAGGGTGCCTAGCATGTCTAGTAAGGTGCGGTTAAAGTGTTGTGGTTGAGGATCCCCCTGTGGGTGATAAGGGGCGGTTCTTGACTTTTTCACCCCCCATACAGAGAGCATTTCTTTGATTAGCTGACTCTCAAAGTCTTGGCCCTGATCATAGTGAATTCGCTGGGGGGCACCATAGTGGACAAAGAAATTTTCCACTCGCACCTTGGCCACAGTAGATGCTTTTTGCTTCTTAGTGAGAAAAGCATGTGCATACCATGTGAAATGGTCCGTAACCACTAACACATTGCCAATGTTTCACTGATCAGGCTCTAAACTCAAGAAGTTTATGCAGACTAGTTCCATTGGGGTGCTGGAAGTGATGTTGACAAGGGGGGCAGCCCTCTGAGGCAGGGATTTTCTCTGCAGGCATTGACTACAAGTCCTTACATGGCACTCAACATCGGCCCCCATCTTGGGCCAGTAGAATTGAGATCATACTAGGTCAAGGGTCTGGTCGATACCGAGGTGGCCCATTTGATTGTGGAGGGACCTCAGTACCAAATCTTTGAAGGCTGTGGACAGGACCAATTGTTGCTTGTCTATTTGGCCACCGTGATCTACAGTCTCTCTATACAACAACTGATTAAGCAGCTTCAACCTGGGGCCTTCTTTAAACAATAAAGCAGTTCACAGATCAGAGGAACGCAACTTGGACACATCTTTTCCTGCACAAAGGACGTCAAATGCTGACTGAATCATAGGATCTTGGGATTGAGCCCACTGAATGCTGTCATTGTCAAACTGAGGTAGTGCACCAATATCTAGAGCAGAAAAGTGGCAATACACAGCCAGTATGCCGGTGTCAGAGGGGCCCAAGCAATCTACTAAGCAGTCCGCTGTGTCCGTAGACATCTGTTCATTTCTATCAAACTTTTGGCACAATGCTTGGATGTCAGGTTCGGACAGCCTGACCTAGTCACTCTTGGAAATGGGCCTCCGAGATAGGGCATCAGCATCAATATGATTCAGGCCTGGTCTGTATTCGACAGCATAATCATATTTTGACAATGCAGAAAGCCACCGGTGCCCCATGGAGTCTAACTTAGCTGAAGTCTGTACATAGGTCAATGAGTTATTGTCAGTCCTCACCAATATTTTTGCCCCATAGAGGTTATCATGAAACTGGTCGACAATGGCCCATCTTAACACAAGGAACTCCAACTTGTGCACAGGGTAGTTTCACTCTGATGGGGTCAAGCTACTACTGGTGAATGCCACTGGTCTCAAACCATCCTCATGGTCTTGATACAGTACAGCTCCTAGACTCTGCAGACTAGTGTCAGTATGCAGCACATAGGGTTTGGTGGGATCAACATAAGCGAGGATGGGGGCGTGGGTGACCTGGTATATGACTTCGTGGAAAGCTGCTTCACAGTCAGGCATCCAACAGGACCCAGAAAGTTCACCTGGGTGGAAATATGCTTTGTCCAGTTCTTTGACAGACCCTTTTTTGTATTTCCGATTGGTAGGAGGGTAACCCTGGGTAAGATTCAAGATTGGCCGAATCACTTTGGAACAGTCCTTTATGAACTGGCGGTAGTAGCCACAGAATCCCAGGAAACATTGTAGTTCTTTCAAATTGTAGGGCTGGGGCCAAGTAGTCAAGGCTTCAACTTTACTAGGATCAGTCTCTATCCCCTCTGTAGACACTATGTGCCCCACATACTTCACAGAGGTTTGGAAAAACTGGTACTTGTCGATGGACAGCTTGAGGTCGAAATCTTCCAGTTGGTCTAGTACTTTGTCTCATGTTCCTCTAGGGAGCTCCTGAATACAATTACATCATCCAAGTACACCAGGCATTCTAGCAAATTCATGTCTCCCATTGCTCATTCCATCAGTCACTGGAAGGTGGCTGGGGTGCCCGATATCCCCTGTGGCATTCCCAGGAATTTGTAGAACCCCAAAGGACAGATGAAAGCTTTCTTCTCATGGTCCTCCGGAGCCATTGGAATCTGGTAATATCCACTGTGAAGATCCAACACCGAGAACCATTTGCTCCCATTCAAACAATTCAGAGCATCTTGTATACGGGGCATGGTGTATTGATTGGGGATGGTCCGTTGATTCAGAGTTCAATAATCAACACACATTCTCACAGTTCCATTCTTTTTATGCACAACCACAATGGGAGAAGCATATGGGCTCCTGGATTTTTGTATCACACCAGCCACGAGCATTTCCTGCAAGTGTCTTCTTACATTGTCTATGTCTGCAGGGGCTAGGTGTCGAGACCTCTCTTGAACTGGCCATTCATCATGCAGGCGTATGTGATGCTCAACACTCTGGACACATGCCACGTCCCATTCCTTCAATGAAAACACTTGATCTCTCTTGGAAAGTTTCTGGCTAATTCTAGTCTTCCATTCAGCTGGCAACGGAGAGTCACCAAAATCAAACAAGTTGGGAGTCACTCTATCTGTCTTGCAGGGTGCTTGTTGCTGGGCAACACTGCAGTGTCTGTGTAGTGTACCGTAGCTAGGGTGCATCCTCTGTTCATGCAGATCTCCCGATCTGACACATTATGAATCTGGACCATCACTCGTCATGCATAGGCATGAGCACGAGCTGGCAAGATGCTGGGCTTAACTAATAATCCTTCCAGCAATTTTCCATTTCCTGGCATGTCCAACATCAGTATTTTGTTCTTGACATCTTTGTGGAGGCAGACCTCACCTTGAATGGTGCACTGGGTGTTAGGGGCCAGTACCATTGAATTGGAATCCTTCTTCCACACGACCCCTACTGGTTCATCCTGGTCCACTCCCTTGGGGTTCTGCTGCAAATCATAGGCCCTCTTGATCACAGCAGGAATTCTTAGGGCCCTCCCAGTCTGTTGAACTTGTTTCTCATGACAGAGTTGTGCCAGTCTCCCAAACATATGGGTGTTGGTTCCAATTAACAGGGGAACCCCATCATACAGTCCAGTAGGGGGACACACTAAGGCCAGTGTCTCGACTTGCTCCTCTACACCAGTTACAGCTGTAAGAAATGACAATCAGAGGCAGAGATATCCTAGGTAAGGATAAGACTTGTCTCTCAGCCCCCACACATGTAGGCCATCCAGGGATTGTAAGGGCACAGCAGATAAGTGTTTGTCATACCAGTCCTTAAATACAATGGCCACTTTCGACCCACTGTCCAGCATAGCCCGAGTAGGAATACCATTCACAGCCATGGTAGTCTCCATTGAAGGGCCCCCTATTTTGGAACAGTCTCGAGGGACAGCAGCATGACCCTGGAAAGATGATTTAGCCACGTAGAGATTTGAGTTACTACTTCTTGAACCCTCATTGCGGCCATTTTGGGCACTCCTCGACCGCTGATTCATTCTCCAAAGCTCTCCTTGAAGCCTGTATACAACTTTATCTAGGTCTTTTGTGGACCAGCATTCTCTCTTCATGTGCCCATCCTTCCCACAATTATGGCAAAATCTGTTTTCTGGGATTTGGGGTGGCTGAGGCATCACACTGGGAGCTGGGGTGGTGGTACTACCAACTGAAAACCTTGGTGCCATCTCTGTCTGCTATGCGGTGAGCATTTGGTGACATCTCATCAATTCTCTTACTTTCACAGTCAAGACATCAAGTTTCGAGCTGCTATCAGCAGGAGATGCCTGGGTGGACACCCCCACCCCCATAGCAGATGCAGTTGGAATGATCAGTGCCTGTACTTGCAACAGCGGCCTTCATAAAGAGACTGTTTTGTGTTTCCCTGAACTCCCTCAGCAGTTCATCCCATGGCAGCACACCCTCATTGGTCCCCACTTCGGAAGGGCTTTCCAATGTTGTGGTCACTTGGGCTGTGCTCACTCTAGAATTAAAATCCCCTCTTCATCTTCAACCTCCCGGAGTTCTTTTATCAAGTCACAATATTCTGGTGGGTTACCCCTTCTATCTAGGAGCCTTAATTGAAGGAGCTACAATTTAGAATGCTTTGCATGTTGCAGTATGTGCCCCAACCTCACATGGTTTAAGTCACTGGTGGCTACCCCACCCTTTCGATAAGCCTTCTGCAGCGCTCTTTCCAGATGAGTAACATATGCAGACATACTTTCCCCTGGCCATTGTTTTGTACCTTGAAATTTCCACATCAAGTTCTTCCCCAACTCAGTGCTCCCAAAATTGCCTTCGAGTGCAGATAGGTACCTCTGGGCAGATGCATCAGGGTTTGTGGACCTCCGAAATGTAATGGCCTCTAGGGCAGGACCCCTCAAACTTTCTATGATCCTTTTTCCATTTCTCAGCCTCCTCACACTGCCATTCAGGTACCAAAGGGGCAACACAATCTATCCAGGTCTCCCAATCATCCTCCTCTTGGGGGGTGGGGAGGGTGCCAGAGAAGATTCTCAACCTTCGGAAATAGTCATGACTAATGACAGGTACAGACATAGGAGCTAGCATTGGCATGGGCACAGAAGGAGGGTCAATAATGGGTGCTGGAGTGGGACGGGGTGTTGGGGGAGGAACACCCCCAGGTGGCAGGAATAGTTTCTTTAAGTCCTCCACAGTTTTCCCTTCCTCCAGCAACAACTTGGCAAATTTCTCCACAAAAGTCTCAGATAGTGGGGGCCTCATTCTCCCCGGGGTCTTTACTGTCTTTAGCTATCACTCTCCAGGCAGTGAGGACTCCTTCAGGGGGTGATAGTCCGTGGCACTTTGGAACTGTCTACTGGGTCCTTACACTCTACTAACGCCATGAAACTTTGGGTGAGCAGATTAGCCTGTCGACCCACCACCACAGGGTTTTGTAAACATTCAACCTTGGAAAGTCCTTCATCTACAGCATTCTTATTGGTACCAAGGGGAATATCCAGGATAAGTATATCATTTTGGGGGTCGAGCTCATGCCCAGTACACCACCCCACCGACTGGTGTACAGCCACTTCTGTTGGGGTAGCCATTTATTTTTAACAGCAATTCACAAATTTGGCCACTAGGGGATGCTAATCCCAGCGGTAAGCCTCCAAGACGTAACCCCTAGGTGGTGCTATCACAATGGGCTACTACCTCTGCCTGCTTGGCTAGTAGCAGGTTAAGGGGCCTGAGTTCTGAAATGGGTGCCTCCACCCAGAGGTCAGGGTTGGTAGTGGTCAAGCTAATCTGGGCAAAGTCCTCCAGGACACTGTAACCCCCCTTTTCCCCTCTAGTGGCCTGAACACTGTACAATTAACACTTTCACAATACCCCTGGCACACCACACAAGTACCCACACTGTTTGCACTTACCACCAGGGCTGGTTCCTCTGGCTCGACCCTGGGGACCCCTGTAAAATAAGGTTATGCACAGCAAATAGCAACAGTACAGTACTTTGAGCACAAACTGGAACCACAGTCAGATTACATGCAGAAAAAGTTAGATTTCATTTATTCAGGGGATTTGAACAAGGAAGGGGCAAAATCAGGTTAATTAGCTTAAAGGTTATTTCAATCAAGCAGTTATGCATGCGCTTTGAGTCCCCCCACACACAGTCACACCTCTGGGTACCCAGGTGGAGAAGAGATGGGCTAGCCAGGACTGTTGCCCGGGGTTGCAGCTGGTTGGGGCCCTGTGATGGAAAACACAACATGTACAGTACACAATATTTGTAATCCGGAGCCAGAGGGCTCAGTTTGTAAAGGAAATGAAACAATACAATCAGATGACAGACTCAGATTAAGCTGTTGTTGCAGGGAGCCACCCTGGTATTTACTCACGATACCCAAAACTGGACACAGGCTGGACAAAAATCAAGACTGCAGATGGCTGATCTGGAATGCCAGGAGAAGCAGGGCCCACACGAGTCACAGAGGCATCGTTCCTGTTCAAGCATGGAGCAGGGGGCTGATCCCCAGGCAGGTATCTCATCTGTGCAGTGGGTAGTCTGGTTGGGCCAGTCTGGCAAGGCCCAGACTGCATGGAGAAAAATTCGGATGTAGTCCATTTTGGGCTGGATACAGCTTCCAGCAAGCAGAACACAGTTCACACAGTGGATAACTAACTCACAACCCACTAGCAGATCATAGCACATTTACATGTATGGGAATTCTACCGTACCAGGCAAAGTGCTCCATGGTCACAATCGCAAAGTCTCTGCACACACTGGGAGCTTAGGGGTAGCCGGAACTCCTGACAGGACAATCACATTCAGCAAAATATTTGGTCTTCTTCAGGTTGAGCCTGGCCCACTTCAGTAGCTTACTTTAGTCACACAAACTTGGATTTAGTCCAAATTAATTCTCTTCTCTCCCTCTCAGGAGCAGCTAGCAGACATGCAAACCAAAAACTCAACCCTTTTACAGTTTTCCCATGCGAATCCACTCAGGATTGCTGCCCAAAATACACCTGAGCTCTTCTCATTTCACTTCCCATCTCAGAACTAACTGAAAACTGCAAGCAGCCCTGGACTTCCCAGGATCCAAAAGGTTTGGTTGGCTGATTTGGCTGTCAGACAAAGCAAGAGCTCCTCCTTCAGTTGCAAAAAAGGTGCAAAAAAAACCCCAAACTAAAGTTCCTACAGATTTTGAATTCAGACAGCTCCTGTAGTCCGGCTACATTTTAGGTCTCACTAGGACTGATTGGTCCAATTTGCAGTCTAGGACCAAGATAGTAGACACAAACAAAACAGTCCTTGCTACAAAGAAAGCAGGTTAGACAATCTACATTATCATTATCACTCTAAATGATTTTCAGTAAATAGTTGCATCTTTCAACAGAGTTCCTGCTCAGATTACTTAGGCTGCAATCAAGCAGCTCTTAAAGAGACAGTACACAGAGGCTACACAGGCTCTGGTAATCACATTTAAACTGCTAAAACGCAGGATACCAGCCTGGCAGTGAGTATTTAGGCAAGCTCAAAGAAGACTTTTTGGGAACCCCCATTTGTAGGGGGTTACACACACCCACTTAGAGGTTAGATGCATGCACAAACCCCTCAAGCTTCGCTCTTGGGGTTTATGTAGCATCTATCCCCTCGGGTGTGTGTAAACTTCTCATTACACACATCACCCCATACTTTATTTTCTATATATTTTCCAGTAGTCTTTTTACATTTTTTTATTACTCTACTCAGAACACTCATGCATTATCTATTCCTTACCTTCCTATGTAGTTCTGCAATCTGTAGAAAATTATTAAACTATACAAATTCAATTATTCTATAGATAACAGCCTTCATTATAGAACCAAGACAGCAGCAGCATTTTAATAATCATAATATTTCTACCCATACCTGAATTGCAATGTGATGTCATATTGACTATTGTAGTTCTACTCATTATAGATACAATTTCTATAGTAAAAGTACCAAAAACAAAACATAAGGTCCTCTCTCCTAATGGTCTGACCTTAAAGACAGTTTTGATATGAACAATTACTTAACATGGTATTAAATTCTCTCAGTCAATCTCATTATACATAGAATAATAATAAACCTGTACCTTAGTGTTAAGTACTGTAATACATGTTATGACACACATGGTTAAATTTCATATATGTTCTTGATTCCTGGACAAAAAGGTATTTTTTATAGTGTAAGATTTCATTTATTTGTATCTGTCAGATACCATTGTTGCAATAATGGTTATTTGTACCCTTACTAGACAATTCATATTGTATCGCATAAACATTTCAAGTTTTTAAAGAACCAGTATCCCTCAGAGTGCACTATATTGTAATAAATTATGTTAGACCTACCATTCATTTAATACAATTCATTTTTACTTCATTACAACTTGCATTTTCATTATTTTCTTTGTGCCTGTAATGTCATGTCTGTAAGGTACAGGTTAATTTTATGCTATGTATATTGAGATTGATTGAGGCAATTTTAGTAATATGTTAAGTAATTGCTTATATTAAAACTGTCTTTAAGGTCAGAAGAGATAGAACCTTATGTTTTGTCAAAACGCTGCTGTTATCTTGGTTCTGTAATGAAGGCTGTTATCTACAGAAGAATTTAATTTGTATAATTTAATAATTCTCCACAGATTGTAGAACTATATATGGAGGTGAGGAATAGATAATGCATGAGTGTTCAGGTAGAGTGCATCTTTGTATATTTCTGCTTAAAATCTAGTCCCTGAGGAAGACTACACAGTATAAACATTGGGTGTGATCAGGGGTGCCTTCAGGGGATCAATTGTGAAACATATGAAATAAAAAAGAATAACTATTTATTTTGAAGTGGTATCTTTGACATTAACTTGCTTAGAACTTTCTGCTTGGCCAGCTCCATCTAACTAAAAGACAATAATCTTTCAGAGGGGAACCCATCCAAAACTATAACTTTGTGTTTCACTGCTGCCAGATATACCCTTCACCAACCTGGTGTGTCCTGGCCTGAATGCCCATCTTGTATCCCCTCTCCTTGCCCCAGCTCTCCCCATATAATATTTCCTTCCCCAAGCTCATCATTTCCCTCTTGTGCAGCCTTAATTGTCCCAAATGCATTATCCACAGGGGCCCTATGGCCCCCTCCATAAGAAAGCTTAAGGTCCTGTTCCCTACGGGAGCCCCCCCCAGTTCAAATATCGGCCGATGTATTCTCCTAGTCTCCCCCCAAGGCCATTGTTCTTCCACTTCTAAGGTGCAGATGATTCATTGCAAACAGTCTTGTACTCCTAAATGGTTTCCTTGTCCCTTGTATAGCCAAAGCCCTGCACACTACACCACCCTTTCAGCCACTTGACAGAATCCTCTATCCTAAGTTTCCTGGCTTCTGTGGCAAGTGGCACTGTAAGCACTTCTGAAAAGGCCATGGCATCTACCCACTCCTTAAGACATTCACCCTAAACTTTCCCTGTACCACCTCCACCCTACTCCTTGTCAAGTCGCTTACCAAATGGATGAAAACATGTGGTTGCCCCCCATTCGGGGATTGGAACCTTGTGCTCTGTTTTTGGTCTGATTACCTTAACCTTAAGGCCATGGAAAAAGGCTCATTGACTAGGGTCCTCTTCACCGACCTTTCCAAAACCTTAAATTTGGTTGACCACACCTTACTGCTCTTCAAAGTGACCTCTCTTGGCCTCTTCTATCATGTGGCAGCTTGGTTTGTGAGCTATCTCTCTGACAGATCACAATTTTTATGTTCAGCGAGGCTGTCTCCTCCCCAGCCCTATTGAACTTTATAATTCCTAGAGTTATAATCTTGACCCTCTTCTTTTTTCTGTTTTTGTTACTGGACATCCTTCAGTTCCTAACAACTGCTCCTCTATCATGCATGCAGATGACATAGTGCTCTACTACTGCTCCCCTTCTTCTAGCCACATTGGCTCTCAGTTTAACCTTGACTTCATTAAAATTCAGAGCTGGCTTGCCAGAAATAAATCAATTCTTACTGCCACAAAAACTCAGGTCATGCTCTCTGTTTCTAAATTCAAACCCAAATTCTATACAGATGCCATTTTAGTCCATTGCACTGATGGCTCTCAACTTGCCCTGGTCAATAATTTTACATACCGGGCATTATACTTGACACTGCTTTGGACTTTTCTCTCCATGTCACCTCCATCTATAAGTCTGTTAATGTCAGACTTGGTCTTGTCTATAGAGTCCAACAAATTCTCACCCATAATGCTAGACTAGCCACAGCACAAAGGGTCCTCTTACACTGTCTGCAATATGACCTACTCACTTTCACCCATACATCTAAAATGCTAATTAATGAGTAAGATGTGGCCTATAATAACATGTCATTTCACTCTATCCTTTCCTCATTTTACTCACCACTGTAATCAATATTCTGTTGTGGACTGGCTTCCATCTTCAACTGTACACTCTTTCTTGCTTAGCTGCTTCCTTGACAAACTTCTAAGATTTCTCTTCCTAGCTTCCAGTTAATGCACTCTCCACTACCTTCATCAGCCCTGCTTACTCAGATCCTTTGATAGTTCTCTCCTCCAGCTTCCCAAATGTACTACTATTATGGAAGATAAGGCATTCTCCTTATCTGCTTCTAGGTTCTGAAACTCACTAACACTGACTGTATGCAACTCCCTCACCCACCTTTCCTTCAAGGGTACCTTGAGGAAGCACCTACTGATTTCCTCTGCCTGTAGTTGCACCTGATTGTAATCTTACCTGAACTGTTACAGCATGTATCTGCACTGGCTCACATTTAGTTGCACCTGGTAAGGCTTGTTCCAGTGGATTTGCAATCTGGGGTCTTAACTCCAGTCTTAGGCCCTTTCTGTATAGTAAAGTTGTCTTTTATTATTTTTGTTTTTTTGTAATTGATCTCTGTTGTTTAATCAAGTTTTTTAGCATGTTGTCTACCGGGTCTTTGGGAACTGTATCTTACTACTGGGTTGTTTCATTACCTGTTCCTTCAGTTGCCTCTGTAACATGCCACGCTATTGTGCTCTCCCATGTCATACATGTGAACAGGCATACAGTTGTCTAGAGGTGAACAAAAGTAAAATAAACAAAACAAATGCCTAAAACCCTTGCACTACCTCTTCTGAATCATGGTGGGAAAACAGGAATTCTGCCCCTGAGTGTCCCAGGTGGTATTTCTTGTCAGCTTTCTTGTCCACTGGGGGCACTGAATTTGGGGTCTCCAGGACTTTTAAGACATGCTTTTTTAAGAATTTGTTTATGGGGAGTAAGAGCCTCTTAGTAGGTGCTAACCCCATAATTTCCATGAACTCTGCCTCTTCCTCTTCCTCCACAGACTCATGTGTGGTGAGGTCGAGGGCACCCACCATCTGTTTCACAAATGTGAAATGTGAGGAACAATCCTGTGGGAGTTGAGGTGGAAATTCAAAATCTTGTACTGGGGAAACCTCCGGTTCCACTGGATTATCCTCATCCTCATCATACTCCTTGTATGATGGGTCTTGTGCAATCTGAACCAGTCTTTGGACCGTGGAAACCAATAGTGGAACTGATGGCTCCACTAACACTGATTGCAGTTGAACCAGTACTAAACCTTGATCTTTGGAAGCTTGTAAAGCTTGCAGGATGTTCAAATCCTGAGCCACTGCCTCTGCCTTTGGCACAGATGATTTTGGAACTGAGAGCTCCATTGCTTTTTCAGCCAGAGGTTCGGTGTGCTGCTTTTTATCTTTTTCATAGCTGGAACCGGGTCTTTCACCGGTTCCCCAGGCCTTTTGGGCTTTGATGTCTCACCTTTTCAGGGGCGGTGGAGTCAACATCCTTACCCTTTTCTTTGGTTTTGTCAGAACCAGGATCACTAGGATCCAATGGAGAGGCCATTTTATCTTGAAAGCACTTAAGACGCTTTTCTTAAGTTTTTGTCTGGAAAAGTTTTACACACTTCACAATCAGCCTGGAAGTGTGAAGACCCAAGGCAAAATAAACACAAATCTTAACAAAAACCTCTCCACATTTGGTACAGTTTTTAAATCCAGTAGGCCCTGTCTTTTTCTTTGGCTTGTCAGACATAACCACTGAATATCTGTTCAATGTACAATAAGAAAAAAAATTACTTACCATAGTAATGTTGTTTCTTCCCAGTGATACTCAGGTATTCACAACTTCTGCAGTGATCCTTTAAGACAGAACTGCCCAGAGAGAATGGAACACATACAAATGATGGAACCTTTTGCACGTGACAACTTTTCAAATGCTGCCTTGAACTAACTGCCTTAGTTCTAAACCCCTCAGATTTCTTGGATGTCTGGAAAGACAGGCCCCTGAGGACTAAGTATATTAAATAACAGCAGTAATAATAATAAAGATAATCACACCCTTGACTCCCCAAAAATACTCCAGCTGGAGGGAAAAACATCAAGAGGTACCCCAAAAATGTCAGAATCACCTGAAAATGGGGGAAACCACTGTGAAAATAGTTAGAAAAAACAGTGCTGGAACCTTTTGAAGATAGGATCTGAAGCCACTGAAACATTC
The DNA here is from genome assembly GCA_016271365.2 of Neoceratodus forsteri. Taxonomy (NCBI): domain Eukaryota; kingdom Metazoa; phylum Chordata; order Ceratodontiformes; family Ceratodontidae; genus Neoceratodus; species Neoceratodus forsteri. The sequence continues at coordinate 460,136,502 of CM028132.1, forward strand.
TGTCCAGCTGATACATAAGCAGATGCTGCAGCCAGGTGGATCTTGAGGGTGCTAGACTGCAAGCCCAGTAAATGTAAATAGGTAAGACAGTCAAACACAGCTGGGACCCCAGCATGTGCTGGTACCAGTTCCCTGGTTGAACACCAAATAGAAAACCTTTCCAATTTTGAAGCATAGATTTTCTTAGTGGAGGGCTTCCTGTAACCCCTTAAAATGTCCAAGACACTTTCAGAAAGATGCAAGCCTGCATATTCTAGGTCCTCAAGAGCCATGCCTTGAGCCTGAGTGACCTGAGGTTCGGGTACAGGAGCCTCCCCTGGTTGTAGGTTAGCAGATTGTGCCTCTGAGGAAGATGTATTGGCTTGGCCACAGACATGGAAAGCAGCAGAGAGTACTATGGCTGGCTGGCCCAGTTTGGTGCTGTCAAGATCACTGATGCTGACTGGAACCTGAGTTTGAGCAATACCCTGTACACCAGAGGGAAGGGAGAAAAAGCATACAGGTGTTTCCCTGACCAATTCAGAGGTAGAGCATCCAGGGGGACTGTTCCCTGATCTAGTGGTCTGCAGCAGTTTTGTGGCAGGTGGTGGTTCCAGTGGGATGAGAACAAGGCTACCTCTAGGGTGCCCCACCTCCTGAAAATCACTTCCACCACTTGACTGTTCAGGATCCATTCATGATGGGCCTGGTTGATTCAACTCAGAGCATCTGCAAGGGTATTGTCTTTTCCTGGCAGATGGATTGCCTGTAGGGAAACTCCCAGAGAATATGCCAGGCTCCAGATTTTCATGGCTTCTGTGCAGAGAGGGCTTGACTTTGTACTTCTCTGCTTGTTTATGTAGTACATTGTGGTGGTATTGTCCACCCTGACTTGTGCCACTATTCCCTGTACTAGTGTTGTGAAGGACTTTAGTGCCAGAAACACTGCTCTGAGTTCCAGCATGTGTATGTGCTGGAGTGAATCTGCACTTGACCAAGTGCCCTGGGTTGTGTGGTCCCCCAAATGGGTGCCCCACCCCAGTAGAGATGCATCTATTGTGAGAACAACTTATGGGGACTCCTGCTGAAAGGGAACCACTTCTTTTAGATTGGTTTCCTCTTTCCACCATTGAAGTGCCTGTAACAAGATTTTTGTTACTGGTATCAGCTTTGAGAGAGGATCTCTTCTCTGACACCAGTGTGCCCTGAGATGGAACTGGATGTCTCTCATTTGGAACCTGGAACCTAGGACTGTGCTTGTGGCCGCAGCCATGTGGCCCAGGAGCTGTAGGAACTGCCTTGCATTTTTTGGCTTGTGCAGGCTGAATAAGCCTGCAATCAGCTAGATACTTCTTACCCTGTCTAAAGGCAGGTAGGCCCTGCCTTGCAGGGTGTTGATCTCTGCCTCTATGAACTACAGCACTTGTGCAGGTAGAAAGACAGATTTTTTTGTGGTTTATCAGAAACCCCAGGGACTCCAGAAGCCTCTGGATGATCTGCAGGTACTGTCTGACTTGCTGTGGTGATTTTCCTACCACCAGCGAGTCATCCAAATATGGGAACACTGTGACACCTTGCCTTTGAAGGTGTGCCATAACCACTGCCAAACACTTTGTGAACACTCTTGGTGCTGAAGTGAGACCGAATGGCAGGAGTGAGAATTAGTAGTGACCTGATGGGAGTCTGAACCTGAGGTATTTTCTGTGAGACTCCCTGATGGGGATGTGTAAATAAACATCTTTTAGGTCCAGTGATGCCAACCAGTCTCCTTTTTGGAGTGTTGGCAGAATCAATGCCAGTGTTACCATTCTGAACTTTGGCTTTGTCAAATGTTTGTTTAGCACCCTGAGGTCTAAAATAGGCCGCCACTCCCCATTTTTCTTTGTGGTAAGGAAATACCTTGAGTAAAACCCCTTTCCTTTCTGCTAAGCTGGGACAGGCTTGACTGCCTTTGACAGTAGCAGTTTTTGAACCTCTTCCTCCAACAGCTTCTTTTCTGTGAGGGAGGATGGTCTGAATACTTTAGTTCTCATAATAGATGGGGATCTGAAACTCAGAGACAGTCCCTGACTCACTGCATCCAGGACCCACTTGTATGTGGTGATTTCTTGCCAAGCCTTTAGGTAATGAGCCAGTCTGCCTCTGACAGGCAGAGAGGAGGAGACCTAAGAAAACATGTCAGGGTGTTTGTTTACTCTGGGGCTGAGATTGGGGTTGAGATCCCTGCCTAGAGCCCCTTCTGCCCCTACCCCTGAAGTACCCTTGCTAGGGATACTGCTGGAACTGGGGTGCAGCCATTGCCTGGAAAATGGGCCTGTTTTGAAAGGACCTGCCCCTGCCTCCCTTCCCCTCCCATAGGGCCTGATGGATGGAGAGGCCTTCTCTTTGTCTGAATTGCTCTTGAAGGTGGCTTTGTACTCATCCATCTTCTTCATGTAAGTCACAGTTTTGTCACCAAAAAGGGAATTGCCCGCCAGAGGGAAATCTATGGCCTTTGTTTGTGTGTCCTGGGTAAGATTTGTAGCTCTTGGCCAGGCAAACTGCCTCTGAGCCACAGTATTGGCTATCCACCTAATTGCTGTATCGTTAGTATCAGCAGCCATCTGAAACGGATATTTTATTTACTTATTTATTTATTTCTAGGAAGTACCTTTGAGCCAAAGGCTCTTTTACAGAGGTTCCACATCATAGTAATACATGGGCATTACATCATTTACAATGATTACAAGTACATAAGCAGATACAAGGTGGTTCCATGCCTAGAAAGACATGAGTACATCAGGTTACAAAGATTACATAATTACAATAACAGGGAGTACATAAGTAAAACTATACAGACAAATAATTTAAAGCAGGCTAGGCTGAGAGGTTGTTAAGTGAACAACTTGAGATTCTACAGGATATAGAGTGAATCAGGTAGGGAGCAGAGGATGATATAGTCTGTAAAATAATTAACTAATGCTATATGCAAGGAGGCAAGAACTTGATGGGCAGCAGTTCTTTTGTCATAAGTGCTAAAGAGTGTAGTCATAAAGGAGGGCTAGACGCACTGGGGGGGGGGAGTGCTGAGGCAGGGACCTGGAGCCTACTATGGGAGTGTTAGTTATCAAGAAGATAGGAGAGGCAAGGGTGCAGGTTAGAATGAGGCTGCCTCCAAGCCAAATCTAGCAGTTTCTGCAAGATCAGCCAACACGGGTAGTGTGGCCTTGTCTGCCATAGCCAAAACAGATTGCCACAGTGACTTTTGCTACTGTGTTGCATAGGCCTGAAAATTAGCTTGCCTGATGGCCAAGGAGTCTGACAAGTATCCCTTCTTGGCTATACTATCAGCTTTTCTAGACTCCTTTTCTGTTGGGTGAGAAGCCAGGGGCACTTTAGCCTTGTCACAGGCTGCTGCCTGCACCACCCCTTGGTGGTCAGGGAAGGAAAACAGAAATTCTGCACCCTCCCTGTCCAACTGATATTTCTTGTCCAATCTCTTATCAAGATGGGGGGCAGAGTTTGGAGTTTGTAAAATCTTCAAAGCATCTATCTTAAAGAATTTATTGACTGGGAGGAGAAGCTTTTTGGTGGGGGTTAGCCCCATCATCTCAAGGTATTCAACCTCCTCCTCCTCTTCATCCTCAGTTTCCTCACTTGTGGTGATGTTCAGGGCAAAAGTCACCCTTCTTACAAAAGAGAAATGTGAGGAATAATCCTTAGTAGTTCTTGGAGGAGAGCCAAAGTCCTGCTCTGGGGAAACTTCAGGCTCAATGGGTTCCCCTTCCTCCTTCTCCTCACACTCCCCATATTCCTCCTCCTCAAAAAATGAGGATTTGGCTGAGGGGCCAGCCTGTCCTGCTTTGGTCTTCACAGATGGCTGCTGGCCAGGAGAAAAAAGTCCCTGTCAGGCTTGTACCACTTTGAAAGTCTCTGCTATCTTCTGGGGAGAGGGGAGAACCAGAGCACCCACAGAAGTCCCCTTTCCAGTAGGGAGTTCTGTGTGCTTCAGTCTTTTTTATTTTTGGGGGGGAACCGAGGAGTCAGCTAGTTCAGCAGGCCTTTTAGTAGTCACTTTATCACCATTATCAGGGGTTGAGTGTAAAACTGCAATGGCTTCACCCACAGCGGTAGAGGGTGTCAGCTGGTCAGAGCCTGAGGGACTCTTAGGAGAAAGAAGTTTTTTCTTTAGCTATTCCAGGCATTTCTCCAAGGTTTTTTCTGGGAACATTTTACAAATTGCACATTCTTCTTTTAAATGGTCGTAGCCAAGGCAGTCAACACACAAACTGTGCTTATCTGCCTTGGAAAATACTTCCCCACAATCTGTACAGTTTTTAAAACCAGGTTCACCAGTTTTCTTTTTAGGCTTTTCAGACATTTTATCAGGAAACTGATAAAAAATGAAACCGCTAAATAGTTTTAAAATTTAAGTATTATTTAGCAGTTCCAGTCAGTTCCAGTACTGATAAAGGAACCAATCAGGGCCGTGAACCACAGAAAAATGAATCGAGGTTATAGGTTCAGTAACCAATAAAGCGGTTACTAAAACAAAGGTTTTCAAACAAAAAAAATTAAACTAACAGAGCTTTTAGTCAGAAAACTCAGAAATAAACTAAAATAACTAGGTTCCCCACCAGATATACCGAACTGGAGAAACAGATAAAAATAACAATTTAACTCTAAAACTATGGTTTAACTAGAAATACAATAGGTAAAAGGCAGCAAATGAAAGGAAAAAGATGCTTATACGTTTTTTATAAGTTCTTCACCTCACAAATAGAAGCTGAGGAGAGGAACTCCGAGCATCTAGACTTGACAAGCGGAGAGTGAAATCTGAGGGATTTAGAACTAAGACAGTTAGTTCAAGGCAGCATTTGAAAAGTTGTCACATGCAAAAGGTTCCATCATTTGCATGTGTTCCATTCTCTCCAGGCAGTTATGTCTTAAAGGATCACTGCAGAAGTTATAAATACCCGAGTACTACTGGGGTTAGAATACTAAAACTTAAGCACGGTTCCCAACCAAGATAAAAAAGTTAAACACTCAAGTAATGGCTAACAGAAGAAATGATCAGTTCCTAAGCCAAAGAAAAGACTGCAATCTGTCAAATTGAAAAAAAAAATGCACAATAAACCATGCGGAATCCAGACTTAAGTATTTATAAATTACTTAAAACAAACAAAAACTAACTAAATAAGCCAAAGGGCCGGTTCTCCAATGGCTACAGGGAACCGAGGAGGAACTGCAAACTGAAGTAAAAATCAACTAAAATTCACTAAAAACTAGTGCTATATTATAAAATTAAGTAAAGGCAGCGGTACTATAAAGAAATAAAATGAGCACTTATTTTCTTGATGAAAAATGAAAGTTTTCTCAGTCACGCTGAGGAGCAGTCTCTGAGGCATCTAATTAGGCAGGTGGAAAATGAAATCTGAGCATTATAGAACACAGCAGTTGGTAAGGGCAGCAGTTTGAATGGTGGCATGAGCAAACAGATGTTCCATCATTTGCATAAGTTCCATTCAATTGAAAGCAGTTTAACTCAGGACGCTGACTGCTAGAGTTAATCATATTGAAGAATTCCTGGGGTTAGAATAAATGAAACACCCTAACTAAGGTAGAGGTGAAAAAGGATTTAAAGTAAGTAGTCAAAAAACAAGCAGAAAAGATAACTTTCATGCTGGGAGTGGTGCAGTCCAGTGGTTGTGGGGCTGCAGTTTTCAGTGAAACTTTCTGGAGACTGTGGTGCTGCCCCATCTGCATGCACCTCTCTGAGCTCAGGGCAGAGGTTGCTAGACTCCAGGCCAAGCTGGCCAGGATTCAGCGGACCTGCTCCCCCACCCAGGGACCACTGAGTCCACTACCGCTGCCTCAAAGGGTGCCAGGAAGGACAAGTGGCTGGACTGTGGTGGAATTGGGAAAAGTGAGGGTGGTGTGTCAGAGACTCATTGCCCTACAGTTCCACTACATAGTTCCTATGCTGCTCTGGCAGAGCAGGACTGTCCCATGGAGGCACCCATAGCAATGGCCAGGGAGGATGTGGTGGACCTTCAGAATGGAGTCCCGGGGGGTTGGCAGAGAACCCTAGAGGAGAAGAAAGTAACACCTGGTAGGGGACTCCATAGTGAGGTGGAAAGATTTTTTGGGGGAGGGAGATTAGGTGCCTACCCAATGCCACAGCTTGAAGGAATGGGAAGTGGATCCTGAGGATTGCTAGGGCAGTAGGATGGGAGGGAGAGCTGGATGTCATTGTCCACCTAGTAAGTAAGTAAGAGTTTATTTAATGCACCCCATCCCGGAGGCTCTGAGTGCTGTACAAGTAGGTAGGCACATATATCACAATAAATAAAAATAAAACAAATAAGATAAAACAGTTAAAAATCCAATTTAAATAAGATATTGCAGCAGATTTCTATCTTAACTCTATGTAATCTGTAAACGCTTTCCTAAAAAGATGTACCTTCAGGCCAAGCTTAAAAGGCACTGCTGATGGGGCCCCTTAAAGATTTTGGTAGCAAGTTCCACAATACCAAGCTTGCCACCTCAAATGATCGGTCACCAAAGGACTTAAGGTGGGCCCTGGGAACCACTAGGAGGCTCTCGGTAGAGGAGCAAAGTGAGTGCAACAGACAGGCAGGAGTCAGGAGGTCATTCAGGTAGCCTGGGCCTAATCCATGTAGGGCTTTTTAGGTGAGCAAGCCAACCTTGAAGGTAATTATCCACCTAACCAGCAGCACAGTGCAGTCTGTGGAGAATCAGGGTCACATGATAGGACCTCGGAAGGCCCATCAGTGACCTGGCTGCCATGTTCTGCACCAGCTGCAGTCACTGGAGAACACCCCTCCAGTGATGCCAAGGTACAGAGCGTTGTAGTAACAGCCACAATGTCATTAAAGCATGCACCAGTGAGAGCAGGTCATCAGGCGGAATCAGAGCTTTAATCTGGGCAACATTCCTCAAGTGGCAAAAAACATTCCTGACAAAGGATGACACTTGGGCCTCAAGTGTCAATCTGTCATTGAGAATGATGCCCAAATTTTTCCTCTTGGTGGACACCACCAAGGGACTGGGGCCAAGAAATAATCCTGTTCTATCCCAGCAGTGTCCGTTTTCTGCCAACAATCAGATTCAATCACTAGTACCTTTGTCTTGTTGGGATTGAGTCTTAGCCAGCTAGAGGACACCAGTCCTGGATCTTGGCCAGACATTTGTTTAGCACCTCCACAGTGCCATTTGTCCCGGGTGCAAATGACATGTACTGCGAGGTGTCATCTGCTTAGCAATGAAAACACAATCTGTACTGTCTAATGATCTCACCCAGGGGAAGCATGTACACTGCGAACAATGCAGGTGACAGGATCAAACCCTGGGGAACTCTGCAAGGCAGGGGCTTTGGGCAGGATGAGAAGTCATCAGCACCCTCTGTGTCCTGCCTATGAGGAAGGACTTAAATGAGTTGATGACAGTACTGGTGAGTCCACAGAGCTCCCTAAGGCAATCCAGCAACACAACGTGGTCCACAGTGTCAGATGCTGAGGAGAGATTGAGTAGGATGAGAATTGACCAATCCCCTCCATGCCTCACCCTGAGGAGATCATTTTTGCACTCTGACTAATGCCATTTCAGTGCTATATCTTAACCTAAACCCCTGACTGGAAGGGCTCACAATTGTCATAGGCTGGAAGGTGTGCCTAGAGCTGCAGAGCCACCACTTTCTCAAAAATCTTACCCAGGAATGGGAGATTAGAGATAAGTCTATAATTCACCAAGATGTCAGGGTAGAGAAATGGTTTCTTTAGGAGGGATCTCACCACTACCTCTTTCAAGGCATCAGGAAAACATCCCTCCAAAAGTGAACACTGGATAATCTTGGAGAACGCTGGACCAACGGAGTCAACACATCCCACTAAGATGAGTTGGGCCTGGGTCCATTTCATAATAGGTTGGGCTGCAGTTACAAAATCACCTTGCAAATCACAGCCACCCCAACTGGCCTGAACTTGTTCCAGACACTAGGAGCACCTCTAGACATGCACACGACTCACCAACACAGGGCTGCAATTGCCCCATGGGGAAATCCCAGCCCTGATGAAGGACACCCTGTCAAAGGAAAACAGAGCAAACTCCTTGCACTGAGCGACTGAAGTTGCTTTTCTCAGCTGCAGACAGGCAGGGTAGAGAAACCTGTCTGTAGCACACAAGAGCAGAGCTGATCTGTTTCTCCCTGGGTCTACATGGACCGGTGCAATGGAGTCAAGCACATTGGAAACAGCCCCATTATAGGCTGCAGCCGACTCGCCTGCACCCATTACACATGCAGCACTCACACTAGATAGATCTACAACTGCCATCAGTCCTTGTGGGGATAACCCCTTTACCTAGGGACAAATTACCTGGCTAGGGATGAAGTTAAGACTGTGCAGGAAAGGTTCGGCAAGCTGGGAAGGGGTCTTAGGCAGGTAACACACTCAGTGATCTTTTCTGAGGTATTGCCTGTCTACAACAGGGGGAGGATAGGGTGCGCCATAAAAGGAGCTTCAACCAATGGTTGAAGGAGTGGTGCAGGAAGGGGGGATTCAGTTCCATTGGGGACAGGGGTCCCACCTGGAGGGATAAAGGCCTATACAGGGGAGATGGCCTGCATCCATCTGAGAGGGGAACTAAAGTTATCGGTGAGCGGGGGGGTGGAAGGAAGGAGGGAGACATAAATTGTCCCCGGCCCAAAAGCAGAAGTAGCCAGTAGGGAGAACCCCGAGGAAGAAAAATCCCCAAGGGTACCTGATAAAAAACAACGAAATAGCAGAAATAAAGTGGGAGGAGATGGAGGAAAGGGTGGGTAAGGAGCAAAGAGAAAAGGGGGAATTGAAAAGCAGGATGGCAGCAGGATTTGAAAGTCCATGTGTGCAGCTCCTTGCAGTCTGGAAAATAAACTCCTGGACCTAGTGGCCCTTATGGAAGACAGTGACCTGGACATTATCACCATTACTGAGTCATGGTGCAATGAGAACCATGACTGGGGCATAGCCATACCAGGATATACTTTGTTCAGGAAGGACAGGGTAGGTAAATAAGGGAAGAAGTAGCTTTTTATATGAGGGATAGCATGAAAGCAATGGAGTTACAGGGAACACAGGGAGAGGCAGAGGCACTGTGGGTCACCCTACAGACTGGGAAGGGAGCCACTATTCACACTGGCATGATCTACCGACCTCCAGCACAGGAGGGGGGAGATGGATAAGGTTCTGGTGGAAGCGATCCAAAAGACGGCTAATAAGGGAGAGGTGCTGTTGGTGGTGGTGGATTTCAGTCTGCCAGATGTAGATCAGAACATCCCAGCTGCAGCTTCTGCTAGGAGCAGGGACATACTAGTCTCCCTGCAGGGGGCATTCCTCAGGCAACTAGTAAAAGAGCCCACTCATGAGACAGCAATATTGGACCTTGCCCTCACCAACAGGGAGATTGTTGCAGATATCACGGTGAGTGGCCACCTGGGACCAGTGATCACTGGATGGTGTGGTTCAATATAAGAACCATGGCAGAAGTGAACCACACAAAGGTGAGGGTCCTGGACTTCAGGAAGGTTGATTTTGCAAAGATGGGGGAATGTCTAAGGGATGCCCTGGCGATGGGGGAATTGGGAGGGGTGGAAAAACAGTGGGTGAAAATAAAAGCGGGAATAGGGAAGGCAACAAACCTCTGCATTAGACAGATAAGCATAAGTAAGAGGAAAAGGAGGCCACAGTGGTTCTCAAAATAGTTGGCTGAGAAGGTAAGGGCAAAAAAGTTAGCACTCAGGAGGTCTAATAAAACACAGAGGAGGAGAAACAGTGGGAGGCAGGGAAAGCATTCAGGAGTGCAAAAGTGCAAACTGAGAAGAAAGTAGCCTAGGCAACGAAAAGGGGGAAAAGACATTTTTTCAGGTATGTAAGCTAAAGAAGAAAGATCAAGGGAGAGATTGTAAGGCTAAGGAGGGAAGGGTGTGTGTGTGGAAGGGGACAATGAAAAAGCAGACATCCTGAGAAAATTATTTTATTCAGCGTTCACGGAGGAAAAGGTAGGAGAGGGACCACAGATACGTTTCAGAGCATTAAAGAAAGGGAGGTAGACACTAGTGCATTTACAGAGGAGAGAGTCCTGAAGGCACTCCCAAATCTGAACATGGACAAGGCAATAGAGCCAGACAGGATACATCCAAGAATATTAAGGGAGCTCAGAGAGATGCTGACTGCACCTCTGACAGTCCTGTTCAATCACTTATTGGAGATGGGTGTGGTACCAGAGGACTGGAGGAAGGTGGATGTAATCCCACTTCACAAAAGCGGTAGCAGGGAGGAGGCTATCAGTTATAGGCCAGCCAGCCTGACTTTGGTTGTGAGGAAATTAATGGAATCACTACTGAAGAAAAGGATTGTGGAATATCTTGAATCCAGTGGCTTGCAAGATCCAAGACAGCATGGATTCACTGGGGGGAAGTGATGTCAAACAAATCTGATAGATTTCTTTGTCTGGGTAACCAGAAAAGTAGGTCAGGGTGAAGCAATAGATGTGGCCTACCTAGAGTTCAGTAAGGCCTTCAACTTTGTTCCACATAGGAGACTCATAAATAAGTTGGCCAGCCCAGGAGTGGGGCCAAAGGTGGAGAACCGAGTAAGAAATTGGTTGGATGGTGGTAAATGGTGTCCACTCTGAGGAAGGAATGGTGACCAGCAGGGTGCCACAGGTATCCATCCTGGGACCAGTCCTCTTTAATGTCTTTATTAGTGACACTGCAGTGGGTTAGAAAGGAAGGTATGCCTTTTTGCAGATAAAACTATGATCTGCAATAGAGTAGATACTCCAGGAGGGATGGAAAAGATGAACAGGGCTCTAAGGAAGCTGGAAGAGTAGTCAAGAGTGTGAAAATTAAGTTTCAATGCAAAGAAGTGCAAAATCATGCATTTGGAGCACAGAAACACAGGGGCAGAGTACAAAATAGGGGGAGTGGTACTTGCAACCACCAAACAGGACAGAGACCTGGGGTAATCATATCTGATGACCCAAAGGTGGCCAAACAGTGTGACAAGGTGGTGGGGAGAGCCAGTGGGATGCTAGGGTGTATAGGGAGGGGTATCACTAGCAGAAAGAGAGAGGTGGTGATGCCACTGAATGGATCATTGGTAAGACCTCACCTGGAGTACTGTGTCCAGTTCTGGAGACCACATCTTCGGAAGGACATAGACAGTGGGGAGGCAGCCTAGAGGAGGGCAATTAAAATGGTGCATAGTCTGCATCAAAAGCTCTATGAGGAGAGAGAGCGTCTGAAGGACCTCAGTATGTACACCCTGGAGGAAAGGAGGGAGGGAGGAAATGATTGAGACTTCTAAATACCTCACAGGTATAAACAAGGTTCAGGAGGGAAGCCTTTTTCAGAGAAAAAGATGCTCCAGAAAAAGGGTCATGCTATGAAGCTGGAGGGGGTGGTGGTACCTGGAACAGCCTCCCAACGGAGGTGGTGGGGGAAAAATCTGTAATGAAATTCAAGAAGGCATGGGATAGACATAAGGGAACCTTAGTGGCATGGAAAGTGGGGTATAATGATGTGTATTAGCATACGTGAGTTGCGTATGCTTTGCTACTGCGCATGCGTTAAGCTATTTAAGCCCTTGTTTGGCTGGCAGTAGCCCATGCTTTTGACAGTATTATACCTGTGTTATACAGTACAGTGCTACCCAGTAAACTAACCAGAGCACTCCACTTACTTGTCTGTATGATTATTATATTATGTCAGAATGGAACGCCTACAGCATCCCACCGTTCTCAGTCCACATGGAAACATCACTGAGAACTGGAGAAGATTTAACAACAATTCAAGATTTTCTTGGTTGCCAGTGGAATTGCTGAGAAGTCCCAGAAGATCCAGGCTATGACCCTATTGCATGTGTCAGGCCCTGCTGCGTTGGACGTGTACAACACTTTCATATGGGAAAGGGAGGAAGATAAGGAGAAAGTGGACAAAATTATGGGGCAATTTGAGAGGTACTGTAACCCAAGAAAGAATGTGACTTATGAGACTTATGAGTTATGAGAGACACCCGTTCAATATTAGGAGCCAGAATCCGGGTGAGTCCATTGGTTTATATGTAACTGAACTGAGGCTAAAAGCTAAATCCTGTGAATCTGGAGACTTAACAGAATCATTGATTAGAGATAGATTGTATGTGGCGTACAGAGAAAGCATGTGAGACACAGACTGTTGAAAGAAGTGACCTTCATGCTAGACAAAGCCATATATATATGTATGTGTGTATATATATATATATATATATATATATATATATATATATACACACACACACACATATACAAAGCTGCCGAACTGAGTGAAACATAAATTAAGTGTTAAAGTGAAAATATTCAGGAAGAAAGATCAGTGCAAGTAGCAGCTGTATAAGAGGACAGAGCTAAAACAGGCACCAATGTGAGTAAAGGGAGTTATGTACTGTACCTTGAGTGAATAAAGTCAAATGTGAGAAGTGTGGGACTGAGCATGAGATAAATGCCCAGCATATGGACAGTTTTGTAGACTGTACAACAGAAAAATCATTTTGCTAGAGTATGTCATGTGGGCAAACACAGTGAGATACATGTTGTTAGAGAAGAAGATGTCTAGGAGAATGAAAGTGCTATTAGTGTTGAGATTGTGACTACCTAAAAGCGAGAGACGGAGTGGAAAAGAAACCTGCACATAAATGGGAAAAATCTGATATTAAAACTAAACACTTGAGCACAATGTAATGTGATACCTTTCCAGATGTATAAAACACTGTCTAAGGAAGCCTTTCAAAGTTCAACGGCCAGATTAGTTTCCTATTCTAGGCATAAACTTGATGTGAAAGGCAAAGTGTTGTTGTCATGCTTTGGAAATGAAGCTCATAAAGAAGCTATTTTCAGTAAATGCTGCAAGTGAGAGGGCAGGGGAACCACGGAAGAAATATTGGCTGAATTTTTCTGATGTATTAGAGGAATTGGGATGCTTAGAGGGCGAGCCCTACATTGAGACAGACACAGACAAGTCAGTTAGCCCTGTGAGTCGCCCTACTAGAAAAATACCTTTTGCATTACAAGATAAGGTGAAAACAGAACTAGAAAACATGGGCAGAATGGGGTTTATAGAAAAAGTGGAGAAACCCACAAGCTGGGTCAACTCGATGGTGGTTGTAGAAAAAACAAAGTAAGAATTTGCATGGACCACAGAGATCTTATTAGAGCACCCAGACATACCAGATGGTAATATGGCCCACAAGTACCCAAGTTCCATTTATACTCCATCTCCACCAAAGACACTATCACCTAAGTTAGGTGAGTGCTCAGCAAAACCAGAATGGGGGGCTGACACTGTAGAGATGAAGCTAGTGGTCATCATGCTTGAGGAGGTGGCTCTCCCTCTTAACAAAAATATTCAACATCTTGATCAGATTCTTGCAATTCCCTCAACTGTGGAAAACCACCCTCGTAACACCAGTGCACAAGGCAGGAGATCAAACTATGGTCTCAAACTTTAGACCTATATCAATCTTCTCTCCACTATCTAAAGCACTCGACAGGATGGTCTCTGACCAATTTGTGGCCTACCTCGGCCAGTATAACCTCCTATGTGCCGTACAGCATGGCTTCCACAAGCTGCACAGCACTACAATGGCCCTGGCAGAATGTACTAACTTTCTCTATGAGTCTCTGGATAAAGGCCATCTGGTGGGCTCTGTCTTCATTGACTTGACCAAGGCCTTTGACTTGGTCAATCACTCACTTTTACTCACTTAACTGTGTACAATTGGTCTTTTTGCCGATACCGTCCAATGGTTTAGCAGCTACCTCACGGAACGATCTCAACAAGTCAGGATCAAAGAAACCTACTCAGACTCCAGACAAGTCACTGTTGAGGTGACACAGGGCTCTGTGCTAGGTCCTCTCCTCTTTAGCCCATTCATCAACACTCTCCCAACAGCTTACCCCACCACATCAATACTACTCTCTGCAGATGATGCAGTCATCAGTGCTAGTGGATCCATCCAAGGGTTCCTCACACAAAACCTACAACAGAACTTTGTATTACTTTAGCAGTGGTTCATACGGAACAAACTGGTACTAAACTACAAAAAGACAAAGACAATGCTTTTCACCAGTGCACAGAAAAGGAACAAGGTCACTCATTAGCCATCCTCAACGAGAAGGGGCAGCCCTAGAACAAGTCAAAACATTTACGTACCTAGTCATCACGATAGATCAATAGCTCACCTTCTCACACCACATAGACCAGCTGGTTTGCAATATCAATAGGAAACTCTGGGTGCTCTATAGGCTGAGACATAACCTTACCACTGAAGCCAAAAGAGTGGCGCTCACTAGCTCCATCCTCCCCATCACTGATTACGGCATCCTGGTATATGGGGCAGCCCCTGAAACAGTCTTAAACAGGGTCAAGATCATGTTGAACAAAGCATGTCACTGTGCCACCGGAGCTGCCCAAACCATGCACACCTATACTCTCTAAACCCTCACCAACTGGCTGCCCCTTTCCAACAGGATAAAGTATCAAACCTGTCTGATGGGAGCAAAAGCACTCCTGGGCCTCACCTCCCCTAGGATACAAAAACTCCTTACCCCCTCCCAAAACACTTATGCCACTAGGAGCTCATCCCATGGCACCCTCTCTGACCCACTCTGCAGAACTAACCTGGCCAAACATTTTTTCATGACAAGGGCCCCTCAGTGGCTAAAAGATCTGGGTATGCCACTTCAACAGATTTCAAAAATTGGACAATTCAAAAAAGTACTACTGAAGACACTCACACCAGGCCCAGGTAGCTGTTGCTAGCAACTGTACCTCCCGTCCTGGTCTAATACTCTCATCCATCATGCAGCTCCTGTTATTTCCCCTTGACTAACTGTGTATAGGGCTGCTATGCATTTCCTTGTATATGATGACAAAGTCTTCATTGGTTGCCTCTTTATTTTGCCTGTTTTGTCTATTGTAAGCTGACCTCAATATTTACCTATATGTTCTGATTACTTGTGCCACTTTGTAAAATGACATGGAATGTTTGTAAATGAGCATTTATGCTCAAAGGTATATATCCCATTGCTTTAAATAAATAAAACATAAATAAATAAAAGATAGCATCACCCAATGAAGACAGTTGAAGAAGTTGCAGCTAAGCTAGCAGGGGCTAAGATTTTCACAGTGTTAGATGCTGGACATGCCTTTTGGCAGCTTAAACTGGATGGGCCCAGTTCTGATTTAGTGACTTTTAATACACCCTTTGGGCAGTACAAATTCAAGCATCTACCCTTTGGGATCTGCTCAGCACCAGAGGTCTTTCAAAAGAAAATTCCACATATTTTTGAAGGGCTCGAGGGCACTGAAGTTATTATTGATGACATGCTGGTGTGGGGAGCAAACGTACAAGAGCACAATGAAAGGTGAAGAGATGTTTTCAAAAGAGCCAGAGATAAGCATTTGTCTTTAAACCTGAAAAAATCCAAAATCAGAATGTCAGAGGTCCAGTGTATTGGGTATAAGTTAAGTGAGGATGGGCTGTTGGCAGACCCCAAGAAGATAAAAGCAATTATCCAGACCCGTTCCCCAAAATAAAACTGATTTACAGAGATTTATGGGCACGGTAAACTACCTAGCAAAACTGATCCCAAACCTATCATCTATAAATAAAACCACTGAGAGAGCTGCTGGAGAAAGAGATAGCATGGCACTGGGATGGTCACCACCAGCAGGCATTTCAAAAATTAAAAACAGTTTTCACAAACTCCCCTGTTCTAGCATAACTATGACCTGAAAAACTGTTGAATTTGTCTGTAGATGCATCTTCAGAGGGGCTGGTTGCATACGTGTTGCAGAAGGACAGGCCTGCTGCTTTTGCTTCTAAATCTCTTAACAAGGCTGAGGGAAATTATATACAAATTGAGAAAGAAACACTAACCATTGAGTTTGACTGCCCAAAATTCCACCAATATATTTATGGCAGATAAGGGGTGCATGTTGAATCTGATCACAAGCCCTTAGAGGGCCTTTTCAAGAAACCACTGGCCACAGCCCCACCAAGAATCCAACGCATGATGTTAAAACTACAAAGGTATGATTTGAGAGTACAGTACAAAGTGGGCAAAGAACTTCACGTAGCAGACACCCTTGAGTAGGGCCATTGGAGAAAATTCTGTGCCAGAGACTGAGTTAGACAAGTATGAGATTCATACAGCGAACTACATGCCTACCAGTGAT
This sequence comes from Neoceratodus forsteri, assembly GCA_016271365.2. Lineage (NCBI taxonomy): Eukaryota > Metazoa > Chordata > Ceratodontiformes > Ceratodontidae > Neoceratodus > Neoceratodus forsteri. The sequence goes on from CM028132.1 coordinate 460,152,736, forward strand.
GAGAAACTACAATTATTTCAGCAAGAAACCAACGGAAATTCAGCTTTGGTCAAATTGAGAGACACTGTTTTGAATGGGTGGCCCCATGAGAAAGCATCGGTGCATCCTGAGATAAGGCAGTACTGACTGTTCAGAGATGAAATCTCAATAGAAAATGGACTTTTCCTAAAGAGAGAGAGACTGACAGTATTCACATCATTGAGAACAGATATGCTAGCCAGATTACACAGCAGCCACTTGGGCATTGAAAAAATGCAAGCACAGGGCCAGAGATCTCTAATTCTGGTCAGGGATCAATAGTCAAATTAGTGACATGATAGCAAAGTGTGATGTTTGCAACCAATACAGGAACGCACAATCTAGAGAACCACTGCAGCCACATGAGATACCAGATAGAGCTTGGCAAAAAGTTGGGGCTGACCTATTTGAATTTGAGAGAGAAAATTATCTAGTAATGGTTGATTATTACTCTAAATTCATTGAGATTTCGAGGTTGCAAAACACAAGTGAAACGGTGATTAACTACATTAAATTAAATCACAATGGGCAAGACATGGTATTCCAGAAATACTTGTGGTGGATAATTTGCCTGTACTGAGTTCAGAGACTTTCAAACAAAATATGAGTTCAAATATGTGACATCTTCACTAAGATTATCCGCAGAGTAATGGGATGATAGAGTGAGCCATTCAGACTGTGAAGAGACTGTTTAAGAAAGCACAAAGAGACCACAAAGACCCATATTTACACTCTTAGAGCTGAGAAATACACCATTGGATGGGGCTGGGATTGCCAGCACAGCTACTTATGGGCAGAAAAAACAGAACTTTCATGCCTACCAGAGCTGAACTGCACAAACCAAAAATACCAGAAGTCAATGTGCAAGCTACACTGTAAGAAAGTCAAGAAAAACAGCAATCATATTACAATTTGCATGCCAGAATGCTCCCAGCTTTGCAGCCAGGACAGCCTGTTTATTTGCGAACACCTGAGAATACCTGGACTCCTGCAATTGTTGAGAGTCATGCTGAACAGCCATGATCCTATATGGTCCAAGCCAATGGTTAATTATACCAGAGAAACAGAAGAGATCTTTTGCTGACCTCAGACCCACGCTGATCCTCCTGGCCACAAGAATTGTGGGCCTGAAGAGAAGGAGCGAGCAGGATAACATTATAGAAGATGGCATGATCCCAGAGGTCCCTATAATGGAGGACCCACCACAAGTGAATCCTAGGCAGCCACAGAGTGAGCCTGTGGGGCCAGCCCCACCCCCAGAGCAGTTGGATCCAATTATCCACCACTAGCACCAGTCCTTGAATTAGCTGGGTCAGTGGGAGGGAGACCCGAAGGCCAGCCTGGCACCATGATTACATAGACTCGCCAAAAATTTGAACTGCACATAACCTTAATAAACTTGTATGTTGGTGGGGGGGGGGTTCAGCTTGAGAAGGGAGATGTAGTGATGTGTATTAGCATATGTGAGTTGCGTATCCTGTGCTACTGCGCATGAGTTAAGCTATCTGCATAAGCCCTTGTTTTTTCTGGGCAGTAGCCTGCGTTTTTGCCAGTGTTAAACCTGTGTTATACAGTACAGTGCTACCCAATAAACTAATCAGAGCACTCCACTTGCTTGTGTGCATGATTATTACAGTGAGGAAGCTGGAAATCAAGTAGGTCTGCAGTGTTACAGTAGGTATTGAAAATGAGAAGACCAGGTGGGACAAGCGGTCCTTATCTGCCATCAAATTCCATGTTTCTGTGTTACCTGCTGTACCACTTGGGACAAACTCTCCTCCACTGTAGACTGCTTTTCCAGCTCTGATCAGCCCATCAAAACAGCCTGCCTCGCATCCTAGAAATGTGTTAGGGTCTCAGTCACTTTATCCTCAACTGCATCAAGACTATAGGGACATTTCAAAAATATATATATATCATCATCATCTATAGAAATTGTCAATGGAATGGAGACAATGCATTTAACAATACATAATTACATAAGTAAATGTTTGTTTCCATATTATTCTGAGAGTGGCAGTCACAGGCAAGAGTCTCTTTGATTTCATATTAGCTTCTTCAGATTATATCAACAATTCTTCCCTTTATGTATACATTTTTCAAATAAAAAAGTTTTAAGAACTAAAACATTTAACTACAATGACATAGTAAAGCCACATTTCCAGAAATTGCACTTAAAGAGAAAACTCCCCTTATTAAGCTAAACATTACCTTGGACATTTTCTGTGACACCTCCAGTCTATCTGTCTTTGTCCTCCTCAGCAGAGCTTTGGAAAGTTAACACTTTCCTGCATTGCTCACCATTTTATCAGTGCCAGGTGACTCAACTTCACAGATGGATTCTGTTGTTGCTGTGACTTTATGAGATCTGATGCTACAATGTGCACACCCCAGTGCTCTACAGCACCTTGCTGCTGCTGACACTGTGAACTGTACCTCAGACATTAAAGAGTAGGATAACTGTACAGCCCAGTAGAAGATATCTAGACATTAGTGTAAAACTAACGGCCTGTTTAGTAAAACAACACCTGTTAAAGAGGGACTGCAGCCAACATTTCTGGCATCAATACATTCAGAATTTGTATCAGCATGTCTAAGTTACTTTGTTTAAAAGTTACAAGTCATGTTGTAACCCTCAATTCGCTCCCTGTTCAAACAAAATCTGGCCAGAGCCGATCGGGCTGCAGGCAAGGAATTTGGTATAAAAATATTGAAAATCACCAGAGTTATGAGCCTTCACTAGCAAAATGTAGCGTAGGCTCCTAAATTTGTTGTTTTGTAATATTTGTACACAAAATTTTCAACATAGCCTTGTTATGACCCTGCCTCATGAAGAAGGGCTGAGCAAATTTTCAAATCCTGCCCAAAAGAAGATTTCATGCAGGGACCACAAAATCAACTTTTGGGATGCACAAAAAACATTTTGGGCAGGAATTGAAAAATGAAAGCTGTCACACTCATGAGGTACTGTAAAAACATGGCTATGTTGTGAATTTGGGGGAGAAATAACGAAAATTTCCAAAGTTACAAGTCTGCTTTTACAAAATTCAACATAAGCTCATAACTTTGTTGTCTTTTAATATTTTTACACCAAATTTTCAACATAGCCTTCTTATGATCCCATATCATGAACAATGGCAGAGAAAATGTTCAAATTCTGCCCAAAAGGTGATTTCATGCAGGGACTGCAAAATCAATTTTTCGGGATGTAAAAAAAAAACATTTTGGCCAGAATTTGAAAAATGACAGCTGTCACATTCATGAGGTGCTGTAAAGTTATGTCTGTGTCGTAAATTTGGGGTAACAATATAGAAAACTACCAAAGTTATGAGCCTGCATTCTCAAAATTTAACCTAGGCTCACAACTTTAATGTTTTTTAATATTTTTACACCAAATCTTCAAAATAGCTTTCTTATGACCGCACCTCATGAACAATGGCAGAAAACATTTTTAAATCCTGTCTGAAAAGTGATTTTTGTGCAGGGACCACAAAATCACCTTTGGGGACAGATCTGCCTAATGACGGTTCAATTGTTCATGAGGTAGGGTCCCAAAGAAGGCATGTTGAAATTTTGGGCCAAAAATATGCAAAACTGCCCAGGTTATGCCACTAAGTTCAAAACCCCATTGAAATACAATGAACAGCATACCTATTTCTTCAGTTCGCAGTCTGGCTTTGAAGAGTGAAGACCTGTCTGTGGTCCAGAGAGGATTACGGCATTGGACTCCTGATTGGTAAGGAAGGGCTTGGGAGGTGGGGTGGGGGCTGCTGAGTGGGAGGGTCAAGTGGGTGCAGTTATAGCTGCAAAAGACATCAATGGACCATTTTCTTTTTACAGGGTTTAAATAAAAAAAAATGCACAGAGGATTCCTCAACATGACACTGGGGGACTGGGCACCCCAGTGTCACTGCTATGTTTCTGGGGGTGAGTGGGTGCTGAGAGGGAAGGTCAGGTGGGGGTATATCAGCATATTTAAAAAAGCAGAAGAAGAAGAAGAAATGACCATGCATGCACAGTAGCGCTGTGGGGAAAAGAAAAACAGGAGGATTCCTCAGTGGGACACTGGGGGATTAGGCACCCCCAGTGTCACTGTTATGCTTCTGGGGGGGGATGTTGACAGGGAGGAGAAGGTGGGGGGGATATCTAAGTGCTACTTTCTTGCCAACAGCAGGTGGAGTGCTTCACCACAGTTGCAGAGGCGACTGTGTTGACACTTCAACATGTTGTTCATTTGCAAAGAATGCAAGGAATGCAGAGTCCTTTTTGAAAGCAATAGGTCTGCAGGGCTCCACCCGCTGCAGCCCAAAAAAAAAAAAACACAGTTTCAGAGAGGAGCTACTGAGGATGTTATGACCTGAATTTGCAATCTAGTCCTCCCAGCAAGCTACCTTATATGACTTCTTTCTCATGTGTTACTTATAACTGCAGTTGTAATCATCTAAAAAAGGAAAACTGACAATGGGTGGGTCAGTGCATGCACTTCCATAATGTGTAGATGCAAGGTACAGTACTTCAGAATGTGACAGGAGATTGGAATGCCATGGCAAACATGGCTTTAGAATGACAAAATTGTGTGCAATTTGAAAAATACTGCAGGTATGAGATTTCAAAATGTCACCAGGTTGCAATTGTGAAATGCAGCAATGACACAGTCTCAGAAAGTAGCTGAGTCACATACTTTTGGAATGTGGCAGGGATGCTAAAATTCATAATGTTGTCGTGTCATATAGTGTATTTTAAAATGTGGCATAGATGCACAATTTTGAAATGTAGGGGACACATAATTGTGGAAGGTGGCAGGGATATATAATTTCATAATGTGTCATGGATGCATCAATTTGGCATTTGGTGGTGACGCACAATTTAAAAATGTGGTTGGGATGCTTGATTTCAGAGTGCAGTGGCAGCATGCAATTTCACAACGTGGTCTGGACACAGAATGTGCCAGTGATGCAATTCCAGAATGTGGTAGTCGCATGCATTTCAGAATGAAGCAGAGATGCATAATTTTGGAATGGAACTTGGACATGCAATATCAGAATTATTTATTTAAAAGTTGATAACCGGGAAAGGCACACTGAGCCATGGCTCCTTTCTGGGTGTGACCCAGGGAAGGGTAAGGGAACAAGATACAATGTTTCACAGAATACTGTCTTCCACAAAACACAGAGTTACACAGAAGTACACAGAATTACAGATTTACACAGTAATACAGAGTTACACATCATTGAGCATTGATACAGCTGAGTGAGCAGTAAATAGAATTTCACTGACAATGGAACAGGACAGATGATACAGCAGTTCAATGGATGTAGAAGCAATTTGTGTGGAGCAGGCTAGATGATGGTAGTGCTTCGGTAAGGAGGTTTCCACTCGAGGTAAGAGCTGACACTGGTGCGAAGACCGGGGTGGGGTGGGGTGAGGGAGAGGAAAGGGAAGGAACCCCCGGTGGTAAAGGGGGAGGTGACAGAGGCAGGAAGGGGGGGAGGAGGAGGAGTCTGAAGTAGTTTTTGATAGATGCTGCTGTTGGCAGACCACGCACAGCAAGGAGGAGTGAATTCCACCAGCCGGAAAGTCAGTAGGCGAAGTCTTGCTTCCCTGCAAGTGAGTGAGGGGTACTAAAGTGAAGGACCATGGGTCCCAGGAGTGCAAGGCATAGCCAGAGTAGGGGCCGGGGGCCAGTAGGGAAGAGAGGTTGGAGGGGAGAGTATTAAACCATAATTTGGTGATAAAGGCTGTGCAGTGAGCGAGCCAGTGATTTTCTAGGAAAGGGAAGGAGGCCGTGTGGCAGTGAAACTCATTTTCAGAATGTCGTGGGGATGCACAGTTTTTTCATATGGTGGGGATTTACATTTTCAGACTTCTGGCCATGACAGGCAATTTCGGAATGTGGAAGTTTATACTCAATTTCGGAATGTGGCAGGAAGCAACAATTTTAGAATTTTGTGGTGACACACGATTTCAGAATGGGGCAGTGATGCACAACTTTGGAATGTGGTGATGATGCACAATTTTGGAATGTGGTAATGACGAACAATTTTGGAATGTGACAGTAATGCACCATTTGAGAATGTGGTGGTGACACACAATTTCAGAATGTGGTGGTGACACACAGTTTCAGACTGGTGGTGAAACACAATTTCAGAATGTGGGAGTGACGCACAACTTCGGAATGTGGTGATGACACAATTTCAGAATGTGATGATGATGAACAATTTCAGAATGTGGCAGTGACACACAGTTTTGGAATGTGGCAGTGATGCACAGGTTTGGAATGTGGCAGTAACACACAGCTTCGAAATGTGGTGGTGACGCACAGTTTCTGAATGTGGCAGTGACACACAATTGTGGAATGTGGTGGTGATGCACAATTTTGGTATGTGCCAGTGATTCACAATTTCAGAATGTAGCAGTGATGCACAATTTTGGAATGTGGTGTTGATGAACAATTTTGGAACATGGCACTCATGCGCAGTTTTGGAATGTGGCGGTGATGCAGAGGTTTGGAATGTGGTGGTGATACACAGGTTTGGAATGTGGTGGTGATACACAGGTTTAGAATGTGGCAGTGATGTACAGGTCCAGAATGCGGTGGGCAGTGGCACATGGGTTCGGAAGGTAGTGGCGGTGCACAGCTTCAGAATGTGGCAGTGGCACACAGTTTCGGAATGTAACGGTGACATTCATTTTCAGAATGTGGCAGTGACGCTCAGTTTTGAAATGTGGCAGTGACAATTTGGGAATGTGGCACTGAAACACAACTTCGAAATGTGGCAGGGATGTTCAGTTTGGGAATGTGGCAGGGATGCATAATTTTAGAATGTGACTGGGAAGCACAATGTTGGAATGTGGTGAGGATGTGATCCAGAATTTTAAATATGGTAGGTACATACAATTCTGGAATGTGGCAGGACAAGCAATTTCAGAATAATATGGTGTGTCCTGCCACATTCTAACAATGTACATCCCCAATAAATTCCTCAATGTGTGTCCCTGTCACATTCCAAGATTCAATGTCCCACCACATTTTGAAATGGCACATTTCTTCCAAATTCTGAGACTGCATGTCCCCTCCAACATTTTAAAACTGTGCACCATCTTGACTATCTACTGTATACCATGGTTCAGCGCCATATTCCCAAACCACCTCCTGATATGTTCTAAAGTACAGTAGCATGCATCTGAACATTTGGGAAATGCAAACACTGCAGCCAACCCTAAGTCAGTTTTTTTTAATGATTACTACAGCTACAGTTTCTTAAACTTTGGAGAAACAGGTCCTAAAAGATTACCGACAGGGATGACTAGATTGTGAGTTCAGATTATGACATCATCAGAGACTCTTCACTGAAACTGGCTTTTTTGAATAGGTAGTGAAATCAGGTTACAAAATAGCTCATAATTTTAAAATGAAGTAACGTAGGAACCTAATTTTTGGTATGAGTATTTATTTGGGGGGGGGGAGGGAGTATGCTTATTCTAATTCTGCAATGTAGCACTTTTGGCCAGACTCCCTCTTTAAAATATAATTTTATTATGGACCTCTGTCAGGTTGGCGTACCTTGAAGTGGTGCAGAGGCTGAGCAATTTATGCTATTGTAACTCTGAGCTGGCAGTTTTCCTGCTCATGTAGCAACTATTCCTTAAAGAAGTTCTGGCAGTACACTGTATAATATTTATACCTTTTTTATCATAGAATCATAGAAATCTGTTGGTAGAAAAGGACCCTCCTGGCCCATCAAGTCTGCCCCTTAACCCCCCCCTTACTCACCCCCCAAGTCCAGATACTTCCCTCTCTGTCCCATGTCCAACCCTTTATATCTGTCCCATGTCCACTTGAAACCCTCCACAGTTTTGGCTCCCACCACCTCCTATGGCAATCTGTTCCAGGGTCCACCACCCTCTTGGTGAAGTAGTGCCCTCTCACATTACTCCTAAATCTTCCTCCCTCTAATCTCTGACTATGACCCCTTGTTCTGTTGCATAGTTTCCTTGTGAATAAGCTTCCCTTTCCCACCTTATTTATCCATTTCATGTACTTAAACATCTCTATCATGTCCCCCCACTCCCTCCTAGTCCCCAGTGGGTACAGGTCCAGCTTCTCCAACCTTTCCTCATAGGGCTTCCAATGCATGCCGTGCACCATCTTAGTTGCCCTTCTCTGAACCCTCTCCATCCCCGTCTATATCCTTTGCCTGGTGTAGCCTCCAGAACTGGACCCCATACTCCAGGTGAGGTCTCACCATGGACTTATAAAGGGGCATTAACACCTCCCTCCTATTACTTATTATACCTCTCCCTATGCATGCCAACATTCTATTTGCCTTGCCGACTGCTTTCCTACATTGATTTCCCACCTTAAGGTTATCTGAAATTATAATTCCCAGATTCTTCTCCTGCTCTGCTGCCTTTAATTCCTTCCCTCCCAGTATGTAACTGGTGTGTGGGTTCTTATTCCCCATGTGCATTACCGTACACTTTTTTGCATTAAACTTCAGCTGCCATGTATCTGACCACCTCTCCAGGATCTTCAGGTCCTGGCTCATTACCTCTACCCCTCCCAGCATGTCCACCTGATGCAGATCTTCATATTATCTGCAAACAGGCACACCTTCCACTCCAGTCCTTCTGCTGTATCACTGACATAGATGTTAAAAAGGATCTGCCCCAACACTGATCCCTGGGGCACCCAGCTTGTCACCCTTTCCTCCCTAGAATGCACCCCATTTACCACCACTGTCTGGCTTCTGTCCCTCAGTCAGTTCTCCATCCACCTTGTTATTTTTGGTCCCACCCCTAAGCTTCCTAACTTACTTACCAGTCTTCTGTGGGGGATGGAGTTAAAGGCCTTCCTGATGTCCAGATAGGCCAGGTCCACCATCCCCCCCCGATCCACCTTCCTGGTCACCCAATTGAAGAATTTGATGAGGTTTGCCTGGCACAATCCCCCTTTGGTAAAGCCATGCTGCCTATTGTCCTGCAGTCCTTTATCTGCAAGGTAACTGACCATCTTTTCCTTCAAGAGCACCTCCATTACCTTGCACACCACTGAGATGAGGCTGACTGGACAGGAGTTTTCTGCATCTTCCTGCTGCCTCTTTTGTGGAGCAGCACCATGTCTGCCCTCTTCCAGTCCCTAGGCACCCACCCCGTGTCCAGGGACAGGTTGAACAGTCTCGCCAAAGGTGCTGCCAGCTCCTCCCTTAATTCCAGGAGTACCCTAGGATGGAGGGTGTCTGGACCCATAACCTTATCCACCCTCAACCTTCCCAGCTCCTCCCTTATCCTCCCATCACTGAACAGGCTAAGATCCACACCTGTGTCTTCCCTTCCCCTCCAACTTAACTCCAGTCCTCTTCCTTCCCCCTCTATCATGAAGACTGAGCAGAAATACTTATTCAGCACCTCTTCCTTCTTGAAATCCTCTTCCACCTGTATTTCCCCTTCCCCCTTTAGTCTATCTATCTTGTGCTTGGCCTTTTTCCGCTCCCTAACATACCTAAAAAAGATTTATCACCCCTTTTGGCATTTCTAGCAAGCCTCTCCCCTGTACCACCTTTTGCCCTTCTAATCTTCTGCCTTGTGACCCTCAGCTTCTCTCTGTAGATCTCCCTGTCTTCTTTCCTCTGGGCCCCTTGTATGTTTTGAATGCCCTTTTTTTCTTCCAATAGCCCTCGGCACCTCCCTGTTGAACCATTGCAGCCTCTTCATTTTTTGCTTTTACTAACCTTCCTGATGCAGATTTCTGTGGCCTTCAGTAACCCTCCCTTAACTGATTCCCATAACTCTTCCATGTCCTCAATTAGCTCCTTTCCCTCCATTACCTTCCTGAATATCCCCCTCATTCTGATGAAATCTGCCCTCCTGAAGTCCAGAACCTTTGTGTAAGAATGGTACGCTTCCTTCCCTGTCCTTACCCTGAATTTCACTGTATTGTGGTCACTTGCCCCAAAGCTGTCCCTCACTACCCCCCCTTCCACACTTTCCCCATTAGTGAGGACCATGTCTAGTATGTTACCACCCCTGGTGGGCTCCCTTACCAGCTTTTGCAGGAAAGCTCCCTGGAGGGACTCAAGGATCTCTCTGCTCCTGGCTGACCTTGCCAACAGTATTTCCCAGTCAGTCTTGGGGAGATTAAGGTCTCCCATCAACAGAAATTCTCCCCTGTGTGCCATCCTCTGAACCCCCTGCATCAGCTGTCTGCCTACCTCCTCACTCTGCATCGGAAGTCTGTAGATCACACCAAACCTCAGAGATACCCCAGACTGCTTATCCAGCATGACCCACAGGTCCTCCACCTCACCCTGTTCCTCCTGCCCTTCTGCCACCCTGATGTCATCCTTGACATACAATGGTACCCTCTTTCTTCCAGACCTGTCCTTCCTAAAAAGTCTGTAACCTGGGATACCACTTCCCATGTCTGCTTGCTGCTCCGACCACCAGGTCTCCGTTACGGCCTCCATGCCCAGGCTCTCATCCACCGTTATGGACTCTAATTCTACCATCTTGTTCCCCAAACTCCTGGTATTTGCACACAGTCTCTTCCACCAAATCCCCTCCTCCATCTTATCAATGCTTGCTTACCCTAACCACCCCCTCATGTGGGGAAGTGCTAGCTAGGCTATCCCCTTTTCCTGTAACCCTATCCCCTTTCCTAGCCTCGTGCTCCCCCTACCAGTTTAACCTCCCACTCAAGACCTTATCAATGTAACTTTGTAACCCCCCCTCAGAACCCTTGCCCCCCTCTCGCTGAGATGTAGCCTGTCCTTCCAATATAGATACTCATCCTCCCATGTGTCCCCCACCCACCTATACAGGTGAACCCTTTTATAATTGACTGTAGAGATTTGTACATAGTATGCCAAACCTTTTTAATGTAAATTATTGAGAGAGCTACACTAAACAGGGTAAACAGTAATAGTCCCTAATTTCTTTTTCAGATTTCTCAAGCCCAGCTTTTTTACAGTAAAATTTGTCTTTAAAGCAAATGTCTGTTAATAAATCTGCAGAAAATGCATTCCAAGTTAACTGACTTAAATCTGCAGGAGTCTGTTAGTGGAATTTATGTACATTATTCTATTTAGTATCCATTGGAAAGGACAAGATTGTATTTTGGCCCCAAGAAAGTTGCCAGCCAGTCCCTTCCACTCTGCTGTTTGCCAATTCCAGATGCATCATGATATCTCATCAGGGACAGCATGGGGGCATGAACTAGACAAGTCTAGGTTGTCATTTTTACTTGGAATTGTAGAGACAGCAGGAGGCTATACACCCATATAAACTGTCCTCTTCAATGGTAGTTGTCATCAAGTCCCTCCAATGCTAAATATTTGTCCAACCTATTCTTGAAGATGTTCAAGTTATCACTATCCAGCACCTCAGACAGTCAACTATGCCATATATACACTGTTCTCTGAGTAAAATACCTTTTGTGTTTTTCTGTTTTAAAATTTGCTGTCTGTATTTGCTTCTTATAACTCTTAAATTATGAAATGGTCTATATTTAAGATTCATTCCCTGAATTAAATCCATATTATTTACTATTTTGTACATTAGCAAAAAGTCCCCTCTAATGCACCTATTATGTAGTGTAGTAATTTGTATTTTAATTTTCCTTTACTTTTTTTAACATCAGAAAATCTTTTGGGCCTTGTAAGTTGAGCAGTAATTTTAATTTGAGCCAAAGATATCCTAACACAAAAAAAAGCAAAAAAAAATGTCTCCATAGATGCCCCCGTGCTCTCCCTGGTAGGATCTCATGACACCTCTGAATACGGGGATGGAGTTGGCAAACGTGGACTGAGTATAAAAATACAGGGCTACCTCTGCTACTCACCATCAAAGATAAAAATATTATTTTTTCTTGAATGTCTATTTTTTAAAACTGTTTGGCACGATCCTATATAGCTTAAAAGACATCCTACTTGGCAAGTGTGTGAAAGAAAACATTTTAGGGAAGATAGCGGTGCAACAAAGCAAAAGCAAACACTAGCCCTTTCAAATGGAAATACTACTACTCGACTCGAGCAGATGTAAAGGAATTTCCTTGGATAATCTATAAAAATTAAGCCATTTCCTTGGAGTAATGTTTTTTTGTACTGTTACTGTTCACTTCTACTTGCATTGCGTGCCCTAGGAGTGCGTCCCATTCATTTAACACATGCAGGTGAAAACATGTCTCTACTGCTGTCCTTTATTGTTCTGTGCCCCTTAGTCATTGAGTAGCCCTCTAGTTCAACTGCCGCGAGCAGGAGCACTAACACATGTGTACTGTACAATAAGTAAACATCACAAAAAAACGTGGTCACCACGTTCTGCAAACTGCCAGGGTATTGCACAAACACAAACCAGATCCTTGTCTTCTGGTGAAGCAACAGCATTACAACATTTAGCAAAGATTCAGTTCAAAACCCAAACATGCATAAATAATAGAAATTTTTTTTTTCCACACAATGTTCTGAGCTTGTCTTTCAACTTTTAATGATGTATGCCACATTATTACCCTTGGACAGAGTTACATATTTAAAAAGTTTGCATCCCACATTTCAGTGAAGAAAAGGTACGGAGGTATGTGAATAAGCAAAAGTGATACTATTCATAGAATCCCTCTCAGCACTGATTTAATTTAACTGCAGGCTGATATGGGGGAAAATAAGTCCTTAAAAGGGCTTACAAATAAAAAAAATGTGGCAAAAAGTGATACTGCGCTCTTATTTATTCAAGTGTACACAACACTTTAAAATGACTAGATTTTTATGCGGTACCTGGGAAGTACTTATTGAGGTAAGAAAAAAACAAGCATTTGTCAATGCCAAATGTTTGCTTGCTGGCATTGGCATTGGTAGTGTAGAAGTTACAGAGCTGCATAATAGGAGTGGCAGTGAAGTATTGAACTGAAGCCAGCCCCACCACCATCCTGCAGAGAGTGACAGGCATTGGGGTGTGCCTTTGGGTCGTCAGGCATAACGGCCATGCCATTTCACCACACCCTACCCTGCAGACACTGACAAGTGTCACGGTGTGCCTTGGGGTCTTTGGCCCTTATGCACACCCCATTGCATCAGGAAATACAGTGAGATGGGTGTGGAATAGAAGAATAGGGTGAACTTTGGGGCCGAAGAGTCCAAGGCATACCTCGTTGCGTCTCACTGGCTGCAGGGTGTGGAATGGTATGAGCATTACAGGCAAGAATCCCAAGTCACACCCCTGATGCCTGTCATTCTCTGCAGGGCGGGGCGTTATGGTTGGAAACCCTAACACCTCAGGCACTCGTTGGTATTTTCACTCCAAATTTTCAACATGTTTTTTTTTGTGACCCCCATCTCATGAACAGTGGCAATATGAGTTTGTTAGCGGAAAGCTGCTTATGCACAGCGACTACAGCATTTAGCAACACAGGTGCAAAAACACATTCCGAACAGGATGTGAAAAATGACAGTTGTACTGTTCATGGGAGGTGTCAAAAATGGCAATGTTGCAAATCTGCAGTAAAAAATATTAAAAACTGGTGAAGTCCACGGCGTGCATAGAAACTGTACAGCACACCCAATGTAATTAGTTTGGGATTTTTACAGCAGATTGTCAACACAGGCATTTTGGGACCTCTGATCATGAACAGTGTCACTGTGATTTTCTTTATCTGTCCCGAACAATGATTTCCCACAGCGACCACGCATCTCTGTGCTGAAAGTGTGAAAACACATTTCGACCATGTTGTGAAAAATGACAGCTGTACTGATCATAAGGAAGTGTGGAAAATGCCACTGGTGAAAATCTGGGCTGAAAATATTACAAAGTCATGAACTTACGAGGGTGGGTGGAAACTGCACAATGCTCACTCATAACACAGTCATTTTATGGACTTTTGTTACCAAATTTTCAACATAGCCATTTTAAGACCTCTGCTCATGAACAATGTAACTGTGATTTTCTTAATCTGTCCCAAACATTGCTTTCGCACACCGACTGCACCATTGTGCACCACATGTGCGGAAACACATTTGGGGTGACATGTGGAAAAAGGCAGCTGTACTGTTCATAAGGAAGTGTAATAAAATGGCAATATGGAAAATCTGGAGTGAAAATATTGAAAATTCGCAAACTTACGGAGGCGAGAACCGGCGCGAACGCAGCGCCGTGAAACAGCAGTCATTTTAGAATTTTTCACCAGATTTCAACATAGCCATTTTAAGACCTCTGCTCATTAACAGTGTCACTGTGATTTTCTTAATGTGTCCCATACATTGATTTGCACACCGACTGCGCTATTGTGCGCTACATTGGCGGAAACACATTTTGGGCAAGATGTGAAAAATGACAGCTGTACTGCTCATAAGGAGGTGTAGTAAAATGGCAATGTTGAAAATATGGAGTGAAAATATTGAAAATTCCCGAACTTACGAGCGTGCGTGGGAACTGCATAGCACACACTCGTAAAACAGTCAGTTTTAGGAATTTTTCCACCAAATTTTCAACATAGGCTTTTTGAGAGCCCACCTTATGAACAGTGGCAGTGTCATTTCATTACTAAGTCCCGAAAGGTGATTTTGCGCAGTGACTGCGAAATCACCCTTTGGGCCCAATTAACACCATGACAGTGAGAGCATTCATGAGAAGGGGTCCCAAAAACCCCATGTTGAAAATTTGGTGCAAAAATTCCAAAAAATGCCTGAGATATGCAGTAAAGTTGAAAAAACCCTATCTATCCCATTATACAGCTTACCGGCATTTCCTCAGTTCGCGGTCGGCTTTGAAGAGTGCAGACATGTTCCCGGTCCACCGAAGATCGTTGTCCCAAGTTCCGGAGGTAAGTATGCGGTGAGGGTGTGGAAGGTGGGGTGCGCAGTGGGTGGGCGCGGTGGGGGCAGAGACTGCGAGGGACCGTTTTTCAGTTTCAGTTTTTTTTTTTAAATGACGATGCGGGACAGTTGCCACGCTGGGGTGGGCTCCCAGCATGGCACAAGGATGGCTGGTGGGGCGGGGGGCATGGAGCTGACGGGGGATTGGGAACCCCCGTTGGCGATAGCATATGTTGCCACGCTGGGGTGGGCTCCCAGCATGGCACCCTGTATTCTGGGTGTGTGTGTGTGGAACCAGTGGAGCTGACGGGGGATTGGGCACCCCCGTCAGCTATATGATGTGTGGCCACGCTGGGGTGGGCACCCAGCGTGGCATATGGAACACTGTTTTGGGAGGGGCGCGCAGCACAGCTGACGGGGGATTGGGCACCCTTGTCGGCTACACAGTGTGTGTGTGTGGGGGAGGGGCGAGCATGCAGTATGCGTGCGTGTGTGTGTGTGTATGTAGGGGAGGCGCGCATGAGCAGGCGATATCTTATCACTGCTCACTGAATTGTAGATCCCCCTTTCAACTGTACGCCACTTCATTTTGGAGCTGTCATAGACAGCTCGAGCAGGCATTGGAGAACTGCAGCCGCACCTGCAAACACACTGACAGAATTGGAAGAGGGCTGCCACACTTCCGAAAACTTGGATGATGGCACTATGTTTCTTGCACATGCGTGCAAGCAAACATAATGAAAGGCTGTAACAGCAGTTGAATGCTAGAGAGAATTCTTTTATAATTCCCAAGTTGCAGTCATCTGCTTTTTATGTTTTAATGTTTCTGCTCTTACTTTGATAAGCACGTCCCAGGTAACATCAGAAAAAATCCATTGCTCATTTCTAGTTTAAATCAGGGACACTTGTCAGCATTGAAAATTATTTCTTTCTGCTTTTGTTTTACTCTTTTCAAAGATCAGCTTCTCACACTGCTTTTCTGTCATTTCCTCATGTATGCCATGGTATCGTTATTTATTCTATTATGTATATGTCATCCAGCTGTGGACTATCGGACTCTGTCTTAGGACATAAAAATAGACATGGTGACTAGTCACATGCTATTTTCCCATCTATATTAGAAGTAATTGCAGTTACATTGAGGACAGAACAGGCCCATGTCCTTCAGGCCAGGGACATACTTAAGCAATAAGGCACAACAGGGTGTGGGTTATTGGGGGTTTACCCACGCCTTGTGTGGTGTGTCACGAGGTGCAGCTGAGTGACTTGAACACACAAGAAGAGGGTAAATCCCCAATAACTCACACCCTGGAGTGCCTTATTGCGATTATACAATGGACCCATGTGTAAAATGTGTTCAATTATGTTGTTTGATAAATGCATTTCCTCAGCCGTGGGTAATGCAGTATTAACCCATGGTCATGTGACATGTTTTGACCAATGAGGTTATAGGATTTTCACACACCATTGTATAATAACATTTAAAGAGTAGCAACTCTCACACAGGGCTAGTTAATGTCATGGGGACTGTAGTGAGCACTGGTGATGGAAAAATCTTAATCATAACAATTAGCAATTATCAAATGTCTGAAAAAAGGCAATCCTGACTGGCAAGTAATAGGTCACACCTGTTGCCTGCTAAGCCAAAACTCTGTGCAATGGATGCACCCTCTGAAATGGGGTCTTCTCTCACTAAATGACTTTACTCAAACAAGGGAAGCAGAGAAGAAGAGTCATCACTGTGTGAACCAGACAGGCTCAAAGCAGAGTCTGGATACTTTGGGTTACTGTCCACTTGACCTTGAGGAGTCAGAGCTCAGACAACCATTTGAAAGGACCAAATGCTGGGTCATCAGATACAAAGTATTTTTATTAGTTACAAAAGAAACAAAAGCAGGGGAGACGGTGTCCCACTGACTGCCAAACATTTTTGAGATGTGTGTCTCTTTCTCAAGGCATGCTTTTATGTTTCTTTTGTAACTAATAAAAGTACTGTTTATCTGATGACCCAGCATTTGGTCCTTTCAAGTGGTTGTCTGAGCTTCGATGCCTCAAGTTCAATTGTGTGCTCAGAATACATCTGGGAGCTTGGCTTTCCAACTGATAGCTGCCTCAAGAAAGTAAACAGCCTTAGGTTAATGCCCCCCATGGCAGCAACCTGCAGCGCATAGTAGCAGAGCCCGCACAGCCAAGCTCAACCCCATCCGCATTGTTACATCCTGTAGTGCAGAAGCAGAGCCATGCAGCCAGTCTCAAAGCTCCCTCCTGTGGCAGCAACCTGAAGTGCACAAGCAGAGCCAGACAGCCAATCTCAAAGCCTGCTTTCTCCTGGTAGCAAGCTGCAGTTCATAAGCAGAGCCCAGACAGCCCATCCCAAAGCCTCCTTCTCCCAGACAACAATTTGAAGTGCACAAACAGAGCCCAGATAACCAAGCTTAAAGCCCCCCTCACATAAGCAATCTGTAATGCACAACCAGAGCTTAGACAGGTAAGCTGAAAGCTCCCACCCATGGCAGCAAACTGGAAGCAGAACCTTGACAGCTAATCTCATAGCTTACTTTCCCTTGGTAGCAACCTACAGTCCACAAGTCAAGCTCAAACACTCAAGCTCAGTCCCTCCCCTCACCCACAGAAGCAACCTGCAATGCATAAGCAGAAGCTGAACAGGCAAGTTCAACGTCCCCCATGGCAGCAACCTGTAGTGTTGAAGCTCAGGCTGGACAACCAAGAAAAAAGCCTTCCCATCAGCAACCTGCAGTGCGAAAGCAAAGCATGAACATCCAAGCTCAAAGCCCCCCCCCAGCTGTAGAGCAGAAACAGAGACTGGAGAGCTAAGCTCATAGTCCCCCCCCCACACACACACAGGGCAACAACCAAGCCTGATCAGCCAAGTTCAAACCACCCCAGGCGCAACCTGCAGTGCACTAGCACAGTCCAGACATTCACACTCAAAGCCCCTCCCCACTAAAACATCCACATTAAAAGCCCCTTCTCCTCAGCAGCAACCTGCAGTGCACAAGCAATCAAATCCCCCTTTCCCAAAATTCCCTGTCAGACCAGCAACATCTTCTCCTTAGTAGCTGAGCCTGAATATACTATATTAAAAAAAATTGCACTCGCTTTTGCTTTTAAGCACCCTGGTCTCTCTCTCTGGCCAGTCTAGTTTTTCATTTTTAGCCCTTGGGTCTTTCTACTGCTCCAACCTGTACTCCATAAATGTATGCAAACATTGTATGTATGTATAGCTGCTACCTGTTAGTCCCGAGCGCTTGCTTTTAGCTGTCTGCTCCAAATTGTTAACCAAGTAATTCCTTCTTTACTGTGTAAACTGTCAACTGTTATTATGTTATATGATAACCTGCATGTTATCCTCCCTTTGTACCCTGCCCCCCAGGCCACACCGGAAGACGAGCATCGTTTTTGCTCAGTGTGTCTTCCTGGTGAATCAATTCAATAAATAAATAAAACAAGCAGAGACAACTAAGCAAAATGCTCCTCCCCTCCATAGCAACAAGCAACCAAGCACAGACAGCATAAGCTCGAATCCTCATTTGTAGTAACCTGCAATGTACACAAGCATAGCCCAGACAGCCAAGATAAAACCCCTCCACTCACAGCTGCAACTAAGCATGAACAGCTAAGCCCCCCTATGGCAGCAACTGGCAATGCAGAAGCAGAGCCCACACTGCCAAGCTCAGCACTCCCCCATGGCAGCAACCTACAATGCACACAACAAAGCCTGGAGAGCCATGTCCGAAACTGCCCGTTGGTGTTTGTTTTAATAAAATGCAGTTGCAAACTTACACACAGTTGTTCTACGCCAACTTGTAAGAGTTCCTAATGCCTCCCATCCCTGCCATCCCAGCTCCCAAAAAAAGGCCTACAGTACCTTTGACTCCTCAGCTTTGCCTCAGTCAGTTGGTGAAAAATTCACAGCGATCTGTGTGAAAAATTGTGCACGAGCCCTTTGGATCCTTGTTTCTGATCTTGTTTTTTTTTTCTTTTTTTCCAATTGTTTAGCTAGGTGAGACACACTAAGCTGAAAGCTTGTTTACAGGTGCAACCTGGGAGCACAGAGAAGTTAAATGACTTGCTCAGGGTCACACATTATGTAAGTGGGGGCTGTGGAATTCAAACCCAGGTCTCCAGATTTGCAGCTCAGAGCCTTAAACCACTGCACTATACTGCCTCCCTTAGGGTGATGGGTCTGGTGGTTCTTTACTCCCGCCCTGCAGTCACTCCTTTGGTCTAACTTTTGCTGCCACACCCTTAATCCAAGACTGCACTGCCTTGCTTAAGTTGCTTGCCACTGGCTGCAGGTCTTCAAATCAACTGCTCCTGTCTACTGCCACTGGGTAGGTTAGACATTTACTCCTTGGGTCCACAGTAGCACAGGGTGGGTCCTCCACTTCTGGGGTCAAATAAGTTGTCAGTGCCACTGGATGGCTGCTCTACTCCAGTCCTTGGGTCATCGTCCTCCTTTGCCTGCTCTTTCCACACCAATGGAATACTCAAACTGCTGCCACAGATATATGTTCACTGGCTGAGACTGTAAAGCAGCGCTTGATTTTGCTGCCATTTTTGCATGCCATTTTGAAACCCACACTAGCCAATGCCATGGAGCACAGTAGCTAGCCAGCATCTGGATACATCAGTGAACCAATCAGAGGTGTAATTCTGATGTTGGGATAAGAGGTAAGCAATAGGAGAGAAGAACTGGCATCCAGTCATGGGATGCTTACATTCCGTTTGCTCTCACATGTCTGCTTCACCCCTGCTGCTTTGCCATTGTCCCTCCTAAGATATTAGGTTCCTTTGTCTCTAAACAATGAGCAAGCATGGCCACAGGGTCTTACACATGGTGCTTGCAATTCATACACAAAAGTAACTTATGCTGCCTTTGACCACCCAACATTATAGACTTCTTTGTGTTGCCCCTCATTCAGCTCAGCAATATGAAAGCAAATTGCAGTGCTGTACTCTGCCTATGTATGCAATGCCAGTGGCTGTGATGGGTTGGGGGCAGAGATCAATTGGGACATACAGTATTTAAGGCTTTAAATTTGGTATGTAGGGGAGTAGATTGGACCTATTCACACCTGATGCAGACCAGTTTACATTGAAGTTGCTAGGAGAACGTGATCACAAGAAACCAAGGTTGAGGCATCCAGCACCTTTAAGATTAACCAAGAAATATAATCAGTTGATTTGTCTTACAGTAGATCCTGGTGATAAATATAGGAGCAGAATGGGTGTGAGACAGCTTTTCAGTTAGGAGCTCAAGGCGCTTTGGGACAGGCTCCTGGAGAAAAGGGGAGAAATTGAAGGACCGGTAACATAAATAAGTATTGCTTCCATGTTTGGATCTGTCCTGCCTGTGAGTTGTGAAGCCAGGCAGGTCAATATGGGAGGAGATTGTTTTAGCAGATCGCCAAATCTCAGTAAGACTTAAGATATCAGGGTTGTTGTGCTGCATCCAGACCCTGATCAGGTTAAATTTGGGGAGGAGGCTCTGAACCTTCGTGTGAAAGAAACAGAGCCCTGTGAGTAGTTCAGAAAGCCCAGGGCCAGACAGGACCGGAGGAAGGGGCCTGAGTTTGTCTCAGTATCTCCTCCAAGTAGCAGAAGTAACAGTAGCAGAGTTAGACTTGTAAGAAGGGAGGCTAAGGTAGTCATAACAATTGAGTGCAGTATGATCTTAGAATGCAGTATGTGCACCTGTTAGCTGGGTAGGTCATGGTGCCACAGTATATGGCAGCAGTGAATGATAAATATGAAGCAATCAGTGAATCAGGCAAATAAAACTTTCAATGAATAAAGAACTGAGTCAAGTACCCTTAACAGTGGTGCAAGTGGTAGACAAGAAGTACAGGAACTCAGGCAATGGCAATTGTGAAATGCAGAATGAAGAGCCTCAATCTGAAGGGTAGCTGTGTCAAGACATGTCTATCTGTTTAGACACTAGTAGATTCGGTTACAGATATTGAAGTATTTCTAGGTAAATAGCATTGTTGTACAAGTCAAATGTTGTTATGGAAACCCTGATTTCAAGTTACAGGCCCAGAAACTGTCATTATGTTGCAGATTAAGAATTTCAGTTTCAGTTTCAGTGTCAGTGGGAAGAAGTACAGGAACTCTGTTACTGCTGCAAAAAAAGTACAGGAACCGAGTTCCTGTGCATTCCTGTTCACTTTCATCACTGACCCTTAAGGTCACATTTTAAGCTCAGTATTATTAATCAGATTGGGATGTGTGAGGAAGTGACCGTTGACAGACTGCCAGACAAATCCACCTGTAGCAATAGCAGGTGGGCGCTCACAGAATTTATGCAGGATGCAACAACACCTGCTAGTCTTTCCTGAATTAATATTAGCTCAGTAGATATGTGTCCAACAGGGAGAGCTAGTTGGAGAAAAGAAAAGAGCAAAAGGGGCAGCATAAGCTGACAGCACTCACCAGCTGATGTCCCCTGTATAATGTCCTTGTGCTCCTGCCCTTGTGCTATAGCCCCTTACACTCTAGACTACACCTGAATGGAATTTAAAAGGCAATGGGACAGTCCCTCCTTCAGTGAGGTAGCCTAATTGGCTGCCTGCTCCCATGGTGGAGTGGTGTGTAGTTCAGAAATGGTGTCTGGAGAGGGAGCCTTTTCCCTGAAGGCAAACATTTCAACACTGCTGCAGAGTGATGTCATTTTCTACTGTGAGTCCAAACTTTGGCCCAACAGCTTCTGCCCTATTAAGGCAGGTGATCAAAGTCCTAAAGTTGTCCCTCCTTCAGTGCAGCAGACTGACTGGCTGCACACTCCCAACACTGGAGTGGTCCAAAGTTCAGAAATGTTGGCTGGGGAAAGAGTCCTGTCCTTGCAGGATCCTTCACAGCCCCACTGCAGGTTGATGGCAGCTCCAGCCCTGCAACTCCAATCTTTGTTTTGACTGGCCCAATGACTTCTTGCCCACTGAGGCAGAGGATCAAAGTCCTGGAGTGGTCCCTAATTCAGTGCAGCAGCCCAAGTGACCATATACTTCCAGCACTGGAGTGGCACAAAGTTCTGAAATATTGGCTGAGGAGAGAGTCCATTCCCTGCAGGATCCTTCATGACCCCACTGCAGAGTAATGATGGCTCCTGCCACAAGCTTAAACATGGAATTACTGCCCAATAGCTTCAATTGCTAACTTAAGAGCTGTCCCTTTACTCCTAAGGCAGTTTTCCAATGTGTTTACAAAGGTGAAATATAGCAGAAAAGCAGTCAGTTAGAGCAATTTGCATGCCAATGTAGAGACCGAAGAGTCAGTTTGCAGAGAAAACAGTATATGGGATCTGTAATACAACACTAGGAGAAAAGAAATAAGCAAATAGTTAAATGTCTGTGTGTAACCCCCCTGCAAATGGGGGTTCCCAGAAGTCTACCAGGAGCTTGCAGGAATGCTCCAAGCCTTGAGGTGTTTGGCATCTAAGCTGTTTAAATGTGGTTCCAAGTGAGTGCTATTTGATCCTCCAGGTACTGTCTCTTTAAGAGCTGTCTGCTTTGCAGTCTTAATTAATTTATAAGGGGGATTGTGTGTTTCAATGCCCGAGTCCCGCCCGGGCTGCTGTCAACTCACTCCGTTTCTGCCGTCGCTAAGTGTGCAGAGGGAGCTCTTTCAAAAGGCGTAACAATCTGCCAGGAATTGTTTGGAGTAATAATGAAAATACAGTTTGTCTAACCTGCTTTTCTTTGCAGTCTGAACTGTTTTTGCCCAGCCCTCCATTCTGGTTTTGAACTGCTGAACTGGACCAATCAGTGTGGGGGGACCTTTAAAATGGAGCCTGCTGCTGGCAAATCAGAACTTGGACTCTCATTGTGGAGCCAGCCACCTATGTACTGTATGGCCAGTGCCTCTGGGAAATGTAGTTTGGACCTTGGCCCCTTTTTGCACCAACAGAGGGAGCCCTATGGTGAGTGACAGCCAAACCAGCCAACCGAACTGGGAAGAACTCAAAGGGAATGCCCTGCTCTGTTACTGGAAAGCTCAGATCAGTAGTGACATTGAAGAGAGAAGGAGCCCTGCTTCTTATGCAGTGTGCAGTTCACGCGGGAAGCTCGTGGAAGGCCCTGAAGTTGGCCTGCAGCCGTTTGTAAGTGCCAGTTCGGACTGAATCCGAGTTTTGAAGAGAAGGAAGCAGTGTGTAGAACCAGGCTTGCTCGTAGAAGACTGAATATTTGCTGAAGTGTGATTGGCCTGTCGGGGACTGCTGATGTTGTGTGTGCTCCCAGATAATTTGCAAGTATTTGCAATCAGGATCGAGAAGCAGCTGCCTGGTATAGTACTTTCCTTTTGCATATAAAAGTGCGTAGTGCTTGTGGGGGATCGCAGTGTTATTTCACCCTTTTCTGTGAGCTGTGTGCAAAAGCTGGAAGCAGATCCTAGCTTGAGTCAGACTAAATCCACTTGCTATCAACTGCAGTTGTGTCCAACCACAAGGACCCTGTCTCTATACCTTGTTTTTCTGGCAATCCAACTAGAACATCCTCCATCCAGCTTTCAGCTTTGGTGTTGTGAGTACAGATCTGGGTATCTCTCTGCAGCCTTTTATTGATTACAAGTGTCTATCTGATTATTGCTGTTTCATTTCTTCATGAACTAAGCCCCAGGGCTCCGGATTACAATTTGTGAGTGCATGGTGTTTTTTTCCATCAAAGGGCCCCAACCAGTTGCACCAACCCTGGCTAGCCCCCACCATTCTGGGTACCCAGAGAGTGACATTTTGGACCTTATATGCATGCACAGCACTGTGATTTGAATATTTCAAAACCAAATCAACCTGATTGCTCCCTCCTTGTTACTGTCCCCTCTAATAAATCAGATTTGTTGTTATTGAACTATATGCTGTCTGTGGTGTCAGTATATATAGAAAAAGCATTGCATTGTGTTTGTGTATATTGCCTAACCTTGTTTTACAGGGGGATCCTCAGAGACATGCTGCCAGACATCAGTCCTGAGGGTAAGTGTTACTGTATGTGTAAGAAGTATGCATTTGTGGGGTGTTGGGAAGGTAACTTCCTTGTACTGTGTGGGCCACTAGTGGGATCAAAGGGTGGTCACAGTGTCCCAGAGGGCTGTGCTCAAGTTAGTTTAACCACTATCAACCCTGACCTCTGGGTAGAGGCACCTGCCATAGAATCTAGGCCCCTCAACTTGTCAGTAGCCAAACAGGCAGGGGTAGTAGCCCCTGGGATAGCGCCATCTGGGGGTTACATCTTGGAGGCTCACTGCTGGGATTTTGCATCCTCTAGTGGCCACATTTACGAATTACTGGTAAAAATAAATGGATATCCCAACAGAAGTGGCTGTACGCCAGTTGGTGAGGTGGTGTACTGGGCAGGAGATCGACCCCCAAAATGCTATACTTATCTTGGCTATCCCGCTGGGTACCAGTATGGACACTGTAGAGGGGGTACTTTCCAAGGTCGAATGTTTACGAAATCCTGTGGTGGTGGGGAGACAGGCTAATCTGATCGCCCAAACTTTCATGGCCCTAATAGAGTGTAAGGACCCTGTAGACAGTTCTAAAGTGCCACAGACTATTACCTCAGGGGAAGCCCTCACTGCCTGGAGAGTGATAACTAAAGGCAGTAAAGACCCCAAGGAGAATGAGCCTCCCCCACTATCTGAAACTTTTGAGGAGAAATTTGCTAAATTGTTGCTGGAGGAAGGGAAAACTGTGGAGGATTTAAAGAAACTATTATTGCCACCTGGGAACGTTCCTTACCCAACACCCTTTCCCCCTCCAGTACCCGTTATTGCCCCGCCTTCTGTGCCAGTGCTAGCCCCTATGTCTGAACCTGCCATTAGTCACGACTCTTACCGCAGGTTGAGAATTTTCTCCGGCACCCTTCCCACCCCATCCCACAAGGGGAGGATGATTAGGAGACCTGGATAGACTATGTTGCCCCTCAAATGTTGGAATGGCAATGCTCGGAAGCAGAAAAGTGAAAGAGGTTGAGTGAGAGCCTCTGAGGTCCTGCCTTGGCTACCATCCACGCCAAATAGGCTAGTAACCCTGAAGCGACTGCACAGGACTATCTTGAGGCCTTGGAGAATGTGTATTGGAGCCCGGATTCAGATGAGGACTTGTGGTGGAGGGTGAGAAATACCCAGCAGCACCCTGGGGAATTGTTGTCTGTGTATGTGCCTCGACTTGAAAAGTTGCTGCAAGAGTGTCTCAGAAAGGGTAGTTTGTCAGCAACTTCATTGGACAGAACCAGGCTGGACCAAATCCTTAAATCTGCCCCCTTTACTGAATTGTTGTTGCTTCAGTTGCACCTGGCTAACCGATTGGACTCGCCCCCCTCCTATGATGAGCTGATGAGAGAAATTCAGGGGGCTGAGAAAAGGCAACCCCATGGGGAAACCGCACCAATAGTTGCTGCTACTACACGAGTGATTGAGGGTGATCTGCCAAGTGAGGCTCAGGGACAAAGATTGGCAGCTAGTGAGTGCTCTGGGAGGGAGAAGGATTTCCCGCCCTGGGCCCAGTTTTTGAAAGATGAACTACTGAAAGAGGTCCGAGAGTTGAAGGTAGATGCCCTGGCAAGGACTTCCCCTGTGGGACCTGATTTTAATTCTGCTCAGGCTGTGACTGCTATGGGGGTAGGGGTGCCCCCTCAAGCATCCTATAACGAGAATAGCTCCCAGGCTGAACTTAAAGAATTGACTGCTGCCCTAAAAGAACCATTGAGACATGTTACACCCCTTCCACAGTTGCCAGTACATAATGGACCCCCATCCATTGCTAAAGCTTCAGCTCCTCAGGCCATGTTCTTTCCCAGGATGAACCAAGAGCCTATCATGTGTCACAACTGTGGAAAAGATGGTCATATGAAGAGGGAATGCCGGTCCCAGAAAGATTTAGAGAGAGTGGTGAGCTGGCTACAAGGAGAGCTTCGGAGAACAAATCAGTGATTAAGAGGTGCACTAAATGACTACAGTGAAGGTCCCAGAAATGCTAACTCACATCCCTGTGTGGCTAGATTGTCTGCCCAGGCCCTTGCTACCGCCTCTCCAGACTGGTCCAGAACCGTGGGTCCCTCCATCGAGACCACGGTAAAGGTGAATGGAGTGTCTACAAGAGCTGTATTAGATAGTGGCTCCCAAGTGACAATTATGTTCCAGGATTGGTATCAGAAGCATTTGTCTGATGTGATCCTGCAACCATTGGAAGAACTGCATGTCTGGGGTCTAAGTGAGAAGGCCTACTCCTACTCTGGCTATATCTGGATTTGGTTGTCTTTCCCCACCTCTGTGGCTGGAGTGGCAGAGCAAGTGGAGACTCTGGCCCTAGTGTGTCCCCCTACTGGACTGTATGATGGGGTCCCTCTACTAATTGGGACGAATGCGCATATGTTTGGGTGACTGGTGCAGTTGTGTTTTGAAAAACAGGGGTCAAGGACTGGTAGAGCTTTAAGAATTTCGGCCTTGATCAAGAAGGCCTATAAGGCACAGAGAGATGCTGAAAAAGTGGAACCAGAGGAACCGGTTGGAACTGTCTGGAAGAAGGATCCTGAGTCTTTGATCCTGGCGCCAAATGCTCAGTGTACCTCACAGGGGGAAGTCCGTATCAGAAAGGATGTCAAGAATACAATCCTCATGCTGGATGCACCAGGTGAAGGAAAATTGCCAGAAGGACTGCTGGTCAAGCCAAGTATTTTGCCTGCCAGAGTCCATGCTTATGCCAGATGGGCAATGATCCAAGTTCATAATGTGTCTGATAGAGATATTCGAGTAACTAGAGGTTGTACCCTGGCTAATGTACTTTGTGCAGATACTGCAGTGCTACCCAGTAACAAGTGTTTGGGAGAAAATGACAGAGTTACACCCAACTTGTTTGATTTTAGGGACTCCCCATTGCCAGTCGAATGGAAGATGAGAATCAGTAGAAAGTTTGCCCAGAGGGACCAGGTGTTTTCTTTAAAGGAATGGGACGTAGGATGTGTGCAAAGGGCTGAGCACCACATCCGGCTGCATGATGAAAGGCCATTTCATGAGAGGTCTCGACACTTGGTCCCTGCTGACATAGATGATGTGAGATGGCATCTGCAAGAGATGCTTGCTGCTGGTGTAATACAAGAATCCAGAAGCCCATATGCTTCACCTATTGGAGTAGTGAGAAGAAAGAATGGGACAGTAAGGATGTGCGTGGATTATCGCACCTTGAACCGACGGACTATCCCTGATTAGTATATAATGCCCTGCATCCAGCATGCTTTAGACTGCCTGACTGGTAGCAAGTGGTTATCCGTGCTGGATCTTCGCAGTGGGTACTACCAGGTCCCGATGGCCCCAGAAGACAGTGAGAAGACAGCCTTTATCTGTCTTCTTGGCTTCTATGAATTCATGAGGATGCCTCAAGGGATTTCAGGTGCCTCAGCCACTTTTCAATGACTGATGGAGCGTGCAGTGGGGGCATGAACTTATTAGAGTGCCTGGTATACCTAGATGATGTTATTGTGTTTGCCAGCTCACTGGAGGAACATGGAAGCAGATTATTCAAGGTGTTGGACCGACTGGAAGACTTTGGCCTTAAACAATCCATCGATAAATGTCAGTTCTTCCAAACCTCTGTAATGTATGTGGGACATATAGTGTCCACCGAGGGAATAGAAACAGACCCGAGTAAAGTTGAGGCCCTGACGACTTGGCCAGAGCTCTACAATCTAAAAGAACTGCAAAGATTCCTGGGATTCTGTGGCTACTATCGCTGTTTAATCAAGGACTATTCAAGAGTGATTCGTCCTTTACTTAATCTCACTCAAGTTTACCCTCCTACCCACAAAAAATACAAGAGGTCGGCTTCCCTGAAGACTGAGAGGGTGTATTTCTGTCCCAAGGAAGATTTTGGGGCCCAATGGACTCCTGATTGTGAGGCTCCTTTTCATGAGATTATATATCAACTTACCCACGCCCCTGTCTTGGCCTATGCAGATCCAGCAAAACCCTATGTCCTACACACTGATGCTAGCTTGCAAGGGTTGGGAGCTATGTTGTACCAGGAACACGAGAATGGCCTGAGACCAGTGGCCTTTGCTAGCAGAAGCCTGACCCCATCTGAAAAGAACTATCCTGTGCATAAGTTAGAGTTCCTAGCTTTGAAGTGGGCCATTGTTGACCAATTCCACGAGTACTTGTATGGGGCTAAGATACTGGTAAAAACTGACAACAGTCCTCTGACCTATGTGCAGACTTCAGCCAAGTTGGATGCCACTGGCCATAGGTGGCTTTCTGCATTATCTACATATGACTATGCTGTTGAATACAGAGCAGGCCTAAACCACATAGATGCTGATGCTCTCTCCCAGAGGTCTGCTTCCCAAAATGAGTGGGTCAGACTGTCAGAACCTGATATTCGAGCACTCAGCCAGAAGTTTGACAGAGAGGAACAAGTGGCCATGGACACAGTGGACTGTCTGGTGGATTGTTTGGGGCCTTCTGAAAATTGCATACTTGCTGCTTATTGCCACTTCTCTGCATTAGACATTGGTGCTTTGCCTCAGCTAGACCATGACAGTCTTCAGCAGGCTCAATCCCAAGATCCTATGATTAAACCAGCTTTAGAAGCCCTCTACGCAGGGAAAGATGTGTCCAAGTTACACTCCACTGATTTGAGAACTGCATTGTTATACAAGGAAGGTCCTAAGTTGAAATTGATTAATAGACTGTTATACAGAGAAACAGTAGACAGAGGGGGACAAATAGATAAACAACAGCTAGTTTTGCCCACTGCCTTTCGAGACTTAGTGCTGAGGTTCCTACACAACCACATGGGGCACCTTGGTATAGACAGAACACTTGACTTGGCGAGATCCAGATTCTATTGGCCTAAGATGGGGGCTGATGTTGAACAACACATTAGAACTTGTAGTCACTGCTTACAGAGGAAAGCTTTGCCCCAGAGGGCTGCCCCCCTTGTTACCATCACCACCAGTGCCCCCATGGAGCTGGTCTGTATTGACTTTCTGAGTTTGGAGCCATATCAAAGAAATATTATTAATGTGCTGCTGGTTACTGACCATTTTACAAGATATGCCCAAGCTTTCCCCACCAAGAACCAGAAGGCATCTACTGTGGCAAAAGTACTTGTTGAAAACTGTTTTGTTCACTATGGGGCTCCACAGAGAATCCATTCTGATCAAGGGAGAGACTTTGAGAGTCGTTTGATCAAAGAGATGCTTTCTCTGTGGGGAGTGCGAAAGTTCAGAACCACCCCTTACCACCCCTAAGGGGACCCACAGCCTGAACATTTTAACCGCACTCTGTTAGATATGCTGGGCACCTTCCACCCAAAGGACAAGCCTAGATGAAGCCAACAAATTAGCACCTTGGTACATGCCTACGACTGCACCAAAAGTGATGCCACTGGGTTCTCCCCCTACCGCCTGATGTTTGGAAGAGAAGCCTGACTACCAGTAGATGTATGTTTTGGAGTTTCTCCTGATGGGGTTTGAGCTGACAACTATTTACAGTATGTAAAAAAGTTAAATGCCCAGCTAAATCATGCATGCCAACTGGCTCAAACCATGGCTGCCAAAAGAAATCTGGGCAATAAAGAAAGGTATGATAAAAAAGTGAAAGCACAGGAACTCCAGGAGGGAGATCGGGTATTGCTAAGAAACCTGGGACTGCATGGCAAACACAAGATTGCTGACAGGTGGCACCATCTCCCTCACATTGTAGTGGCCAAACTAGATGATCTGCCTACGTACAAAGTAAGGCCTGAGAATAATTTAAAAGATGTTAAAACAATGCATAGAAAACATTTACTGCCCATTGGACAAATCTTGATTGAGTCTGAGCCCCCAGAAAGTGCTCCCTCTGGACCAGTGACCCGAGCTGCTACTAAGCAAAAGCAAAGAAAGTCTGCACCTACAGATGCTGAGTTAAAATGTTCTCCACAACAAGTCCCAGTTGAACATGACTGTCAGTCCATGTCAGAGGAAAGTGAGTGCAACTTTGGGTACTACCCCTCTTATGAACTGAGCCAATTGTTTCAAGGCAGACCTCTAGTCAACTATGGAGATGAAGCTGGGCCTTCGGGACTGTCTAAGCCCCCAGCTTTGTCCCTGGAGCCAATGCTCTCAGAAAGTGAAGTGCAGAGTATCAAGTCAGATGACATGGAATCACTGTGTATGGTTGAACTGTATGAGCTTTCAGAGGAGGAAAATGATGAACTGGGACAGATTGATGTTATACTAGAACAAGAAGAGTATGTTGAGTGCCCTGATGGTTCACTGCCAGTGTCAGAAAACTCCCCATCTGAGACAAGTGTTGTGGACTCAGAGATTGCAACTCCTGGAGCTGAAAGTGCCCCCAGTTCTATTCTCTCTACCCCAATGGCAACTCCCCCCTGGCCAGTAAAGACAGTGATGAAAGCGAGCCTAAAAGTGCAGAGACTGTAACAGTTCCCCCTAGAAAGACTGGTCAAGCTGTGAAGCCTGTGATGCGCTTAAGCTATGATTCTCCTGGAAGATCTGTCAACTTGCCTCTTAATGTGGTCCATAAGGGAGTGTATGTGTCCCCGAGCTCATTGCCCAAACTGAGCATAAGTGCTAACTCCAAGTTATTGGTCTTGCCCTCTAAGTATGGTGCCCCTGCCCCATCCAGCCCCAAGGTAGTTGATAGGGAAGGGCCCCATTTCTTCAGGTTTCATGTACAGGAAGTAATGCCCTGATTTCAGAATGTTTGTATGTACAATGTTGTGTAACCAGTAGTAAACTGTGAATTACAGAATAAGTACAGCTATATCAATGATTTAATATGTTGACTGTTGTTTAAAAAAGATGCAGACCTGAACTGTTGGTGATATGAACAAATGTGATAATCTGTTTTTAAAATGTTATAAGGGTACCTACTTGACGCAGACGCCAAGTTTTTCCAGGCCAGAAGGGTGTAACCCCCCTGCAAATGGGGGTTCCCACAAGTCTTCCAGGAGCTTGCAGGAATGCTCCAAGCCTGGAGGTGTTCGGCATCTAAGCTGTTTAAATGTGGTTCCAAGTGAGTGCTATTTGAGCCTCCATGTACTGTCTCTTTAAGAGCTGTCCACTTTGCAGACATAATTAATTTAGAAGGGGGATTGTGTGTTTCAATGCCTGAGTCCCACCCAGGCTGCTGTCTAATTGCTTCGTTTCTGCCGTCACTAAATGCGCAGAGGGAGCTCTTTCAAAAGGTGTAACAATCTGCCAGGAATTGTTTAGAGTAATAATGAAAATACAGTCCTTGTTACTGCTCCCTCTAATAAATCAGATTTGTTGTTATTGAACTATATGCTGTCTGTTGTGTCAGTACATGTAGAAAAAGCATTGCATTGTGTTTGTGTATATTGCCTAACCTAGTTTTACAGGGGGTCCTCAGAGACGTGCTGCCAGACATCAGTCCTGAAGGTAAGTGTTACTGTATGTGTAAGAAGTAAGCATTTGTGGGGTATTGGGAAGGTAACTCCCGTGTACTATGTGGACCACTAGTGGGATCAAAGGGGGGGGGTCACAGTGTCCCAGAGGGCTGTGCTCAAGTTAGTTTAACCACTATCAACCCTGACCTCTGGGTGGAGGCACCCGCCATAGAACCTAGGCCCCTCGACCTGTCAGTAACCAAACAGGCAGGGGTAGTAGCCCCTGGGATAGCACCACCTGGGGGTTACATGTGCATCTTTCTAAACCATACATGCACTTTCTAGCTGTATTATTTAAAAAAATGATCTAGTACCTGAAAAGCGTCAGGTGGTCTGGTTTTTGGTGAAATAAATATGTATTTTAGTAGCTCCGTGTTCATTTATTTTTGGGATGTGAGTGTGCCACAGCTTTTTGCAAACTCCTAGAGATATGCATCATGGGTATTCAAATTCTTGCACAAGTCAAGCTGATAAGACTTTGCCAGAGTAGGCATCGTCTTTTATAAAGACTTCTACATCTGATCTAATATAGGCTCATAAACAACAAAGTTCAGCCATGTGTTTCATTCTGTTTGGGACTCCTCAGTGTGCTGCAGACAGTACATCCAAAACTGGCACCGTGTTAGAATTCTATTGTTGTTTCTATTTAGACCATTCAGAGTAAGCATACCAGAGAGGTAGTTTGCAGGGAAAGCAGTATATGGGATCCATATTAGGATGCTAGGAGGAAAATATCCAAACAATTTGGCTGCTATGCATCTCTCCAAAGTATACATATATTCTTGAACTTCATTCCCAGAGTGGCAGAGCGGTGACAGTGGAGGACTCTGGACCCACACAATAGCGAAGCGGCACATCATGGAATTAGCATACATTACATTTACTACCACTACTCTACTTGCCACTCTACAGATTTCAGTTAGTGAGATCTACTAGGACCAGCTTATGCTACTGGGCTTAATTGGTATGAATGTGTAGTTTTTTTTTTGTAGTCTTTTTAAGTTGGAGGGGTCCACCCCCAGCACCCATGTTTTTTCACTTTAACATGGGGGGAGTGTGGGTGGCAAAGCCCCACAACTCATATTGATAAAAAAAGCCTACAGGGCCATACCAGTTAACCCCTAGTACCAGTAGCATAACTAGCGGAACTAGGTCTGTAGCTCTCCAGTAACACTGAAATCGGTAGAGTGGAGTGATAGAAGCAGGGCCGAGAATGTGTGATGGGAACATAAGAGTGTGGCGTAGAGTGTAGTGTTGGTAAAAAAATAGTATAAGTGGGTCTGGAGTCCTCCACTATCACCCCAAACAAGGCATCATGCATTGGCAAATCCTTGCACAAGTCAGGCTGACAAAGTTTGACCAGAATTGGAAGGCTTGGCCTGTAGTTCAATGGACAAGCAGCCGGCCACTCCCACTTTCCTGAGCTATATAAGCAGTTCCTCTCAGCCTCCTTCTGAAACACTTTTTTCTTTGCTGGTCAGAGGCTCTGTCTGTCTGTCCTCTGCAGATGGCTGGGGCTTACCCTGGAGCCTCCGCCCCCCCCCACTCCCCTGCCTTGCTGCTTCTGTTTGTCTCTGCTGGACTTCTGCATTTGTTTTTCTGCTTCTGGTTTGTATTTTGTCTCGGCTGTGTGCTTCTTTCTGTCATTACTCCTTGTTTTCTGTGTTTGCGTGTCTTTGTTTTGGGCCTTGTTCCCTGTTCTCCATGTTTGTGTGTTTTGGTTTTGTCTTTTGGGGTTTTGTTTCTAAGCTCCTAGCATATTGCTACTCCAGGGCTCATATTATTTGCTCTCAGTCAATCACAACTCTCAAATTACTTGCAGTGCAACTGCAACAATTATCTGTGTGTTTCAGCTCAACCATAGCTGCTCCATGCTGCACTTAATTGTTTTCACCTGATTCAGGCTCACACTGAACCATAGCTATGTAGCTCAATCATGCTCTCTCAACTCATTCTACTTAATTCATTGCTGCAGTTTCATTGCACTGCAAGGTGATGGCTGCTTCAGAGCATGGTGTCTCCTTTCTTTCTATGTTTATTGAAGTTTACAACTCAGTGTACTCAATACAGATGCTGCTTCTATGTTTGTACAATCTGTTATACTCTGAGGTCAGCTAAGCTACTGCTGATGCTGTCAACTAGTTTCAATACCTGCATGTTGGTCTCGGCCCTTCCATCACTTTCTTGTTTTTCCTACGGCAGGGAATTGGAGGTGTATGGGGAGTCATGGCCCTGTGTGGCTAATTACTTATGTTCTAAATCCTGTCTCCACCCGCCAACAAATCCTCAGAGTATGTGTCACCTTTATTGGCTTTGTGAATGCCTGGCTGGCTTGCCCCACTATTCACAGTGCTGGTTCATTGCTATTATGTTTTTCAGACCTACGTGCAGGTCCTACTAGTGCTACACTGTTACTGACCTACGTGCAGGTCCACTCTTGCTTACGCAATCTTTGCTTCATGCCTATCACCATCCCCTCTGCTTCAGCCTTTGGGATGTCTGCTGCACTCACTACTGCATCCAAACTTTGCAAGGTCTCAGCACTTAACGCTCATTCAGCTCCTTATCAGTTCTGAGGCATGGCAGCCATACCATTCTGGCACAGGGTTTCCCTGCAGCTGATGGTCCCACTCTGCATTTTAAGTCCGCTTCTTGATCATGCCCGACTTGAGACGGAGTCCTTCTTACCTGGCCCATAGCTGGGAATGTCCTTGCTCTGGGCTTGGCTTTAGCTGTTTGCTGATGTGACAGCAGCTTCTGGTGTAGAATTTAAGACTAGCTGTGAAGGGTGGTTACTCCAATCTCCTTTGTTGTAGTGGTTCCACTACAACGGTTATCCATTGGATTTAGTGGTTTCCCTAGCAAGGCACCTTCATCACATACTCCCTACGACTGCCTCTGGTTCACCTGGTTTGTGTTTAGGGTGAGTAGGCCAGGTGAGTGCCTCAGCAGTCATTGCTCTCTTCCTCCTGCCTTGGTTGCCCCGATGATGCAGAGCACTCTTGCAACCTTCCACAGCATTCCCGCTAGAGGGATTGAGCGATAGCTTTCCACCAAATTGGAATATTTTCCACCACCCTTTAATTGGGTTTCCAAATCGCAGCTACAGAGCTGTCAGTAAATAAAATATCCCAGCCTGGAGGGAAGGTGACCTAGGCTTTGGATCCCCAAAGATTTCCTCCTCAAAGGTTATTTTTTTCTCTCCTCCGTGCCTCAAGTCATAAAAGTTAGTTAGCGGT
This sequence comes from Neoceratodus forsteri, assembly GCA_016271365.2. NCBI lineage: Eukaryota > Metazoa > Chordata > Ceratodontiformes > Ceratodontidae > Neoceratodus > Neoceratodus forsteri. The sequence continues at coordinate 460,187,220 of CM028132.1, forward strand.
AGTTAGTGTTTCCTGGTTCTATTAGGTGGGTTCCGCTGTTGGATGCAGGTGGATGGTGTTCCTACTTGTCGTTCTCTCTCTCTTTAGGAGTCCCCTCATTCTCTAGTGCTACCCACTGAACTCATGCTATTGCTAACCTGTGCATCTCATTACGCTATTAAGGCATCTCATTATGTTATCAAGCTGCCTGATACTTTATCTACTACTATGTCACAGCTACTGCTTACGTATATGCTTTGTACTACTTCATTATTTTTGGGGATCCTTTCTAAGGTACCTTTATCCATGGGAATCGTCTCATGGCACATCTAGGTGTGGAACCCTCTTTGAGGGTTCCTTGCCTTTGGTACCTCTAGAGGGTGGTAATTCCTCTGGAATGGATAGTGCGAATGGCCCAAACCAAACTAACACATTTGCACAAGCATAACACTATACTGACTACATAGGCCATTAAATTTGAAGGCTTGGCCTGTAGTTTAATGGACAAGCAGCCAGCCACTCCCACTTTCCTGAGCTATATAAGCAGTTTCTCTCAGCCTCCTTCTGAAGCAAATTTTTCTTTGCCCTGCCATCCTCCTCTCCTCCTCCTCCAGTGGCAGCACTTCTCTGTTTGGAATCCTTCCTAAGGTACCTTTATCCATGGGAGTCATCTCGTGGCACCTCTAGGGGTGGAACCCTGTTTGAGGGTTCTTTGCCTTTGGTACCCCTACAGGGTGATAATTCCTCTGGAATAGAGAGTGTGAATGGTGAAAACCAAACTAACACAGTTGCACAAGCATAACACTATACTGAGTGCATAGGCCATTGAACATAGAAACATAGAATTTGGTGGCAGGTAAGGATGGATGGGCTCACCTAGTCTGCCCATTTCCCCTACCTACTGTAATAATGCAGACCCTACTTGGTCTCCGGCTTTACCCTCCATTTCCTAACCACTAAGGTTCCCTTATGCCTATTCCATGTGTTCATGAATCCCGCTACAGTTTTTGCCTTGACTACCTCCACTGGGAGGCTGTTCCAGGCATCCATCACTCTTTCTGTGAAGAAGTACTCATGTTTCCCCTGCAGCTACCCCCCCAGCTTCATAGCATGACCCCTTGTTCTTGAGCATCTTTTTTTCTGAAAGAGATGCTTCCCTTTTGTACCCTATTTATACCTGTGAGGTATTTGAAAGTCTCTATCATATCTCCCCCTCTCCCTGCTTTCCTCCAGGATGCACAGATTGAAGTCCTTTAGTCTCTCCTCATAGGGCTTTTGATGCACGCCCTGCACCATTTTAGTTGCCCTCCTGTGGACTGCCTCTACTCTGTCTATGTCCTTCTGGAGATGTGGTCTCCAGAACTGGACACAGTACTCTAGGTGAGGTCTCACCAATGATTTATACAGCGGTATCACCACCTCTTTCTTTCTGCTGATGATACACCTCCCAATACACCCCAGTTAGCTCTCTCCACTGCCTTGTCATGCTGTTTGGCCACCTTTAGATCATCAGAAATGATTACCCCCAAATATCTTTCTTGGTACTACTCCCCCATCCTATACTCCACCTCTGGGCCTTTGCGGCCCAAGTGCATGATTTTGTACTTCTTCACACTGAAACTTAGTTACCACACTCTTGACCACTCAACAAGCTTTCTGAGATCTCTATTAATTTTTTTCACATATACCCCCCCGATGTGTCTACCCTATTACAGATCTTTGTGTCATCTGCAAAAAGGTATACCTTCCCTTCTAGCCTTTCTGCAATGTCACAAATAGACATTAAAGCAGACTGTTCCCAGTACTGATCCTTGTGGCACCCCACTGGTCACCCTCCCTTCCTTGGAGGGAACTCTGTTTACCACCACCCTCTGTTGCCTATCCTCCAACCAGTTCCTTACCTAGTTTACCACCTTTGGACCTACTTTTAGGCTGACTATCTTGTTTATGAGTCTTCTATGTTGATCGGTGTCAAAGGCCTTACTGAAATCTAGGTAGGTCATATCCACCGCTCCACCCTGGTCTAATTCCCTGGTCACCCAGACAAAGAAATCGATCAGATTTGTTTGGCATGACCTCCCCACTGTGAATCCATGCTGTCTCGGATCATGTAAGCCACTGGATTCAAAATATTCCACAATCCTTTCCTTCAGTAGTGATTCCATTAATTTCCCTACCACAAAGTCAGGCTGACTGGCCTGTAATTGCCAGCCTCCTCTCTGCTACCACTTTTGTGAAGTGGGACTACATCTGCACTCCTCCAGTCCTCCTTTACCACTCCTATCTCCAGTGAGTGGTTGAACAGGACTGTCAGAGGTGCAGCCAGCACCTCTGTGAGCTCCTTCAATATCCTTGGATGTACCCCATCTGGCCCCATTGCCTTGTCCGCCCTCAGATTTGTGAGTTCCTTAAGGATTCTATCTTCTGTAAATGAACTAGTGTACACCTCCCTTCCTTCAGTGCTCCTGTCAGTTATCTGTGATCGCTCATCTTTCCCTTCCTCTGCGAACATTGAACAAAAGTATTTGTTTAGGATGTCTGCTTTTTCCTGGTCCCCTTCCACACTCTCCCCATTCCTACCTTAGTCCATCAATCCTTCCCCTGATCTTTCTCCTTTCACTTACATACCTAAAAATGTCTTGTCCCCTTTCATTACTGCCTAGGCTATTTTCTCCTCCATTTGTACCTTTGCACTTCTGATTGCTTTCCCTGCCTCCCTCTGCTTCTCCTTGTACCTCCTGAATGCTAACCTTTTTGCCCTCACCTTTCCAGTCACCTCATTTGAGAACCATAGTGGTCTTGTTTTCCTTTTGCTTTGCTTGCTTGCCATATATTGCTTTTTAAACAGGCATGTACATCTGATCCAGTATAGGCCAAGAATGACCAAGTACAGACACGTTTCATCCTCTTTGAGACTTCTCACTGTGCTGCAGTCATAATCTCAACCAGGCACCATGGCTTTCATAGCATTGGGGTTCTGATGTGCTGCCTGGATCAGATAGCATTGGGGTTCTGATGTGCTGCCTGGATCAGATAGCATTGGGGATCTGCTGCGCTGCCTGGATCAAATAGCATTGGGGTTCTGATGTGCTGTCTGGATCAGATAGCATTGGGGTTCTGATGTGCTGCTTGGATCAGATAGCATTGGGGTTCTGATGTGCTGCCTGGATCAAATGGCATTGGGGTTCAGATGTGCTACCTGGATCAGATATACAAAACTATTGTTTCTACAGTATATGTGCACATTCAAGGCCTGTCATTCAGATGACCTGCCAAGGTGACGAGAGAAGACTCTGTGCCAGTCACTGTCCCACACTCATCCTGTAGTCCAGAACAGCCTTTTCCAGGGTAACTCAGTACTAGACAGGAGATGAAGTGTGTTGGGTGCTGAGTGTGTGGCCCCAGGAGGCAGTGGGGAGATATGACAATGTATAATGGGGATTGGGGTGGAAGGGGGTGCTACTAGACTATTAGGGAGAATTTATGTACTGTATTACAGTGGGGATTGTGGTGGTAGGGGGGGATTCCACTAGACTAACAAGGTGAAGTTGTGTATTACAACTGGGATTTGGGCAAGAGGAAGTGCCACTTGACTACAGGAAGAATTTAAGTATTATAACAGGAATTGGAGTGGGAGAAGGTATTAAATTACAGTGAGGATCAGGATAGGGGAGGGTTACTACTAGACCAGGGAGAATTTTCAGATTACAATGGAGCTCAGGGTAGAAGGGGGAGGGTACAACGGGACTGCCAGGGAGAACTTACATATTTCAACCTGGATTTGGGCAGGAGGGGTTACCACTTGACTACCAGAGAGAATTTACGTTTGATAACAGGAATTGGGGTGGGAGAAGGTGTTATATTACAGTGAGGATCAGGACAGGAGGGGGTTACCGCTAGACCAGGGAGAATTTTCAGGTTACAACAGGACTCGGGGTTGGGGGGTACAACTGGAGTACCAGGGAGAATTTACATATTATAACAGGGATTGGGTGAGAGGAGGTACCACTAGACAACCAAGTTTTACGTCAGGGAATGGGGAGTGGATGAATGTGTCTGCAACAGCTAAAGCTCTGCACAATACATCCATGCCTACCAATGCATGTTGGCATTGTGCAGGGCTGCTAAAGGCCCCATAATAACTCGCAGATGTCCTCTTACCACCTTGCATGCCATATGTGGTCATTATATATACCAGCCTTTGAAGATGACACCCAGGACCAAAGGTGTTATCCCAGTTAGGATGCGCTATCCTCCTTTACTCCTGGGTGTCTGTTTCAAGCAGAGGGCTTTGATGTAGAGCACATATGCACTTTGCATGGCACTACCTCAACCCGACATTCATACAGACAGGGGGCACTGCCCGTATGAAAATGCCTCCCTGATGGCTGGGCACTATTTTGCATATGGTGCTATGAACAGTGGCTCCAGCTCGTGTCTCCAGAGTGACCCAGAGCACCTCCAGCCCCACTTTACCTCTAGGTTCTCTTGCCTCTTCCAAAACCCTGATACCCTCCCTCACATGCAGAGCAGCCCCTCCTCCTCCTCCCTTCCCCTCCCTATCTCTTCTGAACTGAGAGCAGCCTGGTATGGACATATCCCCATCATGATTTTCAGTGCACCATGACTCAGTTACTGTATGTCCACCAGACCCAGATCCACCTACACCATGATGGCCTCCAGACTGGAATTTTATTTTCTAGCTTCCTTGTATTGGTGCACATGGCTCTCTAAACTTTTGTGTCTCTGCCTACACCCCCCTTTCTGCCTGTGCTGCTCCCCATAACTCCCCGTGACTCCCTCATCCCCTCATTAGCCTCTCTGTTTCTTGTCTCCTGTACACCTCTCTTACTGCCTCATATGTTCTTACCTCCCCTGTCCTCCACCTTATCTACACCCCTTCATCTTGCATCCCTAGCCTGTTTTTTTCCCTAATACAGTCTACCCCCTCAGCTAATTTAAATGCTCATTCAACTAACATTTAAACCTTCCACTTAGGACGGTGGTTCACCTCCCAGAAGGATGCAGGCCATCACCTTTGTAGAGGTCCATATTTTTCCAGGTGGTCCCCAGCCCCAATGAGGCCCAAACCCTCCTCCCTGCACTGTGTCTTCAACCAGCTGTTGAATTTCCTGGTGCAGAGAACATTATCCTCCCCTCAGCCTCACAAAGGTAGTACCTCAGTTAATACCACCAGGCATGCTACCTGCTAAAAGCCCCTCCCTAGTTCCCTGAACTTACTCTGCACTACCTCTGCTCTGTCCCTCACCAGGTCATTAGTTCTCAGGTGGACAATGGCACTCCGCTCCTTCCCGTGACCTGCCACCCTAGTGATCCTTAGGCTTCACTCTCCATCTCTCCAAGCCAAAGCACCAGATAGGCACTTTACCCCCTCTCCCCTCCTGTTCCTGTTCCTAAGTCTATACCTCTCATGATTTAGTCCACTACCAGCAGCTACTTCCTGCTCAGCTGGTGGCTTTTTCCTCCCTCCTTGGGGCCTCCCATTTTGAGGACTCGCACATCCTCCCTTTCCACCACATTGGGTGCCTCCTACTGGCTGTCCCATCCAGCCATTATGGTAAAGGAATTTTGTAGTGCCAAAGTTAGAGGTGGCTGATTTTTTTCATAGAACTGAACATGCAGCCATATTTGCTACCCTTGATAACCATTCTCAAGCATAATGTAGTTGCTTTCAGAATGTTCCCTTTAATTCAGTGTAGTTCTATACTCCAGTCCAGTATAGGCTAGAGGTTAGAGTAATGAGCTGTGAATGAGCTTGGTACATCCAGCAGACCTGGGTTTGATTTCCACAACCTCCACTTGCATACTGTGTGACTCTGAATAAGTCACTTAACCACCCTAGTGCTCCCAGGTGCCCTTGAAAACAGCCACATGTGCCTAGTGAAAAAGATAAAAAGCACTTGCACACTAGAGCCAGGAGTAGTTTCACTCCAGTGAAGACAAAGATGCAAAGACTCCCTGATGAAGCCTCACACGGTGAAGTGCTGGGGTACCTGAATGTAGACATTATTGGTGTGTCTATGCCAACAGTTGATGAAGAAGGAATAAATGGATTTACTGAATCTTTGCACCTTTGTCTTCACTGGCATGAAACCACTCCTGGCTCTGGTGTGCGAGTCCTTTTTGTCTTTTCTGTTTGACTTTGAGCTTGCAGCCTGCACTTACACCCTGCCCCGGTCTGTGAGCACAACACCTTTCATCGGACTTGTGCCTTGTGGGCCTTATCCGGTTACCAAAAGAATGAAATAAAATAAACTTCTTACCATATCTCCTCCACTCCTCTGAACTTGTCCACTCCTACCAGCTTTCCTTTGACTAATTCCCTTATCTCATCAAAATCTGCTAGTCTGAAATCCAGAACCATAGCCTCGAACAAGGATATGCATTTTCCCAGAGTCATTTAAAATCATATGGAATTATGGTCACTAAATCCCAGTGGTTCCCCAACCCACACCCCGCCCACCATTTCCGAGTTGGTGAGCACCACATTGAGAATGGCAGCCTGCCTTGTGGATTCTTTAACCAGCTGCACCAGTAGGCAGTGTAGCAACTTATCTGGCAATACATGACTGTTAGTACTTCTAACTGCTCGAATGTCCCAAGCTGTGTCTGGTAGATTAAGATCCCCACCACCACTACTACGTCCCCCATAATAGCATAACAAATAATTCCGTAAGTTTTACTTGCTTTTCCTTATTTCTTCCAAGTTTGTGGATATCTTTATCACATGCACTTAGAGGGGAAGCAGCGGTTGTGATGCTGTAACTTCTGCTCCTCCTCACTTTGAAATCCTGTCCTCTGTTGACCCTCTGGACTCTAATCTTTCAGTGGAACTTATGGAACAAATTGCTCCTGCGGAATACAAATTACTTGTTCACCTTCTACAAAAAGGAACTATCATCAATTACAATGGACAATATCATACCCTAAGGTAACAGAATAGCTGATGTGGTTTTGTACTTTTGTAGGAGAGCAGACAGCAAATCATAGGAACCATTTGGCTCCCCATAAAATGGCGCAAAAACAGCTCTAGCCTCCAAATGAAATATTAGCTGTGCAATTTAGGTTTGTAACAAAGCAACATTGCCATCATTCTTTTCCTGGCTTGCTCACTGTGAAGTATTGCATGTCACAGTTGAAAAATATTATGAATTAGCAATGAAATAATCTTGCAGAAGTGCTTAGACAGTGACCCTCAGGGAGCTGGGGGGGGGGGGCACTTTTTGGCCACAAAGTCGAGATTCAGGCTAAGCAGGAACTGGATCTTCTGGCATAAATTCCATGAAGAAAAATAAAGTACCTAAGAGATTCAGCAGGCATTGGTTCAGACTCACATTTGCCAACTAGCTGGACTGCACGTCATTATGTTTTTTTATTATTAAAATGTGCCTGTTCACAGATACAATTTGTGAGTTATGCTCTACCATAATCTCCCTGCTATAAATTACACACACACACACACACTTTCTCTCTCTCTGAGAACTTGATGACTGATGTCAGAAGTGGGAAATATAAAAAAAATGATGCATAAACTCAGAGATTGTTAATCTATTGCTACTGTCCACAATATGTGCTGGATTATTCTAGGAATCTGTATTAGCTCACTACATACAATTTTACCCTTTGTGCCTAATGCATTCTGCTAAATTACATTTTTATGTTTAAGGGAGAGCAAAGCCTAGCACCTTAAATGCCTCAGAGTTGTGTAGCTCCACAGGGGGGATCTGCATCTTGACCGTCTTCTCCACATCTCTGCTTGTGTTTTCACTGTTGTAATTTTTGGCTGCTGCATATAGATAGATTCATAGAATTTAGATTCAGGTTTGATAATATTCTTTAATATTAGCAAATAATATTCTCTAATATTAGTGTATTGTTTATTGCATTAATATATGTTTGTGTTTTATAACAGTTACCTGTTATGTCTGTCTTACTTTTTATGGCATAGCCTGTCTTATACTCTTGTATATAACATTTCATTTGATTAGAGTATTTTTTTTACACTGGAACAATAGCTCTTCTGATAATATAAAAGATCATTTAAAAGGTTTCATAGATCAAAACTTATTTTTACACTATGAGCAATATAAATATTGTTGGTTGGAATGTGCAGGGACTTGGTTCCCTTATCAATGAAAAAAAGTCTTCTAGCATCTTAAGGAACATAGAAGTGACGTAGCCCATTAAGTTAGAGGAGGATCACCTTATCCCCTCAGATGTAGACAAACTGGCAAGAAATTGGATTGTGCATGTGGAATATAGGGGGTCTAGCAAGAAAATGGGGTGGCAATCCTAATCATAAAAAGGGTCAACCTTATTAAACATTGTCACAAATCTGATCCAGAGGGCTATTATCAAACTCTATCTGGAACACTCTCTGGGAGAAAGGTGGTGTTCTGTAATATTTATGCCCCTACATCTGACCAGGCTGATTTTTTTTAACAAACGTCTTTCTGAGATTGGTAACCTAAAAGATTTTGAAATCATTCTAGGCCTTGACTTAACAAGGTAATGGACCCTATTCTTGACAGAAGCTCCTCAAGCTCAAACTTAACGGTTACCAAATCCAGGAAAGCCCTACTAGATATTACAAAAGATCTAGGCCTTTTAGATGCATGGAAAATAACTCGCTCCCTGGATAAGGACTTCTTCTTTTACTCAGCCTGTCATATTACCTCCAGTAGACTGGACTACTTTTTTTCTGCCTTTGAGCCTTTGTAGTCTGGTATTTTCATTGAAGCATGATTCCACAGTCCTGTCTGACCATAGCTTGCTGAAAATGTCTTTTTTCTTTGAACAATAGACCGAAAAAAGTTTCAGATAAAAATTGAGTGCGTCCCTTATTTAAAGACTGGCTCCTGAAAGAAGCCTCTCTACACTGTGGAATAAATGACAATAGGGAGGTCTCACACCTTTACTTGTGGGATGCATTTAAGGCATACATCAGGAGTAGAATAATTGAGCTCGCTTCTAACAAAAAAAGAAAAATCAACAGAAAGAACCTGTACTTAAAGAGTACATTTACTGACTTAATTTCCCCCCAAGAAACACTATAGGTGCCTTACCTGCCCCAAAGTTTACTGAAGCCTGAACTGCAATTTTTCTGAAACCAGAATTCATGATAGAAGGGATCATAATTTGGCCCCGGTAAACTGAGAGTCCGACCCCTTTCACTCCCTAATTTAAAGACACGGACCTTTTCAGTTGAGTGGTGGTCTTGATTTGTTGAAATCAGCACTCTAAAGTGTTTTTAAAAGGACTTGAAAATGGGTCCCCATATAACACTATTTAGTGCACCCTCACACTTTCCATAGTATTACATCATGAAACATGAGATCACGGGGGGCATGTCTTCAAATCGGGAAGTGGAAGGGATTGGGCTCTTGGCTCCACAGAGTTAAATTCTGATCCTTTCCATCCTGAATTCTGGCCACAGAAAAATTATTATTTCAGCTCCAGTGTACTCTGGGGCAGGTAAGGCACCTTCAGAGTTTCTGTACTAAGTACTGGAAAAAGTGCCATTTAAGGAATAACATCTAGTCCATTTGCAGTCAGAATATAAGAAAGATACAAAAAAAAAAGCACAAGACCTCATTATTTATTTATTTATTTATTTATGTTGTTTATTTATTTGTTAACCAGATAGGTACACTGATCCAAGGGACTGTTTTCAGGCACGGCTAGAGCCATGAGGATGGCACAAAAACACAATATAGTGGGAACAGATACAATGGGAGTTTCAAGTACATTACAGAGCAGTGGAACACATTCAAATACTACTATACAAAATCTATACACGGATAAGCATAACATGATTGCAGTACAAGCAGGTAAAGTGCACATCGATACAATTTGACACCAAACATCATATAGGTACATTATATCAAATTACTAAACTGGAATTTGAAATTAACAAAATGCATTCAATTAAAGCAGAATACACACTTTTCTGAGCTAAACACGTTTACTGGGAGGCTGGTAAAAAGGCAGGCAAACTTCAAGCATTTCAAATCAAGGAACAACAGAAGCAGAATACAATTAATGGTATTCGAGACTCAAACGGATCTATATCTTATGATCCAAAATAAATAAGTGCTTTAAGGAATTCTACATAAATTTATGTTAGGCACGGGGGGCCAATAGACTCCTCTAACATAAACAAATTTTTATCATTAGCTAAACTTCCCAAACTCTTTGACATAGAGAAATAAAAGGCAGACAGACCTTTCTGTACTAAAGAGGTTTCACATGTTAATAATGATGCTCCTGCTGGTATAACTACAGGTCCAGAAAGACTCCCTTGAGACTTCTATAAGCACCTCTGCCCTAAGATTAGTAAGGAATCTGCCAAGAATTTTTGCAGGTAGAGCTTTGTCTATGGGCATGGCTCTAACACCTGAGCCAACAGGTAACCTCAGTTAGGTTGGGGCCCACCAGGAGTAGAGGTGGGCAGGTAGGTAGAGGTTTCTTAGTGGCAGGAAGCTTATGGCTGTAGGGGAGAAACAAAGGTCTATTTAGGAAAAGGCAAATTTGCTTTCTCTTAACTTTTCACCCTCCAGCCACCCTTATGCCTTGGAGGCTGGAATACCTTGTAAGGTTTGTACCCATTCTGTTGGTTTCCTTGGGGGTAAGAGGATGGCTGTTATAATGATTTCAAGAATAACTTGCTGTGATAACCATGCTACGCACGTCATGCTGACTTGACTGGAACTGTCATTACAGATTGTTTAATAAACACATGACTGTGGCCATTTTTTCTAAAAAAAATCACTGTTTGTCTTAGTCTGTTCAGTTGTAGGGAGGGGTAATGTGACCTATAAGACAATTAAGGAGCCTACAAAGGAACGTGGCAGGTGAAGATTTGTCTGTAGGCATGGCACTGACTGACACTTGATCTGGTAGGTAGCCTCAGCTAGGTAGACACCCAGCAGGGTTGGGGGTAGGCAGGTAGGTAGGAGTTCCTCGGCAGCTGGCAGATTATGGCTGGAGGGGAGGAGCATAGGACTATTTAGGTACAGGCAGAAGGTTTTCTTTCTCTTAGCTTGCCACCCTCTATGCATGATTTGTCCCCCCCATGGCACTGACACCACCTCTCACCCCATGGCCGTCCAATGATTGCCCTTATGGGGCATGGGCTCTCATGATCTGGTGGTCTGTAGGGCCCCTATGGTGTCAGGGCACACACGTGTTGGGGGCCAGGCATACGGGCCTTTAGTGGTGTCGTGCTGGTGTGGGTGTGGGTGTGTGTTGGGGGTCCCCATTGCCACATGGGCTAGGGCAGTGGGTCCTGCAGCCAAGAAGGACATGCCATACAGGTTCTGATGCCTGTGTGTGCTAGTCACAGACCTAAACCTGCACCATTGGGTGCAAGGGACCCATTCCGGGACCCATGCCAGGTATCCCATTGGATGCCTCACTGGGTCCGCGACTCCACCCCCCTGGCCACCCTGCAGAGTCCTGCATGCTTTGGGGGAGGAGCCATGGACAGGTAAGTGCTGGTTGTGAATACTGGCTTGTGTGTACCTGTCCGCGGGTGTGCAGCTATGTGGGTGGGGTACACAAGTTTTCCACATACCCCCACCCGCATCATGCATAAAGCCCCACTTGTGCATGCCTACCTGGAATAACCCCTCTCTTACATTTAATAGTAGGCTGTTATAAGATACTGGATAGAGAAAAAAAGGCATCGCAAGGGTGGGAGACTTCTTGAATAATGTAGGTAACAGTGTTATCCTCTGAGGATCATAGAAAAACATTTAACCTTCATGAATTCCAGATTTGGCTTTATTTACAAATTAGAGAAGCCTTATCAAAAGGAGTCTTGACCCCTGAATATAAATTATCTGAAAACCCAGAATGGGATAATTTTTATAGAGAGCTCATTTAAGAAAGGGTGTTAGTCACACATACAAATTCCTCTCACTCAGTTATGCCTTAATATAATCTTCAGCTAAATCTAAGTGAAAAAATGGGTTTCAAATTCAAATCTCAGAGCAATCTTTTTCTGCTATGCAGGAGAATGCATACCTGTGCTGTACAGAAGTATAGGGTAAGGTAACATAATTTAAAATACTACTATTATCCCCAAACTGAAGAAAATTGGCTAGTACACTCATGATATTTGTTGGAAATGTGTGTGGGGCATTCCTTAAGGCCTACCTGAATCCCTTATTCTGGCTCTGCCCTGAAATATCTAGGAGCTGGAAGAATATTCACTCAAATCACCAAGCTATACTACACACAAATATTCCTTTCTCCCCCTCAACATTCATATTGACAGAAAAATCTTCATTGTTTCACATAGGCCCCCCATCAAAGCTGGATCTTATCCACTGCTCTAGCCTTCAAGAGGTTAAGTGTAAGAAACTGGAACGTGCCTAGGTTCCCTCTCTATGAGAATGGACTTGACTGAATGGGATCTTCTAGTAGGGTTTTGTTATAGACCTAGACAATTGCAAATACATAGAAATGAATAAGTAGCATAGACAGGAGGTTAGTAATTCTTCAATGTTTTAAGGTAAATCAATTTAATTTTTACATTGGTTACTATTGCATTTATTTAATATCCATGTATGATGTGAATATAATTTTGATGTATTTAAAATCAAAATTTCAACAAAAACTTTAGTTGCAAAACAAGGAGGGTTAGATTATCATGGAAAGAGTTTCACAAGTTATGAAAGCAGGGTCTGTTTCTGTGACACTGAAAAATCTAACTTTGTTAATATATTACAAATATTTTTTTTATACCAAAAACACTTGAAAATTAACCTTACCCCCTACACTATGGACCACATTAAGTTTCCGACTTGACTTCCAACACATTTTCTTGTTTTTGATGTGCAAGGTTTTCTCTTGTTTTCACCAGTTTCTTGACCCATAAGACTCACAAAACAATGAGTCTTATCTACAAAAGTGGGTTCTGCATCACGAAAGTGACATACTGTACCTCAGTTTCACAGAAACCCAATTAAAGAATGTGAAAATAAACTGCACATACCCAAAAATGGCATTTTATTTTAAATATTTGAAATCTTAACATTTCTTAGAAAAGCCCCCAATCAATGTATTACCCTTGGGCCAAACTCTTTCATTTAGGAGAGACTAGAGTACAAAGATTATTGTTTAAAGCAGAAATACACTTCTAAACCCAACTATTGAGTACTAACAGGCCCTATAATACTGAAACATACTTTAAAATACCACAGTATATTAGCATTTCATTAAGTTCCATAACAACCTGTTGTTATATTGGTTCCTGTAGATATACCATATTAGATTGAATCATTTAGACAATATTAGAGGACCATTTTCTTGAAATTCCTTGCATATCAGGGAACAGATTCACAAAACATTGCCCAGGTGCAAACTCAGTTTGCCCCCTCAATCTGGGCTTGTGGCCAGGCAAAGTAGTGAGGGGGGCTGCAATGCAAATGAAGGAGAGATGACCTGCATATCCCTACAATCCCATTCATGAAGGTTTTGCTCCACACAAGGGCCTTTGTTAAGGTCCTTGCATGGAGCAAAGTATAGCTGAAAAAAAAAACTGATGGTAATCCGCACAACCCTAGTGGTTGGCGGCGGTACTGAGGCCCCCCCACTCCCGTCCCTGGTGCCAGATCTCCCACTCGATGTGAAAAATGAACTTTTCCATAGTGCAGTATCCCACCCCAGTGCCTGATCTCCCACCTGACATGAAGAACTAACTTTTCCATTGTGTAGTGTCCCACCCTGGTGCCTGATCTTCTACTCAACTGTTAAAAATCACGTTTCCATAGTATGGTGGTGCTTCCCTCCTCCTCAATCCCCATAAAAAAATAAAACATTTTCGATAGTGTAGTGGTCCCTCCCCCCTCCCTGATCACATAGAAAATAAAACATTTTCCAGTGGTCCTCCTGATCGCCATCCCCAAATGACCCAATACCCAGTCCCTGGTAGTCTAATGTCCTCCCTCCCTCCCTCCTCTCCAGTCACCATCACCCTATTACACACATATATACCTGGTGGTCCAGTGCCCCCACCCTCTGAGGTAATCACCCACCACCCTGCTCCCCGGCACAACTGCCAGTTGGCCAGCAGCACAGTCCTCCTCACCTCCACAGCTCCTGATGACTGAGCGGTCAGTGACAGCATACAGTATACACTACAAGCCCATTGGTTGACTGTGTCAGTGACAACCAATGGGCTTGTAGTTAGAGATGCAGTGAATTTAAATTCCACCAGTGAAGTGAACGTGAAGTGGGCACTTTGCTTTGCCACTCTGCTACGCAGAGTGGGCAATGCAAAGTGCTCGCTCTGCCTTGCCATTACCACTTCGCATTAAGGTGGAATGGCAACATGAAGTAAGGCAAAGTCATTGTTTTGAATGGACTTTGCATTCCTTATTATGATTCTAAGTGACCCACTTGGTGTTTCGGATTTGGCAGCCCCCCACATATCACATGGCTTACAGTACTGTAAGTCACTTGCTCTTTAGCTAGGCAGGAAGAAAGTGTGTCATACAAGCAGACACTTTTACTTTCTCCTGTGTAGACGGAGAGAGAGTAGTGTGTTTTGTGACTGCTGATACTTTCAGATCAGTGAGAGGAGGAGATTTAAACTTTGATTTAGACCCAACAGCTTTTTTAAAAGCAACATTTGTTTGTCTTTTCTGTACTCTTTTTTACTTAATTTGCTCTTTCTGTAAATTTTATTTTTCTTAAAGGCTTAAAATACATTCAAGTAACTATTAAAAAAAATTAATGCTGTGATTTGTGACGTGATCGTAAATCATGATTTGTGACTGCATTTGTGACCATGATGATGACAAAATGTGAACACCTACGACTGTACATCCCGGGCCCCCGATGAGGTGTGACACAAAACTCTCTGACTTAAAAACACTCATTAATGAGTACAATGGTGGGGTGGTGATGAAGCATGGAGAGATACTGCAAAACAGATTTAAAATACATCCAAGTAACTAATAAAAAAAATTAATATTGTGATTCTTGACATGATCGTAAATCGTAATTTGTGACTGCATTTGTGACCGTGATGATGATGAAAAATGAATGCCTACTGCTGTACTTCCTTGGGCCCAGATGAGGCGTGACACAAAATTCCCTGGCTTAAAAACACTCATTAATGAGTACAATGGCGGAGTGGTGAAGCATGGAGAGATACTACAAAACAGGCTTACAATACATCCAAGTAACCATTAAAAAAGATTAATGTTGTGATTCGTGACGTGATTGTAAATTGTGATTTGTGACTGCATTTGTGACCGTTCATGATGATGAAGAACGTGATTTGTATCACAAATGACTTGTGATAATGGTCCTGACTTAAAAACGCATATTAATGAGTACAATGTTCATGCAGAATTATGCACCACACCTGTCCAGTACTCTGAAGGGAAGCCAAAGAAACAACTGTGACTTAAGTTAGAGATGGAGATTGGGCCCTAAGGAGATGCAAATGCACAGACAGATTAAGATTGCGCTGCACACTGAAGAGCTGCAGATGCAAAGGCACAACACCTAACCAGTGCTCACCATCAGAAATTCAAAAATCTGGAAAATAATTCCTTTGCCGGTTGGGGTGGGCCAAGGGGGGGGGCAGTGTACTGCACTGCTGCAGTAACAGTCACTAGTACTAGTACTAGTAAATATATCACAAAGAAGTACAGAAATTACACAGCTGCAGTGGATAGCATAGCAGGTTCACATTGCTGAAATTATGTGGCACAACAAAAGGTGTCTTGATGACATGCATCAAACACATACTCACACACATACTAAGTAATGCGTAGCAAATTGAAAACTTCAGTAATATAACCACATATTTTAAACAAACTAAAATTGTGCACTGCTGCACCACAACAATCAGCAAAAAACTGGCAAGAATTATTGAAAATATTGCTGTGTGTACATTAACACAGTTATACAAGAAAAATATCACCAAAACAGAAAGCTCTGTCTTTTTCTCCAAGTTAATCTACTTACACCACAGATACACCCCTCCCCCCAAAGCACACTTCCACTGACTCTCAGTACACAGACTGAATGTTGTACATTAACATTCAAAATCCACACACAAACAATAAACGCTTGATGATATAAGCACAGGTGGGTTTCCTATAATTGATGAACTAAAGTTTCAGAAAAACAAATGATCTCAAAAGGCTTTTTTAACAGCTTTTAGAAGGTTTGAATCACAGAGCTCTCAGAACAGATTGTCTCCTACAGCTTGATAAGCACACTATCCCAAACTGAGGCTGTGCAGAACAATCTAGAGCCCATGTGACCTGAAATCCCATGAATCACTGCAAAATTCACCTTTGGAACTTAAAAACAGTGAGGCGGAGTACATTGTTTTCAATGTACTTCACCTTAAGAATTGGTGGAGTAGTGGAACAGTACCACTGGACTGGAGGACAGCACATGTAGTGCCACTACACAAAAGTGGGACGAGGGATGACCCTGGTAACTACTAACCGGTCAGTCTGATCTTTATACTGAAAAAAAGGACCGTAAGCTTTCTGGAAGAAAATGGGCTCAGGGCTCCAGGATGACAGGCAGCATGGATTTGTGTCAGGGCAGTCCTGCCAGACTAACCTGATTAATTTCTTTGAATGGTAACATGAACACACTGTTGCTGAGATATTTACTTGAATATACCTCATCTGGCAGGTGTGTATGTGTGTGTGTGTGGGGGGGGGATGAGGGTGCCTTTACATAGACACAGGAATGCAAAAGTTGTCTGCAAATAAGGACCTTTCGGCCCACCTAGTCTGGTCTATTTTCCCCACCTACAGTGCCACCACAGACCCCAACTCGATCTCCTGTCTTTTCCCACCCTGGCCTTATTTCTAAGGTCCTCTTGTAGCTATCCAATGCATGCTTGAATCCTGTTACCATTTTAGCACCCACTTCCTCCACTGGGAGACTGTTCCAGGTGTTCGCCACCCTTTCCATGAAGAAGCATTTCTACATCTCCTTGGATCCCCCCCCCCCAGCTTCATAGAGTGACCCCTTGTCCTTGAGCATCTTTTCTATGGAAAATGCTACCCTTATGTACCTTATTAATACCTATGAGGTATTTGAATGTTTCTATCATGTCCCCCCTTTTCCTTCTTTTCTCTAGAGAGTACATATTTAATTCCTTGAGTCTTTCCTCATAGGGCTATTGATGAAGGTCCTGCGCCATTTTGATTGCCCTCTTTTGTACCGCCTCCACCCTATCTAAGTCCTTCCAGAGATGGGGCCTCCAGAACTGGACACAGTACTCAAGGTGAGGCCTCACCATCAATCTATACAGGGGTAACACTACCTCCCTCTTTCTGCTGGTGATACCCCTTCCTATGCACCCGAGCATCCTGCAAACTTTCCCCAGTGGCTTATCACACTGCTTTGCCACCTTCAGGTAATCAGAAATGATTACCCTCAGGTCCCTTTCCTGTTTTGTGGTTGCCAATACCTCCCCACCCAATAAGTACATGGTCCCCTGGGTTTCTGTGCCATAAGTGCATGATTTTGCACTTTTTTGCATTGAAACACAGTTGCCAAACCCTTGATCAGACTTCCAGCTTTTTTTGATCATCCCTCATTTTATTCCCCAACCCCTGGTGTGTCCACTCTGTTGCAGATTTTTGTGTCATCCTCGAACAGGCATACTTCCCCATCCAACCCTCCTGCAATGTCAGTAATAAAGACATTGAAGAGGACCTGGCCTAGGACTGACCCCTGTGGCACCCTGCTAGTCACCTTTCATAATTTAGAGGAATCAACTCTTACCACCACCATCTGAGTTCTGTTGCTTCGCCAACTTCTTACCCATTTTAATACTTTTGGACCCAGTCCTAGGTTGCCTAGCTTGCTCACCAGTCTTCTGTTTGGAACAGTGTCAAAGGCCATACTGAAATCCACATAGGCCACATCTACCGCTCTACCCTGATCCACTTCTCTGGTCACCCAGTCAAAGAACTTGATCGAATTTGTCTGGCAAGATCTCCCCCTGTGAAACCATGCTGCCTTGTGTAACCCCTGGGTGGCGCCACCGCCCCAGTGTTATACCCCTGCCTACTACCCCGGACATAGGCTAAGAGAGTTGGGTTCGCTAATTCATAACATTTTTTAAAACCTTTACGCAGTGCCTCCACTCAGGGTGCTTTATGTGGGTGAGATGGTACTGGGTGTAGTCCCCTGAGCTGCTACACCACCAACGGTGACCAGTTACCTTTCCCAGACATGCCCCAAGATACAGCTCCCCACATTTTCACATTTTGAATTAAAGGCTCTCTCTAATAATATGCTCACACAGGATTTCAAACAACAACAACAACAAGATATTTATTTCAGGGGGAATAAAGGAGCTAGGAAAGGGTAACAGGAGGAGTAGAGGTTATCTTACCATATTTACATATGTACAGAGATCATTTTGGATTTTGCTGGTGAACCCTCCAGCTGGGTGGCTACATAGTAACAGGCAGACATAAATCACATTTTACCATTTGACTTAAGACATCCAGAGCCCTGGCTATCTAGCTGCTGATAAATCAGATGTTAAACATAATTATTAATAATGCCGGCACTGGTACCAGTCCCAGATACAGCAGAAACCCTGCAATCTCATACCATACTGGTTAAACAGATGCCACAGTCCAAGTTGTTGCAGGCCTGATGGAGTTGCAGCTGGTTGAGGTGGCCGGCTATTAATTTGAGGGTGAGGGCAACTTGGAAACAGATTTTTGTAAAGCAGCAAATTACTATTTATAACCACAGCAGGGATTGCCCTGCACTTTAGCAGACAAAGCAGGGATTGCCCTGCACTCGCAGACTTCTGAACATTCCAGAACAAACTATGTGGATCTTACATCCAGAACATTCAGCACAATATTTGAAAGTCCCATCCAATGCAATGAGAGTGATGCTTCTGCCAAGCATCCTATATGCAATTCAAATATGGTCACATCCAGTACTTTATAAACCAAAAGGCATCCATTCAGAGTAAGTTGGCAATGATACTTTTATCAAGCATCCCATACTTTAGTTTCAGGCAGTCACATCCAGTATATTCTATATACCAAGAACATTATCCACAAGCAGAGTCCTATCCCGCATGGCTAGCCATCTAACACTTATACCAAGCACACTTAGATGAAATTCTGTGCAGACACAGGCACATTCTCTTTAAGGTGTCTTAGACATTAATATGCTCTAGGGCCTCCAGTCTCATGAAGTGGCAAGTGCCTCTTGGCAGACAGCTCCACAATGGCAGGACTCTAACCCATAGCTATACATTTATATGATTTACAAAGCCCAGCATCTTGCTGCACCTGCAACTTAGCCATTTGGGCCACAGACAAGATGCATCCCTTACTTGAACTAGGCAGTCTCTTATGGGGTTAGTAGCCCAGACTGATGACTTCAATACTTCACACTTAACAGCACACACTTCTTAATGGGGCATGGAGCCCCCAAAATTACTTTCTTAGCTTCTCCCTCGCACCTGGGGGTATGAGGATACTCACTCGGGTCCTCCACGGGTCTCATCCGCAATCAAAGGCATCCTGAAGACTTCTTCAGCTCTCTAACCGCTGAGGTACTTGGTCAGCGCTCTCACCACTGCATGATGTCATCTGGTCTGGTCTGGTCAGCATTCTCACCGCTGCTGGACATCTGATTCTTCAGTTCACATCTTTCCCTGACATGGGAGGGAAGGCTAGCCTCTGGAGGACAGTACTGGCAACCTCCAGACTAGCTGTTGCAGAAAGCACAATTACTGTAACTAGTTAACTGTTAACTGAAGAAAATAACAAATGCCCTCTGAAGACTGAAAGGGCTTGAATTAAGTGGCCCAGGCCTGATGGCATGGCTGGAGCCTGAGCCCCTCCCCTCTGGGGGGCTCCCAGCAGGCTGGAGCCTGCTCTGCTGCTCTCTCTCCAAATCTCTCTCTGAATCTCCAGACAAACTGGGAACATTGTCTCTTTATAGAGCTCCTAGCTCGACTCCTGATTGGTAGCAGGGATGGGGTGACATGTCTCCAAGTTGCTGGAGGACCTGTCAATCAGAACACTCAAGGCAACATTGGGTGTGGAATTTGCGCCTAAAATAATGTCCCTGTAAGCCCCCATAAGCACTTGAGTGCTTACCCATGAGATGCAGTGAATGTCCCACAAGTCCTGGCTTTGTATTGCTGCAATTCCAATTGGCTGTACTGCTGGCAATGGCTGCTTAACCCACTGTCCCTTATAGCATATTTGATACAGTCCTCAATAATGTCCTGGTGCAGCCAGAAATAAGTAATTATTTGCCTCAAATGCCCCACAGTTCTATAGCTTAAAGGCTGTACTTGCAGTCACTGCACAGATGAAAAATATGGCTCTTTTACCTTTCCTGTCGCTACTGCACTTATGCAAGCTCCCCTTGCAGCAGCTGACAGGCTGACACACAGAGTTCCAGATACTGGAATTGCCAGGGAAACAGTACTCATTTTAACTTTAAACACTTTTCCCCACATGCACAGTGTGTTCCCAACAAGCAGCAACAGTTCCATTATGTAAAACATTTTAATTCTTTTCTTTTTGGCTCGAGCTGAACATAGCTACCCTGGAGGCAGCCAGACACACTGTTATGCATTATTCAGATGACCAGGGCCCTGGACAGGCATACTCAAATGAGCCCCGGTCAGAACCCCTTTAATTCCCATCTAAGCGGTCCCCCAGCAGGCTGTCCGTGGTCACCGGGTCCCAAATAGGTGAAAGGGATCCTGGGACCCACGGTGCAGTCCTTGAGTAAACTGCAAAACAAGTGGCTCCACATCAAAGGCGATTTGCATGCCAACGCAACTCCCACTGCCTTGGAGGCAGCACTTTTGCAGCGGTAGCTCGCTGTCAGCAGTTTAAGCCCCGAGGGGCTGGATTTTCATTTGACTGCAAGCTGGGGCACACATGAGGGCAAACAGGACCTGGGGAGCCAGAAAAATTAGAGACCAAGTCAGGAGAAGCCCAAGAGACAGTGGGAGAAGGACAGAACAAAATGGACTAAGGTAAACCCAGACTGGTATTTCTAGGAACCCCCATTTGCAAGGGGGTTACACTTGGATCCTGTAATCCACTGGTCACAAGGTATTCTCCAGTCCTTTCCTTCGGTAGTGATTCCATTACAATACCCACTATCAAAGTCAATCCGACAGGTCTGTAATTTCCTGCCTCCTCCTCCTCCTTGTTACCCCTTTTGTGAAGTGAGACCACATCTGCTCTCTTCCAGTCCCTTGGAACTTCCCCTGTATCTAGTGATAAGAACATAAGAAAATGACCAGCAGAAGACCTCTCATTTTATTGGGTCTGCTCGTAATAATGAGTGTTACCAGCGCCTCCTTGAGCTCCCTCAGTATCCTAGGGTGTACCTCGTCAAGCCCCATTGCCTTGTCTACTTTTAGTTGTGCTAGTTCCTTGTGCATGCTCTCCTCTGTAAAAGGACTAATGTCCACCTCCCTTCTTTAATTGCCCTTGTCCCTTGTCTGTGGCCCATCACCTACCCCATCCTCCGTAAATACTGAACAATTGTATTTTTTCAGTATGTCTGCTTTTTTTTAGTCCTCTTCTACACAAACCCCTCCTTCCCTTTGAGACTTACTGTCCCTCCTTTGGGCTTCCTCTTTTCGCTTATATACCTAAAGAATGTTTTATCCCTCTTTTTGCTGACTTGGCAATATTCTCCTCTGTTTGCGCCTTTGTGCTCCAAACTGCTTTCCCTGCCTCCATTTGTTTCTTCTGATATCTCTGCCTACCCTCCTCCTCCTGTGTTGTCTTGTACCTTCTAAATCCTAGCTTTTTTGCCCTTATTTTCTCTGCTACTTCTTTAGAGAACCATAGCAATCTATTTTTTCTCTTGCCCTTGTTAACCTGCCTGACACTGAGGTTTGTTGCCTTTTCAGTGCCCTCCTTTATTTTTGCCCACTGTTCCTCAACTCCACCCAGTTTCCCTATCCTTGCTAGGGCTTCCCTGAGGCATTTTCCCATTTTCTTAAAATGGGCCCTCTTGGCTCCATGTCAAGAGGGCAAAGAAAGAATGTCAACTGCAATTAGGGCAAAGTCAATTTGGCTACTTTTAAACCGGCGACAGTAAATTACAGCTACTGCACTAATGGTGACAATTGTGTTTAATCAACCACTGGATCTGCTCTAATTAATTACACGGAGCTCTAGTTGCTTATAGCCTACGGTTATGGGTTACTGAACCAGCATCTAATCGCAGCCTCTCAAACCTGTTTTAATCACTTCCTGCTACAGCACTGAAGGCCCTTACCTGTCTTGTGCACTCTGTTAAACTGCTGTATCATGTCTCTGTTGAAGTGGATTAATTTTTCCCAGTCAGTGAAATGAAAGTACCCAATGGAAGCCAGCACCATGTCTGGTGCTGATTTGTCCAAAAGCTCCGCTGCTGAACCCAGGATGTGCATACTAGCCATCTGAGTGAGGTAAGTTTCAAATTTGGTTTTACAATAACCATTATCCATCAGTGGGGTGTTGTGCCTAATTGTAAGCTCCTCACTTTTTTTGTTTTGCAGGCATCTCTGAATCTGAATGTGCTTCCAGCTGAAAAGTAAAGAAACCACTGAAGGCTACCAAGCGCAGCCACTGACTGGGAGATTTGTTAATTTATCTATTTTGTTTTTTGCTGTTTTAGTGACTTTTTAAATTTTTTTATCTTGTCCTATTTTGACCTATCCCCTATTTGACCAAATACAATAAAACACTACATTTTAAAGGTATAAATTGCCACGGAGCTTTATCTGGTGCACTATGTGTATACTACAGAAATTCAGATTATATTTACGATCCATTTGAATTTGCTTGAAAGTGCATTATGCTAATGTAACAAAATTAAATGGAACACGATTATAATCTGCTATACAATATGTATGTGCCTCATCATAAACACGATTATCCAGAAATGGTGTAACAACTAATTTTAAAGGAGTACTACATCCTCATATCTTGTAAATATTATTTGTTTCCTTCTCAACAGACAACTCTTTCTGAGTAACTGTTAGAGCTATATGTGGTTGCTTTAGTTTATTTTCACTGTTCATACCAATCCCTATAACTATCCTTTGGGTCTCCATTTTCTGGTTGTTGAAATCTCATTGGTGCCTATGCACCAACAGGTGGGAAATACATGCCTGAGGCATGTAACCTGCCCGTGCAGCTCTGTACTTACTAATAGGTGCACAGTGGTGGCATGCACAACTGCTGGACACCTGTCCATGGCCCTGCCCCCCCAGTGTGCAGGTGGACAGGGGTGGAGTTGAGGTCCCAGGTGGACAGCAAATTGAATGGCCTGCCTGGGACCCGAAGTGGATCCCCCATGCTGGATGGTGCAGCACCAGGATCGAGCATTGGGCACAGGTTACGGAGCCATGGAAGCACCCACGGACTACATGGGTGGCCAGCAGTGGAAAAACAGCTCACCACGCCTACCACAGAGGCATCCCCCACTGACAGGAGCACTGGTGCTCCCCACCCCAGCACAGGGCAGCAGCAATCCCAGACCCCTGATACCCACCTGCTGACCACGTACAATGTGGAGCCCTGACCCTAGCAGTGAGTCACCCCCCCAGAGACAGTGGGGCACCAGCCCCAGGACAGTGGTACCACCGACCGCAAACATCCATGAACCCTCTTGCCACACCAACCACACCACCCCAAGACCTGGCAGACCATGGGTCGGCCAGCGGCAATGCCAGATGGACACTGCCCCTGCCACCTGCACTGGGGATGGGGCATGCAAGTGCAGGGCAGTCTTTGTGCAGCAGGGATGTGGGGGGCTTCATGTGTTGGGGTGCAGGTGCCCAGATATGGTTGCCATGCTGGGGGAACCCTGTGGGTATGGCCATGCACAGCTGTTACAGCAGGGTCCCCCTGGCATTTCCTTTCCATCTCTTTGCCCCTCTGCATGTTGCACTGTGTGCCTTAGTGCATGGTGCATAGTGTGGACATGTCCCCTCCTGCCCCTGGCATGTTGCTGTCCACATGGCCAGGGATTCAGGTGAATTGGGACTGCATGCCCCATTTGATGAATCTGGCATGGGGGGTGCAATGGTTGCAGAGTGACTAAATGCCACACATATGCAGTGCATTGCCACTCTGCCCCTTCGTGCAAATGGGCCATTGTGCCTGGGAGCTGGGAGTACCCAGAAGGCGAATGGATCAGATCAGTTCCAGTATAGTAGCTTCTTCTTGCTGATTTTACATTGTTTCTTGTGGATTTGACTTGGTAGAAGGTTATTTCTTTTCTTTCTTACTACTTCTAAGGGGCTAGCAGGGTATTGTTTTGGGGCTGTTGGAATTTTGAAACCTGTTTTGGTGGCTATAAGTGGGCTCATTTGTTTGATGTTTCACTGTGTAGCAGGCTGTGTTTATGGAGGCCTATTTCTTCTGATTTAAAACCTATTTGGTGTGGTTTAATTGGGGCAGTTTCTTTGAATTGGAGACTTATTTCTTCTAAATTCGAGCCTATTTTGATGTGTTGTTGGTGAAGCTGTTTGAATTGGAGACCTGTTTCTTTTGGTATAAAACCTGTTTTTGGGGCTTTGGGTAGAACTGTGATTCATTTTTGCTTGCTTCACTAGCTGCAAAGTTTAGTGCATAGTGGGAGAAAGGTGCTAATGGTCTGACCAGGGGCCTCAGCTACCTGACTGTTTCTGGAAGACTTGGGCTGGTCTCACCCTCCAAGCCCTTCACCCCACCTACCCCATGTCCATGATTTCCTTTATACCAGGGGTTCTGACATCATTTCCTCAAACTGGCAAAGGACATGCACCTGTCATAACAGAAGCAAATATCCAGGAAAGGAACAACAGCGACTGAAGAGGTGACTGCCATCTCAGTGGAAGGGAAGTAACTGCAAATCTAGGAGTTTCATTGTTACTTCTTTGCATTGTTATTTGCATTGTGGAAAGGAGGAGTAGGAGTTTGAAAAAGGTTGTGCAAAAGTTACTTAAAGTCTCTTTTTGGGTGTGGATAGGAAGGATAGGAAAGTAAAAAGCAGTTGCTCAATCTATCTAAACATGTACAACAAAGGGGGTAAGGGAAATTAAGAAAAGAACGTTTTGCACTGATAGAGGGGGGAGAGGGGAGACTTGGGGGAGTGTTTGGTATCCTTCATCTGTGAGGGTGGGGGGACGCTGGTGGGCAACGACAGCAATGGGTAGGGTGGTAGGCTGCAACAACTGTGGTGCATCAATCTTTCTAAAAATTGCCTGGAGTGTGGGGGATGTTTAGTGTGCAACCACACAGAGAAACTTAGAAAGGAGATTGAGGGTTTGCAGGAGGAACTCAGACAGGCAAGGCAGATTGGGGGTGAATTTAGCCCAATACTGGAGGGAGAGAGGAGGGGAGATGAGGGAGGGTGATTTGAGCCAACAGTGGTGAGGAGAGGGTCAGAAGAAGTGAAGCAGAGACAAAGGGGCCCAGGCCAGGAAGAACAATTGCCAGGGACACCAGGTCAGGAGACAAAAGACAAATAGAAGGAGGAGATAGGGACTTGTGAGGGGAGGAGAAGAAGTGGCAAAAGTCATGGAGTGGAAAGGAGAGAAAAGGTCACTATGAAGAGAGAGAGAGGGCATGGGCATTTGTGAAGGGTCTTCAGAAAATAGTTTTGCACTGCTAGAGAGGAAGAAGGAGGAGGGAAATTATGCAATTGGAGGAGTAATTGACAAATGCCTGGACCAAACCGGTGTGGGGGTTCTGCTGGGAGAATTGCAACAGGGGAAAAAGGGGGCAATAATGTGCAGGAGGAAGAAAAGGAGCCAGAAATTAGAGATGGAGATGAATGGAAGCAAGCAGAGAGTAAGAGGGGTAGAATCTTAGTGCTGGGGGACTCAATACTAAGAGGAATCTGGTGGGGTAGTAAGGGGAAGAGGCATAGTTGCATTTAGGTGGAGGCCATGCCAGGAATGACAGTGGAAAGGGTGGGACAATCTGTTCTGAAATATACTAGTAGGGGTAGGGACAAGCCTCATTAATTATACATCTTGGGACGAATGACCTGGCTGACATGACAGTAGCTATAGTCCAGAGGAGGTTTGTGGAACTAGGACAATTATGTGAGGGGGCAGGAAGATCAGTAACTTTTTCAGAGATACTTCCAGTGCCCAAGGCAAGCACAACAAGAAAGCTGAGAATAGAGGAATTTAACAGATGGCTAAGAAACTGGTGTTATGCTAAAGGGTATAGGCTGTTGGGGGGTGGGGAGGGACCTGGGAGGACAGTTGTCTCTATGCCAAGGACAGACTACATTTGAGTGAGGAGGGAAAGAAAGTGTTGAAACAGAGGATGGAGGAGTACATAGAGGAAGTTGGGAATTTAAGCTAGAAGCGGGGTGTAGCAAGTGTGCAAGAGACATGCAGAGACCACAGGTTGGGAAACCATATGAGCTTACCCCCCTATAACAGTGACAAAGGACAAATGGCAAGTACTATTGGTGATGCTAGGAAAGGAGGGCAGGATGGGAGGGGTGGGAAACGGTGGAAGGTGGTTACCCTTAATGCTAGGAGCCTTAGGAGGAAAACTGAAGAGTTACAGGTGCTCATGGCAGAGGGAGAGGTGGACATTGCAGCCATCACAAAAACATGGGCCACCCAATACAATGACTGGGACCTGTCTCTACCAGGGTACAGGTTATTTCATAGGGACAAGGTGATTGGAAAAGGGGGGGGGTGGCACTATATGTGAAGGAAGGACTGAAGTGCACAAGGGAGGAAGGGGTGGAGAGTAGTATGGAGTCACTTTGGATGCAAATCCAGGATTCCAAGAATAGGATTTTCAGAATGAGATTGGTGTACAGGCCGCAATCTCAGATGGAGGAGTTAGACAGGGAACTAGCGGGACAGATCAAGAGGACCTGTGAGAAGGGTGGTGTGGTGATTGTGGGGGACCTCAACATGCCAGGAGTGGACTGAAGTACCCCAACAACCAGGAACAGAAGGGAACAGGTACTGCTGGATGCCTTCCAGGACAGCTTCCTGCTGCAAATGGTCTGTGAACCAACCAGGTTAGGGAATACCCTTGACCCTGTGCTGGCAAATGGGGACTTTGTGAGAGAAGTTATGGTGGAAGAACTGCTGTCAGGGAGTGATCACCACTTTGTATGGCTCACATTGGATATGCACTTGCAAAAAAGAGGTGTCCAGGGAAATTGCCTTCTTTAAATAATATTTAAGTTGATATATGCTAGGTGGAGCTTGCTGATTTTTGGTACATTCTAAATACAAACAAAGCTGGCATGCTCATTAGCAACAAAAGCTAATACACCATAATTTCTTCAAATAGATGATTTATTTTACGTGAATAGTCCCAACGTTTCGCCTAAATAATTAGGCTTCTTCAGGGGAACTGTAAAAAATCATAGAATATACATAGTTACATTTCAAATATCAAGTTAAACTATTCACTTTAATTTGATAATTTTGCACTTAGTATACTTATTATTCGTATGTCAGGTCAATAATGTTAATATAGCAATCAATAATTCCTTATGCTTTGGAAAATATGTATATAAAAAACATATATATAAATAAGCAAATTAACTCAAATTCTCCTATTATAAGGACCACCAATTTTAATACAAAGTAATTTTCCTTACTTTTTGACACTACCATTTAGGGCTAGAATGCTTGCCATATCTCTTTAGATTTTATCATTCTTGTGCTGTCATTTTAATATAAAAATGATAAACAAAATAAATATAATATTAATTATTACTTCATTTAATGTGTGACTTAAAAGACATTTTTTTGTTATAAATCATCACCTTTATCTCGTATACATCTATTATTCTCATCTTCACAGCATTTTCAGGTTTTTATTTTTAAGCTTATACAGTATAAGGGAGGAAAACTGAAAAATAAACAAAACATTTTATTTTAAATATTAAATAAATTCACATTCGCTATTCATTTTCATCTAGCTTGTTGGACATTACTAAATATCAATTAAACTTGATTACTTGCTGTAAAGATTGCTGTTAACTTAAATATTACTTGACTTATATTCAAACAAATGATAAAATGATTTTTATCATAGCTATATGCTTTCAATGTCTAATATGCCATTTTTCATTTGTTTCTGTAGTATTTGTTACTTGATCAGAATCATAACTAAACATATTGTGCACATTTCTTTATATTTTAAGATGTCCCACTTTACTAATACTTAGTTCAGGTTTTAATTTATATAGAGACATTTACAGTCTCTGAAATGTACTATTTTTATTTAATTTTGATGCACTTCTATTCATCAAATATTAGTTAACATCTTTTGCATTGCACTCTACACCAATAAGCTGAATGTGCATAGGCATCTCTTACAGTACTCTCTCAAAAAACTGTAGTCCTCATACTTTGCTATAAGTTTTTTCAAAAGAAGCGAGTGACTCTGGGGATTAGAACTCTTTGCTATTATACCCACTGTGCTTGTTAAAGAACATTCATTTCCTTGTTTAAAAACTCATTGTCAATGCTCCCTAGAACATTTCAAATGCTCCATAGAGCTCTTTTCAAAAGAAACGAGTGAACTCCATGCTATTATACCCACTGTGCATGTTAAAGAACATTCATTTCCTTGTTTAAAAACTAATTATCAATGCTCCCTAGAACATTTCAAACGCTCCATAGAGCTCTTTAGATATTAAAAGACAAAGAACCTTTGTGCGTAAACACTGAGGCAAGGGTTACCTCAAAGGGCATTTGGCTGGGAAGCCAAGTTTCAAGAAAATACAAAATCACAATGCTCCCTGTACAGTATTATGATCACACAGATCACAGATATGTTGTCTGGTCATTTAAGCAGAATTGCATGGCACCATGCAATTCTGCTTAAAGTTGGACCAGCATAACATTCTGTGGTGATTTGCATATGCAGCCCATGATGCTTTGCATTGTGGGGGCATGTGAGATTTTGTATTTTCTTTAGATATTAGATCATTACAGCATGTTCAACCTTACTAAAAAGTAAAACCTCAATGCTTGTTTCGCTGGTCTATAAAGACGTTCCTAACCAAGCTTATGGGTTTTAACATTTCAAACGCTCCATAGAGCTCTTTAGGTATTGAGTCATTACAAGGTATTCAGTCTTACTAAAAAGTCAAACCTCAGTGCTTGTTTTACTATTCCTTGAGAACTCTCCTAACCTGACTTCTTCATTATAACATTTTAAACTACTGAGGTGATGTCTCACAGTCAAAAGTATTTTGAACTTACTAATGAGAATGGTTTCTGCACTCATGGTGTTCTCAACTCTCTCCCACGGTACTTGATACTTCAAAAGTTTTTCTCTCTCATTTAGCGCATACTCAACCATATGCATTCTCCAAAATATTTTAAATATGTAGGCTGCACTGTGCTGTTAAGAAATATTTAGGTTTACTGCTGTGAAGAGTTTTAACATTCGTGAAGTATACGACCCTCTTTCGAGGAACGACTGGCATCATCTAGTTCCCCATTTGGCAAAAAAAAAAAGGTTTGCTCTCGAGGTCAGAGGGAATCAGAACTCCTCTGTGGCAGAACACACTGGTTGTGCATAGTTGCCTATACATTATTTTTTACGATCTGGCATAAAGCCACAATAAAAGCTCTGTTTACCCATATGGCAAAAAGGTATTACCATAGAAAGTAATAAATGCTACTGACTGTGGGTTGCTAAAAAGTTTTGCTATATGCAGTGCAACTTTGCACTAGTTCAGTGTTCAAAGTTACACAGCTGTTTTGATACATTGTACAATATTACCAGACAGCTGCTCATTTCCTATGTACTTACCCAGGATCCCTCTCTATCAGCCATAGTTGGTAGCCAAACAACTCCTGCGGGTCCTGATGCCTGGGATGCCTCACCCTCACCCACAATGGGCAGCAGAACTGCTTGTCAGGGGTCCTGATGTCTGGGAACAGCAGCTCGCTGGTCACATAACTATGCGTTCTATATGATAGATTTTACTAGTACAAGCTTCCTGGGAGTCAGTGAATGAGTTTCACTTCACTAGGGAGCGCTGGTTCTAGTCATGGAGCCTCCAGTGTATAAAAGCACAATTTCAATTCTAGAAGCTGGGCTCAACAGATCAGACAAAAAGACTCTATGGCTTGGAGCAAGGTTAAGACATTTATTAAATAAAATAAAACAGCAGAGATAACTGCTTGCTCCCATTTTAATCTTGCTCCAAGCCCTGGAGTCTTTTTGTCTGATCTGTTGAGCCCAGCTTCATGGTTTGGAGTCAGTGAACGAGGCGTGATGATCTAATAACTGGTCTGGCTCGTATACAAGTCTACACATTGCACAGGAAATTCCAAGCAATTCCGCTGTTCTTTAATGTCAAGAAATGTGCCTGTAATTTTAAAAGGTGTGTTTAAAGAGAATCCATATTTACCTAAAAATGTCCTGGAAGTTCCATAGAGTCCAATATAGATTTTGCATATTAAATAAAATAGGAGTATTCTTGGGGGTGCTTTTAAAACAATTTGAAAATAGCTTCCCATACATTATCTACAAGTGCAGCATCTTAGTGACTTATTTTGATGTTTGACTACCAAGTGTGACTGAGAAAGAGGGGATCCTTAGCAGGTATGCAGGAAATGAGCAGCAGGTCTGGAAAATAGTACACTTTTTGCCAATATTGACGCTGTAGCACAATTTATACTCCACTGTTCAGTAAAAAATGTGCAGCACTGCACAAATAGGCTTTAACTTTCAGTCTTATTAGATCATAAACCTCTTCTTTGGAAAATCAAAGCCTTCTTTGCTCTAGATTGGAAACAGAAAACTCATTCACAGAAAATACATGTGCATATCTGGATGACAATGTGTATGACTCTACGGTGTTCCTACGCTCATTATTCTTTGCCTGTCCTGCTGGTCATTGTATTTTATTTCACAATTGTATCTTGCCCGCAGTATTAGAAACTGGGTGTACTTTCCAATCAAATGTAAAACTGTAAAACTGTCTTTCTCTCCTGCTTGTTGTATTGATGTACTTGTTATACCCTATTGCTATATTGTTGTACCTGTTACACCCTATTGTACTCTTCCCGGGTCGTTCCTGAAAATAGGCATATAACTTGTCTAGTGTACCTACCTAGTTAACAAAAACTAACTAACTAACTAAATAAATAAATAAATAAATAAATAAAATAATGCATTCTTCTCTACCATTCTAATTAGGACAAATCTGTACCACTATGGGCTTTTCTGTTCTCTTAGACTTGGAAATCATTTACAATATTTGTTCCTGCATCTAATTTAACATTTTACTTTGCAAAACAAATGGTTGCACTTTCTCACCATACAATGCTAATTGTGTCCCAGTTCTGAAACCAGTCCTGGGGGGATATAATGGGTGGAGTCCCTCTCCCTCAGTCAGACTAGCTGGCACAATCTCTCCTAAGGTCCCAATGGCTAGAATCACACTCCCTCAGCTGCAGTAGGTGGCACAATCACTCCTTGGTGTTCAAAATTACCAGGCCCCCCCCCCCCCAGTTGTACCTAGTGGTGTAACTACTCCTGGGGGATCCTGAAGGCTGAAATTTCCATTCCCTGAGCCACAGTGGGTGGCCGAACAGGAAGGCTATAGCCTGAGGTTCAAGGGATGGGAAATAGCTCCTCCCACATCCCCTACTTAATCCTCAGTGCTTCTGGTGCTCAGCTTCAAGCATTTTGGAAATGCCAATGAACTCCTATCGCTGTGGTTGGAGTGGCTGGGCACTTTCCTGTTGCTTCTGAGCCCACCGATCCTCTTTCCTCTGTTTTTTCCCTTTTCTCTCTCCCTCTTTGCCTGACTCCCCATACCTCTGTCTCTGTCCATTTGTATCCTCCCCCATCTCTCCCACTTCCCCCCATTGTTGCTTTTCCCCCTGGTGGCTCTTGCCGCAGCTCTGTCTTCCCTTACGGTGTTCCTTGGCACCTTTTGTTTTCCTTGCCTCTTTTTCATCTTGTTTCTTTTTTTGGGGGGGGTTTTCCTCACCAGCTGCCGGTCCATCCCTGTCTATGCTTCCCAAACATGTTGCCCCGCTGCTCTGCTTCCAGCTCCTTCACCTGCTCCATTCGGGCACTCCAACGCCTTGCCTGCACTTGGGATTTGTGATCACCCACCGGTGCCTGTCCTGAGGAACTGCACCACTGCTCCATGGTTTGACTTGTTCCCTCTCCAATTTCCATCTGGCTCACCACTTCAGGGCTCCCTTCTCATGGACCCTGTGGTGAGGGACCTTTCAGCGGGGTCTCCCTGCTGTTACTGCGGGGTGCACTGGACTTCCTTGCTTTGGGAGTCCCTTATGCTTCCTTCTTGCTTTCTGGAGGACTTACCTGCACTGCCCATTACTTTGGTCATCTAGCTTGCCTCTCATTTACCACTTGTACCAGAGCTGCTCCTGTGTTGATTAGCAGAATACAATTGGTACATTTTACTGGGACTCCCATTGCTATTCTGTGGCTCAAGACCTTGTTTGATATTATGTTCATACCTTTCCACCACCGACCTCAAAAATTAGGGTCAAGGCTTTACATATCAGGGGCAAAGCACCAGAAATCAGGGACACATCTTCAAAAATCAGTGCTATCCCCCAGGAAGCTGAAGGAATTTGGGGGCTTAATGTAAAAGTCATTTTCTGCAGAAGAATGCATCTGGAATTTTAATGCTTATATTTCTTTGTGCTTGCAATCCCCACTATTAGTTGCAGAAATGCTAATCTCCCTGTAGCCTTTACCACAGAACAGACCATGCACCAAAGCCACTCTGCTTCCCCCTACTCATTCCTCAAGTGGACTTATGCGGAGATCCCGTTGGTCCAGCCAGCTCATGTGGGGGCTTAGCTCGACTTGCTCATTTCTGCTCCTTCCTCAGGTGGACCTACGTGAGGGTACCGCTGGTCCAGCTAGCTCATGTGGGGGCTTAGCTCAATGTACTCACTTCTATTCCCTCCTCAGGTAGACCTACATGACAGTCCTACATGGAGGCCTAGCTCAACTCACTTCTACTCCTACTCAGGCAGACCTATGTGAGAGTCCTGCCAGTCCAGTTAGATGAAGGTCTAGCTCAATGCACTCACAGTCTGCCTCAGGCTCTCTCTGTTCCACAGGATGCTGGCATACCATGTACAATGCCTTAGCACAATTTGTGAACTGCTTGTCATTGCAGCCCATGTACTGTTTAATTTTTTGTACTCTATATGTATAATTTACTGTAACTATATTGTGTCTTCTTGTGTTAATGTATCTGACATGAAACCTCTCAATGAGCATCCACTCACAGGTGTCATCCAAGACTTCAATATATAAAAAAATAAAAAAGTTTCACTTCTGCTTCCTCCTCAAACAGACCTATGTGATGGTCCTGTCAGTCCAGCTAGCCTATGTGGAGGCCTAGCTAGACTCACTCACTCTTACTCCTCCTCAGGCAGACCTATGTGAGGGCCCTGCCAGTCCAGCTAGCCTATGCAAGGCCTAGCTCAACTAACTAATTTCTACTCCCTCCTTTAACAGACCTACGTGACAGTCCTGCCAGTCTAGCTAGCCTATGTTGGGGCCTAGCTCGACTCACTCGCTTCTTTTCCTTCCTCAAGGCAGACCTACAAAGGCGTCTTACCACTCCAGCTAGCCCACATGGTGGCCTAGTTCACTACTCGACCACTTTACGTGCTGTCCTCTAGCAGACCTCCATGGGGTCCTGCTAGTCCAGCCGAGCCCACATGAGGGCCTTGCTGTATGGCATATACACTCCAGTGGCGATCTGTTCCAGTTCAAGTTTTTTCCACAGGACATCGCGGTTGAGCATTGTTCATTTACTCAATGGTCCTGGGACATTTTAGGTATCTTCCTATTAATGCAATCAATGTATACAACTTCTACTGAAGCATCAGGACAGTATTAGCCAGATCTCTTAAGTCGCTAAGACCTTGAGCAGTCATATGGGGTACATCTACATGCTCTCTGTATGACCTCTTCACAACCATCTCATGTCTGAGCAATGCTGTCCGGCCATCTCAGCCTGTATATATCATCAGCTTGTCAATACCTATAACCATGGCTGACAATCCACCAGCCAAGCAAACCACAAACAAACATTGTGCATCTTCCTTCCATGACCCCTCGAAAGGATCTACCTTTCAGCCAATCTACATGGAAGCCTGACTTACAATTCTATTATTCGGATCCCTTCTCTAGTGATCCCATGTGGGGATCCTGCTGATTTAGCTCAGCTGACTTGGCTCCAGGCACTCAAATGACTTATTTCACCATCGAGCCACCTGTGGGAGCCTGTCTTCACCACTTCATCCATGCTGTATCTGGATTCCTGGTTTCTGGACTGTCATGGACATATTGTACCTTTCTCAAGTTCTCAAGAATGGACCTCGGGCAATGATCTGCATGTCAGTTACTTCGATCTAGCTTACTCAACCAGCCTGCATGGGGTTCCCACCTAGCTTCTTAGTGTTAATCCACCACTGGCATTCCATCCTTTCTGCTCATCACATTGGACTGCCTTCAGAGACCTGCATAACCTCACTTTTCCATGTCATGACACCCCCAACATCAAGTGTCTCTCCCCTGCATTTCAGTGGCTTCCTCAAATGCTCTTCCTCCTGTATCTGCTCTTCCTCCCTTCGACTGTAACATCTCTGACATATTGTCTTGGTTCATGCTTTTCCTAGGCAGAGATTTTGGCTGATGCCATCTCAGGACCTCCATGAATGATCCTACTCTCTAACTTTCATGGAAGACTTTCTTCCAAGTACTCAGGCTGGGTGATACTGTCAAATACCTGACCATCCCTAGACTTTGCTCCCTGGATTATCCTTATCTTCAGTTTACAATTCTTCCCTCCTATGAAGAAACCCTGGACATGGATTAATCATCCTTTCTCATCCGGACATACATCTGAATTGGACTCTTCTTCATCTGCCAGAATTTTCATACTCCAGTATTGACATTCTGCTCACTGCGAAGATTCAGAGGGCAGGTCCCATCAACCAACAGGATTAGGATATAAACTCTTGGACATAACCAGAACCAAACCTCAGCCCACATTTAGGATTATTTCCTCTTACTATGCCCAGAGGATGGGCAGGGCAGTAGCCATGGATCCTCCGAGGTTTCCCCCACGGGGGGGAGGGTTCCTCTCCTGCATACTACTGGTCACACTCTTCGGAGTTGGAGGAGGCAATCAAAACGATAACAATCTTTTGGGCCTCAATTCCTATATCTTCACAGCATTCCACCTAGAGTGGGAAACAGAGAAAAGCCAAAGTTTAAGTCTATAAACATCAAGCACATAACATTCAGCTCATACGTATACACAGGCACTGAGCTATGTACCACACATTGAACTGGAAGGCTATATCCTGAGATTCAAGGGGTGGGGTATAGTTCTTTCCACATCCCCTACTTAATCCTCAGTGCTTCCAATTTTCAGCTTCGAGCATTTGAGAAACACCTCATCCTCCCCAGCCTCCTCCTCCTCCAGCACTCTTATCTCACCCTCACTGCTGGGTCTTAATTCCTGTACCTTTCCAGCATTCCACCGAGGGTGGGAAACAGAGAAAAGCCAAAGTACAAGTCTATAAACATCAAGCACACAACATTCAGCTCATAAGTATACACAAGCACTGAGCTATGTACCACACATTGAACTGCTTCTAGGGGGCCCCAATAGCCAAATTCCACCTCTCTTGGCTGGAGCAAGCTGTGAAAAACATCAGGGGTCCCATTGCCCAGGAGCCCCCTGCCTCAGCCACATCAAGCATCAGAAAACATGGTTCATCCCACTGCCTGAGAGCCACCACCTCCAGCTGCAACAAATGGCACAAAACAATGGCAGTCCACCTGTCTGCTGGGAGCCACCTCCCTCAGCCACAACAAGCAGTGGAAAACAATGCGGGCCCAGCTGTCCATGATCCCCATCCTTTAGTGGGTACTTCAACATCTCATAGAGGGTCCTGATTGCCAGGATCCCCATCCTTAAGCTGCAGTGGGTGGTGCAACTGCTCCTTGGGGTCCCAATGGCTGGGATCCCTATCCCTCAGCAACACCGGGTAGCAGAACCACTTCTCTGGCATACCAGTGTTTGAGATCTAACCTCTTTCAGCCACAGTGAGAAGCAGAACTTCTTCTTGGGGTCCTGATTGCTTACATCCCCCTCCCTGAACTGCAGTAGGTGGTGCAGTCACTTCTTGGGGATCTTGATGGCTGGGATGCCCCCTCCCTGAGCTGCAGCAAGTGGTGGATCTGCTCCTAAGGGATCCTGATGGGGTGGATCCCCACCTCTCAGCTGGAGCAAGTGGTGGAAAACATTGGGGTCTCCTTGTTCTGGAGCCCCTTCCCTCAGTTGCAACAAGTGGCAGAAAACTTTGTTTGTCCCACTTCCTGGAACTCCCTTCCTTAGACATAATAAGCAACACAAAATATCAGGAATCCATCTGCCTACCAGGAGCCCCACACTCAGCTGCAACAAGTGGTGGAAAACATTGGGTGTTCAGCTACCCATGATCCCCCTGTCATAGCTACAACAAGTGGTGAAAACATGGGAGAGTCCCATAGCTTGGCATTCCACTCCCCCAGGTACAACAAGTGCTGGTAGACATCGGGGGTCCCACTGCCTGGGATCCCCTCCCTTAGGCACAACAAGCAGTGGAAACATTGGAGGTCTCACTGCTTAGGATTCCACTTCCTCAACCACAACAAGCAGCAAAAACATCATGAGTACCATGGTGACCCCCTCTCCAAATCACATCAAGTATGAAAAACATCTTTGGGGTCATGCTGTCTGTGATCCCCCTCCCCATGCCACAACATCTGCTAGACAAAATCCTCACCATCATTTGTAGGCAACAGCTAAACTGGCATCAATATATCAACAAATCAAAATAAGACCCATCAAAGCTGGTCCAGTGGTGCTGAGGGTTGAGGCACTGGATGCCACACCTCACACCATGCTGGTGACCCGGGCTGAAGATTGAGCTTGAGTAACTGGGGGTCGGCCAGGGAGGAGAGGATTGAGCATCCGAAGGACAGTGCTCTTCTCCTGGGGACGATGGGTTGATGACTCCCCCGCAGCAGTGACTTCCAGTGGAGACTGAGGGTGCAACAGCTGGGGGATCATGCATGCAGGGGTGGAGGTGTTGGCAGACATCCACAAGAGGGGTGCGGGAGCATGCCCTGCTCATGTTGGCTGTCATTGCACATTTGCACCTCTGGGGTTATGCTGCTCATGCACAAGAAAACACCCCAGTGCCTGAGGAGACAGTGGAGCACCTGCCCCATGCTCACTGCCAGACACCGCCTTCACCCAATCTCAATATCCCTCAGCCTGCACCAGAGTTCACCCACCAGACTAAATTGAAGGAGTGCTCAAGGTAGGTGAGGGTGGCCCTGCTCTGAGGGGCACAAGTCAGGGGGCCTACTGGTGGGGGATTCTGGATGCTAGGTTGAAGTTCTGGGGGTGATCTAGGCTGAGGGGAGGTATCAGACAGGGATGGACAAGCAGGTGTCTCATGAGGGATGCCTCAGAATCCAGTGACTGGAGAGAAAAGGAAGGGAAAAAAAGACCCATCGTGATTCAAGTGTAGAAATAACTCCAGATATATCCCTATGCTGAGTCAACTCCATGCAAATGCTATGGAACAAACCTGAGTAAATTACAGGACCGATTCTGTGCTGGGGTGTCAATGGGGAATAGTTCCCTACACACCTCACAGCAGAAAATCTGACAGAGAAAATAGTCACACTGATGATAATAAGCTCCAAACGTCATTTGGTGCCTAATGATTGGTCAAAAATAAAACCATCAAAAATCCTCCTCACCCCTTTCACTTTCTGCCCAAGTCACACCCACACTGCAGGACTTCAGCTGCAGTAAGCAAACACTGCACTCTCCTCTGCAACAGCATGAGTTCATTGCCTTCTGCCTGCCTGAAACTACAGTTAACTGCTAACTAGCTAACTAAAATAATGCACAATACTCTGATACTGTAAATGTTTTAGAACTTCTTCTGATCAAAGATTGCTATTTTGGTAAAGAAATGAAGTGCATTGAGGACCAACATCCTTTTCCACTGAGAGAGAGCTGGGAACAGCAGCAAGGCATACTCAGAATAAGGAGTTCTTCATCTCCAGTGTTGCTGATTGACTGATGCAGGTCATGTGGCTTGCAAAAGTTCAGTGAGTAATCCTTGAAATAAAATGCTGTCATGATGTCCTCATGTCGAAGTGCTGAAATTCTGATGTGAAACTATGCTTATGGCAACTCAGAAAACCAACCAGTCCCAGAACTGTGTCAAGAACCTAAAAGAGGTAGGGAGAAGGCAGATGAAGAAAAGACACAGGTTAGTA
This sequence comes from Neoceratodus forsteri, assembly GCA_016271365.2. Lineage (NCBI taxonomy): Eukaryota > Metazoa > Chordata > Ceratodontiformes > Ceratodontidae > Neoceratodus > Neoceratodus forsteri. The sequence goes on from CM028132.1 coordinate 460,225,580, forward strand.
GCCACAGTCATGGTCAGATATTTTCAGATAATTTGTAAAATTTCTAAAGAGTTTCTCTCTGCTGCCCCTATTGTGGAAATGTAGAAAGCAGGAGATTTCTCTAGAAATAGCACAGAAATTTCAGGAAATATCTGACCATGTCGTTGGTTTTGACTGTAGATAGTGAATGGACACTTGTTAGGACCATCAAAAGTGGCCAAAAGGTATAGAAGACAAACATTCATCAACTAGCTGTGCATATTAGTTCAAGAAATATATATGATATACTTTCAACCTCAGGAGATGTACAAAGGATGACTTGATTCCAAAAGACAATCAAAAGATAATAATAGGGAATTCAATAATCAGGTTTATGGCTTGAGTGATACGTGGAAGGGACCAAGTGAGCAACATGGTTATGTGTTTCCCAGGGGCTAAAATTAGTGATACAAGGAAGAACATAAAAGGATATTAAAAAATCTCTAGAACAACCCCTGAGGTGCTGGTACATGTAGGTACCGATGATGTAGGAAAGAAATCGGAAATAGAAATTAAACAAGACTTTATTAAACTAGGGGAAGACCTTTTAGAAACTAAATGCATTCTAATATTTTCAGAAACACTACCTATCCTGAGAGTTCACAAACAAATAAAACAAACAAACAAAACAAGAAATAATGAGAATCAATCATTGAATTTATGACTGGACATACCAAAACTATTTCTATTTTATAAAACATTGAAATATTTTCCTAGAAAACCAAACCCTTGATGCTAAGGATGGTTTGCATCTTATTACGGGGGCAATATTCTGGGTGACAGATTGAAAAGCATCCTCAATAGCAATTTAAACTGAATGCACAGGAAGACAGGGACAAAACAAAAGAAAAATAGGAAAGTTACCCTCAGTAGATAAAGTAAAGTAGCAAACATAACCGCAATTTCCCTGAATTTAAAGAAGCCTAATTAATAGATCTGATGACTTCAAAACATTCATAGCTAATACAAACACATACATCATCTTAATAACTGAGATGTGGTGGGATGAGATGAACCCTTGAGATAAAGACTTAGAGGGATACTCACTCTTTCAGAAATGCAGGAAGGGTAGAGGAGATTGAGGAGTGGCAATTTACCTCAAAGAGGATTTGAACAATATAGAATTACAACAAAATGACAACAACAATGTGGAATCACTATGGGTATCAGGAAACAACATAAAACTGAGAAAATTAATAATTGGAATATTATACATACCTGCACCCACTAGTAGAGCAACCTTGTATGTTACATTATACATGCCACCAAGAACCAACAGAGATATCTATAATAGGCATTTTGATGAAATATCCCTTTACAACATCAAGGGGGATACACTCATATTAGATTATTTTAATCAACCAGACATTGACTGGGATAATTTTCTGGCACACATTTCACAGGGAAATTCTCTATTAGGCATCATCAAGGAAAGTAGTTCTAAACAAATAATACGCATAACACCAGGAGGAACAAGATATTGGACCATGTAATCTCTAATATACAGTACCTGACTCCCTAACTTACAAGATAATGGATCCATTGTTGTCCAGCAATCATTCAGTAATATTCTTAACTGTCAATAGAAGATACCCATCAAGTAAGGGTAGGACAATACACCACAATTACAAAAGATCTGACTTCCAAGGAAGAAGAAGAAGAATCAACATGTATATAGAGATTTTCATACACAATGTATCCCAAAGCACTTTACAAGCATTGCTAGACTGGTAGTGAAGTGACTGAATGTGTAGCAGCAACCATAACACTCATCAACACCCACACACAGCCTGGACAATTGCATGAACCATTTTTTTATGGGACGGGGAATGTTGGCCAGGACACCTTGAATGTTCCCTACTCTTTGCGATGAATGCCCTGGGTTCTTTTACTTCCACCTGGACACCCACCAGGGCAGCACCAGGATGGGCCAAAGGGACCTTAGTTTAATGTCTCATCTGAAGGATGGCACACCCCAGCAGTACAGCGCCCCCTAATACTGCACTGTGGGATGAGAACCCATGACCTTCTGGTCCAGAGGTGGATGTGCTACCAATTGAGCCACACTGATGCTGATGAGACATAAACTTGAGACATGGGACTAGAAAACTTAAATAGGAAATACCAATACAAGTTGGGAATTTTTTTTTAAATAAACTGCTACAGTTACAGGATAATTATGTGCCCCACAAATCCTGTTACAATAAAAAAGGAAAAATTCCCCCATGGTACACAAAAAACTGGCAGGTATCTCAAAAAAGAAGCAAAAAGCCCACAAAATGAAAAGGAAACTAGGAAAAACAAAAGAAATTATGAAATCAAATTAGCAGCAAACAAGACGCACATAAAAGGCTTCTATGATTACCTAAATTCAAAAAGGAAATCTAATCAACAGGTGTGACTATTATGTGTTAATGATGTCAAAATATCAAGGGAACAGGCTAGTGCAGAATCACTTAGGGCAGGATTCACAAAGCGGGTTTGGGACTGCGTCCCACTTTGTAACCCCAGTGGTGCTCCGAAATTGCAGCACCCAATTCACAGCCGCAGCAGTTGTGGAGGGTGTTACGGTGGGTCCCACTGTCCGTAGCAGCCTCCCACAGCTGCAGTGCTGTTCCTGGCAACAGTGCTCAAATGCTGCCGTAATCTGTGGGACCGGTTGTAATCCGGCTCCACCTTTGTGAATACTTGCAGCTGCGGGTAACCTGCGGATCCGCAAGTGGCAACCCACTTGCACATGAGGTTTACCCACAACTGCGGGACGTTCAGGAGTTTCATGAATCCTGCCCTCAATGTCTACTTTTATTCAGTCTGTCAAACCAAAATAAGTGTGAACAATATTGAAATAAGAAATGATGATGGGTTATGTGTTATGGAAAGAAGTGTGTTGGAAAGCCTTAACAAAACTGATGTGTAAAAATCTGTATGTCCAGAAGGTATTTGTCCATACACTCAATAAATTAGCCTTAACGCTACACCATCCCCAACACTAATATTGTACAACAGGGTAATTACACTGTAGTTACATGTTTGTTGCAGGCAACTACATTGCAATTTAACTAGTTAGCTGACACTTACAGTGTAACCCTCATATTTAATAAGACATTTCAACTGGTGAGGTGCCACAGGACTAGAGGCAAGCAGAGGTAGTTCCAATTTTTAAAAATGCCTGGAAGGAAAATCCTAAAGATTATAGACTTATAATATGACATCACTAACTGGAAAATACTGGAAATAAATCAGAGAATTGATTAATGATGCATATCTCTCAAATAATTATACAGATAAAGCACAGCACAGCTTCAAGCAGGGGAGGTCATGCACAACCAACCTAATCAGTTTTTACGAAAGGGTCAACAGAGCATTGGACGAGGGTGACGTGGTGGATGTTATTTATCTCGACCATAGACATTTAATCCAGTATCTCATCACATACTAATTAACAAAATCAGGGAAAATTTTGCTAATATCCCTCCACTAATAACAAACTGGATAAACAATTGTTTGACAGAGAGGTCCCAGAAGGTCAGACTAAAGGGATCAACTTCTGCTGAGGGAGAGGTGATGAGTGGGGTCCCGCAGGGCTTGGTGTTGGGGCCAGTGCTGTTCAGACTCTTTATAACTGACTTAGGAACAGAGATGAGAAATTGGCACAACAAATTTGTGGATGACACTAAACTAGGAGGAAGGATAAATGACACCAATGACTGTAAAAGAATGCAGGAGGACCTGGACAGTATGACAAGATGGGCAGAAGCTTGTGGGATGCGATATAACAAAACTAAGTGTAACGTGATACACTTAGGGAAAAACAATATGCACAAACAGTTTCTTCCTCAAAGGGGTTAAATAAAAAGAGGTAAAAACAGAAGAAGACCTTGGTATCAAAATATTTTCAGACCTAAAACCCACAAATCATATAAATGATGTATTTAATAAGGCTAGTTATCTACTGAAAAAATTAGGTGGCATTTTAATCATAGAGCAAATGAAGACTTACTACCAATCTATAAATCGAATATTAGACCCTTAACAGATTATTGTTCTCACTTTTGCGGTGGACTTAACCTTGGTAACAGAATTAAATTAGAAAGTATCCAGAGAAAGTCAACAAGAATGATGAGGGGCTTGATACACACATTGTATAATGAAAGACTAAATGTCCTATGGCTACTCAGCTTACACAGAAGAAGAATAAGAGGGGAACTTAGTGCTATTTTATAACGTACACAAGGACAGTGAAATGATGAAAAATCTAAGTCTTAGTATCCATGAGAACACCCACTTCACAAGAAAGCACTCCATACAGGTGAAAATCAACAGTTTCAAATCTGGTAGAGAACAATGTTCTATACACAGACAGTAATAGGTATATGGAATTCTCTACCAGCAGATATTGTAGACTGCAGAACTCTATTGTCTTTTAAAAACAAATTAAACAAATATATGGATGGAGAAAACCTAAAAGATTATTACTAATGAATCTGCGATAGAAATAACATAGGCATTTACGCCTATTGCTATCTCTAAATTCCATGTATAAGTCCAAGCATAAATTAAGTTAGTATAGACTCACTTTGCTGGCGTCAAAATGTTGGTTTTTGATGCATCCACAAAATTCCATTTCGGCACTTGCTCACCCTTACATGGCATGGTCTAACTGAGTCCATGGAAAGTTCTTCCAGTGCTACCCTATTAAAAATATGTTTTGGCTTCCCCCTCTCCCCCTAGTAGTAACAGTAATGCAATGCACAAGACCAGTGTTCTCTGTTTCACTGGGCTTGGAAGTAGGGGAAGGAGCATGCAGGCATGTCGCAGAGGAAATGAGCTAGTTTGTTGAGGAAGGGGAAAGCCAGACCACATCATCCACTAGTAATGGCTGAGACATAATGAAGTATGGAAGAGCACTGCCAATACCCATAGTAGTCAGAGATCTAGTGACTCATACACAGTCCCAATCTAGTGGCTCAAAGTAGTCAAAATGACCACGTTGTGCCACTGTTCTAATTTACACTTTTTTGTGCCTTTTGCCAAGGTGTCACAAGTCTATACCAGCACCATCACAACGGGCACTGACCAGCACAGGGAAAGGGGCAATGTCAAGCATACAAATGAAGTGCTGTGTTATGCACATATGCCTACCAGCCCCCAAACAGTTGTCCAGATGTCAAAGTGTGACCAACCCCTGTAAAACTTTGAGAAGCAGTTCTAGAGGGATGGGTTAGGTGTGTGATCACGCCATGAGGACTGGGCCAAGAACTATGATTGACAAGGTACCATTTCTAAAATATACAAGCAAGGGGAAATGGGGCCAGGCAGGGTGTTCCATTGGACACCAGGGATCAAGGCAAATGTTTGGAGCAGTCCTGGTACCACTGGACCTACAAGGAATAACTGAAAAGGGACATGAAAATTATGAAACTAACTGACCCACAAGCATGCTTTAAGGGGTATGACTGAAGTGGTAGCAACTCATGTAATTGTCTCTGGGTATGGCTTTGTGCTACTAGACTGGTGCTATGCGATGCTCAGAAGTCTGTGATGCTTGCATTTATCTGTTTGCAGCTGAAAACTATATTTTCACCCACAAACATCTATGAATCATCATTTGCATTGTGACTTAGCTGCAGAGGGAGACGTTGCCCCCAAGTGTCTTAAATCTGGGATTGCAGTATGGCAGTTTTTGGGAAAGAGAGAACAGGGCATCTCTTTGCACTCAGAACCTGTGTCACTCTAACTGGGACTGTGTATCAGGCCCCAGGTGTGTTCCAAAAAGAAATGTAGGCCCCTAGTCTCATGCCCAACTACAACCTTGTCACATTGCCATGGTATGGTCTCCAGGTTATTCTGCTTCCCTTAGTAGTAATTAGTCTCTGCCTTGGTAGTGCCACCTGTCCTGGTAGTAATTTCCCTCCATGGCTATCCCTGGTAACTGCCTTAGCCTACAGCTCTGGATATAATCCCACCCCTTTTGTCAGGTACTGTCTCAGTGATAACCTCCCATCACACCAGTTCATTACCCCTCATCTTCCTTATTACCCTGATTCAATGACCATCTTTATTTTAAAGATAATCCACACCCCATCACCCACTACTATATATTACAACCTTCAAACCCCCTTTGTGTAAAAGGTAACCAACACTGTTGGATACATAGCCCTCCAGATATCGTTCAGGTAGGGATGTACAGGTATCCCATGAGAAGGATGACTGCTGTTGAGTGCTTACAAAAAGGGTAACTCAATAGAAATGCCTCTTCTCAAGGGCAAGTGGATGGGGAGGTGAATGCAGGTATAGTGGCATCCTGTTGCTATATGTATACGTGCGTGTGGGGAGGAAGCAAGCACGCCATGCAACAGGCAGAAGGGGAGGGAGGGTTTGTGAGGTGTAGGGTGATGGTGGGTTGCTGAGTTGACCCTGTGGTGTGGTGAGTTCATGGCAGGCTATGGTTGGAAGGGTGCCAGGTTCAGTGCTTGGCATGTCTGGATTTTTGTGCCAGTATGGGAATTGTAATTTTTTTTTCACTCCCCTGACATGCACCCCCTGAAGTTGAGAATCTTTAGTTGGGGAGTGCAGGGGGCAATGCCCCCCATGGGGGTGGGTGCGGGGTGCATAGCCCCCTGCATAAACAAAAAAATTAAATTTCCCGGTGTCCTTTTGCCTTGCGCTGGGAGCGTACATCAGTGTAATGGATTTTCTCTAATGTACATTCGCCCTAACTGTGATACCCTTTCCGAGATTACCATTATTACATAGACCCAGATGCACATGAGGTCTGAAATTTTGTTTTTGATTAACATTCATAGAAACATAGAAATATAGACTTTGATGACAGATAAGGACCACTTGGCCCACTTAGTTTGCCCATGTCCTTAAATACTGGATAAGCTGCAGATCCTAGTCAACCAGCAGCCTACTTCTTTCTTATCTCCCTCTTATCCCCTCCTACTATAGCAGTGTCAGTGGCTCAGTAGGTAGCACACTCCCCTCTGAGGCTGGGACATCAGAGGGCTGTGGGTTCAGTTCCCACATCTGGCACTTGGGTTACTATCCCAGTACTCACACTGTAGTGCAGCATGAGAGGGGTGCTGCACTTCTGAGGTGTAGTCTTTCGGATGAGATGTTAAACTGAGGTCCCATCTGCCTGGATTGGTGGTAGTTCAGGTGGATGTTAAAGATCCCATGGCACTTATTGAAAAGAGTAGAGGAATTTTTTTATTTAATCATAACAAAATATACAGATCAGTATTAAGTCATACAAAAACAATGAAAGAAAAATTAAAACATAAATAAGTATTAATTCATACACGAATCCCAAAAACATAAGAAGAGCACTATTAACTAATTCCCCCCACAAAGATAGGGTCCCCCCTTTTTTTCACACAGATGCAACTAATAACCATTCAATATTACATTCATACTAAAAGGACAGCAAAGTCAAAATAATATACAGGAGTATTTTAAGCATACTGTAACCTCTTTTCCTCAAATGAAGTTAGTATAAGACCACCAAAGATTCCCTTTATCTTTACCAAAAAGTTTAAATTCTGCCTTCTTCCATTTTTTCAAATCTGTACAGATCATAAAAAATAATTCTTGGCTTGATATGTGCTACTGTTGTAAAATTAAAAGGCAACAGCAAATCCGTATCCGATAGATTAAATAAACACAGATCACGCTCAAGATACTGTCATGTAATTTTGTCCTTACTTCCGGAATGATACCAAAAAACAGTAGTGATGGAACAGGAGGTAATATAATTTCATCTTTCCATCTATTCTTTACAATGTCCCAAAACTGAATAATATAGGGACATGTATAATTCAAGTGGTCTATAGTCTCCATTTTGGAACTACATCCTTCCCTAGGACAGTATCATTCTGTGAGGGGTTTATGCTTTTGATTACTTTCAACGTTGATTTCAGAATGTAAACCCAGCAAAATTGTGTCCCACATATGTTCCGGTATCCGTTTATTGCAAATATATTGAGAAATACATTTCTGATCAATTTGTGAAAACTCCAAAAAAGGGTGTTCTGAAAATTGCATTATTAATATCTCTTCATAAAACTGTCTTCTAGTCAGTTCAAGAACTGTCATATAATCTATTCCCTATCTTATTATATAATCAAAAACCCCTTCCCAATGCTTCTCCAACCTCGGTTTTCATTTATTTTTATGCAAGAAAGAGTTCCCTTTCCATTCTGTCATTATTCCTTGAACAATCAACAAAACCTTTTGTCCCCATCCTGAAACTGACCCCTGCATAAGGGAGAGTAGATTTGAATAAAGGAAAATTAAAAAATAAACTATGGGGTCAACATATTGACACCCCCCGCTTCTATGTTTAAATAGAGAGTGTTTCGTTTGATTGGGTTTAATTTGCTTCCCCAAAAACAAGAAAAAAAAACAGTGATTCAAGGATACCTCCAGATGTTTTGGAATTAAAAACACAACACTAATATACAAGAATATTGGGACTAAAAAGGTCCCGATCAGATGAACTCTTTTTTTTTTCGACAGTTTCCATCTATTCCAGCTAGTCACTAATTCTTTCCCTGAATTAATTGCTTTATCCCAATTATAACTTGTCATATCATGTCTGCTATAATAGATACCCAATATTTTAATTGGAGCTTCTGTCACTAAAACATCCCCCCAATCCATAGTCGTACCCTCGTTGTCATTTAAAGATAAACATTTTGTTTTAGATACATTATGCTTGCCCCTGTAATCATACCTACACCTTGTAATAATCGTTTTGCCTTCTCATAAGACTTCCTGTTCCTTACCAAAAGACAGATCATCAGTGTAAGCAAGGATTTTACAATCATTTGAAAGACCTCCCTTCAAACTATAAATCATAGGAGATCATTGCAATAATCTTAATGTTGAGTCTATCATTAACACATACAGCAAGGGACTGAGTGGGCAACCCTGTCGGACCCCTCTCTGTACCTGACATTTAAAACCTGTATGCCCATTATCATATGGCCGTATATAAGCCAGCGTGTAACATCATTTTAACCAATTTATAAACTTTCCTGGAATTCCATATGCTGCCAAACTAAGCCATAAAAATGAATGTGAGACCTTGTCAAAGGCTTTCACTTGATCTAGGCTTATCAAAAATCCAGGATCTTCTTTACCCACTGCACCTTCCACCACTTCCCTAAGAAGAATCAAAGCATCCTTAATCTTCCTACCAGGCACAGAACAATATTGCTGTGGGCTTATCATATTCCCCATAAAGCTTGCCAATCTGTTCCCCAATAATTTAGAAAATAACTTAAAATCCGTATTTAGCAGCGCAATTGGCCACCAATTATTTGTCTCCAATGAGTCCCCTGATTTGTAAAGAAAAAACATAAGCCCTTCATACATTGCAGTTGGCAAAAGGGATTCTTCTAAAAAAATATATATATATCCTTAATAACTCAACAGGAATGATTTCCCACAGAAGCTTATAGAATTCACCAGGGAGCCCATCTGATCCTGGAGAAATCTGATTCCAAAGATTTTGTACAGCCCTTGTCATTTCCAATCCTGAAAAGGGAGTTACCATTTGTTGCACTTCCTCTTTAATCAATTGTGGGACATCTGCCAATAGTAACAAATGTTGGGTAAAGTCAGATTCTTTTACAGGGGTCCCAAACAGTTTTTCTACATGATTTTCTAATACAGTCATAATTCCCACGTTATCCATAACCAACTGTCCTTGGGAAGTTTTTAAACCCAAAATCTGCTTCCTTTCTCTTCTTACCTAGCTACTAATAAAAGGGTTTACACATGCCACCTTCCCTTGAGTCCCATACACCTGCTCTCGTTGTAATGAGCAAAACCCATCATACTGGAATCTACTCATTTTGCCTCGCAAATTAACCTGTTCCACACATTGTCTGGTCAAAAATAACCCCAGTTTATCCCTTAACTTTAGATAATTCTCATACGCAGTTGCTGCTTTATGCTTCCCATGATATTTGAAAAAGCTCATTTTCAACAATTTTAGATCTGTCCACCATTCTTCTGGATTATTATAAAGGAACACAGTGGAAGCTTTACCTAAAAGTAGAATTCTAAAAGCTTCTAATATCCCGGAGTCTTCTAATAATGAAACGTTCATCCTCCAAAACCCTCAACCTGTTTCTCTAGGGGGGGGAATTACAATTTGCACTCCTATTAAACCATGATCAGACATTTCTATCAGTAAGTTATATGTGTTTGCCACCAGCAGCAACTGTTTAATGAAAAAAAATCAACTCTCGAGGATAAGTGTCCCTTGAAGAAGGTAGAGACCGTTGCCCATTTCCCTCCACCATGTGCATCCTTCAACCCTGTACACCGCACTACCTGTCAAAGAAAGGTTTTATCACAATATTGTTTGCCCCCTACACAGGTTTGTTGTTCATTAATATTGAAATCCCTACCCCAGAAAAGTTGCCTACTAGTATGTAGATATGGTTGTACTTTAGATAATAGATCAATACGTAAAGCTTTCTTGAGGACCATAAATATTTATCAGCCTGTATGAAAATGAGGACCATAAATATTTATCAGCCTGTATGAAAATGCATGTGACATGACATCTAAAAGAAAGACACACCCTGAGTCAATATCAACAAGATGAAGAACTGAAAAATCTAGTGAACGAAAACAAATACCCAGTCCATAACATAAATCTTCCCCTATTGGCCAGTAAGAACTACCCCATACCCAATCTTTTGTTGCTTGAGTAGTTTCTGTAAGTGTGTGCAATCTGGTATCCTGAAAAAAAAAACCCATCAACATCCAGGGAATGTAAAGTACTAAAGGTAGTTTTGCATTTATATCCAGATTTAATACTGTTCACATTTACACTGGCAATTTTTAACTGAAGGGGCTCAGGGAGGGTGTTTTAACTCCTTTGTACTGTATTTAGTCATTTGTTTCTGTGGTTCCAATTGTTTCTTTTTCTGAGATCCTGAAATTTGAGAAGTCTGAATCGGTTATGAAGGGTGAAGATCCCTCTCCTCTAAGGGTGTCTCTATATCAACCTGGTCCCCCCAGGATGAAAACACTGAAAAGTGATTTGATAGTGGTAAGGAAGACAGAGATACAGGCAATGAACCCATTGTAACTGGTAAAGGGAAGGGGGTGAAACCACTACTGGGCTTATAACTTCGTCTTGAGGGGGATTCTGTAAAATAATAGGAGGCTCTGATACAAGGTCTTGGTTCTGCTCTAAGGAGCATTCAAGTAGTTATGAAGGAGTAGATGTCCATTTCTCTGAAGACCTTTCTCTCCTACTGTAAACTCCCATTCTAGTATTTGTGGGACCACCTCGTCCTCTGCCCCTACATCTGGAAGGATTATAGGAAGTCTCATTCATGTCCGTGGACTGTCTATTCACATGTCTAGCTTGAGAAAGAAGTAAGCCATGTTCAGAAACATCTTCTGAATTATGTGCAGCACAGGGGCACTCTTGGAAGGCACGTTCATCATCCCCACAAAGGTTATAGATTGGGGGAGCCGTACACTGCATAGCTGAATGACCAAGCATGCCACAGTGGAAACATTTGATACAGTCACAGTGATTATTTAAATGGTTTAATGGTCCACATCTGTAGCAGCTTTTGGGCTGGCCTGCATAAAACAGGATGCCTCTATCTCTGCCCAGAAAAAAGCAGCTTGGGAGATGTTGAATCCCTCGTTCGGTCTGATTTAACTGGACCCAAAAATGCCAGCCCCTTGTCCAAAAGTCGTTATCGTCCATAATGGGCATCGAATGATCAAAAATTGTGCACCTCTTTTCTAGCCAGAAAATAATGTTTGTTACTTCCACTCCCTCATTACGAAAGAGCAGGGTAATTGTCTTAATAGTAGGCTTTGTGATGGGAACTGCCAAAAAATCTGTCCAAACCTTCATTTCTTTGACTTTATAATATCGTTTCAAACATTTATCTAGTAGAGCCATTGAACAAAAGCTAACATCATACACGCAATCTCCAGGTGCGTGAATAAAGGCATATACTTTGAAAGGTAAAAAGCCCATTGAATCCTTAATTAAAGTTTTACCAACCCATATTCTGTCTGGGAGAATAGGAGCTAGCCCTTTATAGTGTAAGCAGACCAAAAAACGTCTTTTGGCCGCCTCTGCAGATTTATGGAACAAGCCCGCATAAGTTCTGGGCCTATGGTCAGTAGTCAAGGGAGAAATAGGCTCAGTTAAAGCAGGGTTAGGCTCTTTGATCAGTAACCCCGACCCGTTTCTTTCTAAATTACCCTTTACCTTTCCAGGACTTCCACTCTGTAAGATTTCAGTCATTGTGGGTTCCGATACCAAAACCTCATTCTGTGTTTGTTCTAAGTCAGGACATTCTGGCCCCTCTGCATCTATCACAACATTCAGTTCTCCAGCTTCTGCTTCGTTCCATGCAACTACAGCAGTCCCTGGCAATGACTGCTGTACCTAAGTCTGCATCGGTATCTGAGGGGATGGAATCTGGGCTGGTTGGTCTTGAAGTAAAGGAAATGATATGTCTGGAGATCCAAGTAAGGGGGATTGAGGGTCAGGGATCCATTTTATTCCATTATAGAACCAACCTGCTTGCTGTAAAGCATTTACTGGGGACCACTCCTCCGAATCCACAGGTATCAGTTCTTTTTCCATGTCAATATCTGTGACGGCCTCTCCCTGACTTACCGGTGCTCCATTTGTGGCCAGCAATTGTCCTGCTGAGAGGCATTTGCCATGTCCTTGTAACGGACTAACTCCTGTGTGTTTCCTTTTTTTCCTTTCTTCATCTAATTTGGACCGACTTAGTTGAAACTCTTGTTCTGCCATAGAAATCATGTGCAAGAGCTGTTTTTTTCTTTTCAGCCATTTCCAACTGAAGTTTTTATTCTTCATCATTTTGAAGTACATTTTCACTAGTTTTATCCAGTAGTGCCTCAGGGTGAGCCACAGGGTTTTTTTGTAACTGCATTGAAACATCACAGGTCACTTCTATACTTCCATCATTAATGTCCACTGGAGCTCTTGAAGATGAACCACTCTTGTCACTCTCCTGAGGTCTACTGAGGTCCTCCATGCTCTCCTGCAGTGCTTAGGTGCCCCCTGCAGCAAGATAAGGGAAATTTCCCCGGTGTCCTGGCCAAATTTCCCTCATTCACTAAAAATACCACCAACAGCTTAATTCTGGTTCAAGGTCAGTTGGCATTCATCTGTATCCCCCGGTCATGCCTGAAAATAGGCAGGATTTGTCTAGTGCACTTACCTGATCAACAAAAACTAAATAAAAATAAATAAATAAAAGAAATACTCCCCACTATAATTGCCTTATGTTGTCCCCTGCATTCTTGAATTCACCCACTGTTTTTGACCCCACAACCTCCTCAGGAAGGCTGTTCCATACATCCACCACCCTCTCCATGAAAAAATACTTCCTCACGTTGCCCCTGAGCTGTCGCCCCTCTATCTTCAAATTGTGCCCCCTTGTTCTTGCACATCTCTTTTTCTGAAATATGCTACCCTCTTGGACTTTATTGATTCCCTTGAGGTACTTGAAGGTTTCTATCATGTCCCTCCTCTCCCTCCTTTCCTCAAGGGTATACATATTAAGCTGTTTTAGTCTCTCTTCGTATGGCTTCTGGTACAGACCCTGCACCATTTTGGTTGGGCTCCTCAGGACTGCCTCCATCCTTTTAACGTCCTTGCAGATACTGGGGTCTCTAGAAATGCACACAGTACTCCAGATGGGGTCTCACCAACTGTCTGTACAAAGGGATAAGAACTTCTTATTTTCTACTGGTGATGCCTCTCTCTATGCATCCTAGAATCCCCCCAGCCCTTCTTACTGCCTTCTCACATTGCTTGCCTATCTTAAGGTCATCTGATATGAATACCCCAGGTCCCTTTCCATTTTTATTGTTGTTAGTTTTGGGTAGGCCTTTTTTGTTAATACACATTTCTATTGTGTTTAAAACCATTTTTGCTTTCACAGCTATTAGATGTTGTCCTCCTTTCCCTGCTGCTGTCAACAGAGCCCGGATGACTTCAGCTTTCATCATGATGCTAATAAAATGCCAAATGTTCCAGATTGGGCTGACACTGGAAACAGCACAAAGGGCTCATTGCAGGTTGTCTGTTCTATCTGGATGTTACCTAGCAATAACAAGGAATTTGAATACAATGTGGTGTTTTTATTTTACAGTACAATATGGTTTTGAAGAATGCAGCCTTCATTTAAGACCATATAATTAAGAATTGCACATCCTTTCTGCTGAAGTGTTAAAAAGTCGACATTCCATTTTCCAAAGTTAATTTGCAAATTCAACTGCATTTTAATAAAAGAACTATTGTACTGAACAGCAAACTGATGAAGTATGCTGTTATATTAAGGCTCCCAGTAAACTGTATGTTTGCATTCAGGTTGAAGTAAACAGAACTGTGTTTCTCAGCTCCAGGGACCCTGATTCCTGTGCACAGTGTCCTCAGCAGGTATCCATAGTAGACTAACAGTAACAAGAGTGTCTCTACTACCCAACTCCTGTAGTGGGACAAGCACCAAGACATCAGTCAAAGCACCATACAATTTCAAATAGGCACAAATGTTTATTAAATTTTCACAGGACGAACCTGTCAAGGGATCAAATTTCTCATAATAGTATATTTCTTCAGGACAGGTTTTTTTATTTAAAAAGTTCCAAATGTACTATATTTCTGATTTCAGAACAAATCCTGAATCAACCTGTAAGGCCCTGTACACATCAGGCTAGTTAAAACATTTTAAGGTGCTTAAAGCCTTTTAACTAGCACAAACACGGCGCCCGTCCGCATTTAAGCATGGTTTCAAAGCGTGTTAGGAAACCATGCTTAAACCCTGCTGTGAGTTAGTCTCAAGTCCGTTTTTAAAAACGGTTTTATGAGAGAAAGCGTGTTACCCTGTAGGGTGGACGGGCGTCTGCATATTGCTCCTCCAGGAGGCGTGTTAAGGGCATTGGAGAAGCGATTTTAAAAAACTTTACTGGAGGCAGATGCAGACGGGAGTTGGCTGTGGTTTAGCTGAGTTAAAACTCGGTTAAAGACTGATCTGGACGGGCTGCTGTGGTGAGTTTAAAAATGTTTTTAAAACATTTTTTAAACCGGTGCAAATCTTCAGCTTTAATGTGTACAGGGCCTTAAAGCCTTCACTCTCAGTAAAGTTTAATGTGCAAACTTCAGAGAAGCGGAGAAGCAACTTAGTATTTCCATACTGGCATTCCAAAGCATTAGACACTGGGTCCAAGTAATACTTCACAGAAATATAGCAGTTTATTTAAAACACAAGAGTACATTTTATGATAGCATGTTTAAAATCTTGCAACACTCCTCATTTGTATAATGTATTGTTGGACAAAAGCCTCAAATGATACCAACATTTTTCTAAATCCATTCTGAATACGTGGGAAAACAAATAAGTAATATTTATTTTGCCTTCTCAAAAACATGTGCAAAGCCATTTCAGAAAGTGCTACTAGTGCTTAAAAGGTGTCTTGAATGTGTAAAGTATTTGTAGAATGATGTGCAAAGGAGCCGGGTGCAATATTTTAGCAGTTCCAAAAAGTTGCTAGAAGTAGTGGGCAGACAGGAACTCCAATAATTACATTATAAATATAAGGCATTATGGAGTCAAGCTATTGTCTTAACCATAAGCACGAAGAACAAGATCTGTCCTGTGGCAGGAAGTGCAAATCTGGAGTAGTAAATCAACGTTAAGTAATGACTTTAAACAACAGATGTAGTATTTTCAGGCAAAATAGTTATTATTTACACTACTTCCAACAACTTTTTGTAACTGCTACAATATTGCATTGGTCTCTTTTGCACAATGTTCTACAAGCACTTTACATGATTCTGATGCCAATGACACAAAAAGCTGTAGTAAATTTAGTAAATACGGAATGGAGAAATTAATTACATTACAATCGTGTCATTTAGGACTTTCTTTTTTTATGGTGAGCGTTCTGACTTATCTGTGTTCAGCATCATTACCCTGAGCTACAGTATTCATTTGGGCTTGTGACCCAAACCCGATCCCTCACCATGTCTGGAGTGCAAGCATAGTGTTATGCTACAGGCCCTATATGGACTGGGCCTGGCTACCTGAGATATCTATTGGATTTTGTTAAAAAAGTTAGAAAGAATTTTACTCTCAGAAACCTTAAGTGACTCAGTCAGTGATCACTTATCCACATATTGCCTCTACCACAACAGTACACCTAAAAAACTCTCCACCTAGGCTGATTACCTATAGGAACTGCATCAACTTCAACAAGGCATATTTTCTGTCTGACTTATCACTAATTGACTGGAGCTACCTAGACACAACACAAGATGCAAATTCCACCTTGGACTTCTTCATCACAAAATTTACAATAACACCGGAGAAGCACGCCCTCCTATGCACGCGCAGGGTAAAGCACAAAATATCCGACTGGCTCACATGTGATATTTTCACTCTTATTGGCAAAAGAGACAACTCCAGGGGTAAGTACAAGCAAATCAAACTTTTATCAGATTGGAACACATACAGAATACTATGAAACAGATGCAAATGGGCAACACACCAGGTGAAAAGTCAGTATTTAAAAAAACAGCAAAACTGCAAACTTGGGTGATCCTAAAACATTTTGGCAGACCATAAACTCTTTGCTGAACACCAAAACAAAGTCCTCACCTATCTCTATTGACCTGGATGGAGACATCTGTGCTGAACCTCCTAAAATAGCGCACCTCTTCCATGATTTCTTCTACGATCTGAATGAATACAGATCTCCTGGACACCCCGAACCTTAATCTACTAAGGAAGCAAAGAATCTGAAACAGCCCAAGTTCCATCTCAAAAGGGTCACGTGTTTGGAAGTTGTTAATTCAATTGCCCCTTAAAAATAGACAAATCAGCTGGATCAGATGGTTTGCTCCCAAAGTTCCTCAAACTCACTGCCCCTCAGATAGCCCCATCCATAGCCAAAATCTTTAACCTATCTTTCATGACCCACACCATACCTGACCTGTGGAAAACAGCTATAGTTCCACTACACAAGAAAAGGAAGAAGACACTACTGGAAAACTAGCACCCTATTTCTATTTTGTCAGCTCTAGCCAAACTGCAGGAGAAAATAGTGAACACACAACTAACCGAATATCTTGAACAACACAATCTAATCTGCAAGAAACAATATGGGTTCAGGAGATGTCATGGCACTGACACAGCCCTGGTCGATTTCACAGATGCAATCTATCGCGCAACAGATAAGGGATTGTTGACAGGAGCTGTGTTTGTGGATCTGACCAAGGCTTTTGATTTGGTTAACCACGACATATTAACTAACAAATTACTCAAACATGGCTTTCAATCCCATGCACTGACCTGGTTCAGTGATTATCTGAACCATAGAAAACAGAGGGTGAAAATCGATAATGCAGTCTCAAGTACCAATGTAATTTGCCAAAAAATCTGCAAACCCTTGCATACTCTTCTCCATGCAGATGACACAGTTCTTTACTCGCAGAGCAAAGACATCAACAAAATCAATCATGTACTTGGAAACAGCTTTACAAACTTGCAGGACTGGTTCATTCTAGAAAAAAATGGTCCTGAACCTACCGAAAACCCAATCAATGTTGTTTGGTTCTAACTACTATCTGAAAAACACAGCCCCCAATTTCTGCATCAATGCAAATAACGGGAACTGCCTGGAAAAAGTCAGCTGCTTTAAATATCTATGAGTACACTTAGACTCTACCCTTATCTTCGGCACCCACATTCAAAATATTACCAATCTGCTTTATCAAAGGCTTGGCTCTCTGTACAGAATCCACAAGTATCTAAAGCCTGAATCCAGACATAGAATAGCACATGCAAATCTGCTCCCTATACTAGACTATGGCTCCTTGGTCACGGATGCTGTTAACCAAACTATGCTACAGAAGAAGCACATTCTCTATTACAAGATTGCCAGATTTGCAACAGGTAGTGATAGCAATACATATCACTGCCTTTCTCTGAACACTTTAAACTGGCTCTCACCAGAGCTCAAATCCAACCTAACACTCGCAATATTTATTAAAAGAACTATAGTTGAATACTCTGTCTATTTGGCTGAACAACTTGAGTTTGTCAACTTGCCCTCCTCTTGATCCCACCTTGAAAAATAACTTAAAAGTCCCCCTTTTTCGAACCAACACTGGACAATACTCCTTCAGCTACCACTCCTCCTCACTATGGAATACAATTCCTCCCCATTAGAGAATCACCAACAGTCTCTGCTTTTTCAAGCAACCTGAAAGAATTTTATCTATCATCCAGTGTCTGCGACTGCTCTGTGTAAATACCCCTTGTTCATACCCCTATGCATCTGCACTCATTGTAGTATCTACACTAATCAGCTGCACTTTCTACATGCCACAATTATGTAATTTTCAATTGATGTGTGTATGTTTCATTTTCTGCAACAAGCACCCAAACATTTGTATGTACAGTATGTCCTCAAATGTCTGTGTAATTGCACCTGGGTCATGACTGAAAAAGGCACTTGTGCTAGTGAACTTACCCAATTACCAAAGTGAAAATAAATAATAAATAAATCTACTGACTCTCTATCAGACCTCTCATCCCTTCTGCTTCTCTGAGTTGGGTCTCTTAGCTGTTCTGAGGGTGAAGCTGTAATTCTCCGGGGCTGTGCTTTTTCACTTGCTGGCCCTGCCCTTTGGAACAGGCTTCCCAGGGTTCTGAGAGAGGCTCTCCTCAGTGGAGGCCTTTAAGAAGGGACTGATGTCTTTCCTCTTTTTGGGAGGCCTTTGGCACTGTTTGACCTACACGCTTTGAACGGCCAAGCTCTACTTCTCTTTTATTTTGCAACACAGGCTCTGTTTTATATACATATTATTTATAATTTTGTTTATTGTACGTATGTAACATTATTAATGATGTGTGTGTTTTATAGTTATTGTACAGAGCTCAGAGTCCCTGGAACTGGTTGCTCAAGAAATAAAATATTCTACTACTACTACTACTACTCATAAAAACAGAACCAAAGTTAAAAGCCTCTTGGCTCCTGTTTTCAGTTTGGAACTTGAGAAACTTGGCCAATTTCCCTGTAGGCATCTGACCACATGCTTTGGAAACTGAAGGGCCTGCTGCTGACTGAAACAAAAGAAAGGTACAATGGTTCCTCTTAGGTGTCAGAAAGAAGCGGAGAGACAGGCTTTGGCCCCTTGACTTCAAATCCAAGAGCCAGTATAGGTAAACATGCAGGCACTGGAAATGGGAGCCCTGTGCTGCTCTGGTCCATGTACAGAATAGCTCTGCCCAGTAAAGAGGGAGCAGGGGATGACTCTAAAGGCGGATAAAGAAAGGAAAGGGGGGAAAGGAGAAATTGTTTAACCAGGAGATGCACTCTAAGCTGAAGCTTGATTCCAAGTGTGATGGGGAGCACAAGGAAGTTAAGTGATTTGCTCAGGGTCACACAGTATGCAAGTGGTGGCTGTGGGATTCAAACCCAGGTCTCCAGATTTGCAGTTCAGAGCCTTAAATCACTGCATTATACTGTCACAGGTGTGGAACTGGGCATCCAAATGCTACCCTAAGCTAGCTGGGGGTACATCAGGGGAGCCAAGTGTATATGCCAAGGGACTAAGTACTGCAATGGGCACAGCTGAGTCAAAGAAGAGCCCACTGAGGGATACTACAATGCAGCCAGGCCATGCATGGGAACATGGGTTGCTGTGGAAGCTGATGCAGAAGCTGCTGTTAAGGCAGCACCCAGCAGCAAACATGGCAGTAAAAACAATACTAAGCACGGCTGCAAAGATCTTATAATGTTGACTGCTGAGAAGAAGTCAGCACAGTGGCACATGCATGGTGCTGAGGTTAGTGCCCAGAGTAGTAATGAAGGGGGTGCTGACATCAGGACCTGAAAGGACTCCACTGAAACTAGAAACTGCAAAATAGAAGCATTCACCAAGGAACAGCTGAATGACTGGTGGGGAGAAAGGTAAATCAGTGTCAGAGAGTGACAGGACTGCCCAAGGGAAACATCTCTCCCTCTCTGGAGGTGCAGGAACTTGGGGAAGAAAGTAAAATTATGGCAACTTTCTGTGGCTCCAAAAACAATCTCTCTGACAATCTCGTCATTTGGCAGGATGCTTCCCCTGTTGAAGGTACCTTAAGTGCAAATGTTTAGCCCTCTTGGTCATTGTACAACAACTCAGGCAATGACATGCAGCTCAACAATCAGACTGACAGATCAACCTTGTGGGCTATGAGCCGGTTTTGTTTGACCACATGACTCTTTTTAGCATAACAAATCCTGTGTATTTTTTAATTCCCTTTGAAGATATCCTTTAAAGTATGCAGGATATGTTGTGCTAAAACAGGGCCATGAGGTTAACTAAAACCCTCTTACAGCTGTAGCTTAAACAGACAGTGCACTGCAGGCATTCCAGGCCAGAGTCACTCTTAGCTGAACCCCCCCACCCCAGCCTCCATGTCCCCTCCTCAAACTCCACTTTGGCCATGGTGGTCACAGCAGTCTAATTGTTGTTCAACAGTGGCTGGAAGAAAAGTATGACTGAGTCGGGAGTGGGACCTGTCCAACTCCATTGGTCTGAGACTGACTGACTCAGGAGTGGGACTGGTCTGATAGTTTGAGTTATCTCCCTTTGAAGATATCCTTTTATAAAAAGGATTTGCTAACTTTCAGGGCAGAAAGCTGTTGCAAGCTGAAAGCCTGGAATTAAAAATCACTGAGACAAAAAGTAGGAATTAATTGTTTTATGAGGCATTATATACCATTAAAAGGACACAGTCAACCCCCTTAGGCCTCAAAGTGTCCCTAGTTTAAACATGCATTTGTTAATGCCAGATGTTTGCCACTGGTATTAATGTTGTACCGGGTCAAGGTGAAGATCCCAGGCCATGCCGGAAGACTAAGGCTTGGACCGGGGGGGGGGAGTTATGGTGGGGCAACAACTGACAAACTGAAGGGAATTTTAAAGAATAAAAAATACAGTTTTTGCCAGCCCAGTGGCACTGAGGGTTGAGGCACTGGATGCCACACCTTGTGCCATGGTGACGACAAGGATTCGAGAACATGCCTGGACCATTGGGAATTGGCTGGGGAAGGAAAGGAGTGAGTGTCAGATGGACTGCACTCCTTTCCCTGGGGAGGGTTGGGTGTTTCTATCGCTGTGCGGCAGCACCCGATGGAAATTGGGGGCACTGCAGGAGCAATGAAATGAGGGGTGAGGTACGGCGGACATCAGCACGCAGTGCCTGGATGTC
This sequence comes from Neoceratodus forsteri, assembly GCA_016271365.2. Classification (NCBI taxonomy): domain Eukaryota; kingdom Metazoa; phylum Chordata; order Ceratodontiformes; family Ceratodontidae; genus Neoceratodus; species Neoceratodus forsteri. The sequence continues at coordinate 460,246,903 of CM028132.1, forward strand.
ATTGCATATCAGTACCTCAGGGAAGAAAAAGAAATTGGAGGATAATTACAGCTGGCTGAGCAGCTTGATGGCTGGGCCTCTCATCCAGTGGGCCTGTCATGGAATCATACTCTGGTATAAGATCCCAGCCAGTGACAGGGAGTGGGTACCCTCCCGCAGGTACGTAGTGTGCTAGCCAGATGCAAGTGAGCCTGTGGGCTGGAAAGGGGGAGAGGAAGGCGGCTGAATGTAGGCAGGCTGAGCTGCGAGGAGCAAGAAGTAAAGATATGAAAAAAAATACAGTTTTCACCATTCTCTGCTTGGAGTGGGGGGCTGGGCTCTCAGTGTAGAGGTCCTTCTGCAGCAGCGCTGATGTAGTCTGGTGTACGTGGGTGACTTCAGAAAGGTATGTGGCTTCTATTCCCATCAGTCTGGTGTGAGAACATCATAAAACTGAACTGCAGACTGTGCTAGAGCTGTGTTCTTTGTTAGGAATAACTGGAGCACCCAGGGACATATTTTTCTTATCTCTCTCCTTGTCTTTCTTAGTAGTCTGCTGCAGCACTGCCACTTTCCTATCCTATTTATTTCCAGTTTTATGCCTCAGTACATTGGCCACCTACCTAGGTAGTCTTTCTTCTCAATATTCTTTCTCTTACATTTTTTTTCTTTTCTATCCATATGTGGTGCTAAAGTGCCTGCCGTGCTGAATAAAATGCTTGATATGCATATGAATAAGAAAAACTGCTTAAGAACGGTGACATAAATGGCTAGTGAAGTCCTAGACTGAGAGAGGAAGTTGGTTCCTTATTGGGAGTGAAAGGGTTACATCAACTGTTTCAAAGAACTGCTACTCTAGTTAATGTGGCAGAAATTTCCCCAAACAGATTTATAGCCTTTCCCATCCATAGCCCACATTACAACAGACTTTGAGCGTTTCAAGTAGCATGCTTCAGACACAGACATTAACCTTTCCCTGCTCTGACACAGAGAGAATGAAAGAACTGATTTATGAATGTGTCTGTCAGCACAGTGTTTTGAAGTCCAAGCACTTCATGCCTGAGAGTGTCATAATCAGTCTTACTGATTATTGGTCAAGCCCCTTGTAGACTCTTCTGGATTGGATCACTGCAACACACCTCTCAAAACCCTGTATCATAGCAAAATGCTTTGCCTACGGCATGCATAAAAACACATTTTATGATTGTTCTCATTCTATAGAGACCGCTGATGTAGCTGGTTGTTTGATTCCGACTTCTTTTTCCTTTTAAAAAGTAAAAAAACTAAGTGTCAACCAAACTGGTGTTACCACACCAAAACCTGTTTGCTTACATTTTTTGACCAACTACAACTGCATTTTTCCTGAATTCGGGAAAACCCCCAACACAATCTAGCTACTCATTATGTAGTGGGCATAGATGAGACTATTATAGCAGGAGTGGCTGCACTGTTTGAGGGTATTTCTAATGTTGAGGAAGTAAGCAGTAAGCTTACGTAAACAATTTGGAGCAAAACAAGGCTGTGTTTAACTATACATTCCCATGCATTTCAGTTCTAATAAGCAAGGAGTTACATTGAACAACCAGCAACATCAATGAATTTTAGAGAAAGTAAGCAATCATAAAACGTGGGGTTTTACCTAGAAATAATATGATGCAAATAAAGGTTGACAGTGTCCCTTTAAGCACTGCAAAAGATAGAAATCCAGTAATGTAACTGAACTGAGATCTGACACTGGCCCAAGGAATATCGTCCTGTCCCTCTTTTCTACCACCAGTTACCATTAAGCACTGCAAACAGGAAATATTTTAAAAAAGAAATAATGATCCAACAGGCCCTTGAACTTGAGGAGTCTTTTATAGGTGGCTGTCGGATGACTGTGCCGTGTGAGGAGCTGGATGATTCCTGAGCTATAAATACAAAAAAAAAGCTAGGCTTGAACAAAAACACCTAAATATCTATAATATCTACAACTATATTCATGTATTTTTTGTATTTATTTTAACACACATATATGGGTATATTAAACATCAAACCGTTCAATTCTAAAATAGCAACTTTTATGCAGCTGTATACGCTACAAACTTTTTTCAAAAGACCTAGAGATATAGCATTCATTTTAAATATTGCAAACTAGAGCCTGTGGAAAAGATGAAAACCTCAGCCCAACACCTTAAATCAATAAACTGATATAACTATAAATGTCAGAAAGAATCCCTTTCCTGATGTACACCAGGTGCACCACAATCAAATCAGGAGTTACTAAAGGAATAATGCCCGACAGGGTGGGTGTTATGCTGGGACAACATCCCACCTCGGGTGGCTGGGCCCGAGACCACCGGCCGAGGCAATCCAACACCCGAGAAGGATGTTATCCCAGCATAACACCCACCCTGAGGCATTATTCCTATTATACAATGGCTCGGAGTCAGAGAAGAAAGAAAAGATGAAAACATTTATTTAAAAGCATATTTTTAGTGTTTTTGAAAAGCTGAGGTTTACTTTTTTTAAGAAATAGATCCTGTTTCTTCTTTGGCCAGCAGGTGGAGCTCCTGTATGATAACTGTGGCTCTACACTGGTAAGTACTGACAAAACATTTTCGTGTTGTCTCCTGTCTTTCGTGCCACCTGAAACTCAAATGATTCACTGCTCAGCCCCTCCCCCATGCCTGTGTGTTTCTATTTTATTTGACCTGTATCGGCCTTTGTTTCTGTTCTGTGGTTGACGGTATTTACTTCCTGGTTCTCTACTGACACTCTGTTGACTTGTTTTTCGGGTTGCCGCCACAAGGAACGGAGCGCTGCTGATCCACCTGCACAGTTGCCGACCGGATTTTAATTTCATTTCCATTTTATGTTCTCCCGGTAGTTTTGTGGCATATATGATGTGTACCAGGAGAAACCTATGGACAACATCGAAAGTGCTAGGTGCAAGGATCAATCAAGGGAGGTAAGGGTTCTGGCCGCATCTGTTAGTTTGAGAAGCCGCTGCGTAAAGAAAAAAAGAAACCTCAGTTTGTTTTATCGGTTTAAAGTTTTAATTGTAGTGAGTGAAGGGAGTTGTGCTGCATTTATGAAAAGCTCGCTGCTGACTACGCGATAGATTTTAAAAGTGGCTAGCGGCATGAAATCAGTAGAGTGCACTGATTTTTTAAGTGGTTTGGTCATTTTCTGTACTGGGACTACAGCCGGGATGTTATGCTGGGATAACATCCCGGGTCCAGTCTCAGTTTGACCAATCACAGACTAGGATTAGTACTTGCCATTGTATAATCTGGCACAGAACACCTGCAGTGCACTGTCCATTTCCATTTATGCTGTCAGTCCCGTGCAGACCATGCCTGCTCTACAGCTCTTTCTCCTTCCCACACTTCTTTTCCACTATGATTCCCTTGTGCTTATTACATGCATTCTTGTACCACATCACTGTTTTCACACACACCCGCACACACCAAGTCTGCTGGAAGGCTGTTCTGGGAATCCGCCACTCTTTCTGTGAAGAAGTACTTCCTCACATCTCTCCTAAGTCTACCCCCTCTAGGTTCATAGCATGTCTCCTTGTTCTTGAGCACATTTTCTTCTGCAAAATACTCCCTTCTTGTACCTTATTTACCCCCTTGAGGTATTTAAAAGTCTCTATCATATTCATCCTCTCCTGGCTTTATTCCAGGGTTTACATATTGAGGTTCTGTCACAATTAATTCCACTTGCCAGTGAATCACTCAAAACTGACTGGCTGAGTGATATTATAATGAAGTCAGCAGTGGTGGGAGTCTAGCAAGAGAGCACCCATTGAATTCAAACATACATACAAAAATGAATAGTAAAAGTACATACTGGATAGTGCACAAGAAAAATCACAGCATAACACATAATTCATAAAGCATTAGCAGAGAGTTTAACAAAGTCTAACATTATCGAAGTATTCTGGACCTCAAAATACATGAATGAATTCACTGTAATATGGTCGAAGCACTGGGGCTTGATCCAGAGTGACAGGACCTTTTTGTTCTTGATCTATGTATTTTGGCAATAAAAACATTGGGATATACTTACCTTGTCACTGCCGGTTCATATATATATAGATCTTGTCCTTTTACTCAGTGCTCAGTTCTCCTGTCTTGGTTACCATTCAGCCTGCTTGGCATGCAACAGTACCTGAAAGTGTACTAAATGTCTAAAATGCTCTGGACTGACTTGGTATTTGGTTAGAATAGTGACAGTTTTGCATGAGGAGTCTGTCCAACAGGACAAAGAATGTGTCTTCAGTTTGTTGCTCTCTGTCTTAAAGAGCTAGTGGAGCCAAAGCAGGCAGACAGGAAAATAATACAAGTTTTAGGAAGTAGTCAGTTATAACTTTTTATTTTTGAAATAGTTTTCTTTTGCCTTTTGCTCATTAGAAAGTCTTGTGTGTGATAATGTGCTGGAACAGCCTTAGCCTGGCAGTTGATACATCAATCTGTATCACCCCCACTACATCATCAGCATTGTGAGCTCACTGACAGTGACATCACAGGTGACTGACCTGGTAGCCACAGAGCGGCTGTTCCTAAGCAGCAGTGAAGTCATAGTCAGTGAGATTACAATGCTGCTGACGGTGTGTGTGGGGTGGGATGGGGGGCAATAGAGCTACTGTAGATATGTCAGCTGCCGTGCAGAGTGCTATTCCACATATCAGATCACTAACATCAGTACACAGTCTTCTAATTAGACAAAGGTAAATGAAAAAGTACCTGAGATACAAAATGCAATGGTTGTCTGCTTTTAAAATCTAACGCTAATTTTAGGTAGCACACTAGCTCTTAATGGGAAACAGAATGGAAACATTGCAACATTCCCAATCTATATTTACTTCCTCCCTCCCTGTTCTTTCTGTATGAATCTCTCATTTCTTGTTGTTTGTCTCCCATGTTTCTAAAGCCAGCTCTGTATGTAGCACACCTATTGTGCCATTATAAATTTTGCAGCCAGTGACATCATTGGTTAGAGACAGTAAATGGCTTCTCACAGGATACTACTGCTGGCATGGGCTGCTACTGTACATTAATGACTATGAAGCAGCTCTTCAATGTGCTTAGTCTGCCTTTAAGTAACAGCCCATACAAGTAGTAAACATAGAAACATAGATGTTGATGGCAGATAAGGTCCGCTGGCCCACCTATTCTGCCCATTTCCCTACCTACTTAAACTCCAGATCCTAAATAATCGGCAGCTTACCCTCTCTTTTCTATCACTAGGGTTACCTTCTGTCTATCCCATGCATTCTTGAACTTACTAGTCATTTTCGCTTCTATGACCTCCACTGGGAGGCTGTTCCATGCATCAACCACCCTTTCTATGAAAAAATACTTCCTCACATTACCCTTGAATCTCCCCCTCCAGTCTCATATTGTAACCCCTGTTCTTACACATCTTTTTTTTTTTTGAATGCTCCTGGACCTTGTTGATTCCCCTGAGGTACTTGAATATCTCTATCATTTCCACCCTCTCCCCCCCTTTCCTCCAGGGTATACATATTGAGGTCTTGCAGTCTTTCCTCATTTTTGCTGGTGCATTCCTTTCATCATTTTTGTTGCCCTTCTCTGGACCGCCACTATTCTGTCAATGACCTTCTGGAGATGCGGTCTCCAGAACTGAACACAGTATTCCAGATGTAGCCAGACCAATTTCCTGTACAGTGGCATCACCACTTCCTGTTTTCTACTGGTGATGACCTTCCCTATGCACCCCAGCATCCCTCTGGCCTGCCTTTTCACACTGCTTGGCCACCTTCAGGTCATCTGTTATGTTTACCTCCAGGTCCCTTTCCAGTTTTATTGTTGTTAGTATCTCCTTCCCCACTCCATTTTGTATTCCTCTCCAGGATTCCTGTGGCCCAAGTGCATGACTTTGCACTTTTTTGTACTGAATTTAAGCTGTCACATAATTGACCACTGCTCCAATTTGCCTAGGTCTCTTCTCATTTTTTCTACCCTGTTTGGAGTGCCTACCTTATTGCAGATCTTGGTGTCATCCAGAAAGAGGCTTACCTTCCCTTCCACCCCCTCTGCAATGTCACTATTGAAGAAATTGGAGCAGACTGGCCCCAGAACTGAGCCCTATGGCACCCCAATTGTCACCCCCTCTCCTGGGATTAATCTCCATTTACCACCACCCTCTGTGTCCTGTTGCTCAGCCAATTTTGGACCCAGTGCACCACCCTGGGACTTACTCCCAGACTGTACAACTTGTTTACTAACATCTGTGTGGGATGGTGTAGTAGAATCAGCATAGGAGCCATGGACTAGTTGGACCATATATATAATGGTGCAATAAGGGGGCTACATACAGAGCTGGTTTGGAGGATAAGGGAGGCAGAAACAAAACAGAGAGATATTTACAGAAAGAATTTAGCACATAAGTAAATATGAATTGGGAATGTTGCATTGTTTCTGTTCCACTTTAATGGAAACAGTTGTAACAGTTTTGAAGATGGTGACTTTTGTTTTGGCTAAGCTTTGTCAGCCTACCCCACCACAAGGATTTAAATACCCATGATGCTTTGTGCTGTGTTTGAGTCTTCTAGATGCATGTGTTTAGAGAGATAAAAAGAAATCAGACAATCTGGAAACGAGCTCACTTCTTGTATCCATTACGATCCCACATCCTGCTGTTTTTCTCATCTGCCTCCCTTGTATGCTACCTCCAAGTGTACTAAATGCCTTGAAAGTCTTACTGATCTGAAGAAGTCAGATTCTTGACATCACAAACATTCTGTCATAAAGAAAAATCATAGAACGTGAAGACAGGGCTGGCCTTGTGATGCCAAGCAATGGATGTTTGCTCAGCACACAGGCAATGTGGATTTGCACCCTGAGCCTGGACATCAGGAGCGGAGTCAGGCAGGGAGGGAATTTAAAGCATCCTTTGGATGCTTTTCTTCCAGGGTGGTGGGCGGGTCCCAGACTGCTGTTTGTTGGCTTCTGGTGGAGGCCAATGGTTGGCATTCTTGGCAGCATTTGGCCTTGCTGCACTGCTGAGTGCCCCCACTCCAGGATACTGCCACAGTTGGACTGCTTCGAGGGTAGTGGGTGGGTCAGAAGAAATCTGGAAAATTAGCTGCTTGGCCAACTGGATGATGGCAGCTGGTCCCCGCATGCCACAAAGCCTGGAAGTGTCCATGCTGATCCCAGCTGTGCCTGGAATATGCAGAATGACCATGGGCAACTCTCCTCTCCTCTCCCAGTTATCCCCAATGAAGAGATACGTCAGGTTATTGGGTCACGGCATATACGGGGAAGTGGATGGCGAATGGACATAGCAGTAGCAAATAAAATAGAGAATATAGTATGGGTCAGGGTGTGTAACGAGATTTTACATGCACCCGAGTTGTGGGATGCTACATAAACAAAGCCCTCGGGGTTTGTCAAAAGCATCCCACAACAAGGGTGTGTGTAAAATAGAGTTTGACACCCTAACCCATTTTTCATTTTATATAATAGCTGGGTTTCCCTTTTTCACCTCAGCAATTATATAAAATAAAGAGCTTGAGGTGCATCCATGTTGTGGTTTCGTTTTAGCCCGGTGCCGAGATTTGTCATATTGTAAACCTTTTTTTTCTTTTCTTTGTTTTAGTAGGTCTTTATGTGTTTCTAGTGTATGTGGGGGAAAAAAGAAAAGAAAAGAACTTACCGTCGAGTTCTTCTGGCAGCTGTGTGTTGGGCGAGACAGAAGTGATGAGCGATCTCGACTGGTTGCGCTGCTGACCGAACATGCGCACAGCAAGGGAAATTGTTTGCATGTTTGCCATTATAAACACTCCTTTATAATGGCAAATTATGCCATGGTTTCCCTGTGGGAAAAAGGGGAAGCTGGTAATTATTAAGACAAAACAAAAAAAGAACGTAAAGACAGAAAGTATATCATAAATTGAAAATAAATTAGAAATGTAATTGACCCGATTAAAAAGCACATTTTTTTGTAAAGGAACACAGATATTGCTGTACTTACAGTCACAACCACTGATGAATTGTTATGCTCAGCACCTTAATGGACAGCCAGCACAACACTTGCCGGTAGAGAGTGGCTTATTTATTTACTTCTCCTCTCCTTGCTTTTCAGTCATTAGGTAACTTCCAGAAAAATGCAGTACTGCTCTTTTGTGAGTTCTTTAAGTTTTGTAATGATGCATGTGAGAATAAATCAAACTGTCTTTGCATACCTGGGTCTATACCTGACTTTCCCAATGTCTTATGCTCTTGGCAAATTAATCAGTAATCTACACACAGTCGTAACTTCCAAAGTATTCTTAAATTTCTTGCCCTAACAAAGCTTCTGTGTAGGAACTAGTCTCTCCTTAATGTGTTTAACCAACTCTAACACTATTCTGCTCAACCAGACTGGTAAACTGAACAACTGGCCAAAATAATTTAGAAATTCACTCTGTTCCCAATGAATTAAACTCAAATTACAATTATTAATGTGGATTCAGGACAAATTCTTAAATCTATAGTAATTGTCTTGAACACCCCCAACAAGATGCTGCTTGAGTTAACCATTTGTGCTCGCTAAAAGTTTGTGGCCCAAATCTGACAATAATGTTTAGATTTTTTTTTTGTTCTTTCCTATCATAACCAAGCAATGCTATTAAAGAAGGTATTATAGTATGTAGGAAAACAGCAAAAAAAAGCAGCTCAAGAACCACAGTGCGTCATTTTATACACCAAACAGGAAAACAAGAAAAAAACTCACTCAAATTCAAATAGAAGGTGCTCAAAAAAACTTTTTAATGCGCAGTAACAGCAGGCAGACTCAACCACAAAAATGCCTCAACATTTTGTGCAAACACGCTTTGTCAAGAAGCGCTACAGTGCTCACCTACTGACACCTTTTTTAAACATCAGATTTAAAGTGATAGATGATAATTAACACAATCATACACAGAAATATCTTAAAATTTGGACAAACCTTCTATGTACAAAAAACATTACTAGAAATTATGCTGACTGGCTACTTAATAATGCTTTTAAAAGAAGCTCATGTTGCATCACAAACCCGCAATACAAAATATGCATGTGACAGGGTTAATACCTGTCAAGTATTAATGTGTCATTTCTTTCATGGTTGCAACCATCTATTTTCCGGTCTTCTAGACTCAGCTATCCCTTTCTTTTCCCGATAAGGAGGCAGGCCACCTCCTTATCAAGTAACCCCCCCCCCCATAAAGTCCTTCTATAATCTCTTCCCCTCTTTTTTATTCTCTTCTTTCAAAAAGAAACATTAGTACCACCTTTCAACAGAACCCCCCTTTTATTATTAATCCTTGTAGGAGACAGGGGTATGGCTCCTTTAAATATAGTTGGGAAAATATGACAACCCAAATGAAGGAAAAAGAAATCCCCTGAGTTCTATACAAAGAGACTGTAGGAGTTATGTACCCTTTCTATTTTTGTGAAGCAAGGTCTTTAGGATCCCCCTAGGAAGTAATAAAGACTTATTAGGCTTCTTTAGCCTGCTCAAGTAGCTCTCCCCCTTTTGTTCCACTTTGCGAATGATTTGGTTTAGCTGCGCGACCGTGCGATCATGCGCACGTTCGTGCAGCGCAAATTCACTCTCTGAATTTGGGATTTAACGGCAGTATTCTCTTAAATACTGCCTAAAAGTATGTTGGTGCCCAAAATCGCAATTCCCCTCATTCTAGTGAGAGTGCAGTGACTCTCTGAAGATATTCCAAGCTCAAATGCCAAACACTAAGCCGACGGTTTAGAAAAACGCTAAGCCGATGGTTTAGAAAAACGCTGCCGACGGCTTAGCCTGTCAAGTCTGCACAGTATTCTGTTGTGTATTACAAGAAACCTGGTTTACCTCCTGTTTTTATGTTGTGAGAGATGGTTGCAGCAGAATTTGAGCAGGCTTAAAACAAAGGTTTAGTCTCTGCAGAAAAACCCAGGAAACTCTACTAAAATAAGCAGAAGGCAGCTTAGTTTCCTGTGAGGGTATTTTTTTTTCCCCTGGAGCATTTTAATAGCTGTTTTGCTTCCATTTATGCCTTCTGCACCATTAAAGTGTTTACATAGATACATAGATACCTAGACAGTGTCGGCAGATAAGGGCCTGTGGCCCACCCAGTCTGCCCATTTGAGCTTGTAAGTTCAGTTTATGTTTTCCTAGGAAGTCTGTTGCCCTTCATCCCTGACCTCCAGAATTCCTTTATGTCTATCCCATGCATTCTTAAATCCCGTGATTTTTTCCGCCCCCACCACTTCCTCTGGCAGGGTGTTCCATTTGTCCACCACCCATTCTGTGAAGAAATTCTTCCTCACGTTTCCTCTGAATCGTCCTCCCTCCAACTTCAGCCCATGCCTTCTAGTCCTGGAACATTTTTTTGGGTTAAAAATAGTGTATTCCTGCACTCTGTTCCTCCCTATAAGATGCTTGTATGTCTCTATCATATCCCCTCTCTCCCTCCTCTCCTCCAGGGAGTACATGTTCAGTTCCTTCAACCTGTCCTCATAGGACTTGTGATGCAATCCATGCACCATCTTTGTTGCCCTCCTCTGAACCTTCTCTACCCTGTCTATGTCCTTACGTAGGTATGGTCTCCAGAACTGTACACTGTACTCCAGGTGGGGCCTCACTAGTGTCTTGTATGGTAAATTATGACCTCCCTTTTCCTGCTAGTGATGCCTGCCCATACATCCCAGCATCCTATTTGCTTTACCTGCTGCCTTGTCACACTGTTTCCTACCTTGAGGTCATCAGAGATGACAACCCCAAGATCCCTTTCCTGCTTGGTGCATGCTATATCCTCACCCCAACTGATATATTGTGCCAGGGTTTTGTGCCCCATATGCATTATTTTTCACTTCTTTGCATTGAATTTCAACTGCCAAACCTTGACCATTCTTCAAGTTTCTGCAGGTCCCTTCTCATTCTGTCTACACCCTCTGGTGTGTCTACTCTGTTACAGAGCTTTGTGTCATCAGCGAACAGTGAAATTCTGCCTTCTAGGTCCTGCGCAATGTCACAGATGAAGATGTTGAATAGGACCGGTCCCAGCACTGATCCCTGTGGTACCCCACTGGTCACTCTTCCCTCCATTCCCTCCATTCTCCGCATTAGTATTGTCACTATAAGATAAAAGAATAAAGGAGTAAGTGAAACATACCTTAGGCTTGGCAGGAGAGCCAAAAGTGCAGTTGCTCTGAGATCTAGTTGTGGCATTCTGTCATTGGGCTATAGGGGAATGGCGGCCCCTAGTGGGCTATTTTTATACTGTTACAAAGCAATGTATAGTGTTTGTAATACACTGAGACTTTGTATATAGAGAATTGATTATATCTAGTAGTTTTAAAATCCTCTTAAGTTCTGTACAGCATTTCTTGAGTACTATAAAATGTTAAAGCATGTTTTAAAATTATTTTTGCTTTGTTACACAATGATGCTGTGTCACATCATCCGGTGGGAGGATATAAATGACCTATTCTAGGGTACTTTTTTTTTTGATAAGGTCAGTACGTTCTGATCAGTGGTGGAGGAAGGTTCCACTGGTTTGAGGGAATGCCATTTATGTATTTTTCTTTTGTATTTTGTTTTACAAGCTGGTACAAGCTGAAGTGAATGCCGGAGAAAGTGCCAAAACTATGACTGAGATTTAGATTTATATTGTTTTTTTTTTTTTTTTTTTGTCCTTAATAAAATTCCCACTTAACCAGGTGGGTTGCACCTTTTTGGAGCTTCTGTCCATCTTTTTCATCCCACACTGTTACAATACATATGTAGGGCTAAGGACAGTACTATAAATAAGTAGCAGAAACAGTAAAAATCGCAGCCACTATTAAAATACAATGATGCACTAGAAAAATGCTGCGCAGAAATCAGGTTTTTCTCATCATAACAACTCATTATAGAACTTAGAACAAAGATATTAATCACTATTGCATACAAAAGAAGCAGTAGTAATAGTAATGAGGAAGGCTTCTCACATAAAAAAGGCAGTGGTCATTTACATAACAATCACATGATGAATACCAAATGAGAATGAAGAAGCCAGAAGGGGAAGGATCCAGATTCATTTCAGTGCTTTGCAGTAACTGCTCACTGCTATTTTTGTTCTAAACTTAGATTCTGGGCTTTTAGTGACACTATTATTTCTTTGCTGTCTTTACTTAGAATTGTTTTTGGGCTGTTGAAAATGTAAAACCTAGTTTGGTGTGCTTGTAGTGGTGGTGTATTCCTTTGCTGTCTTTAATTGCTATAGATTTAGCCTTGGCTTATCTGGCTTGCCCTGTAGTTTGGGTGAGGGGTGCTAATTGTCTGACCTCTGACCTTTGCTACATGATAACTGGAGGTGGGGCTTAGTCAGAGTTGAGGTAGCTAGTGATTTTTGTTTTCTTAGGAGAAGCCAGAAGGGGAAGGATCCAAATTCATTTCTGTGCTTTGCAGTAACTGCTCACTGCTATTTTTGTTTTAAACTTAGGTTGTAGGCTTTTAGTGACACTGTTATTTCTTTACTTAGAATTGTTTCTGTGCTGTTGAAAATTTAAAACCTAGTTTGGTGTGCTTGTAGTGGTGGTGTATTCCTTTGCTGTCTTTAATTGCTGCAAATCCTCCCACCCCCACTCTTAATTATATGCCATGTTAAATATGATTGACAGAAGCTAAGCACAGGGAATAGTAGGGGTTGTGGAGTAGGAGGGGCATAAGGGGGAAGAAGCCCACCATCGGCACAAGTGTTTTGACTAATTTTTTATTTATTTATTAATTTTTTCCTTCTTTAAAGAAAAGTATCTGAGGATCAGTGGCAGGATTTTTAGGACAGTATATTAATAGAAAGGGAACTAGGAGTGATTCAGCAACAGACAAGTACTGGAATAGCAGTATAAGTGCAGTATAATGTGAGGAGTGGTTCAATGCAGTGGCTGTGGGGCAGCCATATCCAGGCAGAAATTCTGGATGTTTAGGTGCTGCCCTATCTGCATGCATCTCTCTGGACTGCGGGATGAGGTAGCCAGACTCAGAGTGGAAGTAAACTGGGTCAGAAGTACCATCACCACTATCCAGAGACCGCCCGTCACTGCTTCAAAGGATGCCGAGAATGAGGAGCACTTGGATGGCAGTGGGCTCGGTCAGGCAGAGGGACATCCCAGATCCTATTTCACTCCAAAACTCATATGCCACACTGGCCAATGGGGACAACCAAATAGAGGTACCCAGAGAAGTGGAAGGGAAGGATGTGGAGGTCAGCCAAGGAGGTGACCTCAGTGGGGAGAGCAGTGGACCCCAGAGGAGGAGGAAGTGAATCCTGGTGGGGGACTCCATCATAACAGGGATCCAGCTAGGAACACAGGAGAGGGGAGGACAGGGAGGTGAGGTGCCTACCAGGTGCCAAGGCATGGAGGGATGGGAGGAAGATCCTGGGGATTGCTGGAAAGGCAAGACAGGAGGATGAGCTGGATGTCATTATTCACCTAGGTACTAATGACCCGGCAAATGGGGAGTGAAAGGAAGTTCAGGAAGAGTTTAAGAAATTGGGGAGGGGTCTCAAGCAAGTAGCTACTTCTGTCACCTTCTCGGAAGTACTACCTATGAGAGGCATGGGAGAGCATAGGGGTGCATGCACCAGGAACTTCAACTCATGGTTGAAGAACTGGTGCTGTGAGGAAGGGTTTGGATTCATTGGTGACTGGGAACCCACCTAGAGGGATGGAGGCTTGTTCAAACTTGATGGTCTGCATCCATCCTGGAGGGGAATCCAAGCACTCAATGATAAGTTTAAATGGTACATGGACAAGCATTTAAACTAGCCAAGAGGGGTGCAGGCCAGCAAGAAGGGTACCTAATTGCCCACTCTCCACAGCTAGCAGTGGAACCAGTGAAGAGGAGGAGTGGATCTCTCTACAAAGCAGTGTGCAAAAGATGGAGATAAGCATCCACGAGGTGGATAGGCAGAAACAGGGCAAAATTCAACAGAAGGGCAGACAGCAGGGAGAATGTCATGGTGCAGTCAAGACCTGAACATTGTGGCCATCACACAAACCTGGTGTAATGATAACCATGACTGGGAGATGGACATACCTGGCTACAACATATTCAGAAGAGACAGGGCAGGTAGGAAGGGAGGAGGAGTGGCACTTCATGTGAAAGATGACATAAAGGCCACAGAGATCCAGAAGGAACAAAAATGGGGGAGAGATACTGTGGGTTAAGCTGGAAAGGAAAATGGTGCCAGACAACTGCACAGGTGTGGTCTATAGACCACCAGCCCAGGAGGAAGAACAGATAGGGAGCTGATGCTAGCCATCCAAAGGATGGAAGACAAGGGTGAGGTAGTGCTGGTTGGAGACCTCACTATTCCAGACGTGGACCAGACAGCAACTGGTCATGGAACCAACTCGGCAGAAGGCAATACTGAACCTCATGCTCACAAACAGGGACAGTATGATGGGGTAACAGTGGGAGAGCACCTGGGGAACAGTGACCACCTGTCATTGTGGTTTGAAATCACAGAAGAAGCAGAACCAAACCACACAAAAACATGTATCCTGCATTTTAGGGGGCAGACTTTGGGAAAATGGAGAGATGCTTGAAAGAGGCAGTAAGGGGAATGGGGTGGGAATCAGGGGTTGAGGAACAGTGGGCAGTATTTAAAATAGGGATTACAAGAGCAACAGAATTATGCATTAAGCAAGTTAGCAAGGGAAAATGGAAGAGAAGGCCATTATGGTTTTCCAAGGAGGTAGCGAAGAAAGTGAAAGCCAAAAATATTGCATTCAGGCAATGCAAAAAGAAACAGGCAGAAGGGGATAGGGAGAAGTACCAAGAGAAGCAAAGGGAGGCAGGGAGGTCAGTAAGGGAAGTCAAAGCTCAGACAAAAGAGCACATTGCAAAATCAGTGGGTAGAGGGAACAAAACCTTTTACAAGTACATAAGGGAAAAAAGAAAGGCAAAGGGAGGGATAGTGAGACTGAAGCGGGAGAATGGGAGCCGCGAGGAGGATGAAAACAGTAAATCTGTCATATTGAACAGGTATTTTTGCTCATTCTTTACTGAGGAAGAGGAGAGTAATGGGCCTGAAGGGAGTACAAGGGGTGGAAATGATGCAGAAATGGACACAGGTCCCTTTACACGAGAAAGGGTCCTGAAGGAACTGGAAGGAATAAGAGTTGATAAAGCAATGGGGCCAGATGGGGTGCACCCCAGAGTTCTTAAAGAACTAAGAGAGGTGGTGGCTGAACCTTTGGCAATCCTGTTTAGCTGATCACTGAAAACAGGCGAGGTACCCAAAGACTGGAGGACAGCAGATGTAGTCCCCTTATACAAAAGTGGGAACAAAGGTGAAGCAGGGAACTACAGACCACTCAGCCTCACCTCGGTAGTGGGAGGGATCATGGAAGCACTGCTGAAGGAGAGATTGGTGGAACATCTGGTTGTCAACAGACTACAGGATCCAAGGCGGCATGGTTTCACCAGGGGGAGATCATGTCAGACCAACCTCTATGAATTTTTCGACTGGGTGACTAGGGAGGTGTATCAGAGGAGGGCAGTGGATGTGGCCTATCTGGACTTCAGCACGGCCTTTGACACTGTGCCACATAGAAGGCTATTACACAAACTGGGGAATATGGGTGTGGGCAGAGCAGTAGTGTGGTGGGTAGAAGTGCAAGATAATGCATATGGGGCACAAAACCCCTGCCACAATATATCAGTTGGGAGGTGAGGATATAGCATGCACCAAGTAGGAAAGGGATCTTGGGGTTATCATCTCTGATGACCTCAAGGTAGGAAAACAGTGCGACAAGGCAGCAGGTAAAGCAAATAGGATGCTGGGATGCATAGGCAGGGACATCACCAGCAGGAAAAGGGAGGTCATAATTCCAGATTACAAGACACTAGTGAGGCCCCACCTGGAGTACAGTGTACAGTTCTGGAGACCTTACCTACATAAGGACACAGACATGGTAGAGAAGGTTCAGAGGAGGGCAACAAAGATGGTACATGGATTGCATCACAAGTCCTATGAGGACAGGTTGAAGGACTTAAATATGTACTCCCTGGAGGAGAAGAGGGAGAGAGGGGCTATGATAGAGACATACAAGTATCTTACAGGGAGCAACAGGGTCCAGGAATACACTATTTTTAAGCAAAAAAGATATTCTAGGACTAGAGGGCATGGGATGAATTTGGAGGGAGGACGATTCAGAGGAAACATGACAAAGAATTTCTTCACAGAATGAATGGTGGACAAGTGGAACACCCTACCACAGGAAGTGGTGGGGGCTGAAACAATCATGGGATTTAAGAATGAATGGGATAGACATAAAGGAATTATGGCGGTCAGGGGTGAGGGGCAACAGACTTCTAGGAAAACATAAAGTGAACTTACAAGCTCAGACTGGGTGGGCTGTAGGCCCTTATCTGCTGACACTATCAATGTATCTATGAATAAATATTGTTTCCTTTTGTTTACTGTTTTTTACAAATATAGGGTCAGTTCGATTTTGTCATTAAAAACTCTACCTCTCATAGCTCCCAGCTTATGAATCAAGAAGCCTTCCCTTCTTGCCAGCACCTTAACCAAATCCCCACCCCAGGTCTTAAAGATGTTTTTTTTTTTATTATTTTCTATTTTTCTGCGCATTCTACTGTCTCCTAACCTCCACTCCTTCAGGCCTCCAAGGTGCTCTGCTCCCCAACCCTACCGACTGCCCCGGGAGTCTGCTCCTAGAGTGCCACACTCACGAATCCTTGGGGTCCTTTGATGGCCCAGATTACCCCCTGGGCGGGGCGAGGAGGGAACCTCCCAAACCCTCCTCTCTCCCCTGAGTGATCGAGCTGCACAGCGGAGTCTGCCCCTTCCTAGTTGGCGGGTGGCGAAGCAGGCAACGGCGGTCGTCATCTAGGAGGATTTGGAGATGTTTTTCCCCCTTTTTCCTCAAGAGAGCCCAATGTGCTATGACGTCAATGCACTGACATGCAGATGTCTGCTGGCTGTCCCCCCCATGTTGATGCCCACACCTGCTGAACACCCAGCCTCTGCTGGGTGTCACTGCAGTGCGGTGCATATCCCTAACCCACCCCGAAGGAAGGAGAGCTGTCTCAGGATGCTCAATCCTTCCTTCCCCCTGCCAGCCCCCGGAGACCTAAGTCCATTCTCGAACCCAGGTTGCCAGCACGACGCGAGGTGTGGTGTCCAGCGCCTCAACCCTCAGCGCCACCGAGCCGGCCTAAAGATGCTTCTTTGAAAGAAATAAAAGACCATAGATGAGAATCAGGATCCCCCTGAAACAAAAGTATGTGCAGCATATAGGTGAGCACTGTAGCTTCTTGACAAAGTGTGCTTGAGTGAAACGCTGAGGTGTTTCTGTGGCTAGGTCTGCCTGCTGTTACTCTATCTGCTCATTAAAAAGTTTTTTGAGCACGTTCTGTTTGGCTTTATGTTGCGATTTTGTCTTGTTTTCCTGTATAATAGTATATATTGGCTTCACATCCCCATCCTATGTTCTGAGTCCAACAACTCCTCAATTTCTAGATCATTCAGCCCCAAAATCCTCAAAAAAGTAGAAATGTGGAAACAGAAATGGTGATGTTAATGGCAACACTGGTGAACTCCAGCCAGAGCTGACCCAAAGCATTAAATGATAGGTAGCACCGAGTCAGCCCTGGGAACATTAAAGTAGGAAGCCATTTTCATATAAAAACATTAAAGCTCCAGTGTCCAAAACTTTTCATGAGCAGCATTAAATGCCCCTACAAACAACCTGAGACTGGGATGGGTAACTCTGCACGCTGCTACGCAATCCCTCTACAGTAGCTTACTTTCCTGTTGCAAGTCTCCCAATGGTTGCACCCTTCTTATGTCTAGATTGGTCATGAACCCTGGTCTCCCAGAAGAAGGCATAATGTACTGACACCATGCTGCTAGGCTGGTTCATATACATTACTTTTATGAGCTACTATTGTTTCAGAATGGTGGTAGCAGTGGATGGGGGATGAAGTTTGCCAAAAAAATTCTGGAGCCCTATTTAACATTATAGTTGGTGGCAGCATAAATTCAGGGTGCAAGCAGGCTTCCTGTGTTGCCACCACCAAAATCTGAGACGCACACATGTGACCTAATTGCTGCTCACTCTATTCCCTGTTAGGATGGATGTTCCTCAAATTTAGAAGACAAAAAATTACAGCCTTGTGGACGTACAGAGCACTTATTGACAAGCTACCTCAGTACATTTCAGGTTGTCTGACTACTTGCACCTCAGGAAGTTACTCTCTGAGGAGTCTTTCTTATATTTCTCTATCTATCCCCAGAATCAGAACACATTTTGGTAAATCATCTATAAGTTATGCACTACCTGCCCTGTGGAACAATCTCCAAAAAACACTGAAGTTCACCTCTCCTGTCAAATTGTCTACCTTTAAAATCTTGTTTGTACACTCCTTCAGTGAATCTTGCAACTGCTTCCCATTATTCTTAATGGTCTTAACTCCTTATCCACTGCTTGTGCTCAATGCTCTTTCTACATTAGTTACTAACTCCTCCACCTTTTCTAACTTTTTCCACAAGGACCCTCTACAGTTTTCCTTTTTTTTACACTTGTGCTAGCCTTAGTATATTATCATTGTATTGTATAGAATAGTTCCATATAATCCTGTATATATTATTTACTTTGCTTGTTGTGTACTGAATGCTCATGTTCTGTCCTGTTTACGATTTATTGCTGTGCTGTATATGTTTTGATTTATGTTTAACACTGTATAATCCTGTATATTTTATTTACTTTGCTTGATGTGCCTGAATTTTTCATGTTCTGAACTGTCTTAAGAAGTGTTGCTGTTCTGTATATGTTTTGATTTATGTGTAACTTCCAGGTCCACTTTGTAAATGAGTTCTCAACCGTATTTCACCCGGTAAAATATTGATTGAATTGCCAGGGGAGGACTCTCCTGTTTGACTAAATCACAATGCAATTCAGTTGACAAGATGTTAGTGGGTGCATATGGTATTTGCAGATAGTAGCAAACTGACATGTGAAAAGCACAGAGGGTCTGGCAATGGCAAAGCACAAGTTGCATGGTGCTATAAGATAGCCAGAAATCATGGAAAGCAGACCAACCATCAGGAAGGTGCCCTACTCAACTGACTCTCACTTTTAGGCTTACATTTGTGATACTGGTTTCATGATATTTGCTTCCAAACTCAGTTCATATCTGGTGGTCCAGTGGTCCCTCATGTTCTCCCAGTTGCTGTCACCATCTGTGGTATTCAGAGGAACCCGTATACCTAAATGTTGTCTCTCACAAACAACCACAGTCCGACTGGTCACTTCATGGTCCATGACAAGTAAATAAAGATTTATTCATCAGTGACTGCTGCTTCCTGCTGTCCTTCTTGCTGCATTTTGATACCCCTACCACCAGCCTGTACTAATTCTACAGGCAGGTAGTGCCAGTAAATGGTGTGACAAGCTATCAAGGAATCGCTATGATTTGTGTATGGCCCTGCAAGCAACTTGCAAGGGCAGTCATAGTCCATTCCCCACATAGATGCAATGTAATATATCCTGCTTGATGTCCGCCTAGCAGCCTCACACTACACCTTTAAAAATGCGCTCTACTGCTGCCTCATCTCATCTAGTCAGTGCTCCTGCTTGAAGCCTCCTTAGTACTCTGTTCTCCTCCCTGTTATGCTCTTAACCCTACTTACTGCCAATATACTTTTTGGGATACTATTTCTCCCTTACCCTGTCCCCTTCCTCACCCCCTAATTATTTATTTATTTTTTATTTTATTTAAACAGCAGTTTGGAAAACCTTTGAGCCATAGGCTCATTTACAAAGGTACCTTGTCACAGTAAGACAAACGAAAATACACAGTATAACAGTACAACACATAAGTATAACTGTAACTTAAGACATAGATACAAACAAGCTGGTACAGGTAGGATTGATGCAAACAATACCAGAGTTATGTTGTCCTTAGCAGCTTAGTAATAAGCTTTGTCATAAGTATTGAGTACGGCTTTGACTAGTGGCAATTACAGCATCGGGTGTTAATAAGGTGGTTACGTAATGAAGTTTTGAAGCACGATATAGTTGGAGCTTCGGAGATGGAGGGGGGCAGTGTGTTGAACCAGGAGGGAGCCCTAAAGCTGAAGGCTCTTTGGCCGTGAGAGGTCCTAGCTTTAGGGATAACAAGAGAGGTTTTCCCAGAGGTCCGAGTATGAACTAGTGGGACAGAGCGGCGTATGGTGGTGGTCAATCCTGGTGGGGATAGCCCAAGGAGGGTCTTTTTTGTAAGGGTACAGGTCAGATATTTGAGGTGCTCGTCAAGATCAAGTACCAGTGCTTTAGCGTACAGTAGACAGGTGTGTGTCAGCCTAGGTGCTCCAGTAATTAACCTGCAGGCCTTATTCAGAGTAGTGCGAATTTTATGGAGTGCGGTCTGATCAGCAGCACCATACACCGCAGTCCATAGTCCACTAGGGACAGGATAGAGGAGGTGACTGCAAGTTGAAGAGCCTCCAGGGGGAGGCAGTGTTTATACCAGTGTAAGATGCCCAATCGGATATTAGTGGCAGTGGCTAGGGCAGCGATGTGTCCATGGAAGGAGAGGGAGGGGTCAAAATGGATCCCTAGGTATTTATAGGAGCAAACTTGTTCGAGTGAGAAAGAGGACCCAGAGTGAATGAGGAGTTTGACGTTGCAGGACTTGTTTTGGGGATGAGTGAAGAACATGGTTTTGGTTTTTTTAAGATTTATCACCAATCTATGTTCCTTGAACCAGCCCTCGGCTTCAGTGAAGGACTTCTGCAGCGAGTCCTGGAGGCAATCAGGTTACGACTTGAGGCAAAGATGACTGCATCATCAGCGCAATAGAATGTTCCCGAGCAAGAGCGTGGAAGGGTGTTAAGGTAAAGGAGAATAGTAAGGGCCCAGAATGGAGCCCTGGGGAACCCCAGAAAGATGGGACAGATGTCTGAGTAGGTCCCATTAATTTTACACGCTGTGAGCGGTCAGATAGATAACTGGTGCACCAGGAGACAGGCCCAGCAGCAAAACCAGAGAGACTAAGGGCATCAAGAAGGAGGGGTGGGAGACAGTGTCGAAAGCTTTGAGAGGTCAATGAAGACAGCACCAGCCAGAGAACCAGTGTCTAAGGAGGAGGGAGAAAGTTGGAGAACTCTAGGAGGGCTGTGTTGGTACTGTGGCCCGCTCGGAAGCCATGCTGCTCAGGACAAAGGACATTGTAGGTGGAGAGGTAGTCAGAGATTTGAGAGACCACCACTTTTCCAAGGCCTTGAGAGAGGGAGAGAATGGAGATCGGTCAATAGTTTCCAGCCACAGTCCTATCACCACCTTTAAAGATAGGGGTGACAGTGGCGACTTTCCAGGCAGTTGGAACCTTCCCAGGCAAAGAGAGTGGTTGATGAGGCATGTGATCGGGTAAGGACTGTGTCTAAGACCAGCCGTAGGATACACGGATCCAGGGTGTCACTGCCTGTACTATCACTCTGAGGGCAGTGATACAGCGTGGCCTAAGTTCTGGGCAGAAACACGGCGGAGGAGAAAATAAGGGCGAGAAAGATTTACGGCAGGTGCTGGGGGAGGAGGGTCAAAAAAATTTGTAGGGAGGATAGGGCTAAGGTCAGTGAATGAGGTGTTGAGGTGGTTGGCTATGAGGGCTGGGTCTGAGGAAATCACACCATTAATGTTGATCTGGGTGGGTGGGGAGTGTGCAGTCCCATTTAACTGTTTAATGTTATCCCAGAAGGTTCTGGGGTTCCCCCATGAGGCAGTGAGTGAGGACCGATAGTGCTCAGACTTGGCCTTTCTGATGGCCTGAGTGCACTTGTTTCGATGCAACATATAACCGCTCTATCATTGGGCTGGCCAGTCTCAATGGCACGGTGCCATAGGTTGTCCCTATGTTTGAGCTGGTGGATCAAAGCTGGGGTTACCAGGGGCATTCTGCCTTTAGAACGAGCGGTCAACATTGGGGCAAAGATATCACAGGCATTATTAAAAGTTTGGGTAAAGAAGGAGAGAGCTGTGTCGATGTCAGGAGTTGCCTGTATAGGAGACCAGTCAATTTGGGACAGAAGTTCCTTATGTTTTATCAGTCCACCAGGTATTAGACGCCGCCGGCATGTGGACTGTGCTATGGGTTTGGGGACTGAGGATGACCAGTGGAATAGAATGGGGGAGTGATCACTGAGAGAGTCTGGGAGGACTTGTACATTGGGGATCCGATTAGGGCGGTTGGTGAGTACCACATCAAGCAGGGTACTGGAGCTCTCTTGGGTTAGTCCTGGTAGGGTGGGTAACTAGTTGCTTAGGTCTATTGCAGAAAAGGAGTCTCGGTAGAGGAGGAGGAGGGCTGAGCCAGTTGACATTTAAGTCACCCACCAGAATTTGATCAGCGGAAGGGGTAGAGAGGTAAGGTATTCTGTAAGAGGCAATGGCCTGCGTTTGGTCCCTGGGGAACACGTATGCAGTAGTCAGATAAAGGGTCCCTTTAAAGGGTCAGGGTTAGTTTCAGCGTAAGCACCTGGGCCCTGGAGTCAAGGATGGGAGTGGGCAGGGCTAGTACGGGGAGAGATTCCTTGACATAAATAGCGCAGCCACCGCCTCGTCTCCCAACACGGTCGGACCGGAAAAGGGTGAAACCAGGAAGGGAGACTAGGGAGTTAGGGGAGGATTTCGACAGCCAAGTCTCAACCAGGGTGATGACATCAGGGTTAATTGATGTGACCAGGCAATTTAGTGAGTCATACTTTTTTAGGAGGCTACAGATATTCATGGAGACCATGCATAGGCCTGTGGTGCGAGTTGGGGAGCTCCTGGGAACCCGGCCAGGGTTTGGATGAATATTGCCCGACAGGAGTAGTAGCATGACTAACACCCTGGCTGGGAGATGGTGAGAGGTTTTCCTACGATTGACATGAGAGGGGGAGGCTAAGCAAGCAGGGGGTGGGCAGGGAGGTACAGGAAGGGAAAGCAAGAATAAGAAGACACCCAGATGTGCCTGAGGTAAAGAGAAAGCTAGGGGGAGGGCAGGGAGGACGGGGACACACAGAGGTCCCAAGGGGCAGGAGAGCAGGTTCAGGAGCAAGGGGAGGGAGGGGTGCCAGGGCACAGTGCGGACTAGCAGATGGGTAAGTGGGTAAGTGCACTGCTAGTGGGGATAGGCACAGGCAGAGCATGAGGCAGGGCCAATACATTGTGGTGAGCAAGATCCCAGGGAAGTAGTGCTGTACAGGTAGGAGTAGGAAGCAGTGAGGGAGCATAGGTCCCTCTAGTGGCCAGCAGGTATAACCTGCAAATGGGAAAGTGGGGAGATAGGTTCTGAGCAACAGGACGTGATGTCACCGGATGTGATGTCACTGGGTGGATCCTTAAATTGACAGCCGCCCCTGGGTGGGAGGGTGGTTGGGTGGGTGGGGCAGACGGTGCGGGCGCGCTGGCTAGCACCTCTCTGCAGGCGCCCAGATGAAGAGAAGAGGCTCTCTTTACCTCGAAGTTATCAGGCTGGAGATTCGCTTCCTCAGCCTACCAGGTGAGCTGCTTGTGTTGCTTCAGTTGCTTGATTGTCCTGAAATGCTAGCTCATGGGGGAGCTGCCTATGTAGTGGAGAAAACACAGCCTCTCATTACTATGCAGCGGAGAATATGTTGTGACTTAAACAAAGGAGCTCCACTCTAAGCAAACAGGGCTATTCCAAAATGAGGTCACACTAGGACCCAGCTAACCTAATGGCTTCAGTTACAAGCACAATTAGCTCCAATACCACCATATTAAACAAGTCTGCTCTATATTAGCTGCTTGGTATATCTGGCTTTAAGGTGTGATCAGCAATTAGCTCCAGATACCACCATATTAAACAAGTCTCATCTATATTAGCTGCTTGGTAAATCTGGCTTTAAGGTGTAATCAGCAAGGCAACTATTACCTTCCTCTCTATGTCTGCACCAATCCCCTTTCTCTGAGCATGACCCTGTTCCAAATCTCAACCTATCTCACCCTCCAGTCCCCTGTTGCCGTCCCCCTTTGTACTTATTGGTTATTGTCTCAATCTCCTAGATCTGTTTCCCCCTTGGGTTTACTTGCTGACTGTTTTATTCTTAGTTTTTGTACTAGATGTCTCTGGTTTCCTTACAAGATTATGATTTTACTGTTTTTGTCCTACTTGCAATTAGCCTTGTCCCAATGCTGCTGACTGAAACTATGTTCTTTACCCTGCTGTAAACATTGTACTTTATTCATGCTGTATAACCTGATGTGTAACACTTTGTTTGTACCTTACTGTATTACCTGGGTTGTATCTCTGTAATTGCTCTGTAACCTCTGGGGTTGTGTCTGAAAATAGGCATCGCTATGGCTAGCGCACCCACCAGTTAACAAAAGCTAAATAAAAAATAAAATAAAAATAATAAGTGACTAGACTTCCATTGTGCATAGCACAATCAGGTGCATGTGGGGAACAGACTCTGAATGGTCAGTGCATTCACTTAGTAACAGACCCTTATGAATGGCTATAGAACCCTTGGTTCCATACCCTCCATTTCAGGACTTAAATGTCAATGCATGCCAGATAAAGTTTCTAATTAGGGTTCTCAGACACCATTAAAAGTCTGAGGTCTGGCTCTGGTCCAAACTGTTCAAATAGAGTTCAAATATTTTTCTAGCACCCAAGCTCTTGTGTGTGTATATAGGACTAGAGAGCAAAAAATGTACAAGGGAACAGAGGGGAGAAGAAGCTAAAAAAAGACTTGTTTTCTAGGCAATGCTATGTTATTCTTTTTCACTGCATGCAAGAGAAAAGGAACACAGTTTACCATTCAAATGCAAATGCCAGGAGCTGCACTTGTAATCTTGTAGTCTGGCAAAGCTGCATATACAAGTAGACGAGCAGCATTATCTCCTACACTGTGTGTCTCTTAACAAAACATTTTCAAATATAGTTCCCAACAATGCGAAGGAGGAGGAAGTGCTCTTCCTAAACCTTTTTAAACAGGAAAGCTGAACATGTTCACAAAACATCAAATAATTGCAAGAATGTTAAATCCAAATTAACATACAAACCATTAACTTGCTTTACATAATTTGACTTCCCTGTTGTACTATTTTTCTGCTCCTCTCCCTCTTCAAGCTGACAATTCCTGGATATAAGATGTCTGAAGGAAAAAGACACATTTAATATTTAGAATCTTTGTTACTTAGAACCAAAGGTTGTTTTATTTTTTTTAACTTTGTTTATGAACCCTCCTGCTCCAATTGACTCCCTTCTGCCAGGCTTCCTCTCAGCATCGTCACGTGTCTTCTTTGGGAATTACCCCATATTCCTTACTTCCATCTGTCCCATGGCTTAACCACCACTGTGAGGCTTTGGTCATCAGAACCTGCCCCAAGGCCCCTTGAGTCAACTCCTGCCCACATTCCAGATGTCACAATTGATGGTGCAGAGCCTGCAGAGAAAGCCTCCCTTCATCATGTATTTTTTTTTTTTTGTTCCTGGTTATTTCCATCCTATAGAATGTCAGTATGCAAAGGGTTCATGAGATCTGGAACACGCACACAATTGTGATGCCTCCTTGAGCCCGAGCAACATCCACTCACCTGCTCTGACTCCATTGCACTTCTATTCAGGGTCACCTAGGGTACCAGCAATGCAGCAAAGGCAATCACCCTCTCTTCCTAGAGGAGAAAGCCATCTGAGATACTTGCTCCTCTTCCCTCCTGCCAGCCCTCAATGATGCTGGCTCATTCTTGAATCCTACCACTGCACCAACTGGCCCTCCCTAGAACCCAAGGTTGTTTTAGTTCTAAATTAGAACATGACCCTATAGGGTTTCAAAATGACTCTAATCTGTCTAGACCTAGTTCTGACAACCTTTATTCTGATTCCCTTGACTTAGCCATCAGGAGGCTTTGATATTAATAGGCCCTGGGGAAAGTTTCACTTTGGCCCTGGTCCAGTCTAGCTGATCATACCCACTCATCACCTTCAAAACCATGACCAGGGCCCTGTGTTTTCTGTGATTCTGTGGTTGCAGCAGTGGCCACAGAAATCAGGGCTGACCACAGAAATCAGTGCTTGCTGCAGAAATCAGGAAAACCAGTCACAGAAATGCTAGCTATGCTATGCAATCACACAAAGTAGGGGCATAGCTATTGATATGTTAAGTATGCCATGGCAGACGTGCTCATTAGAAGGGGCAGCAAACTGAAGCCATCCACTACAAAGCTGAAAAGCTAGTGGCTACATAGCATCTTGACTCGTGCTGGCTTTTGTTACATAACTCCTTCCAGTCAGTATTGTAGTGGGGAGGGACTGACGCAAGAGTAGCATTTCTTGATTAGGCCCATGGCAGTTGTGATTTGATGCTGTGTAGGTGTGGGTAGCTCAGCCATGTTAATTTGTCATTGTGAGGCTGCTCATGGTGCATGCTGAATCCTTGGAAGATGAATTTGGAAGGAAGAACTGGAAGGCAAGCTGTAGTAAAGAAGTGAGAAGATTCAGTGGTGCCCGTGGAGGTGGAGTCGATCTTAGTGTGGTGACAGGTATCGGAGGAGAAGGAGGAGGAGCTAATTGCAGAAACATAGGACTGGCAGCTGACTGAGCAGAGAAGTTGGTCTCCACTGGTGGACATCTATCACAGTTTTGATTTGGGGGCTGCAGTTCTGTACCTGCAAGTGTGAGAGTAATTGTTTGGCAGATCTGAACCTGCAGCCTAAGTGGTGGCATCAAACTCAATTCTTAAGGAGGGTCAAGTCGCCCAGCAGCAGAAGAGTTGGGGACCACGGTATTTTAGAACTGCAGCAAGCAGGTAAGGAAAAAATCAGAATGGAGAGTTTGATTGCTGCTATACATAAGTGAAATGAGGGTCACTGCCTGAAGAATACCACAACCCCCTGAGTTGAGAGGAGAAGAGAACATGCTAGCCAAGGTTACTCCAGCTTAGTAAGAATGACTTACTTGCATTTTTCAGTGTGTCTCCCAAAAGAAAAATCATGAGTCAACAAATCCTACAGACACTGCAAGTTACACTCTCCTTCACTATTATAGGAAGACAACCCCCAACACACAGATTTGTACACTGCACTCAGCAGGTTTGTTGCAAGGCAGTCGGGGTATTCCTAGTTTAAAAAAATAATAATTTATATGGACATTGATCAAAATCAGAAAAAAAATGGCTTTCAGGTTGGAGTCTCTCTAAGTATAAACCAGAAGAAATCCAACCAGGATTTGCCTTCTGTGTAGTTTTAGTTAAGTATGCATGTCCTCCTCTGATTATAACCTAGAAGAACAGCAAAGGCCACCAATTTCCAGAAGAAGAACAGATGAGCTTCAAATTTGGGGTGGGAGGGAAAATTCATTACAAGGGAACACTGATGCCCATGGCTGTTGTCAGGTTTGGGTTATTGCTGCTTAATATTTGTGATAAGAAAACTACATATTATTAAATGGCCTGCTGTTCCACTTTCAGTGTAGCAGTGGCTGCATGAAGGCAGTCAAAGGGTTAACTAAGGCTTAATCCTTTTGAAGGTATACTGTTTAGCCACAATTTATCTGCCGCAGAATGGCCACAGAATCAACAGTTGTTCTGCCGCAGAAAGTATGAGGTCCTGCTGCAGAATGTAGGTCCACTTTGCCGTAGTAAACATGGGGCCCTGACCATGACTAAAGTACCTTGCTTCCGTTAGGATATGGATGGTCTCCAGTTACTAATGTCCAATCTTCAGGTTGCTCTGATGTTATGTACTTTTATAAAATGGGATCTGGACAGTTCTGGCTCCACACTGGTCAAGACCTCGTCACACAGTACTCCATTTAGATACAGTGCTGCCTACCAGAAAAAAATGCTTTTATCACAGTTTCTGCCAGACAGTGATATTGTACGGCTTCTGCAAGAACACAATGTAATCGAATGGCAATTACTGCAGTTTGTCATGCAGAAAAGTGTGATAGACATAAAGGAATTCTGGAGGCCAGGGTTAAGGGGCAACAGATTTCTAGGATAACATAAAGTAAACTTACCAGCTCAAATGGGCAGACTGGGTGGGCCGCAGGCCCTTATCTGCCGACACTGTCTATGTATCTATGTATCTATATCCTTATCTCAGAGAGCTTTTTCCTGGTGGGTGACGGTGTAATACATAACCCTACTAGAGGATCATTAATCAGGGCTACAGCCTACTTAGGTCACAAAGTTAATACGCAATCGCGCAAGTTGCACAACCACACAACCCAGCAAATCAAAAAGACATCATGCAAGCCAAACAACCAAGTGACAAAAATGACCATAGCTGCTTACCCTGCACAGGCAATTGTTAAATAATCATATATTGCAAAATGAAACATCATGGAATAATGCTCAAATGGCAAACACAACATTCTGAGTAAAGAAACCTGAAAACCATACACCAAAACTGAAAACAAACACTTCTATCTGAAAAAACAACATCCAAATGTGTCTGTGATTCTCCTGGATTAAACAGAAAGAAACAGAAAAGCAAAATACACAGCAACTCAAAAAACATTACTACCCCTGAAGCACAATTCCATACTAGAGTAACTATATTAACAGACCATGCAATACAAATATTGCCAAAAAATCTACATATTTTTCTATCAAATGCAGTAACATTCACAATTACCTGACAGGAACTGGAAAAAAGTCCAGATGCTGCCTCTCTTCAGCATGTTCAAACTAATCAAAAAGACTGATTCATAGTTATGTTTCACAGATCACATTTCAAGAAGTGCAGTTTATCACAACTATTTCACAGCCACTAGCAAAACCTACAACATGATCACACTGATCACCTGTCAAGAAGTGCAGCCTGATATACATACCGTACTTCTCAGCCAAGTGCAACAAAAACCGGCTACATAAAACAGTGTAGGACATTAGAACTGGGCTGTTAAATAAACAGCACCAAATTACAAGAGTGCATCACCAAATTACAAGATTGTTACACCGAATTACAAGAGTGCTACAAAAAAAAAAAGTGAAATTGGACATTTCCAGAGAGGAATTGTTTGTCTGTCGGCGTACCTGATAGTGATCTAAGTATACATCACCAGTCTGCACATTAACACAGCATATCTCCCCCCCCCCCAGAAATGTTTTATTCCTTACTTGTATGCTACTGGCCTCTGTCACACTGATCACTGTTTTGCTAAAGAGTTTATAGCAGCAGTGAATATTACACTGAAAATTCTGATCTGAACTTTTTTGATTTCATTTTAGCTTGCCCCATTACCTCCTGTCTTGTATAGTACCCTACTAACTCAACTTTAACTCTGCGTTACCATTTTTAAGTTACCTTGTGCTTGTGCAAGAAATGGTTAGTTATTTATATGTAAAATAGCACTGCACTTCAAATGTAAAATAATAAACAGAGCACCCCCACAGAGCTGCATACTGTGGAAGAGGCCAAGAGTAGGGAAAAACAGTTCTTCATACCTGCATATATCAGGGAAAAAAGAAAGACAGGAGGGGGATTGTTAAGCTAACAGAGGGTGGTAGGCTAATAGTGGAGGACAGGCAAAACACAATCATTCTGAATGACTATTGTTGCTCAGTATTCACAAGGGAAGACAGAGGGCCTCTGCCAGGTAATTGCTGTAGGGTGGCTGTAAGAGGAGCTCTTGGAGATGAGGCAGCAGGTATTTACCACTTAAAGGGTCTAGAAAGGGCTAGCTGCCCTAACAACAGATAAGACCCAGGGCCAGAATGGATACATCCAAGGAAGCTCATGGAATTTCAAAAAAGCAGTTTTTCTTCCTGAACACAACATTCCTGGGAAACCTGTACTTATCTGCACCAATATGCCAAACTTGTATTTGCTATAAAAATGGAAAAATTCCAGCAACTGGATTGCAGCCATGTTTTATTTCATCTTTAACGCAAGGACATTGTCAGTCATATTGCTTATCAAAAGTCACATATTAATGAAGCCATAGCCGTACTACGCATTTGACAAAAGGCAGTTCATTACTTAACAAAAGTACATATACGGCTCATCCACAGCTTTGAAGCTTTTAGAGCAATTAATTCAATCAAGTGCAAGAAAAACAGTGCAATGTTTTCTACAGATGACAGTACTCAAACAGATTTGCCTCCTCTTACGAGACTTGGCACTTAAAATACATAGCAGTGCTATGGCTTTGCTAGCAATATGTAGCAATGCTATGGGCTTGTTAGTACCCAGTATTATACAGAGGATAATGGCAGGGAATCGGGTGATAACCACACTGTAATCACCTTGAGTGGTTGCTAGGGCAACATGGTAAACCTCCAGAGCACAGCTCGAGAGGTTTACTGTAGCCATAGCAACCACGAGAGTTGTTTTCAGTGTGGTCGTCACCCAATCCCAAGCCATCATTTTTTACAGTGTATGGTCAAAAAAACACTGTTTTCATTCTATGTGTGAGAATTATGGAACTCTGGTGCATTCTTTTTTGTTATGCCACTGTTTGGAAGTTCTGAAGTGTGGTTAACAACATTTAAAATTCTAAACAGTGCATAACAAAGCTGTGTGACTGCCGATTATGGTGGCTAATAGACACTTACCATACATTATCAAGGCCGCAGTAATGGGGGGAAAGTGGGGATGTTGTCCAGGGCCCTGAGCTCAGGAGGGGCCCACCTGATGAGCTGGCATTACCCCTGGCATTAGCTGGTTTGGGAAACAGGGCCCATTTCAAGTGACTTGTCCAGGGCCTCAAAATTCATAGCTGCAGCCCTGTACATTATAATCCAGTTGGTGGAATATTTCCATTTTTTATGCCAGATACAAGCTTGTTGTATTGGTGCAAATAAGTACAGGTTACTAGGAATGTTGGGTACAAAGATAAAAAAATGCTTTTTTTTGATAACCTCTTGCTCAGGGTACTAGCCAGCCCTAATCTCCTGTGTCACCATTTTTGTTGTATACTTTGCACCTCAGAACTAAAAATCTTTTTGTTTCCTCTCTAATAATTGACATCTGAACTAGCTGAACCCCTGGTAGGCCTATTCAGTAGCTCAGTTCAGAAATGGGTTATTTTTTATATTCATCTTTATTGAACAACATAGGTACATACTGTACATCCAGTTTTAACCTTGGTACAGGCAACGCATAGCACAACAAGTCTATTGCCCCTATGTATTGTGCCATAGTGACGTATATCTGCTGCATGTAGGCAAACCTAAATCATGTAGACATGCATCAGGGGTGCTGCAGACCCCCATGGCTTTCATCACAGAGGCATACGCCCCTTCTGCACCTGATCCCCTGGCTGTTTGTAGTGTTAAGTGTGTGGCAGGTCCTGGAGAGTGTCAGCGGATGTGCCAGCACTCCATGCCATTCATGATGATCACTGGTGAGGCTGCGCCTGGAGTATTGTGCCTGGTTCTGAAGTCCTCACCTAATGAAAGATAAGGACAGGCTGGAGACAGTGCAATGTAGGGTAACCAAAATGATTCAAGGTCAGCAGGGCAGATCTTACGAGGACTGGCTTAAGACACTTAACATTTGCTAACTGGAGGCCTGGAGGGAGAGGGGAGATATGATAGAGACCTTCAAGTTCCTGAAGGGAATAAACAAGGTAAACTGCAAGGAACTATTTAGCAGGAGTAACGTATCAAGAACAAGGGGGCATGAGTGGAAACTGTTGGGGGGAGGTTCGGGAGGGACTAAGAAAGTTTTATTTTACAGAAAGGGTGGCTGAACTGTGGAGCAGTCTGCCAGCTGATGTGGTGGGCTCAAAAACCATTAAAGGCTTCAAGCATGGTTGGGACACAGTGAAGGACTTAGTGGTTGTTCACAGCAGTAGCAGTAGGGCAAGGACCATGGGGGAGATAGTGTAGGCTAGAACCCTGCATGGACAAAAGGTCTTGAGGTTTGATAGGTCATTACGGGCAGACTTGGTGGACCAATAGTATTTGACTACTGTCAGTATCTATGTTTCTATGTTATAATTTGGCTTGGACTTGGTTTTCACAGTATTCTCAGCTATTTTTGTACACTGGTTATCCTTTAAAGTCAAAGAGCAGTGTCTGCTATATGCTAATTTCATTTCAGTCACAAGAAAACTGATGTTAATCATTGGGTGCTCAGCGACAACAGAGAAAACTGATGAAAACCTGAACAGAACCATATTAAATCAAGTGCTCCTTTTACTACTGCAAAGTAAAACAAATTCTGGCCAGAGCCGCTAGGGCTGCTAATGCATTAACTTGATAAGTGTGTGTCATGAGCTAAACATAAAATGGAAGTGCCATAGTCAGGTCTGCATGTAAATGTTATTTTTTGTAAATGTATATCATTTATGGTGCTGATCCTGTGTTTTCTGTGTGTTTAAAATGTGAGCAGCTAGTGCATGTTGTACTATATGATGAGGGAGAGGCAGCTCTGCACCAAGGATTTCAAGTAATGGAAGAAGAAATTGTGCAAAGATGAGAGGTATGGCTACACTGGGGACTGTGGACTAACCTGGAAGGATATGAACCTATGCCAAGGCGATGGCCTGATTCCATCCAGGAGTGAACTATAGTCCTAAGTGGATGGGTTAAATGTTACTTCGATGGACACTTAAAGTAGTTGAGAGGTGACAGAAGAAATAGGGGAGGTAGAATGTGGTCCACCACAGTCTGAGATAGAGAGCAGGGAGATCTCTAGGGGAGAGAGTCCCACCAGGATGCAAGTTATTCAAGGAACTAGTAGGTTAGCAAAGGAGAAGGGGGGAGGGAGCAGTCAAAGGAGAAATGTGAGGAAGGGGAAAACAACTGGGAAAAGGAGACAGCAACAAGAAAAGAACTAACAAAATATGGAAGGCAATGTGTGCCAATGCTAGAGTCTGATAAATGAAATCCTAGACCTAGAGGCCATCATGGTGGAGGCAGACCTGGATATTGTTGGCATTACAAAATCACGGTGTACTGACAACCATATCTGGGGCATGGTCATACCAGGCAACACAGTTTCAGAAGAGACAATGTAGGGAAGAAAGGAGGGTGTGTGTGGTGCTTTATGTAAGGAAAACATAAAAATGATGGAGGTACAGGGAATTCAGGGGGTCAAGGTGATGTGGGTCACTCGGTTTAGAGAAACAGGACAGGAGTGATCTTCAGGCCTCTGACACAAAGGAGGACTCAGATAAAGAAATGTAAGAAGTAACTGGCAAAATTGATGAAAGGGAATAGTGTTGCTGGTGGAGGACTTCAATCTGCAGGATGTAGTTTGGAGCCTTTCATCTATAGCATCAGTTAGGAGCAGGGATATCCTGGAGTCCCTGCAAGGGGCATTCTTCAGGAAAGTAGTCAGTGAGCTCGCTTGTGATTGGGCAATACTGAACCTGGTTCTTATTAACAGCCAAGGACAGTATTGCACATATCAAGGTTGGAAGCCATCTGGGGACCAGTGATCATCATACAGTGTAGTTCAACATAAGAACAGTAGCAGTCTCCAACCACACAAGGGGGAGGGCCATGGTCTTCAGAAGGCTGAGGGTACAAAGATTGCTGAATGCCTCAGGAATCACCTGGCAGGGGGAGATGACTTGGGGGGTGGAGAAAAAGTAAAAGAGGACATAGTGAAGGCAACAAACCTCAGTGTTAAGCAAATAAGCAAAAAGAAGATGAGACCGCTATGATTCTTGAAAGAGATGATAAAAAAGGTAAAGCCTGAAAGAGTCAATTTCAGAAGATATAATGAGACCCAGAGGGAGGAGGATAGGGAAGCATATCGGGGAAAACAGAGCAGGGAAAGCAGTAAGGAGTGCAAAGGCACAATGTGAGGAAAGAATTGCTCAGGCAGTATCAAAAAGGGACAAGATATTTGAGGGGTATATTGGTGAGAAAAGGAAGACAAAGGGAGGGATTGTATGGTTAAAGGGGGAGGGGACTATATGGAGGGGGACCAAGAAATGGTAG
This sequence comes from Neoceratodus forsteri, assembly GCA_016271365.2. Taxonomy (NCBI): domain Eukaryota; kingdom Metazoa; phylum Chordata; order Ceratodontiformes; family Ceratodontidae; genus Neoceratodus; species Neoceratodus forsteri. Next base: position 460,280,780 of record CM028132.1, read on the forward strand.
ACATCTTAAACAAATACTTCTGCCCAGTGTTCAGAGTACAATGTGAATAAAAGGGAACACAGAAATGCACAAAGGGCTTTGAAGGGAGGGAAATGGACAGTAGTCCCTGTTCTGACAACAGAATTCAGACTCTATGGGTCCAGAGGGGGTGCATCCAAGGGTGCTGAGGGAACTCAGGGAGGTACTAGTTGCACCTCTGACAGACTTATTCAATAGACATGGGGAAGGTCATGTCAAACAAATCTGATAGATTTCTTTGACTGGGTAATCAAGCTGCTTGGTTAGAGAGCTATCTGAGCTATCTGAAGTGACCGTACCCAAAAAGTCCGCTGGAAGGGTACACAGTCTGGACCCAGACCCGTCAATGCTGGGGTGCCCCAGGGCTCAATCCTGGGCCCCCTGCTCTTTTCACTCTTCCTCAATAATATTGAGGGAAACTACTTCCTCAGCAAGCTCATTCTGTATGCAGATGACACTGTCATATACTGCAGTGACCCCCAACCTAGTGTAATCTCCACAAAACTGCAGGACAGTCTCTCAACTCTTGAGGCCTGGTTCTCCGCGAACTCCCTTATACTCAATGAAGAAAAAAACCAAAGCCATACTGTTTGGTTCTAGACACTTGGACCTTGACAGAAGTCAGCTGCTCCAGATCAGCAATAACCAAGGAAAAAGAGTTGAGGTCATGACCAGCTTTATATATCTTGGGATCCATCTTGACCAAGAGATGACCTACAGACCCCATATCGACTCCATAACCTTGTCCACCCACCAAAAGCTTGGCCTCCTCTACCAGCTGGGGAACTCTCTATTCTTGGCTGCACGCTGAGCAATTGCCTGCTGCAATCTTCTCCCCTCCATTCTATATGGTGCCCCTCTATCGCAGTTCCTCCGTGAGTCAGAATTCAATAAACTTTCCATACTCTATAATCAAGTGGCTCACTTCGCCACAAACTCCTCTCTTAGGAGGCATCATTGTGAGGCACTTAAGGAACTAAACTGGCCCACTCTTTGGCACAAACTAGCCTACCCCATTGTCTGCCTTTCCTTCAAGTTCTCTACCTTAGGTCCCCCTCCCCATTTTAGTGGACTACTCTCCCCTAAAGAACAAATCCGAACCTTGCGATCATCTGCGAATCACCCCTTGGACATCCCTAGGATACACTCCAACCAAGGCAAACACTCCTTCAAATTTGCTGCCTCCCACCTATGGAACTCCCTTCCAGCTAGTTTGACTGACTCTCCCACCCTTAACCAGTTCAAGTCTGGACTCAGACTTTATCTTCTCAATCTCAGTCTCTGTGGCTGCAACTGTTAGCTCCCTAGTCCAGGTCTCATTTCTGCTGCACTGCTTTGAACCTCCCTTCATCCTGGATGTATCTTCCAAGCCTATGATGTCAATTTTCTGTTTTTGTCTAAATTCCCTACTAATTGGTGGGTAACTTGATGTCATTTCTAATAAGAGCCTGAATGCGAACCCGAACCTGATTTCTACCCCTGTATACTGTTGCTAATGTATATCTGTGGAACTAATGTAATTTCTGTAAATAATGCTTGAGTCTGAATGTGAACCTGATTTCTACCACTGTATACTGTTGCTAATGTATATCTGTGGAACTAGTGTAATTTCTGTAAATAATGCTTCTAAATGTCTTTTTATGTAACTAATTCTGGGTCGCCCCTGAAAAAGGGATCTCTGGTCTCAGTGGGCTTACCCGGTTACCAAAATCCAAATAAATAAATAAAAAATAAATAAATAGTGCCACAAAAAGTGCAAAGTAATATATCTGGTCCACAGAAACCTGGGGGCAGAGTACAAAATGTGGGGGGAGATGCTGACAGTGACCAAGCAAGAAAGAGATCTAGGGGGTAATGATATCGGATGACCTAAGGGTGGACAGGCAATGTGACAAGGCAGTCAAGATGGCTAGTAGGATGCGGGAGTGTATGGGGGGATATCACCAACAGGAAGAAGGAAGTGGTATTGCCCCTGTATAGGTCAATGCATAGCACCCCACCTGGAATACTGTGTCCAGTTCTGGAGACCTCATCTCTGGAAAGAGATAGGCAGAGTGGAGGTGGTCCAGAGGACAGCTGTCAAAATGGTGCAAGGTCTACATCAGAAGCCCTTTGAGGAGAGGCTAAAAGAGTTCAATATTTACACACTGGAGGAGAGTAGGGAGAGTGGGGATGTGATAGAGACCTTTAAATATCTCACAGAGGTTAATAAGGTTCGGGAGGGAAATACATTTTAGAAAAAAAGGTGCTCTACAACAAGGGGTTGTGATATGAAGCTGGAAGGGGGTAGATTCAAGAGAGATGTGATGCAGTACTTCTTCACAGAAAGGGTGGTGGATTCCTGGAACAGCTTTCCATTGGAGGCAGTGGAGGCAAAAGCAGTGGCAGGTTTCAAAAACACATGCAATAGGCACGGGAGAATCCTAAGAGGAAGGAAGGGGATGGAAAGTACAGTGCTACAGATTGAGTAGGGTCTGCAGCAAAAGTGATCATAATTAAAATTGGGCAGAGCAGATGGTTCCAGCGGTCATTATCTGCTATCATTTTCTATGTTTGTATGTATGACAGGTTATGTGATTCAAATGGATACAGTGTAAAATTATTAATATGTGCAATGTCCATACTGTAAACAGTGTGGCACACATAATTCATGTTGTACTATGCTACACATACTCGATAATCAGATGGGCAATAATACATGCATTCAAAAAGGGAGAAAGAAATCAAGGGGAACATGTGGGAATTAATATACTACTCCTAGAGTGGTGACACCATGATTCACTTTGAATTTCAGTGACAGTAGAAGGGATGACACCCATGTGAGCTGTCCCTTGTTTAGTTGTAATAATCCTCTAAACCCTTCTCTGCCAAGAAATTTGTCCAAAACTAGCAGGACACGAGGACACAGCATGAGATTAGAGGGAGGCCAATTAAGGGGGAATGTAAGGAAGTTCTTTTTCATAGAAAAGGTGGTGGATGCGTGGAATGACCTACCTCAGAAAGTGGTGGATATGAGTACAGTGCAGGGCTTCAAACAGGCATGGGACAGGCATAAAGGAGCAATACAGATGAGTATGAATAAATAGGCCATTGACAGAGTACAGGCCTATGGCACATTCATAAGGTAGAAAAAAGGGGCAGACTGGATGAGCCTTGCGGTCCTTATCTGCCGTCAGCTTTTATGTTTCAATGTTTATGCTCAGAGAAATTCCTGCATTTACCACTTCAGAAGGCAGATTATTCCAAATGTCTACTGTCCTTTTGTGTAATAAATCTTATGCTTGCTTGTTTCAAAATTGTTTGGCCTAATTTGCTGTTCATGTCCCCTTATTTTTTGTTCCACTCTAAAATTTAAAGTTAAGCCTTACATTAGATCCTCATTGTTAATGATTTTGTACATCGTCAACACATTTCCCCCAATATGCTTGTTGTGCAGAGTATTTACCCCCACCTACTCCCTCCTCAACTCCCCCCATAGGACCCTCACCCTCCCTGCCCATACTTCCACTTCAGGGAGAGCTGTCTTCTCCTATCACTTCCCAAGCATTTGGAACTCCCTCCCCTTAAATATCCATTCTGCCCTGTCTACTCATTCGTTGTCTTATCTTCTTTGACACTTTATTTCCCCATCCTGCAATTGCACCTGACCCACCTCTTCTTCATTACCCCTCCCTGCTCTCTTCTGTTCTATTTCCACTACTCTACCCCTTCTACCCCTCCCTATGCATGCTGATAGCCTATAGCACTAGCTGGGTTTACATCAAGTAGTGTTCATACCCTTGGGGATAAGGCTTGCCTTCTCCCTTTCCTCTTCACTCCTCTTAAATTCATCTCTTTTACAATTTCATACCACCTCCTCCCATCTTCCTTTTGTTCCCAATCTCCCCACCATTTCCTCAAGATAGCCACACCCACCTCTTCTGTGCCTGTATTCTGTTTTCCAGTTTATCCCCAGTGCTCTCCCTTATCCCCTGCCAATCCCCTTGTGAGGTGTGCATTCCGGAGGGGTGAAGGCTCACCTAATCTCCAACCATCTCCCACTCCCTCATCCCCCTATTATGATAAAGTTTCTCACTTACTACCCAAGTGTTAAAAAAGCAAAATATATCTGTCTTGAAGTGCTTTGTGCGTATGTACATGATATATATGAGTATAAAAGTAACTGCATGTTTATGCTCTTAAAAACATATATGTGTGTATATGTATAATGCGTATATGTATATAGACTATATTCTGGATGGCAAGTGCTGCCTGCCTATCCCATAAAAATGTTTGGTATAGCTTTAAATTTATTCGGTATTATGTACGGACTTAGCTCTATGTATATTTTTTATTTTGACCTCATATTCATAATTGTATTCCCTTCCCCTTTCCCCAAGGATGCATCTGGAAATGAGCTATTGTAGCTCAGTATGCCTTTCCTGGTGAAACTTTTCAAAATAAATAAATAATTTAGTCTGAATAGTTTCAAACGTTCCTCATATATCTTATGTTCCAGACCCTTTCTTGCTGCCTTCCTCTGAATAAATAAAATATTCTTCCTATCAGTAATATTTAAAGCTCCCAACAGTGTGAGCAGTAATCTATGATAGGTACATATTGTGTGAAGTTACTGAATTATGATGGTTTGAGTTTTTTTTGTTTGTTTTTTTGTACCACTGTATTCATTTTTGGAAAATCATTTGCAACCTGGCATGTACTCTGATTTATTAGCTTAACAGTGGGTTAACCTTATCAACTGCAAAATGCCCTCTCTCTCTCTCTCTCTCTCTCTCTCTCTCTCTCTCTCTCTCTCTCTCTCTCTCCCACTCATTTATAACACAAGGATCACCCCTTACCACCCACACCTGGAAGTAACCATTTTCACAAGAAACTATTGAGCTTCCCATCCCACGGCAAAGTAAAGGAACTGAAAAAAAAATCTCACTGTACTAATTGTTTAATGGTCATACTGGAGCACTCCGGGCCCCCAATTGCGCTTTTCGCCCCACTGCAGGTATTACGGTAATGACAGTCACTACTGCTCTCCAGCACGAATGTTCATTTGCTGTACGATGCAAATTGATAGCAGTACCTAGAACAATATAATAAAATAAAACAGAGAACAAAAACAGACAAACAATTGAAAAAGTCATACTCCACAATTGCTGACAGCCGAGGGGGGAGTCAGACCCTCCCAATGAAAAGCGACAGCAGAAACAGAAAATAGAAATACATAAACAAAATACAAAACAAACTCATAGTACTCCATAATTTGGTTCCCGGTACCATCAGCGGAAATGGGGTGTGTGGGGGTGGAGCCCCCAACAAGATCAAAAATGAGATATGTGTTAATATGTGCATGTACAGACTTAGCCAGGTTTTTCATGTGGTCCAGGATTGAAAATGCTGCTTGATCATGTTGATAGTTTGGATGTCTGTGTGCAATAAAAATGGCATTGTAGTTCAGTTTTGTAGTGATGCAGTTATTACGATTAGTTAAAAAGAACTTTCACCTGCCTAGTTTGTATAGTCTTGGGGCTGTGATATGTGACTTTCTACATGAAGATGTGGACATAAATACCATATTTGACCTAGAAAAAAACATAGTGCACAAGGGGCCAGGAGTGCTCCAGTATCACCTGTTTTATTAGGTCTTTAATTGTAGGCTCCTCTGCTTTTTGCCCGGTTTGTGCCTCATTAACTTCTGTGGTCAACCTGGGAATGTCAGTGATGAGTGGTAGGTGGTTTCACTGCCCAATAGCATAGCAGAAACAGAGTTTCTTAAACACAAGGTCCTCAGCCCAAAAAAGCTGGGAAGGGATTATCTGAATATAAAGGAGGTACAAAGCAACAAAAGTCCCAGATAATGAGATATGTACAAGGAGCTGGATTCTATGCATACAGCCTGCATCACAATGTCTTAGTAGCTACCTTTGCATGAAAAAAAAAACTGTATAGAATGCATACCTCTCAAGTGTCACACATTATGAGGTATGGCACTCATTTTGCCTCTCAGAAACCCTTTGTCCATCATGGAGAAGGTGATATTCCACATTCCCCGCTGAGACTTTAAAGCAGAAATTCATAATACTCTATTATGCTCAGTTATACAAAAACAATATGAACATTAGTGCACTGATAGCTATAGTGTTCTGAGCTTCCAGTGCCATGTTAGATGATATGTCACACATTTTGCTCATTTGTCACACATAGTGTCACACATTTTGATGAAGAAAGGTTGAGAGGTATGATAGAATGTCACTATTAGATCAGTCCTGAAAGGGTTAATGTAAAAGCAGACAAGACTTGCAGACTGGCACACAGACAGATGGACAGACACACACACACACACACACACACACACACACACACACGCAAAGAAGATCAAAGAATGCAAAATGCCAGCTGGCAGAGGTAAAGTACACACACACACACACACTCGCATACTGGTTAAAACCCTGATGGGGACCATTTGAAGTCTAAGGAGTTCAAGTCAGGAGCAATGAAATAGTGCAGCTACTGCAGTGGTGGGGAAGGGGAGCCAATGGAACAGCAGGGAACAGCACTGCAGAGGTGAGGCAGAGATTTGTTATTCATGTCCAGCTGACACATTCAGTAGACGGACTCCCTCATAATATCCAATCACATGATTCCAGAGTCCTTTCTCTCTCTCCTAGCCATAGCAATAGGACAGCACTGTGACATCAAAAAGACCTTGATGTCATCCCTCAAGAGAAGCTAAAGCTGTCAAAGCAATATTCGAAGACAGAAGAACCAGCATCCACCAGCCACAAGTGAGGCACTGATAAAACATTTTATGACATGGGTTGCATGAAGGAAAGGAGACAATTAAATTGCTCAAACAGCATCAGGTCGGTGTGGATTAAATTCCCTGTTTAATCCACACTTGAGTGACCTGCACTTCTTCCCTCAAAGCAAGTGATGTGAGTATCCCCCCAAAGTCATATCCCTACCCACAGATGCCGTATAGTGGTGACACAGAAAATGTGGCTGACAACTGTAATATTGTGAGTAGACATGGAAAGATTTTCAGCAAGTACTTCTATACATATTTACATGTGATCATTAGCAGTAATGTATCTACAATGTTTCTTTTTACTTATCTTGTATTTTGCCAACTGAAAAAAAAGAATCCAGTTGCATCCTTGTATTACGAAGTCAGAAACTCTCTACTGGCAAGGCAATTTATATACCGATAATGCAGTGCTTGCAACTCATGGAAGTAATGTATTCTCATACATGGTAAAAAGCAAGTAAAACAGATGTTCTAACATGTTTTGTAACATGGGAAAAGAAACAGTAGGGAAAATTATCAAAACAATTGGGTAGAATGCATCAGGTGGTACATGAGCAACACGGCATCATGGCATGATAATGCCGTGTTGCTTGCGTAATCCATAAAGTAGCCAGAGGCAAGGAAAGAGCAGTGTAGAAAAAGACAACAGGGAGAAGATGGGAGCGATCAAGTTTTGGGACAGCAAGTAGGTAGACAGGAGGGCGCAGTAGGAGCAGTGCAAGGGAAACACAGAGGGAGAGGAACTGTATTGGGGAGATAGAGGAGGAGGACACACAGAATAGAACCACAGGGGCAGAGAACAGCAGAGCAGAACAAGCAGGTCAGAGGTGCACACAGGATAGCAGCGAAGCAGCTCGAGACAGTGGGATATATCACATGAAGCCAGTGAGATGGAGGAACAATGTGGATCAAATGAGAGAGCTGCACAGGATGTGTCAGGGGCACACAGTGTAATTGAGGAAGGAGGCAGATATCCGGTTCAGCTGCAGTCGGTCACCGTGCACGGAACAGGCATTTTCTGCCACCACGGAGCAGCGACTAGAGTGATAAGAACAAGTTGGTGTCTGTATGTAGAGGGAGAGAAGATAAGCAAGACAGTAGACAACAGGGTTCAGTCAGAGATGAGCATGTCAGGTATAAGTCGCAGGAAGCAGTATGCAAATCAGTGTCAGGGGTTCCTGAGTGAAGAAAACTGAAAAGCCTTGGTCATCCTGAGTGTGCTGGGAGAGAAACTGCTGTCAGGAATGGACACAAAATAAGTACAACAGTTAATGCATGTATTCTCTGTTGTTGATTCTAAAGTAGTAAAAAAACATATCTGTATGTGACCGAACGTCACCCAGTGTAGTCAAAAATGCAGTGAAGTTTACGTCCTATATAAAAGTGTATGACTGTGTCATTCATGATACCTATACACAGTCATCTACCACAGTCCCAGTAATGCACACACCACGTTACAAGCGCATTAATCCCCTCCAAAGGTGGCATCTAATGGGGAGTTAATGCATGGTTGGACAGTTGTACGCACTCGGCCTCCGGCCTTGTGCCACAACGGTCCCAACCATGCATTAACTCCCCATTAGATGCCACCTTCGTTGGTGACTAATGCTTACGTATCGATTACTCCATGAAAGGTACTGAGTTACTTTGCCCTCCTGTGTTTTGAACACTAAAAAGAAGTATTAAAGTATTTATGTCATTACCATATAAATAAACAACAGTCTACTCATGTACTCTAGGAAGCTAATAACTGTGTAAGGAAAAGTGGTACACAAGTATTTTGTTGCTGATTAAAAAGAGAATAAGTTTTCTACAGAATTGTGCAGTCTACACCAAGCTTGCCAATGCTCAATTGTATATTTTATTTATTTTTTATTTATTTGAGCCCAGGGCTCTTTTACAAAGGTTCCATGTCAAGACATAGGTATCACATGACAATAGACAAAATTGTTACAAAAATAAGAGTAAAGGATATCAAATTAATTTCAAACAGACAGGGAGAGGGTAAAGTGGAAAAGAAGAGGACAATAGGGGGGCGGGTGGTAGAAAGAAATGGGAGGGGCAAGACGGGAGGTAAGAAAATGAGAAGAGAGGAAAGGTGGGGGGGATGAAGCAGCCAGGAAGGTGGCATTGTCAGGTGCTGTGGAGCGTATGGGGCAGAGGCCAAACTAGGGCTAGATATAGGAGATATATATTCCACATGTTGTGTTTATAAGGACTCAGTTGTACCATTGTTTTATCCTGCCTGCTATGTATCATTATTGTCTAAATGTTATAGCCCTTGACCTCTTCCTCACGGCATTTGAGCCGCTCCAAAATAGGCACCCCCCCTTTCCAAGAGGCGTGTCCAAGGATCGGTAATAAAATGGCTTCACAGCGAGCTCCTATCTCTCATGAAGCAGAGGGATAAGGCCTGGTCAAAATATAGGGCATCGCGTAACCAAACGGACCTCCAGGTGTATCGTCAGCTCAGAAACTCCTGCAAGAGGGCTATACATTCTGCGAAAAGCCAATACTGTAGCTCTGCACTGATTGCTACCGCATGCGACCCCAGACATTTCTGGGTGAACATAAAAAACCTAGTCAGTGGCTCGACCAAAACTCAAGTTACTGACATGACAATTGGTGAGGCAAACTGCAATAACCCCCTAACCATTGCCTCCTCCTTTAACCGCCTCTTCACTGACCTGCCGTCCGCCCCCTTCCCCACTGCCAGCTGCCCCAGTCCTCGGCTCTGGCCCTCAGTCTCCCCGCCCACCCTTCTACCTCAAGAAGATCTCTATGAGGGAGACCTAGACCCTCCTTGTCGGTCTCTCTCATCATGCGGGGGCGGGTCACGATGGCCTCGAACCTAGACTTCTCAGCCTGGGGGCTCCCCTTATTGCCAGACCACTCACCCACATCTTCAACACCTCGCTTATAACAGGGATCATCCCCAACTTATGGAAAATTGCCAGGGTTGTCCTGGTACTGAAAAAATGGTGACCCAAGGACATTAACAACTATCATCCCATCGCCATACTCTCAGCTGCAAGCAAACTGCTGGAAAAAGCAGTTGTGTCTCAGCTTCAACACTACATCCAGGACTATAATGTCCTCTCCCCATGTCAGCATGGCTTCTATAAAAACCACAGCACCTCTACAGCTCTAGCCAAAGTCACAACAAGGATCAGGACCGCAACCAATCAGGGAAAACTCACCGGGACCATATTCGTGGACCTGTCCAAAGCCTTCGACCGTGTAGATCATCCCCTCCTCTTTGGCACACTCCACACCCTCGGCTTCTCCCGCCATTCTCTTGACTGGTTCTCCAGCTACCTTGGGGACAGGAAGCAACTCACCTGCTTCAATCGTACCCTCTCGCCCCTCCTGCACGTATCCAGTGGAGTTCCACAAGGATCCATCCTTGGACCGATCCTGTTCTCCCTGTTTGTCAATGGCTTACCCTCTGCTGCTACCGAAGGGCACCTTACCATGTATGCAGATGACATCATCCTGTTAGCCAGCTCCTACGATATCACCAACATCAATGCCCAACTCAACTCTGTCTTCTCCCAAATCTGTAAATGGCTGGAAGGGCACAGACTCATAGTCAACCTCAAGAAAACCCAGGCAATGCTATTCGGCACTGCGGTCAAAATCGCCTCCTGCACGACGCCCCTAAAAATCCTTGGTACCTGTAACTCCCCACTGGATACAACAGTCTCTGCTAAGTACCTCGGACTCACCCTTGACCCCCAGCTGGACCTCTCTGGGCACATCAGGAACATCTGCAATGCCACAAATGGTAAACTTGGCCTTGCCTATAGGGCCAGGACTGCCTCACCCCGCTGCTCGGCTGGCTTTAGAAGAGGTGCTTCTGCCACCACCTCTCCTATGGTCTCGTCACCTTGCCTCTGCCCTCCTCATGCCTTTGCAGCGGGATACCACGTATAACAACATATGCCGGCTACGCCCTCAGCCCCTGAATACCCACCGATGTGAGCTCTTCTCCGCCTTGATTGGCTCCCCCCTGATATATTCTGGACATACTCCATGGGCAACTTCATCGACAACATTATCCGTACTTCTGCCCCTGCCTCACTCGCCCTCCCCCTGAAACATGCCTCCTCCATCTACCACCTTAGGTCCTGTGTGTCCCAGACCCACCTGGTCCCCAGGACCCGCACCCTCACTGGTGATAGGGCATTTGCCTCTCACTCACCCAAGCTGTGGAACTCCCTCCCCCCCAGGCCTGAGCCTCCCCCTCCCACTCCAACTTTAAAACCTCCCTCTGGAACTTCCTGAAGCCTGCTGCTACCTACATGTGCGCGGCCTAAATCGCCCCACCCCACTACCACTTCTGCTATGTATTCTCCATCCTAGCTCTCCCCCCCCCTTGCTGCTGGCTCAGTGCAGTACTCTACTGGTTCAGTTTGCCGCTTAGTGTCTTTTACCCTGGGGGGATCTCACACCACCCTGTAGCCCCTGGGTCAGTATGTTTTGTACCCTGTGGCTGTCTACATGCAATACCATTGCTTCTTCTCATTCTGTACCGCACGCACCTGACAAAACGTTTCTGCTCCTGAATGTAATACTGTCTATGTATCTATCAATAATTTATTCTGTACTGTATGCACCTGACAAAATGATATCTCTGTAACTACTACTCTGTCTCATTGTTGGAGTATGCCTGCTCCTGATTGTAATTGTCTCCAATGCTCCTTATTGTAATTGTTGTCCATGTATCCTCTCCCATGTAATGACCCTGTTATTCTCCCGGGTTGCACCTGAAAATAGGCACTGGCTGTCTAGTGTGCTTACCCGGTTACCAAAAGCAAATAAATAAATAAATAAATAAAGTATCTACTGTTTCACAACTGTATTGTCTTTGTTTCAACTATGTTTTGTTTCTGTAAACTCCTGGGTCGTGCCTGAAAATAGTCATTTCTATGGCTAGTGCACCTTATCCGGTCAACAAAAAATAAATAAATACAATTTTAGCAGTAATGTGTCTGCAATGCTTTTTTTTTTTTACTTTACAGAAATGTTAAGTCATTCTATACATATTAGCTTTACATTTACTGATATAGTACTTTTTTTTCCTAACTTACTGTCAGGATCAATTGTTCAGAAGTGTATTTCTTTGAGAATGACAGAGCTACTGCATAATACATATTATTTACATATCCATAATGCAGTGCTTGCAACTCATGGAAGTAATGTATTCTCATGCATGGCAAAAAGCAAGTAAAACAGATGTTGCAACACGTTTTTATTGGTTACTTTAGGAAAGGAGCAGTATTACTTTGCGCTCCTGTGTTTCGAGCACACAAAAAAAGTATTAAAGTATGTCGATCACTACAATATAAATAAACAACACTCTACTCACATACTCCAGGAAGCACGTTAATATGTTAGGAAAAGTGTTACACACAATTATTCTGCTATTGATTAAAAATAGAACAAATTTCCGCAGAATTGTACAGTCTACAGCAAGCTTGCCAGTGCTCATTTGTTATTGTCTACATGTAGGGCCAGATATTCAAAACTTTGTGCTGGACAAAAACCATTTACGCAGGTTTAGCATGGGTCTGCTATATTCAAAAGACCAAATAGCGTGGGCAAACTGCATTAGTGCTGGGCAAAATTATAATGTATGCAAGGGGTAAACTAACATGAATACAGGCACAATGCTATATTCAGTGACTAGCACCGCACAAAGTGGTTTTGCGCGACTTAGCGTGACACTTAGCGCGGTGCACATACTGCCCAGGAAAAGCTTGTCTTAACCCTGGGCAATCAGCTTTGTGTAACACTATGGCTTTGCATGGTGTTTGCGTGGGTTTTGCACGACCCTATCAAATAAATATGACACACAGACAAAGCCAAACATTTATTTATTTATTTAGTTTTTGTTGACCGGGTAAGTGCACTAGACAAATCCTGCCTATTTTCAGGCATGACCCGGGGGAGGGGGATACAGATGAATGCCAACTGATCTTGAACCAGATTAAGCTGTTGGTGGTATTTTGAGTGAATGACATTTTGAGGAAGCATGCTGCTAACTGATGGCATCACAATGATGCCATCATCTGCCACCAGTCCCAGCCATGCCAGGCAGTAAGTGGTGACCCTGCTGCCAGTGGGCAGCATGGCAGTGTGGTCACGCAGCACACACCTGCGGACCACACTTCTGTGGACACCAACAGATGCCAGCACACACATGCAGCACTATGGGCATGGAGGATGTTGAGGGGAGAGTGTATGGGTGACCAGGCTGTGCCACAGACCAGGTGTGGCCACAAGGCTGGGACACATCATGCAGTGCACATGGGCCAGTACTGGGCATACCCCAACACCAGTGTGCCTTTCTGATAATATATGGCCCCCTAGCCACATACCGCACAGCTGTAAAACTGCCACAGCACACAAAGTCGGACATGTATATGTCACTGTGAGCATCCCATGCCAGAGGTGCAGCATCTGTGGGTCACATAACAGTGTAACAGTAATGTCCACTGTCAGTAAACACCTGCAGGTTGGGCCTTTCACTGTGTATAGTGCAGTCATCATCACTGCCTTACACACCATAGGCATTGCTGTGCCCACACACTACTGGCTCCCTTGCTACTGTAGTGTCTGCTGTGCACTGTAGCATGACCTACAGTGTGACAGTTGCATGCAGCACCACCACCATCTGTGCCTATTCTGTGTTGTCCCAGTACAGCTGCAGGCAGCAGCGCATGTGGAAGTAGTGTTCAAAACTGTATAATATTCCCCAAGCTGTTTGCGCAGAGCTAACACGTTTGCACGGGTTTAGCACAGGGCTAAATCGTTAGCCCTGTGCAAACAGCATGCAATTCAGGGCATAATTTATTTATTTAGTTTTTGTTGACCGGGTAAGTGCACTAGACCAATCCTGCCTATTTTCAGGCACAAGCCGGGGGAGGGATACAGATGAATGCCAACTGACCTTGAACCAGATTAAGCTGTTGGTGGTATTGTTAGTGAATGAGGAAAATTTGGCCAGGACACCGGGAAAATTCCCCTGCTCTTTTCGAGAAGTGCCATGGGATCTTTAACATCCACCTGAACTACCACCAATCTAAGCAGATGGGACCTCAGTTTAACGTCTCATCCGAAAGACAGCACCTCAGAAGTGCAGCACTCCTCTCATGCTGCACTACAGTGTCAGTACTGGGATATTAACCCAAGTGCCAGATGTGGGAACTGAACCCACAGCCCTCTGATCTCCTGGCCTCAGAGGCGAGTGTGCTACCCACTGAGCCACTGACACTGCTGAGTCTAATAGCATATAGCATAATGAGAAGCTAATCTGGATGTTTGCCCAGAGACTATGTAAGTAGGCTCATTTGCATGTCACTTTTGAATATGGCAAAGTTTAGTGCCGGGCAAACGTATTTGCACTAGGCTAACAGTTTAGCCTTGCGCTAAATCTGCGCAAACATGTTAGTGCTGCGCAAACAGTTCAGGGAATATTTTACAGTTTTGAACACTGTACTTTCACATACTCTGCTGCCTGCAGCTATACTGGGTCCACGCATTTGCTGGCACACACATTGACCACATAGTTTACCTCTACCTACCTTCACATCACTGTGCATTGTTTTGCTGTTGTGGTTTGCACTTCCTGGTTGCCATATTCAGAGCTGTCTTATTCCAGGACTAAGTTTGCCCTGCACTCCCAGCTCAGTTTGCCCTGCCTCATTCCCATGATATATTCAGAAGCTGTTTGCCCCGGGCTATTCCTTTTGAATATGGCTTGCTTTGAGCTCCGGGCTAAGTTTGCCCACTGGGCAGTGCTAATTTAGCCCCGGGGGCAAAGTTTTGAATATCTGGCCCCTAGAGTTTCACTTACTTGACATGTGGTCATTAGTATTAATGTGTCTACAATGCTTTTGTACTTTACAGAAAGGTCTAAGTCAGCCATAAAATGTTTATCCTCAGTCTACATGTGGAACTATTTTTTTCAGATGGAAGGAAACACAATACAAATTGTTTTTTCCAGCCTTAAAATCACCCATTCTCAACATTATTTGTGTCCTTCATGCAACGCATGTTATAAGCACAATAACCTACTCCAGGGTGTGGTGTTATAAGCATTTAACCCACGCCTTGGGTGCTGTGAGGCCACTTGGTCTGCAGCCTCATGCCTCATAACGCATCCCCGGTGTGGATTAAATGCTTATAACCCACACCCTATTGTGGGTTATTGCTAACTTGTTAAATTGACAAAAGTGATTTATATATTAGATTGAAAACATTCCCAAGTTCTTAGTGTAGAAATTCTACAAACTCCCAGTGTGTTCTATGTCCAGAGTAACACTTTGTTAAAGGTGAGCACCCCTACCTGGAAGTCTACATAGATAGGACTTCAATGAAAGAGATAGGTGAATACATGATCAGCGTCACATAGAAGGGTGATCTATCACACCCATGGATGAGTGCACAAGTGACGACATTCACAACCCCCAATCTCCCTGATCCATTTGCATAATGTACATTTGTGGGGTTAAGAAGGTCCAGACATCAGATGCCTAGTTTGTGAATGAGTGGATTTCCTGCTGTGTAAAGTTGGGTATAGTTGGACATATCCTTGTCTTAAGGGACCTTATTTTGTAAACATATTTTTAACACCAGCAGCCCTCCAGGTCACCTTGGAATGCTGGGGGCAAAAGGAGGCAGGGTAGGACCGGTGGCAAGAAGGTCAGATGAAAGCTTGTGCAGAGGGTGAGCAACACCACTTCCTCTTCACATAATGCTGCCACTCTCTACACCTCCTCGATGGCATGAATAATGAGTTACAAACTGCGTGGCTGCACACTTCCTGCCCAGTATCTATCCCTTATCCATCTGTCCATGTAGCTGCATAGCGGGAGTGTGACTTGGTGTGAAGGGCTGGTGCACCCTCACTGTTGGCACCATGGGGAACTCCATATATGCAGAGTGGGTACTCTGCAGCTTTTTCCAGCCCTCTGCATATGTGGAAGGCCCAAAAAAGTTTTGGGATCAGGACCAGTGTTTGTAATAAATGGGCCAAATAGTATGAAAGAAGAGCATCTAAAAAATAAGACTGAAAAGACATTGAAAGATTTTTGGTTAAAATACAGAACTTTTCCTTGAAATTAATGGCCTTAAATATATCAGTAGAGTGGTTCTGCTCCTACCTTAAGGGCAGGTCACAAGCTGTCCATATTGAAGACTTCCTCTTCCCCTCCACTTCCAGTCAGCTCAGGCTTCCCCCAAGGATCTGTCCTTGGCCCAGTTCTTATTTCCATTTTCTAAATGACCTCCCCTCTTCCTGCTCCTCTGTCTCCATTCGTGTGTATGCAGATGATACAGTGCTTTTTACCTCTGGCTCCTCTACCCTTGACTTCATGAACCAGCTCCACTTGGACTTTAACAACAGCCAGAACTGTGTCTGAGAAAATCACTTATCCTTCAATGCAAACAAAATGATCTCTACGACTTTTGGAACCAGGCAGAGGCTTACTAGAATTCCTTCCTTCCTTCCTTCCTTCCTTCCTTCCTTCCTTCCTTCCTTCCTTCCTTCCTTCCTTCCTTCCTTCCTTCCTTCCTTCCTTCCTTCCTCCTCCTTCCTTCTTTCCTTCCTTCCCTTGAGGGTGCAGTGATTTAAGATGTCTCCTCCATCATGTATCTCAGATTCTGGCTGGATCACCACCTTGATTTCCCTGTTTGTGTGGATGCAATCCACAAGGAGCTCCATCCCAGACTTGAATCACTTTACATGAATAAGAGAAGCATCCAGCTCCCTGAAGGAGGTGGTGGTGACACCACTCCTTAAGAAATCTGCTCTGGACCAAAACTGCTTTGCTAACTACAGGCCTATCTCTAACCTTCCCTTTGTTGGGAAGGCGATTGAGAAAGTAGTTGCGCTGCAACTGTAGAACCACCTTACCATCCATGATGTCTTTGATCCCTTCCAGTCTGGTTCACGGAAGAGACATAGTTCCGAGACTGATCTGGTTCAGGTGCTCAATGGTCTTCTGATGGCAAAAGACCAGATGCACCATTCCATCTTGGTGCTTCTTGATCTCTCTTTAGCATTCGACACTGTGGACCATGGGGTGCTGCTTGAGCACCTGAGGGTTATCTGCAGCCTGGCTGGTCCAGTCCTCAGATGATTTCAATCTTTCCTCTCCGGCAGATCTTAGAGGGTGGTGTTGGGTTGTTTTTCCTCTGATCCATTCTCTCTGCTGTGTGTGGTCCCCCAGGGCTCAGTGCTGTCCCCTATGCTGTTCGCAGTGTACGTGCTGCCCCTCAGAAACATTGTAAGATGATATGGGCTGAGATTTCACTGCTATGCAGATGATACCCAGCTCTATCTGTCTTTTGTACCTGACCAGGATAGTGCGATCTTGGTCTTTAACAGCTGTTTAGCGGAAATCTGTGACTAGATGAAATCCAGCTGGTTGAAATTGAATTCTGAGAAGACTGGGGTGTTGGTGATGGATCCGGGTTGCTGGATAAAGAGGTCAGTAGCAGGGTTACTTTCTGGTCTTTGGCTTGGAGATGCCCATCTGTCTTTCTACAAACAGGTTCGTGATCTGAGGGTGGTTCTTGATGATGGGCTGACACTGCATTCACAGGTGTCAGCAGTTGTCAGGACTTCCTTTTACCATCTTAGGAACATCACCAGGATTAAGCACCTTGTTCCACCTGGTGACCTGCCTACATTGATCCACGCTTTCGTGACTTCGTGCCTAGACTACTGCAACTCCCTCTACCTGGGGCTTCCAGGGGTTGATATCCATGTTTTGCAGCTGCTGCAGAACACTGCAGCATGGTTGTTGACTGGGACTCCTCGTTCAAGTCATATTACTTCCTACACTAGCTGCCTGTACAGTGGTGGATCACCTTCAGGGTCAGACTTCTGACCTATAAGACCCTGCATGGACTGGGTCCGAGCTATCTGCAAGAACTCCTGACTCCCTACAGTCCTGGTCGTCCACTCCGCTCAACTGATGAGGGGTTGTTAGAGGTTCCCAGGGTCCGGCTGAAAATGTCTGGATCCCGGGCTTTAATGTATGGTGCCCCCAACCTGTGAAACTCTCTACCTCATCAGATTTGAGAGTGCAGGACCGTGGAGAGCTTCAAAGCAGGCTTAAAACCCCATCTGTTACAGCAAGCATTTAGTGATTATTTTATCTGACTTTTCCGAATTTTGTATTGCAAGTATTTTACAGACGGTTTTGTTCTGTTGTTTTATATGTTACTTTAACAATGTACAGTGCTTTGTTTTTTAGAATTGCGCTATACAAATAAAGATTATTATTATTATTATTATTCTTGTACACAGAAATCCTCACTAAAATGATTTTTCTCATTTTTGAATATGAAGACATTGTTTACAGTGTTGCTTCAAAGTCCACCTTAGCTAGACTGGACCACCTCTTTCACTCCTTCTGTCAATTTATGCTTGACAAACCTCTGCATAATCAGCACTGTTTTTTGTATACCTCCCTCTTTTCTCCCTTCTCTTGGTGCCAGCCGTCTTACCCACTGTGCCTCCTTTCTCTCCAAATTTTGGTTTGGTTCTTTTCCTTGTGTCTTGCTTCTCTTCTTTTCCCCCTCCTTCTATCTCTTACTCCATTCACAATGCTTGCTTTTGCTCTCCCACCAATGAAACCTATTGCTGGTCAAGCAGCCTTCTTGTTCCACTTCCCTAAACTGCATGGTTCTCTCCCCCTTCTGTTCGCTCTGCTCCATCCCTTCTCACTCTGAAATCTCCTCAGTGATTTCTCTATTCACTCCTGCAGTTGGTTCTGATATTGGGGTAGACTTCTGTCAGCTGTCTTCCACCCTACACTGGCACTAGCACACCCCCTCTTCCCAGCCATCAGTCACTACTCCCTGCTCCTCATATTATAGTTTTGTTGTTCACTGTTTGATGTTCATTTGCTTGTTCCACAACCAACTGTATAGCAATTTTATTATTAATGCATTTTCTTGTAATTTGCTTATTTTGTTGTACTTATTTCCATATTATTGTATCATTTTAATACACTGTACTTTATATTTGTTTCGTTCTCTATGCTTCCCTTCCCCCGGGACATATCTGGAAATGACCTGCTACCAGTTCAGTATGACTTACCTAGTAAAACTTTTGAAATCAATCAATCAATCAATCTGAAGAAGGATTTCCCACATCCTTTATCCTAAAAGCTCCAGATAGATTCCACAATTTGTGGATTGAGATCTTTTCTGAAGTTTCCATCATTTGCAGCAGTTTCAATGCTCATATTTTTATTGCAGCTTTGAGCTATTTTCTTAGACAAATTTTTATTTATTTAAAGTTTTTTGTTTGTTTGTCTACAATAGACTAACACAATGGACTCAGTGTAAATTGCAATAACATCACTTTTATGTGATCACAGAGTGCAACGAGTTGCAGAATATGCAGCTACAATGATTTTTAAAATATCGGCAGTGACTAAGTATGCAGTACATAAAAGAGTATACAGGAAATAAATTATCAGTAGCTATGCAAAATAGAAGTTACTGTACTTCAGGTGTAGCAGTGGCAAAATTCATTACAAGCAGCTTGCATAGATTATGCAAGAAATACTATGTCAGCACTGCACAAGATTTTGCAAGTGGATGCATGGGAATCCACCTCTCCTCTTTATGAGTTACATGTTCTTCTCCATGCCAGCATGCTGATTCTCTCAAACAGGGAAATGGTACTTCATTGAAGAAGGCAGTCCTTATCCTCAATGGCAGGTCACCCACCACTCCTTTAGCACTCTCCCTGAGGTGCTGAACAGATAAGGATAGTGCATGAAATGTGTCAGTTAGTTGCTAATGCCACTGTACCTACCTGTTCAGCCCAGCTATTTTGCCTGCTGCGTTGATCACTATTGGGCCTGCACACAGAGACCCACATATCCTAAACCTGACAAGTTCTGGACAGATTGATTTTCCCACTCCCTTTCATCCACGCAGTTTCAGGTGTGATCCAGCTTCCCTCAAGGCTGATGGTGGTATGGCCCTTGCTATAGAAGCTCCGTCTTTGTCTACTGGGAGTACTTACTACTCGGGCCCAGTTGATGAAAACTTTAAGCTACCTATCCCAGTTTATTGAATGGGTTATGATGTTAGTGAGTGAGGTAATTAAGGTTGTTCAGGATGGGCTGGGCCAACTCTCCTGCTACATTAAGACAAGGGGTTTTAGGGCCAGGGATGAGAAGTAGATTTGACCTCTTTATTCCTGCCCACCAGAGTATATCCCAGTCCACCGGTAGAGGCAATCGCGCTATATGCTTGCACAGGCATTAGCCTTTCTGCCCCACCCATGCTTTGTATGCATGCTTTGCTAATTGTGCTGTAGTCAGTGTATGAGGATTGATCACCTACCATTATCTGGTGTCCAGGCAGTGGGGGTCCTCCCCCTCATGGCTAGAAACATAAACAATAAGATCTCTGAACTGGAGGGGATGGTTGCAGAGGCTGAATTAGACTTGGTGGCTGTCATGTAGATGTGAGTAACTGGGAATAATGATTGGGATCTGACAGTTCTTGGGTAAACCTTGTTTATAAGTGACAGGGACATGGTTAAAGAAATATCAGTAGCTGTCTGTATCAGGGACGACATAGAGGCCACAGGGGATGGGCCATCAAACACGAGGGGAGAAAGCGGAGTCACTCTAGGTGCTGCTGACTTTAGCCATTGGAAAAAAGATCAGATTAGGCTTGGTCTATTGGCTGCTGGAGCAAAAAGATGAAGGGTATGAGAAATTGGGGGAAGAGAACAGGAAGATACAACAAAAGGGGATCTAGTGCTAGTGGGCAACCTGAACCTGCCAGACATACAGATGTGACAGCCTGGATGCAACACAGAAATGCTGCAGAATATCACAGAATGCTGCAGTTTACTGCATATGCCATTGTAAGTCAATGGCAATTAAGCCCTTTTGTCATCCAGGACTTTGTGACATGTCATTACTGCATGATACTGCTCTGCATCATGGCTGACTCCACTGTGTACTGGTATATCCCTGCAAGGAAGAGCACTAGGAGTCAAGCACAGCTGGACACGCTACAGAACTGTTTGCTGGTGCAGATGGTCTGAGGCCCCACATGACAAGATATCATTCTCACCTTGGTACTCATAAATAGGATTTGCAGTCAGGGAACCTTTAAGGTCCAGTAACCACAAGTCTGTGTCATTTGAACTGGTTATGGAACATTCTGTTCCCCTTTCGAGGACAGTAGTTTTGGATGTCAAGCATGCATATTTTCACCAGATATGAAATCTGGTTAGGGAAAGCTTAGTTGGTATAGACCAGATTAAGAAGTAGAAGAAAAGTGGGGTAGTATCAAAGGGGTACTTCTGGAAGTGGCCAGACCTTGTGCAAGGTAGGTCGCCAAAGGAAGCAAGCACAAAAGGGTGGTCTGGGTCTCAAAGATAGTGAGAGAGGCTGTGAGGGCAAAAAGAAGGTTCTTCACTGTGCACAAGGGGAAAAAGAGAGAGGAAGAATGGTAAGAATATCAGACCAGGCTCAAAGAGGCAAGGGTGATGGTCAGGAAGACAAAGGCAGACACACAGCTGCTGACTGCTGATGGTGTAAGAGGTGGGAAAAACAATTTTTTAAATACATTCAGGAGACTGGGAAAACATGGGTAGGTAGATCATCAGAATATCAGAAGGAAGAGGGTAATTGAAGGCAACAAGCAGAAGGCAAATGTACTGGACAATTACTTCTGCTCATTTTTCACAGTATAGAAAGATTGGGCCTCTACTGGACAGCAGGATCAAGACTGTAATACAGGGGGGGGGGGTGTTACAGGAAATGGGGAGGAAAATGATCATGGCTGAATGGGTGAGAGACAGACTGCAAGTCCTCAGGGTAGATAAAGCACCAGGCCCAGATGGGCTACACCCAAGGGGTCTTAAGGAAATTGCTGCTAAATTGGAGGGACTCTTGACATAGCTGTTTAATGAATCACTGAAGTCAGGAGCAATGCCAGTGGACTAAATGTCTGCAGACATAGTACCTCTCCATAAGGGGGGACAGGAAGACCTTGGCAACTACAGTCCTGTCAGTCTTGTATCCATTGAAGGTAAGCTGATGGAGACAATAGTTGAGGAAAGTCTGGTGGTCTCCTTAGAGATCAACAGGTTGCAAGGCAGCAAGCAACATGAGTATGTGGCAGGGAGGTCATGCCAGACCAACCTGATACTGTTTTTCAGCAGGGTCACTAGGGTGCTAGATAGAGGGAAGACAGTAGATTTGCTTTACTTTAGCTTCAGCACAGACTTTGATTTGGTGCCACACAAGAGGCTGTTGAAAAAGCTGGAGGACTTGGAGTAAAGCATGATTAGCCAGATGGGTAGAAACTGGCTGGGGGGGGGGCAACAGAGGGTAGTGGTGAATCAGGCCAAGTTGGGTACAGGGAGGTCATAAGCAAATCACCACAGGGATCAGTCCTGGGACCTGTCCTATTCAATATGTTCATTAGTGACATAGGGGAAGGTATGCAGGGAAAGATGTGTCTCTTTGCTAACCACACAAAGCTATGCAGGGAAGTAGGCAAAAAAGAAGGGGCGTGCAAACTCCAGAAGGATGTAGAAAGGTTGGAGAGGTGGTCTAAGATCTTGCAGTTCAGATTCAATTCCAGGAAGTGCATGGTAATGCACTTAGGGAGATGAAACCCTTGCACAGAATACTTAATGGGCAGGGTTAGGCTGCTCACCACAACACAGGACAAGGATCTGGGGGTCATCACTCAAGCTAACCAGCCAATATAATAAAGCATACAGTAAGGCATTGATGATGTTGAGGTGTATTGGGAGGGGTTTTGACAGTAGGAAAACTGAAGTGATACTGACACTATTCTGCTCTTTGGTGAGGCCTCACCCAGAGTACTGTGCTCAGTTCTGGAGTAGAAGTACTTAACTGGAAAGGACATAAACTGGTTGGAGTTGGTGCAGAAAAGGGTCACCAAGATGATTCAGGGCCAGCAAGGCAGATCCTATGAAGAATGGGAGGTGGTCCTAAATATGTACTCACTGGATACTAGGACTGAGAGGGAGCTAGGATAAAAATATGTACATTTCTGATGGGTATAAACAGGGTGAATAACAAAGACCTGTGTTTTAGAATAAGGGATGCAATTACAAGAGGATACAATTAGAGGGTTGGGGGGGAGTAAGTTCAGAAGGGATCTGCAGAAGGTTTAAACACAGCTGGGAGAGAGAAAGAGGACTTGTAGTCCCTGGGTGGTACCAGGGGACTGAGACTAAAGGAGAAGGAAAGTGGGAGACAACCCATCAGGTCAATGGGTCGGTTTTATGAGATAGTATAGTAAAGAGCAGACTTCATGGATCATCTGTCTCTTTCTGCTGACAGATTCTACCCTTGCTGAAAAAAGGCAAGAACTTAATAAGAATTTTGATTGGTAAACATACAAGGATATATACTGGTATATGCAAGCTACATGCAAGTTTTTATATACCATTTTATGTAAAAATTAGATGGAAGGAATAAATGAGGATTTTGACATTTTCCTTGCTTGAAAAATTCAAGCAAAAAATGCCTTGCTTCATGCAAGAAAACCTGTTTATGGGGTTACTGCATTACAGTATTGGTTTTACATCTAGATGTGGGGCTAGAACCTGCAATCTTTTGACTCTAGAAGAGGCATGCAACCTACTGAGCCACTGACACCAAACTATTGAAATGCCTTGCAAAAAGGTATATAAGCAGATATGCAAGCAACAGTCTTGATAAATTCTTAAAATATTTCTTGCATGTTTAAAAGGTAATGGGCCTGGTTCTCAAAAGGGGCTTAGACAAACAACAACTTGCACTGAAGCCCCTTGTGCCAGGGATCCTGCACCAGATTCTAGTATAGGAGGGGTCCCAGTGCCTAAGTCCTCACGCTTGCTGCAACCCCCCTCATGCTGCAAACACCCAGCACACAGGAAGGACCTGTCACAGGCCCCCTGTGGCAAATGCAAGTGGTCCCCTATCTCTGATCCCCAAGTACAGGTCATAAACCCCTCCCACCCTGGGGGTCTAGTGTCCCCCACCCTGATCCCCAATGCTGCTCATATTACATATAATAAATATCCCCGATGCCGTCCTAGTTCAATATTCATAAATGACACCCCTCCCCGATGCTGCCATTATATATAAATAAGAACCCCCCCATCCCCGATGCTGTCTGTAGGTTATAAATCATATTATGATCATATTATGGCACCCAGCCCTGATCCCCGATGACACCCTTAATATAAATCAATAACCCCCATTCCTGATGCTGCCTGATATAATACAAACCCCCAATCCCAATGAGGCCCCATTGCCAGTGATTACCATGTCCCTCTCATGGAGGTATAGTGGCTCCCAACCCCCAGCATGTATTGCCCAAGTCCTCTCCCCCTGTGCCAAATGACAGCCACTGCCCAGCACAGCACACCCTCACCTCTGTGGCTGAGTGCAGACTGAACAGTCTATAAAGGAGCATGTACACTATACAGTATGTGCTCATTGACAGGCTGTTCAGTTGTTGCCTGGCGATGGAAGTGAGAGGTGGGCTGTGCCAGGTGCCAGCTGTCATTTGGGATGGGGGATGGGGTGGGCACTACCTGATGGGGTTGGGGGGCCACTATACCACCATGAGGGAGGCATGGTAATCATTGGTAATGGGGCTTCATCGGAGATCGGGGGGTTGTATTTATCTCACTGAGGCCTCAGGAGCTCTTTGAGAGTTCCACCACTTGTGGTCTGTATACTTTTAACAGTGCAACCTGGAGCTTTCTGAGCAAAATCAAGCCATAATCAGCATGCCACAAACAAATGCAAATACCTTATGAACCGTAAGTGCGATTTACAAAGTGCAAGTGGCAAAGTTGTTCAGCACAAAATTACTTTTCTAACAGTGCTATGCAATTAATTATCAGTAGTCCCTATTTTTTCTATATTGGTTGAAATAGAGAAATAACTTTTTTCAATAAAAAGGCAACATAAACCATTTTTTATGGGAAAATATTTAACATATCAACACCAAATTAAGCATCCATGCACTAGATGGGGTACAAAACTAATTTTGTACTAAAAAGTAATTTTTCTAATATGATACATGTATTTTTTTCCATTTTATTCAAAGTGATTAGGTGAAGCTTGAGAAACAAATGTCAGCTATACACACCATACCATACAAAAATGCAAATAACTTCTACAATATACATGACAGATACAAAGTATCAGCAGCAAGATGTTCAGCACAAAATTACCTTTCCAATGGTGCTATGCAGTAAATTATACTCACTTCAGTTTGTGAAATATTTAAGTTTTAAGCAGTGACATCTTCAGACATCCTAAGTCCTCAGTGGCACAAAGTGTAGGACTTCTGGAGGCATTAAAGACCTCAGGAATATCTTTTATGTTGCCACATACAGGCATCTTGGGGCCTCAATGAGTTAATATATGAACTGGGAAGCACTGGGAATGATTTATTAATTATGATAAGGGTGGCATCGGAGATCAGGGAGGGGGACTATAATATGATATATGAACTACGGACAGCATTGGGGATGGAGAGTTCTTATTTGAAATTTAGCTCAGAAAGGGATGCCATTTATGAATATTGAACTGTAGACAGTGTTTTGGGGGATATTTATTATATATAATACTGGCAGCATCAGGGAATGGTAGTTCTTATGCTGTAGAATAGACTAATTTCATGTTTTTTTATATTCTGTTATGTTCGCAATTCAGACGATTGGCATGAAACATAAAAAGTGAAAATTTAATTTGTGGATATTGTATATTTTCCCAAACTTTCTTTTTTCTGACTGCCACAGTAATGCAGTTTGCAGTTTCAACTTTAAAAGATACAGCACATTGGCAGTACTTAAGCAGACATTAAGGATCCAAATGGGGAAAAAAACAGATACGGCTTCGGATGTTCTTCGGTGGTCATGCAGATACTGCACCTAAATAGAAAACACAGTGTTTTAGTACATTGTCAGTTAGAAACACTGTTTAAAATTATTTTAACTTTGTTACATACCACTACTTCTATGATCCATCCAGGTCCAGGTTCAGTCATAGATGGTTGTTGAGACAGTGTACGTGGGCTTCAGCGATTCCTGCTTGCTCGAACCCCCTCAGACAATTCACTTTTCTCTCAGCAATGTTGTTGAATGCAGTAACAAGCCACTGTGCATGTACATCCTTTATGTTTGACATTTGCAGATCAATGATCACAGTGCTGGTTGGTACACCTTTTTCTAGTTGCTCAGAAATTAGTTTTTGGAAGGTGGCGACTGGCAATGTAGCTCGCTTACAATGCATTCTGCAGTTCACAAAAGGACTCCGGCAGAAGTAGACAGCTCATCTGGAGTAACTCTATTCTAGCGCTGTTAGTGGGCACTTCTGTGGCTTGCTGCACTCTAACCACTTCAACAGCGACATGGTTTGTGAGGGACGGAAAAAAAGAGCTGCTATGATAATTTAAAGCAGATTTTTAAATTGAATTAACCAAATTAACCTCAGGTAACCCAGGATAATGAGAACTGGCTGGAGATCAATTAGTAGAATGACAAGTACTAGTAGTTAATGAGTGAGAAAACTGCAAGCGGAGCTAATTGGCTGATAATGGGCCATTGGGAGGTGTAATTGATTTGTGGATGGCCAGTGATAAATGTGTTTAACTGCTTGTCTGCTTGCTTTGTGATGCCTGAACTATCCGCTGTGTTGTCAAAAGAAGCAGAAATTGCATTTTCGGCTGTCACAGCTTAAATGTCTGAATGCAAAACATGAAATATAAAGAACCACAATTTGCAGGAAGGCAGTGGTATGCTAAATATAATGTATGTTTTTATTTTACATTCTACAGTTTATAATAACAGTAGCTTTGGGGATCAGGAAGGGGTGACATATATAAATTTTGAACTATGAGATGCATTGAGTATTTTTATTATATATAATAGGAGCAGCATCTGGGATAAGGGGTGGATGTTATTAATTATGCTAAGGGCAGCATTGGGGAATGGGGCCACTATACCAGCAGGAAAGGGTCTACTATCTGCTGGCAGCATCCAGGCTGTGGAAGAGGGTTGCAGCACATTGCCACACACAGATTATCTCTCAGAGGAGACTCTTCTAAGGATACTTCGAATTTCTCCCTCTGGGAGAGATCTATGAATCCCATCTTGGGGTGTGTGGCAGCTTTCATCTGCCACATGCCTCCTTGTGCCAGGTCACAAGCCATTATTGGGTGCATTGGGTGGCACAAGCCCCATTTGGGGCAGACAGCCTGTGGTTGATGCAGGCTGCCTTTGTGAATCACTTCCAGTGCAATTTTTGATGCAAGGGACACTTTGTGCCATTCTTAGTTGGGCAAGTCCCTTGCACCCTTCCGGGAGCTTTGATAATCAGGCCCAATGCCTTAATTCCGCTACCATTATTTTTGATTTGAATTCACAAGACCACTCTTACAGCTCTTAGAGTGGTCTCCACATCAGTATTAACATACATCTTAGGTCATAATTCTGCACTCTACTTCTGGCATCACAGTCATATGAATAATTATGATGTAGCTATAGTGGAATATGCATTCAAGTGAGGAATAAGAACTAAGAGTAGACAAACTCTAAGTGATTAAGACCCTGTACTCATACAAATTTCCTCTGTAATGACCAGAAGGAGGAATTTAAGAAAGTTATATGTAATATTAGCTGAGTAGTACCTAAATAGTATATTTTTAAAAAGGTTTTTACTTAGGTAGTACTCCATATTTGATTTATATTTGCCTTAAGCAGTTATTGTATACCTATTTTTAGTGTTGGTACTAGTGTTCTGTTTTCCATTTTGTTTTTAAAACGTTCTGCCTACTCTCAATAGCAGTTAAGTGCCTTGTGGGTGGGCTAGTTTTTATTTACTTCTTGGGTGACAGCCAAGAGGGTTTTGCTCCAGGTTTAGCCTGCTTAATAAGTATTTAGATATTATTTTTGTTTTCCCTTGGGTGAAAGCAAAGTGAATTCTTAACTTATTTCATTTTTTAGATTCTGGTCCCCACTTAGTGGCAGCTTGTGGGTCACCAGTGTCTTCTATGTTCGTTCTCTCCCCGTGTGTGAGATAAGAAGATTTTTTTTTACCTATTGAAATTTTAATTCTATATCACTAATAGTATTTTTGATTCTGGCCTCCCACTTGTTGGCAGCTCATAGGTTACCAGATTTTTATACTTTAGTTTTCTCCCCAGGTGTGAGACAAGGAGATTTATTTTCTTTACTTACTGTATTCTAATTACTACACCATTAATAGCCTTTTTGATTCTGGCTTCCCACCTGGTGGCAGCTAGTTGGTTTCCAGTTTGCATACTATAGTTCTCCTTCCAGGGTGAGAGCAAAGGGGGCTAGCTAACTAACTAACTCACAAACTAAAAAGGAGGTGGAGGGGCTGCATTTATATCAGATTATATCATAGTTACAGATAGTTCAGACAAAATTAGGTCACTGGATACAAAAACTGAAACCATCTGGCTGAACGTAAACCGTAACAATACTGAATGGTTCTCACTAGGTTTATGTTATAGACCTCTGAATACAGATGAAAATACAAATAATGAAGTAATAGATGAATTGACAAAAGCCTATGAAATAGAAAAAATGATATTCACGGGTGATTTAAATTATAATGATATAAATTGGCAAGAAGAAACTGCCAGCAGTAAACAGGGTAGTAATTTTCTGAACAGAAGTAAAGAACATCTCTTACAACATGTTAAAACTCCCACAAGAGAAGAAAATATATTAGATATAGTAATGCATTCTGAAACTATTAAAATACAAAATTATGAGGTTTCCGCACCACTTGACAATAGTGATCATGCATGTGTTCTGTTTTTAATACATAGTTCGAACATTAAAACAAAAGGCTGCACAGAAATTTATTTATATGGAACGGCAAACAAGCTATGGACACAGAAATGGTGAACATAGACTGGTACAGTCAATTCCAGGATAAAACAGTAGAAGAATGCTGGGTATACGTTAAGGAGAAAACTCAGCCAATAATAAACAAACATGTTAAGAAAGTAAAAAAATATAATAATAGAGGAAACAAACCAAAATGGTTAAACATAAAGATTTCCAAACTGATTAAATGTAAAAGCAAGCTATACGCAAAACACAATGCAGAAAATACTTCAAACAGTTGGAAAGACTTTAAAAATAAGCAAAGAATCTATAAAAACACCAAAAACAAAGTCAAACGTAAATCTGAGGAAAAGACAGCATTTACTGCAACAAAACAAAACAGCAAACAAGACATAAACAGGACTAAATGCAATCACAGGCCAAAATAAAATCACCACTGAACCCTTTCAAATAGCAGATGTGTTTAATGAATACTGTAGTTCAGTACGACACAAACAGAAACCGACATGAAAAAAAACAATTCTATTGCCTGCCAATGCTACTAATCTTGTATGCTACCCCCAACTCCCTTCCTTTGTCTTACTTCATATTTCCTTTATTATGTGCACATAATGTTTGTGCCATTGTTTTGGACTGAACTCTATGCTGAATGTAATTGTGTACATACTATATATACCATTTAGAAATTACTATTCCTATCTTTACTATGTATCTCTAGTTCTATTTGTATGAAGTTATCTCTATCTTTTTGTATTGTTCCATGTATTGTCTTTATCATTGCTGGTACAAGGGACCTCCATGCAAATGAGATTGCTCAATGGATCTTATCCCTTCACAATAAACCTGAAACTTGAAACTAAACTATTGGTAAGGAAGGGGACTACTATATAGAAATGGAGGAGATAAAAAGGAAAATAGATGAATTAAAAGCACTTGCAGCACCAGTGATGAACACAATAACACCCCAGATGTTAAAATTACTTAGGGAGACTACCTGTTATCCTCTCAAGATATTATCTGACAAATCATTGAACACAGGAGAAATTCCATAGGACTGGAAAATAGGCAGAATCACACCAATATATATAAAAAGAAATAAACAACAGGTGGAGAACTATTGCCCGATAAGTTTGACATTGGTCCCAGGAAAAATGTTAGAATCCATCATAAGGAATAAAATATTAACACTTTTTTAATTTTTTTATTTATTGAGTTCTTGGATAACACCTGTGAGCGGATGCTCGTTGAAAGGTTCCACGTCAGAGACATTAGACAACAAGGTACAATACTGTGCACAACTGTACAAATACTGAGAAAAATATTCATGGAGGTAACAGAAAACAAACATAAAGCACTAGCTATGCTGAGGCATTGTACAATGTATGCTCATGCCAAGAAGATAAGCAGACAAGTATAGGGAAGGATACAATGGGAGTGAGAGAGCTAGGTGAGCAGGGCATATAAGACAGGAGGGATGGAGGAGGGTAGGGAGAGGTACAGGGGCAAGGGGCAGAGACGGGGGGTAGGGAGTTGCGTGAAGTGCTGCGGTTTGACTATCCTGTCATGACAGAGGCAAAGATAAATGCTAGAGACAGAGTGTTGCTGTGTGCTGAGCCTTAGTGGGGGCACATGCAGCTACTTGTATCAAAGAGGAGCTGGCGCAGTCTAAGTTTAAAAGAACCAATCGTTGAGCCAGAGATGTCAGGGGGCAGTACATTTACCCAGAGGGATGCACAGTATGAGAATGCATGCCATGCCATGGTAGTGCAGCATCTGGGCACTTGGACAATTTGAGTGGCAGAGCTTCTGGTTTGCCTGGTATTCATAGGCAGTGTAAGCAGGTTTTGCACCTCTGTTGGAAGCAGATTTAATGTGACTTTTTTGGCAAGAAGGCAGGTTTGATATCTGATTCTGTCATTCAGCTGAAGCCAGCCAACCTGAGCATAAAGTTCACAGGTGTGTGTGTTACAGAAAAGAACAAAATGCTTTAGCTTTCGAACCAACCAGGTCCTTCTTCAGAAGCTTTGTGGCAGTTTTTTCAAATATCCCATACTATTAACACCAGATTATATAGAAAAAGCAGAAATAATTCTCATTGGTTTAACATATACATTTAAAACATAATAGAAGATTACGTCAGAGAAGCTAATTAACACCAGTATGCCTTAAACTGAGGAGCCTCAGAAGGGCAAAGGTTATCAAAAATTCTCTACAGCCAGAGAGTTCTTGTCACATAAATTTTAAAATGTCTCAGTATGCCAAGAAAGCATTCTAGTGATAAAAAAACCTTGGGTGGCATTCTCCTAATACATGTAAGATGAGCTTACAACACATTCCAATTGTCCTGGTATATTAAAGGACAGATAATGAGAGACAAAATCCTGAAATTAGGTATAACTGCAAGTTGAAATCAAGCCTCAAATTAACCTACATATATAAACATGATGCATGAAAGTATCACTTGTAAGTGTAGGTGCAAAAAAAAAAAAAATCCTTGTCAAGGACCCCAAGAAAACGAGACCATGAGCCTGATAAATGCAGATTTCAACACAGAGTCTGTGTATAACAAAATGCACAGAATCAGTCTAAGCAATCTAAATGAAAACCCAAAGAATTACACCTTTAATGACCCCCAAGTAAATGAGATATGCATCTTAATATGAGCAGTTGAAAATGTGACAGTGTGAAATCCACCCACTGACAACTAATAGAAGGAAATAAATGCACACTATATGTGAAAACTAAGTGTTCTAGCCACATAACAACTGCCCCATGCCACGCTCCACCCACACATATGTGTGTACATACACCATACCACACCCCCATCATACACACACACACACACCTGCACACCCCACACAACCACAACACACAACAAATATAGCAAACACATTCTGCACACACCACACCAAGCACAACAAACAAAACACACATACACACCATACCCACAACACATAAAAACACAACACACACCAAACACACACATACATACATACATCAGTATACACACACACACACACACTCTCAAACGCACTCACCACAGTGTTAAGGTGAAAAGTCAACAATGTAGATAACCATAAACTTACAAAATCAAAGGCCCACTGTTTATGTCCATCTTTTAAAGTAAAGGTCTGTGTAAGTTTAAGTGGAATAATGTGTCATGTACCCAACATCAATGTTCAATCCATCCGCCCACCATATTGAGAAGTAAAATAAGTCTAATTTCAGAAGCCTGTCTCTGTTGCGTACTGTTGAAATGTCCTTTTAAGACCATCACAGACATATCTGAGATTGAGTGGTCATCCTGGGAGAAGTGCCAGGCTACTGGTTTCTCAATCATCTTGTGATTAATAGAATGTCTGTGTGAATTCATTCTAGTGCGGAGTTGTTGGCTTGTCTCCCCCACATAACCTGTGCGAGGACATTTCTTGCATTGGATAAAATAGACCACATTACTTGATGTACATGTATAATTCCCCTGTATCCTGAATAGTCTGTTTTGTGATGTAACCAGTCTGAAGTGGAAATGAGGTTACATGTCTTACATGTGCGTTGATGACAGGGTCATGTACCATATGATGTCATGGTATTCTGTTCGGTTCAAGTTGACTCCTAATAATCAGGTTGGCTAAATTAGGTGGTTGTTTAAAAGATAGTAGTGGTAGTTCTTGAAAATACAGTTAAGGGTTTCATCCTCACTAATTATTGGATGGAGATCCTTAGTAATCTTACGTAGGAGTTCAAGGTCAGGATGGTATGTGACTACTAAGGGTATTCTGTTAGTAGTCATCCGTTCCTTATATTGCAGTAGCTGTTCTCTTGGGACCTGTGTTGCACGTTCCACTGCTCTGTCAATTTCCTGGATGAGTGTCCCTGCTCAATAAAGGTGTTTTTCAACATCGCCAGATGTGTGTCTCTGTCTTCCTCATTTGAACAGAGGCGGTGATACCAAGTGCTTGACTATATATAACAGATTTCTTTGTGTGGCTCGGTGATTACTTTTCTTGTGTAAGTATCTCTGTCTGTCTGTTGGTTTCCTGTAAAGACAGGTATGTAGGGTACCATCCTTAATCGTGACAGTGGTATCCAGAAAATGTACACTTGTGGCAGAATATTCTAGGAAAGCTTTATAGTTGGGTGGAGGTTATTAAGTTCTTGGTGAAAATCTTTAGTGTGTCAGTGCCCTCTGTCCAAATTATAAACAAATCATCAATGTAACGGAAATAGCGAGTGGTTTATGTGTACAGTGCCTTAGAAAATCCTCCTCCAAATTCGCCATAAAAGATTAGCATACTGAGGAGCCATCCTGGTTCCCATTGCGGTTCCATAGTTTGAACATAATGTTTACCATTAAAGCTGAAGTTGTTATGTGTCAAAATGAATTCAGTGAGTTTACCCACAACTCCAGGGTCAATGTTGGGGTCCAATTCTTTGTCATGCAGGTATTTGAGGCAGGCTGAAATGCCATCTGTGTGTGGAATATTAGTGTAGAGGAGGTTACATCCATCTGGCTAAAAGGGTATCAGGTGGTAAGTCCTTAAAACCAGAAAGTTTATGTAGAAGTGAGTAGTGTCCTTGATGTAACTATCCCTTTGTATAACCAGTGGTTTGAAAATAGGTTCTACAAACCCTGATATCCCCTCTGTCAGGGTGCCAGTACCAGAGACTATGGGTCTACCAGGATTACCAGGCTTATGTATTTTAGGAAGCATGTAGAATGTCCCTGGCTTAGGTTCACTGGGGACGAGGTCCTTTAGTTTGTCTTGGACATGCTCTGGAAATGTTTTAATTAACTTCTGTAGTTCTGTTTTATATTCTGTAGTTGGGTCACTTCCCAGTGCTTTGTAGTAAGTAAGGTCACTTAGCTGCCGGTTGGCTTCGTAATGTAATCTTCCGATTCAATATCACCACTGCCGAGCCTTTATCAGCTTTTTATGACAATGTTATGGTTTGATTTTAGTGTTTGTATAGCCCTCCGTTCCAATGGAGAGAGGTTGTAGCGGGCTGTTTCTGCCTATTAAGAATCTCACCAGTAACTCTCTGGCGTAAAGCAATTAATGTATTTGTCCAGTTTCTTGTTATGGCCACTTGATGGGGTAAATTCATATGGTTTCTTTTTCTTATCCATAGTAGTTTTACTGTTTGTGATTTCTTCTCTGCCATGAAAAAATTCCCTGAGTCTCAATCTGCGGAAGTATTCCTCCATTTCACCACAAAACTGTATTCTGTCCAGTGGTTTAGTTGGGCAGAAATTGAGGCCCTTAGAAAGTACATTTAATTCCCCAGTAGTCAGTGTGTGGGTGGACAAATTAACAACTGAAAGGTGCCCATCTGTGTGGCTTAGTTGTTCAGTCACTCTGTTCTGTTCTTCATGGTTGTTAGGAAGTATGGTAAGTTGAAGGGCATTTAACTTCCTGTTTTTAATGAGCATGGCTTTTCTTAAGGTTCTTTGGTAGTTCATGTCTATCTCATGCAAGATGTCCATAATAGGCTCACCAGACATCCTCTCCAGTGTGGTAGCTATTTCATTAAACTGTTTCTTCAAAAATGCTTTTTTGGCATATGAGCTGTGGATTCTGTGATTTCTTAATTTCTCAGAGGTCCTACGACAAAGTTGTTCAGCATATGTAGAATTATCTGTGTTTCTCAGTGGATTCCAAATAGTTAGACCATTAGGGATAATGTTATTCCTTTTGCACTGGGATAAAAAGTAGATGTCACTGTCTAGCTGTGCTAGTTTCTTCCTGATGTTATGCAACTGCCATGTCCTTTTATTTTATTTTATGTGCATTTATTTCCTTCTATTAGTTGTCAGTGGGTGGATTTCACACTGTCACATTTTCAACTGCTCATATTAAGATGCATATCTCATTTACTTGGGGGGTCATTAAAGGTGTAATTCCTTTGGGTTTTCATTTAGATTGCTTAGACTGATTCTGTGCATTTTTGTTATACACAGACTCTGTGTTGAAATCTGCATTTATCAGGCTCATGGTCTCGTTTTCTTGGGGGTCCTTGACAAGGATTTTTTTTTTGCACTTACACTTACAAGTGATACTTTCATGCATCATGTTTATATATGTAGGTTAATTTGAGGCTTGATTTCAACTTGCAGTTATACCTAATTTCAGGATTTTGTCTCTCATTATCTGTCCTTTAATATACCAGGACAATTGGAATGTAAGTTGTAAGCTCATCTTACATGTATTAGGGAGAATGCCACTCCAAGGTTTTTTTATCACTAGAATGCTTTCTTGGCATACTGAGACATTTTAAAATTTATGTGACAAGAACTCTCTGACTGTAGAGAATTCTTGATAACCTTCGCCCTTCTGAGGCTCCTCAGTTTAAGGCATACTGGTGTTAATTAGCTTCTCTGACGTAATCTTCTATTATATTTTAAATGTATATGTTAAACCAATGAGAATTATTTCTGCTTTTTCTATATAATCTGGTGTTAATAGTATGGGATATTTGAAAAAACTGCCACAAAGCTTCTGAAGAAGGACCTGGTTGGTTCGAAAGCTAAAGCATTTTGTTCTTTTCTGTAACATCCATGTTGGTCCAATAAAAGGTATCAAATCATTTGTTTCTGGATCTGTTTTTTAAAAGGACCAATACGGCACCGACAACATTTTTTTGCAGGTGTGTGTGTGTAAGTCTTGGTGCATTTGAGAATAGGTGGCAGGCTTTGTTTAAGGCAACTAAGATCCGTTGGAGTGCCGTGTTGGTAACAGAACTGTATATGGCCAGCCCATAGTCTATGAGGGAGATAACCATGCTGCTGACTGCCAGGTTTAATGCTTCATGGGTTAGACAATGCCTGTGGTGGTAGAGGATCCCAATTCTGGTATTAATAGCTCTTCCAGTGATATTGATATGCTGGGAGAAGGACAGGGAAGAGTTGATTGTAACCCCCAGGTATTTGAAATGTGAGCCGAGTTCCAGTGTGTCACCACTGTCATTCCTTATTGCCAGGGGGTAGCTTTTTTGCTTGCTTTGGGCTGTCAAGTAGAGCATGGTCCTTGTTTTTTTATAGTTCATGATCAGTCTTTGCTCCTTAAACCAGTTTTCTGCTGATGCAAAGCCATTTTGGAGATCAGTTCCAAGGAGTTCATGGCACAGGTTGCTGGTAAAAATCACCACATAATCAGCTTACAGGAGCATGAGGCAATGGCAGGAGGCTGGGAAATTATTTAAGAAAACACTGAACAGCAATGGTCCCAGAATGAACCCTTGTGGTACACCGGATGAGACAGGTTGGCTGTTTGATAGCACTTCCCCAATCCTGACTTGCTGGGAGCAGCAGCTCAAGTTACTCCTAAATCAGTTTACAGTTTCAGGTGCGAGTCCAATGACAGCTAGCTGCTTGAGGAGGACCACATGATGAACCATATCAAATGCCTTTGATAGGTCAATGAAGGCTGCCCCTATAAGGTGGCCTTGGTCTAAGGTGTTATGGATGTATTTGATAAATTCGAGTAGGGCTGTGATGGATCTGTGACCATGTTGTTCTGGGCATAAGAGTTGGTATTGATTAAAGTATTCCATCAACTGGTCAGCCACAATCTGCTTGAGAGCCTTGGAGTGTGGCAGGAGAATGGAAATCGGTCTGTAGTTATTATGTAAGGACCTATCCCCACTTTTGTGTACAGGGGTTACTGTAGCAGACTTCCATCTCTGGGGGAATTGGGAGTGGAAGAGGGATAGGTTAAGTATTCTGGTTAGTGGTCTAAGTATTTCATCCAGTGCTAAGTGAACAAATTTGAGGTGCAAAGAGTCCCCACTGTGCCTAGATTTTCTGAGGACCTTTTCAAGGTATTTCCTAGCATCTGCTTCAGAGACCATTTTAAAGCGGAATAGCAGCTAATTAGTGGTAGTGCAGGTAACCTCGTATTGTCACTTGGGTTGGGGTTATTGAAAAAGTCCCTGGGGAGCACACTACTGAGGTCAGTGAAAGCATGATTCAGTGAGTTGGCAATAAGCAGATGGTCCAAGGTTGGAACCCCCTCAACAGTAAGCATAGCAGGAGGAGTTTGGGGGTCTTTCCCTGTGATGTCTTTAAAGTAGGCCCAAAAAGACTTGCTGCTGTTCCATGAGTTAGAGAGGGTTTCTTTGTAGTATGTACTTTTTGCATGGTGGATAGCTTTCGTACAGTCGTTGCGGGCCTTTTTATATTGTTGAATGTTTGCTGTAGTCCCCTGTGTGCATGCTACAGTATTTGCCAGATATGATCTCTTAAGGCAAGTTGCTCTAGGAGTTCAGGGGTAATCCAGGGGTTAAAAGGCCCTTTGGATTTTCTTGTAGTAACTGGTGTGTGTTTGTCACAGACAGCATTAAATTTTGGCACAGAAAGGTCACGTTCGGTGTCTACATCATTGGTTTTATGGAGGTCTGTCCAGTCAAGAAGTTTTAGGTCTGACTTTAGTTGTGGGAGGTGACCTTTTAGTAGAAGTCTGTTTTTTTATGGTTCTGGTGGGGGGTTTGCAGTAGTTGTTATTCCAGTTGCATTAGACAGGGGAGTGGTCACTCAAAGAGTCGGGGAGAACAGTGAGATTGGAGATACGAGCAGGATGGTTGGTGAGCACCCAGTCCAGCAGTGTACTGGTGCTGGTCTTATAATTGACTCGTGTTGGAGTCTCCACCATTTAGGAGAAATGGATAGCAGATAGGGTGTCCTTGATAGAGGTGGAGGCAGAGGAGAGCCAATTTATATTAAAGTCACCTAGTGGAACAATTTCTGTGTTTAGACTCAGAGTACTAATGTAGTCCAGCAGGCTACTGATACTGGTCTTGGTTAGTTTGGGTGGAATATATACTGACAGCAAAGTGAGCACTCTATTGTGTGCCCCTAAAAACAGTCTAATGGCCAGAGCTTGCAAGTTGTCACTGCTACACGGGGGATGTAAGACATGTCCCTGGAGAGAGTCTTTAATGTAGATGACACAGCCCCCACCTCTTTTCGAGTGTCGGTCCTGTCTGTACAAGGTGTACCCAGAAAGAGCGATGGCAGTGTCTGGTATCTTTGGGGATAACCAGGTTTCCACTACAGATAGCATGTCTGGGTTATGATGAGAGACCCATACCTTCAGGCAATCCATTTTGGGGAGGAGGCTGCAGATGTTTAGAGAAGTAAGCACAAGTCATGCAGTTTTCCATGGTAGAGCATTGGAGTTATTTGGTGGGCCAGGGCTGGGATGCACATTGCCAGACAGAAGTAGAAGAAGAAGTAGTAGTAGTAGGTGAAGAAGTTGTTCCACATATTACTACTGAAAACAAAACTGACAGTAATCAGCATGGATTCACAAGGGGACAGTCCTGTACCACAAATTTGGTATGTTTCTATGAATATGTTACCAACTTACTGGACAGGGTAGAAGCAGTAGATGTGATACTGTTGAATTTCCATAAGGCATTCAACACGGTGCCTCACTGGGCAATTATTGAAAAATTAATTAAATATGACATTGACATAACTATAATCAAATGGATTGCAAGTTGGTTGGCAGAGAGTAAACAGAGGGTGTCGGTTAATGGCTATCTGTCCGGGGAGAGACTAGTGACTATTGGGGTGCCCCAGGGCTCAGTCCTGGGGCCAATCATCTTCCAACTTTTCATAGCAGACTTAAATGAAAATGTGGGTAACTTAATGATAAAATACACTGATGATACAAAGTTGGGTGAACCATGTACCACTTGTGAACAAATAAATACTATCCCATCAGACCTAGATAAAATAACAGAATGGGCATACATTTGTGGAATAAAGAAATAATGCATGATAGGGTGTGTGTCGTGCTGGGATAATGTCATGCCTGGGGGGGTTGGGCACGAGGCCGCAGGCCGAGTGCGTCCAATGTCTCAGGCGTGGCGTTATCTCAAATGAAACACACCCTGGAGTGCATTATTCCTATTATACAATAGCTTGTTGTTATATATAAAATAAAAAAATAATTTTGAAGAATGTTTTTTATTAGAGTGGAAAAATATTTTTGTTTCTTAAGAGTAGATGCAAAAAAAGAGGAGAGCCATAATGATGAGAGTAGACCTGTGGTGTCATGCTGGGATAACGCCATGGGTCCAGCCCCAAACTGACCAATTACAGTCCAAGATTCTTTCTTGCCATTGTATAATGTATTTTAATATGGGAAAAAGTTGTATCATACATATGGGTAGAAACAACCCCCTGAACAAATATGTACTAAGTAGTGCCATATTAAAGAATGTAAAACAAGAAAGAGACCTGGGGATAACTGATGACAAGCTGAATTTCAGAGCACAATGCACAGCAGCAGTTTCAAAGGCCAACAGAGTAATTGAAGCCATCAGAAGGATATTAGGAGTCACACTGCTGAAGTGTTATTGCCACGATACCTGTTATGTAAGACCACTTCTTGATTATGGTCGACAGATGTGGTGTCCTTACAAAAAAAAACAATGTTAAAAAAGTTGAAAAAGTCAAACATTAAATGACTAAAATGAACAGGAAAATACATAATGATTCTGATGAGGAGAGAATGGAAGAAATCAGGTTTCATTCCCTGCAGGTAAGAAGGAAGAGAGGAGACTTGCTCTTACTTTATGCTATAGTGAATGACAATAAATTAATAGATCTGTTAAACATGGAATTTAAAAACAAGAACGCAATAACAAGAGGACATCTGCTACAACTAAAGGTTATGAAGTTCAGGACCACTAGAAGGAAATATTTCTTCACCCAGAGGATGGTGAACCTGTGGAACAGTTTACCCATTAATATAATAAAAAGTGAAAATATAAACTTCTTTAAAGTGAACCTGGATAGGTACATTGATAATGGTGGAGAAATGAAATACTACATAGATGATTAAGGAGCTAATTGTGGGCACATCGCCCTTTCTGCTCCTATGCAATAGTGACAACAGTGACAGTAACTCTAATCATCCATTAGTTTCTCAAACATTTTTGTGAATATATTTTGTGATTTGCTTTGTTTACAATATTTTTCTAATAACACACAGTTTAGTCAAATGTCATGCCATTTTTGTTTTCTTTCTGCTGCACAAATGTGACTTTATTACTGTATTATCTTTTCTAGTTACAGTTCTGCTTCTTTTTCCCTACCAAACCATTTTTTTGCATGATGTTTACCAGAATATTATTACCTTCCCCCTACCTGGTTAGACATTTCCTTGATGATTTCCCCAAACCGCTCTATTTTGAGTGGGATAAAATGTTACTTTTTTAATTTTTCATCTCTTTATCCCAGATGGCCATATTTGTTTTTTATTTTTGTTTTTTTTGTATACTCTCTTTTTTACCTCCCCTCACACTCCAGCGTCCACCTCACCTTCGGGCCACCTAGTGCTTCCACACCTCTTCTATCCTGTTCTGGAGCTCCTCCCACAAATCGCAACTGACCCCCGATTTGTCCCGATGTATCCCATCACCGGGCGGGTCCCCCCCTCCTCCAAGGGGGAAGGCACCGGGTAACAGGGAACCCCGGCACACTTTTTTTTTCTATGGTCCGGAGGTGCTGCTGTGGTGAGGAATGCTCCCGGAGGTTCCGAGGGACATGGAGCTTGGAGGCCGTCATCCGGTGGCGCTGAAGCTGTTTTTCTGGCTTTCTGGTTGTCCCGCCTGCGCTGCTGCATGTAGTACCCTGGTCTCCACTGGGGCCACTACTAGAGTGGGCTTCCCACCACCTCTCCCCAGAAGAGGAGAGCAGTCCTTCGGATGCTCAATCCTCTCCTTCCGCAGCCAGTCCCCGATGACCTGAGTCCGTTCCTGAATCCTGGTCACCGGCGTGGTTTGAGGTGTGGCGTCCAGCTCCTCAACCTTCTGCGCCACCAGGCCGGTTTGTTTGTTTTTAAAGAAATGCTAAACACCAGTTTTTGAAGTTTTACCTCTGTTTTATTGGTATCTATTTTTAATAGCAGGAGATATCAAAATTAACCCTGGTCCATCTCTTCACAATTTAAATGTTTTTCATTCTAATGTTCAAAGCTTACTCCCCAAGACAGACCTGCTCGTAAGTAGGTCTGCTTCCATTCATTCATCTGTTTTTGCTGTTATGGAGACTTGGCTGGATTCTTCCATTCCTGACTCCGAAATTAATCTTCCAAACTATGCTGTGTTTAGGTCAGATAGAAACAGACATAGTGGGGGTTCCGCTCTTATCATTCACTCTTCCATTCCATGTACCTTTATTAAATCTGACACTATGGGTGATCTGGTTAATGCTGTATTTGTCTCTTTAAAGTTACCAGGAAGGGAGGTGCTAGTTGGCTGTATTTATTTTCCCTAATCTAAAAGTAACTACATTTTCAAATTTACTATCTTTAGTTAGTTCCCTTGGAGATTTTCCCTACTCCATTCTTCTGGGGTGCTTCAACTTAAATTGATCCTCCAGCACGGGCATTAGGTCAAAATTTCAAATTACCCCTTTAGGATTAAATCAATTAATTACTGAGCCAACACATTTTTATTCTGTTAGAAAGGTTTTCACCCTTTTAGATTTTATTTTTGTTTCCCCTGACCTCCCAGTCATTGCCTTTGGCTGTCAGAGAAACTTATTCAGTGATCATGCCCTCATTTACTGCACATTTAATTTCTCCTCTCCCAATTTTACTCCCAGTACCATCAAATTCCATAGCTTTAAGTACTTCAGTTTGGAAGCCTTTCATATTAACGTACGTGAGATAAAGTGGGGGGACTTATTTTCAACTAGAAATGTAGAAGATGATTGGGAATACTTTTTTATAAGTTCAATTCACTTTCAAATCACCATGCCCCTTTTAGAAAAAAGGGTAAAATCTCGCCATGTCCCTTGGGTGATCCATTTTATTCTTTCCTAGTTAAAGGCATGTGATAAACTTTATAAGAATGCCAAGAAAATGGATACCTTGGAGGCTTGGCAGTCTTTTTGGAACTTCTGTAATCACTGTGTCAACTTAATCAGAAAATCCAAATCTTATTATTATAAAACATACTTAACTGATTCTAGGACCAGCCCCTAAAAATTCTGGCATTTAGTGGATTCCACTTGGAAGGTTTCATCTGCATCAAGTATCTGTAGCTTATCATACAACAGGTCCACAGTTTTCCAAAGAGGGCATCTGCAGATTGTTAAATACTTTTTTTTTCAGAAGCCTTCAGACTATTATTGGAAAAAGCTGGGTTATCTACTGAACATCTGTGCCCTGATTATCAATCACAAATTCTTTTTTCTAGACCCAAATTTTACTTTCTGCATATTAGTGCAAAGGAGGTCTTTGACCTGTTGACTTCCCTTAGAGAGGACTCAGCTAAAGGTAATGATAACCTATATCATTTTTTGCTCAGATCTTGCACTGATATAAAAACCCCTCTATTAACTTATATATTTAAGCTGTCCCTCACTAACCAAACATTTCCTTCTGCTTGGAAACACTCTGTAGTTATCCCCCTACATAAAGTTGGGGATAAATCTTCAGTTGAAAACTATTGTCCAATTTCTTTCCTTCCTATTATTTCCAAATTCATGGAAAGGATTGTCCACAGACAGATTTTGGACTATTTAAACACCTGTCAAGTTCTTTCTGCTGCTCAGTCTGGATTTAGGCCTCTCCATTCTACACAAACTGCTTTAATAAATTTTCACAAGGGCCACTGTGTCGGCACTGTTTTCATTGACTTGTCAAAAGCTTTCGATGTCATTAATCATCAATTACTTTTGGCATGCTTGCACTCTCATGGCTTTCTTCTTATGTTGTCACTTGGTTTTCTTCTTATTTGCATGGTAGATCTCAGTCTGTTCTATGGGATGGGTGTCTTCTTCTCTTCCTATACTCTCAGGGGTGGCTTAGGGGTCTATTCTTGGTCCTATTCTTTTTAACTTGTTTGCGGATCCTTTGCCTTCAGTAGTTAGTAGATGTTTGGTCTGATGTTATGCTAACAATACTGTTCTTTTCTTCAATCACAGAAAACCCTCTTTCTTAACCACTACTCTCCAGGTGGATTATGATAAAATTGTTCATTGGTTTACCACCAACCTTCTACTCATAAATAATAAAAATACTCAAACAATGCTGTTTGGGTCTCAGTCTGTTGTGAATCAAGCATATCCTCTCTTTTCCATCACCCTAAATAATATTCCCTTACAGCTTGTACATGAATTTAAATACCTTGGTCTGACTTTTGACTCCACCTTAACTTTTAAATCCCATATTGATACCATCATCTTAAAACACGGCAATGTCTGGGTCATTTAAGATGGGCCAGGCATTGCTTGTCACTTTTGGACTGAAAACTTATTGTGAATCAGGAAATCTTGCCTATTCTAGATTATGGCGACACAACTTATAGTAATGCCAATGCCTCCGGACTTTCTTCAGTGGACACTGTTTATTATCAGCTTTTGCAGTTTATTCTGAAATCTAAAAGGAATGAATATCATTGTATGCTACTTGCTCAGTCAAACTGGTTATCCCCTTCATCCTGACATACTTTCTGC
This sequence comes from Neoceratodus forsteri, assembly GCA_016271365.2. NCBI lineage: Eukaryota > Metazoa > Chordata > Ceratodontiformes > Ceratodontidae > Neoceratodus > Neoceratodus forsteri. The sequence continues at coordinate 460,323,986 of CM028132.1, forward strand.
TGGTTATATTTGATCTACAAAGCTATGAATCATCAGATGCCAACCTATTTATCAGGTAGACTTTCACCTTCTAGCTACAGTACAGTCATAACCCCAGGGATGTCCCAAACCATGGTTTGTTTCTGCCTAAATTCAAAACTAATTTTGGACAAGATAGTTTCTCATATGATGCCTCTACCTCCTAGAACAAACTTCCTCCTTTGTTATGGAACTCTTGTTCTTTGAACACTTTTAAACAAAATTTGAAGAAGTTGCTCCTACAAGAACAACTTATTTGCAATTGTTTTAACTGATTGCTCATGACCAACTCTAGTAGTTATTATCACTGTATTACTGTATGGTCTTTATTGTTTATAAATCATCTTTGTGCACTTGTCTTTTATGTAACTGACTTTTACAAATCTTTTGTTAGTCCTGAATTATGACGTGGGATGTTCTATAAACAAGACTTGCTTCTCATAGAACTTATCCTGTAAACCATTAACTTTTAAATTAAAAAAAAAATAATAAAAAATAAAAATAAAATCGGTGCATGAAGGTTTTTACAGCTCAGATTGTACCTAAAGATTTCTATCAGCACTTTTTGAAGGCATGCATTCTTACCTGTATGTATTCAGAGTAGAGCAATCTTCCTTGCACAATTCTTACTAGGTGTCACTCATTCTTAAACACATTTTATACTTGCATGTTTCTTGACTAGTGTAAGCACATGATTTATTTCTTGCACTACTCTTACAAACATGTAAGTATAATTATTTTATAATAACTAGTAAGTAAGTAAGCTTTATTTATAAAGCACTAATTCCCTGGGGCTCAGGGCACTGTACAGAATTCAGGACAGTTCATGTCAACAAATAATCAAAATGGAAGGTTGCATTTTTTTTTCCTATGAAAAGGTTGTGTGTAATTAGGCGTTATGACCAGCTGGTTATAATGGTGAAAATGCACCACTTTCTCAAAGGGAAAGCACAAGCCATATTATGGCTTATGCCACACAGCTTGGAAGTGCAAAAGAAGAAGGAAACCACTTTGGTTCTCAAATACAGTAGCAGAAAAGGTCAGAGCCAAAAGGCGGGCCTTCAGGAAATATAAGGGAACACAGCGGGATGAAGATAGGGAGGCATACCAAACTGCCCTAAGGGAAGCAGGTAAGGCAGTAAGGCAGGCAAAGTCCCAAACTGAGGAAACACTAGCATGAACAGTAAAAGAAGGTGACAAGACTTTCTATAGATACGTTAGTGAAAGGAGAAAGTCCAGAGGGGTATTCCAAGCTTAATGGAGAAAAGGGAGCATGTGAGGAGGAGGACCCTGTAAAGGCATCTATCCTAAATAGATACTTTTGCTCAGTATTTACTGAAGAGAAGGTAGGGCAGGGCCCACAGCTCAGCATCATGGACACAGGGGGGAGGGAGGTGAGCACTACTCCCTTCACAAAAGAAAGGGTCCTACAAGAGCTTGCTAAGCTCAGGGTGGATAAGGCAATGCGACCTGATGGCATACATCCCAGGGTACTTAAGGAGCTAAAGATGGAACTAGCAGAGCCATTAGCAGAACTGTTTAGTGAGTCTCTGAGCACAGGAGAGGTCCCAGAAGACTGGAGAAGGGCTCATGTGATCCTGCTCCACAAGAGTGGTAGCAGGGAGGAGGCGAGGAACTACAGACCAGTCAGTCTTACCTCAGTAGTGGGCAAGATTATGGAGGCACTCCCTTAAGGCAAGGATAGTGCAACACCTGGAATCCATAGGGGCACAGGATCCAAGACAGCATGGGTTTACAAAAGGAAGGTCCTGTCAAACTAATCTCATAGATTTCTTTGACTGGGTAACCAGAGTGGTGGACCAAGGGGGAGCAGTTGATGTTGCCTACCTTGACTTCAGCAAAGCTTTTGATACTGTTCCACATAGAAGATTGATAAATAAGCTGGGTAGGCTCAAGGTGGGTTAGAAGTTGGCCAACTGGGTGGCAAACTGGTTGACAGGCAGAAAACAGAGAGTGGTGGTAAATGGTATACAGTCAGAAGAGATGCAAGTCACAAGTGGGGTACCTCAGGGATCAGTCCTGGGGCCAGTCCTCTTCAACATCTTCATTAGTGACCTTGCAGATGGACTAGAGGGTAAGACTTGTCTGTTTGCAGATGACACCAAGATCTGCAACAGAGTAGATGATCCAGATGGGATGGGCAGAATGAGAAGAGATCTGGATAAACTAGCAAAATGGTCAGAAGAGTGGCAACTGGGATTTAATGCAAAGAAGTGCAAAATCATGTACATAGGGAAGAGAAGCTCTGAAGCCACCTATAGGCTGGGAGAGGAGTTGCTAGCAGTCACAAAGGAAGAAAGAGACTTGGGCATCATCATCATCACTGATGACCTGAAATCATCCAAGCAGACCTCTAAAGCAGTAGGTAAGGCTAGGGGGGTGTTAGGGTGTATTAGTAAGGGTATCACAAGTCGTAAGAGGGAGGTAATAATCCCTCTTTACAAGACACTGGTTAGGCCCCATCTGGAGTACTGCGTGCAGTATTGGAGGCCACACCTTCACAAGGACATTAACCAAATTGAGGCAGTCCAGAGAAGGGCAACCAAAATGGTGCAGGGACTGCATCAGAAGACATATGAGGACAGATTAACAAAGCTCAATATGTATACCCTTGAGCAAAGGAGGGAGAGAGGTGATATGATCGAGGCATTCAAACACCTTAAGGGCATTAACAAGGTGAAAGAGTCTAACATGTTTAAATATAAGAAAAATAGCAGGACAAGAGGACACCGCATGAGATTAGAGGGGGGCTGATTAAGGGGTAATGTGAGCAAATTCTTTTTCACAGAAAGGGTGGTGGATGCATGGAATGGCTTACCACAAGAAGTGGTGGCTATGAATACAGTGCAGGGCTTCAAACAGGCATGGGACAGGCATAAGGGAGCAATACAAATGACTATGAATAGATAGGCCACTGACAGAGCAAAGGCCGATGGCACATTTATAAGGTAGAAAAAGAAATGGGTAGACTGGATGGGCCTTGCGGTCCTTATCTGCCGTCAACTTCTATGTTTCTATGTTTCTATGTTTCCATGGCTATGGCAGTTGTACTTATGAAAAAAAAGCCCAAGCTTGAAAAATTAGTTTTTAGGTTAAAATATTGGGACTTGTAGTTCTGCAAGTTAAATCTTAGTTCTCATTGACATCTACTAGTAGTTCAAATCTCAGCTTGTCCTGCATGCTAGTTTGTTTCAGTGTGCATATTGTCTTATAGTTATATAATTGCTGTAGTAAAAAAATGCTCCAGAGTAATAGTATAAAACAAGACATGGGGTAGTGTGTAAAATTCAAATATTACACACACCCTCAGTGTTGGATGCTTGTATAAACCCCTCAAGCTTCACTCTCAGGGTTTATGCAGCATCCAACACTGAGGGTGTGTGTAAAATTCTCATTATACACACTACCCCATGTATTATTCTCTATGTACAACACTACATTTAACACTTGTAGATCTCTTGATTATTGTTACAGCTTATATTGTGATCATGCAAAAACCTTGTGTGTACTTGCAATATACTTGCATTTATTCATGCAAGAAAAATGACAGTTTGTGTATCTGATAAAATCCTTGCACAATCACACAAAGAACTTACAATAGTTTGCCACTGAGTACATATTCTTATGTTATTCTTACAAATCCTGCAAGACCAATCATAAACCTTACATTTCTTTCAGTAAGGGCATGTTTCTACGTACTGCTGACCTTCTACTACTGGAGTGAGTCTACATCCTGTTATGTGAATACTGTTTATGAACATTTACAGTATCTGTGATGCTTATTGTCATTTTCTTTTCAATGGGAAAAGCCCTCTTGATTCCTACCAACTCATGACTGGGGTGCTGTATTATGACTGAAGCACCCTGACTCCCCTGAGCTGGTCATCCAGTCAGCACCCATTACCTTGTAGTAATTAGGATTGAATATACTGTGAAATATTATAAGGCACAGCAACCCACACTGCAGGAAAAGCTTAAAGAAAAGTAGCAGAAAGTGGCCCAATATAAGGAACATAAGGATTTTGGTACTTTTGGAAAAAAAAAGATGTAAACAAGCAATAGACAAGCAGGACAAAAAATTGAAAGCTATTAAGCTGCACACATTCAAGACAGACAGGAGAGATATATCAGAATGGGCCAGTCTTCTCCTGGAACAAGTCTTGGCCACAGTAAAGGGGAAGAAGCGCAGTAGATAAATGTCTATTTTAAGAGAAATCAATCTCCTGCATATTACACTTCCATGAGTGAATCAGAAGTTGAGACTGGGGAGGATTTTTTAGAATTCAGTCAACAGGAGCTGAAAGCAGGACTCTGATGCAGTCTGAGAACAGTATCATTCTAGCAATCCACAAGAAAACCTGATGAGGGGGCAAGAGCAGCAAATCCAGGCAGACTATTCACTCGAGGGAGGAAGAAGTCCAATCAGAAGAAATAATATTACTAATTTATCATCCAGAACCCTCACTGATTCAGAGAAAAGCTTATTAAGTAAAGGTCTTTCTTTTGTTCCCACCCATGACATCGCCCCCTTCAAGTTATTTGTAGATTTATGTTGTCTTACACATTGCCTTAATCTGAAAGCTTTCTGGACCAATACAATGAAATGGGTCAGCAATGGAGAGTGAATTTAAGGGCTGTGCTGGAGGACAGAGAAATCCTGAAAATATAAGTGGACAACTACATTACAGAAGGTCAGCTTAATCAACAAGACCTAGAGGATGTAGCAGTTGGGCTATCTACATCTAATAACAGCAGACTGGGTTTGGATAATTTTCACCCCATCAGTCTTTTGCCCAGCCTACAGTACCTCTGCAATGGTTTTCAAAAGGGCTGCGAGGAAGACTTCAGAAAGCTTCTGAGTACAGAACAACAACATTCCTATATTAACATAACACAAGAGGAGAGGACTGCATAGCAGGATCTGGAGATAGAGTCCTCTATAACTACATAAATGGTGGATAAGGGTGGGACTGCATTCATTATGGACACAGATGTATATATTGGAGAAGCTTAAAAGGCAACTATCTAATGATACTTTTTTTATGTACAGCTACCATATGATCCAACAGTGGACTGCAAAGGAATAATAGATGATTTTCTCGGGGAGGGGGTGTGATAAACTGTATTATCCCTGATAATGTGCAGAGGTACCTCACAGTGGATTGCATGATTAGAGCAAGCTTTAATGTACTTCCTAAGGTACACAAAAGCCTAGTCATTCCTTGAGGATACCCAGTTGTTGCAGGGATAGGGTCCCTTATGGAGCCATTATCTCAATTTGGGAATGTTCAAATAAAAGAAATGGTGCAGGAACTTCAGCTCTATATACAGGACACAGTGGACATACTGGGCATCCTGGAGGATCTACAAATGGAGAATGATTGATGGTTGGTCATGATGTACACAGAGTCCTTGTATGTTAATCTCCCCCATTTAGGGTGTCTAACTGCCTTATGTTATTTGTTGGAGAACAGCACTGGCTACAGTAATGATTTTGTCTGTTTCCTTGTGGAATGTGCTAGACTTGTATTAACCTCAAATGAATTTGTGTTTCGGAACAATTATTATCTGCAGATAAAAGGTACAGCTATTGGTGCAACATTCACACCGAATTACGTAAATTTGTACTTGGGATTGTGGGAGAAAGGAATAATCTCTATAGCCCCCAGACTAATCCTTTTTTTTACTTAGGATAGATCTGTGGTGGTGATATACGGATGGCATGCTTCTGATCTGAGAGGTGACAGACAAGAGTTTGAAGAGTTTGTATGGTTCTTAGAGGATATGACTCCCAACTTGAAGTTTGTGGTCCAAGCAGATTAAATAGAAGTTAAGTTCCAGGATTTGAAAATCAAGAAAAGGCCGGATGGCACAGTAACAATGGATCTAATTCCCAAAGCCGTGGACTGCAATCCCACCCTTTGGAATCCAGCTGTCATCCCAGACAAATGATTAATAACATCATCCAAAAATCCAAGTTCCTTAGAGTGAGAATGAACTGCACCGAGAAAATTGACTCCCTGAAACATAGCGATGAAATGAAGTACAGGTTCATGCAAAGAGGGTATGGTCGGGCATGTCTAGATGAGCTCAGCTACAGGCACAACTGAATGATAGATCTACTTTAATGGCTGTTAAAAATAGGTCAGTGATTACTAATCAACCCCTGAATTTAGTAATGACCCACTAAAGACAGGCTATTGTGACTAAAAATATCATTCAGAAACATTGGGTTATTCTCCATACTGACCCAGTTCTCCATAACCACAAGCAAGTGCTACCACAAGTTATATATAAAAGAGCCTCTAACTTGTTAGACAAGCTTGAACACAGTCTACAGCTGGTAATGAAACCGTCGCAGAGAACTTGACTGCCACCACGTGATACTTTTACCTGTGGCAGAGGCAAGTTTATTGATGTATTTATTATTTATTTATTTGAATTTTGATGACCGGGTGGACCCACTGAGACACACACATGTCCCTTTTTCAGGGGTGACCCGGGGAATAGAAACATTCTATACATAGAGAGGTAATGTACAGTACAATTGGTAGACAGGAACAAAATATATAAGTACAAGGATTAGAAATAGGGGCAGCAAATCCATTAATTTCATATCAATCACTGATACCTTCAGTACCATACAAATACATCACTGGTAAGCCTTCTCAGGGTCGTGAGGCAAGGTACAGGTGCATGGCATGCTCGGCCATGTACCCGGTTACAGATTATACATTTGTTTAAATACAATATTTACATATGTACAGAATATAGGAGCAGAGAAAGGTGAGGGCAGAAGAAGGGGGGGGGATGAGAGGATCGAGTATCAAGTAGAGACAGGAGAGGAGCGAAAGTTGGGGGATGGGGGGAGGTGGATGGAGGGGGTGGGGGCACAGAGAGACAGGAGGGAATTAGAAGCAGTTACCGCTAGTTTTGTGAAGTCATAGCAGGGTTTTAAATAATTGATTAGCAGTTTTTTTCTTGGGACAATGCTAACTGTACAGAAAGTATTTATATAGGTTTTCTAGAAGTGTTATGTTTCCTAAACACAATGAGGCAAGTGCTATGCATTTTCACAATGTTTAGCACTTTTATGAGCAAAACGCTAATCAATTTTTGGAGTTAAATAAAACCCTGTCATAGTTAAAACAAAAAAATTCACTTCCGTAAATGCTAAAAAGACATTTGCGATTAGGTCTTCCATAAACTTTGACGCAACCTGTGTAATCTATTTGACCACATGTGACTGTAGCACCTTTTATATTGGGAAAACATCTAGGAATTTTAAAATCTGGGTAAGGGAGCACTTACATGCAATCCAGAAAAAAGACCTGGTCAATGCTTTAGCCCAGCATGTCCATACACAAGTTGATGCAAGGGGACAAAAGTTTTTGTTGTGTGGATTAGAGAAGGTGAAAGTTGGTACAATGAGTTAGGATATTGATGTTTTACTATTATGAAAGGAGGCAATGCGGATGGCCCAATTAGGTGGACGCTATCCACCAGGACTCAGTGAAAAGCTTGACCATATGCCTCTCCTATGTAGAAAACAGAGTGTAATTCATGTTCTGAACTACTGTACTATGTATTAAAGGGGCACTGTCAGCTTTGCTGGTCAATTTTTATCTATGGCTGCAGTGTGCCTCCTGGCACACACATACAATTGATTGTCTCTTGTATGCCCTTATGCAAGTGAAACTTAAAGAATTGTCTTACTTTTGCTTATTTTTACATTAGAAGGTGGTCGCTCGGATAGCTGTAAACTCGCCTGCACACCAGAAGCATCATCTTGACAAGACCGCGCTGCTGCTACAAGCACGGTCCCGAAGTGTGACATTTGGAGATGCGAGGTGGAAAAATAGATTAATCCAGTAGATCTGCCTTTAGTGAACACTTGCTGGTTCATACCGCCAAAAAAGGAGCACTGAGAAGGGAGCAAATAACTTTTAAAAACCGGGACCGAAATACCACGCATGCTCAAGCATGGTATGAGTAAAGATCCTGCGCATGTGCAGGAGTATGCCGCTGTAGCGCATGTGCAGGAGTTCGGTCCCGGTTTTTAAAAGTTATTTGCTCCCTTCTCAGTGCTCATTTTTTGGTGGTATGAAGCAGCAAGTGTTCACTAAAGGCAGATCTACTGGATTAATCTATTTTTCCACCTCGCATCTCCAAATGTCACACTTCGGGACTGCGCTTGTAGCAGCCACACGGTCTTGCCGAGATAATGCTTCCGGTGTGCTGGTGAGTTTAAGTCGGGTCGAGCGACCAACTTCTAATTAAAAAATAAATAAAAGTAAGACAGTTCTTTAAGTTTTACATGCATAAGGGCATACTAGGGACAATCAGTTGTGGGTGTGTGCCAGGAGGCACACTGCATCCATACATCATAAAATTGACCAGCAAAACTGACAGTGTCCCTTTAAGATCAACAACAATATGTAGCCAGCATAGCAATCTGTTTGTATTTTAGTGGCGCAATAGTGCCACTATAGTTAGGGTTGAGTAGCATGTTTAACGTTAAACCTCACATTTCGCACTTTAATAACTTTGTAACCGATCAGTGAATTTGCACAAGATTTGGCAAATGCTGTCCCATGGAGTAGATCTCTTCAAGTGGCAAGTTTTGTTCTAGTTGGACATGTGGATTCTGAGATCCGGACAGTGCAAAAAGTCAAAAAATCACCACTTTTTGCAGTTTTTTCCTCATCACCTTGCGTCCAGATGTTGTGGAATGTTAGTATGATTTTTTTATGGTAGAAACAGCTTGGGTAACAGAACAGACATGTATTTGTTTTGTGAAAAAAATATTAATCTGTTGCAAAGTTATTCAGTTTTTCATTTCTCATTGTTTTTAGTGGGGAGATCACTTTTCAGGATAGAGGGAGAAAGTTCAACAAAGAATTTGATCTCGCAAAAAAGGATTCTGTCTTGTGAGACCTGTTCCTTTTTCATGAGAACAAAATCCTTTTTCGTGAGAAAAAAATCATTTTTCAAGAGCCGCCATCTTGTCTTCTGTTTTTTCCTTACATTTGTTTTCTAAAGCCATAAAAATGAGATCCTGGAGTGATACCACCTCACCTAGCTGGCTGATCAGGACCCCGTTAGGTGCAATCTGCACTTCAAAGTTAGAAATATGCCCTTGAAATATTTTTTTAATATAATGAATCCTTTTTCATGACCACGTGATACAAAAAAAATCCTTTTTCATATCATGAGTCATGAAAAAGGATACTTTTTCATCATTTGAGAATCCTTGCTTGTCCCTTCCATTGCCCTCCCTAGTACTGTAATGTTTTTCCCTGGTGTCTAGTGGCCCCCCACCCTCCAATCACTGTCCCTATAATACATATATTTTCCCTGGTGTCTAGTGGTACCCACCACCCTCTGATGCCAATTTGTCACTTATGTTGGTGGTAAGTGGCATCCCCCCACCCTCCCATGCCTGTTTTTGTGCTGAAAATTAAAAAAAAGTCCCTCAATGCCTTTGTTTACTTTTTACCCTGTATAAAAAAAATCCATTGCCGGTTATGCCTGCACCCCCCACCCGACCTCCCACTGTGCACCCACCTCACCACACACCCCCTTGACACCCCCACACACCCTCACTCACCTGAAGAGGCCCCAGATTTGAGATCCACGCTCCTGATCAAAGACACATCTTGCTGCCGGAACCAGCAACTGCAATATGAGAAACTAAGAATCACTTCTATGTTACAGTATCTGACATATGACTGCATGTAACGTACTACATGACAGGTTGTGTATTTCTCTGGTTTCTTCTAATACAGTTGTAATTGTAATTGAAGGATGGCAGACAACAGTGAAGCTGAGAACAGAAAGTTCTTCAAGCTGCTAGGAATCCTAGATCTCCAGAACATGCCATGTGCCCGTGAGTCAGTGCTTTATGGATCAGCAGGATCTGTAGGTGTGGGACTTGTCCATGTTTTAGCAACTAGAAGAGTTAAACAATCTTTTGATGTCAGAATGGGGGCCTTTATTTGAACAACCTTGGGATCTTGGGTCTACTGCAGGTTCAGTAATGCCAAGTTAAGGGTGTAGCAAAGATTGATTCAAGAAGGCATGAAAAACAAAGTTTTGTATGAAGGCACAAGTCTTGATCCAACAAAGAAACCAGATAAGAGTAATCAAAGCAGCAATTCATAGAAAACAGAGCCACCAGAGAAAAAGTTTATTCAGCACTATAACCATCGGGTAATAGAAGAACATTGGCTGTCTGTTTTGCAGGTGATTTCAGAACTCTACGGCACAAAAACCTTGGCCTTTTACATGACAGCAGCCTTCATTCGGGACACATTTTCTACTTGATCTGCAATGAATTGAGCCCAGTTCTGTTTCTCCTTGTTTAAATGTATATGGGATGTAACTATACTTAACTAAGGGAGTGTCACTTAATTTTCCGGTGTCACAGTCCCTGCCTCTGAGCTTAACCCAACCCCCATGCTACCAACATTTCCATCTGTATCCTATGACATTTTTTAGCAGGTCCCAACTGAGCAGGTCATATTCTGATTTGAACACATAGCATTGAAATGTAGATTTCTCGCTTATGGTGGTGGTTAGTGGCATCCCCCCACCCTTCCATGCCTGTTTTTGTGCTGAAAATAAGAAAACCATCCCTCTATATCTTTGTTTATTTTTTTACCCTGTAAAAAAAAAAAAATCCATCTTTACCCTGTAAAAAAAAAGTCCATCGCCGTTCACACCCGAACCCCCACCCAACCTTCCACTATGCACCCACACCTCCCCTGACTCCCCCACACATCCTCACTTACCTGAAGAGGTCCCAGGTTCGAGATCCGCTCTCCTGATTGAAGACACATCTTGCTTCTGAAACCGGCGACTGCAATATGAGAAACTAAGGTAAATGCTGTTCAATGTATTTCAATGGGGGGGGGGGGTCAACTTTTGTGCATAACTCAGTTGTTTGTTAAGATTTTGACCCCAAATTTTCAACATGGCCTTTTGGGGACCCCACCTTATGAACAATATGACTGTCATTTTGCAAGTCCTGCCCCAAAGGTGATTTCATGGTCACTTGGAAAATTCAACTTTCAGACAGGATTTTTATAATGACAGTCATATTGTTCATGGGGTGAGGTCTCCAAAATGTCATGTTGAAAATTTGGGGTCAAAATGTCAAATAATGGCTGGGTTATGGACATTCATTGCAATTTCACTATGCACGCTCGTAACTCTGTAAATTTAAAATATTTTGACACCAAATTTTCAACATAGACTTGTTATTGCCCCACCAAAAGTATGTCACAGCTGTCATTTTTCAAATCCTGGCCAAAATGTGTTTTCTTACCTGTGGCACAGAATGGCGTTGCAGTTGCGTAGAATTACATTTTGGTGGGGGATGTGAATATTTTCTGCACTGGGTGCATCAGATGGGGTAATAACATGGCTATGCTGACAATTTCATCACTCTTGTCCTATAAATGGACGTGCTGGGCCCTGAAGGCCATATGTTTCCATAGCTATGTACATATACACATTTATGGAGGAATGGGAGCGCAGGGCCTGGATGATTATACTACTTCAAAAAGTAAGGAAATAAATTGCAAAAATCTTTGTTAATGCATCAGGTAGGGTTAAAGTAACAAAAATAGGGAAATGTGAAGTCAGAGTTTCCAACCCTAACACCCCAACCCCCACCCTGCACAGACCAAGAAGCGTCTGGGGTGGCATTGGGATTGTCAGCCCTAACGCTCACCCCATTCTCCTATACTGTACCCACCCAGCTTATTTTAGAATGTAATGGGGTGTGCATTAAGGCTGATAACCCCAATGCCGCCCCCCCTGACACCTCTTGGTCTGTGCAGGGTAGGGTGTTAAGGTTGGAAACCATAATGCCTCATTTCCCTGATTTTGTCACTTTAATCCTAACTGACACATTAACAAAGTGTTTTGCAATTTCTATGATTTATAGGCAATCCACAATAAATAGGATAGTAACTTTTTTTTTCCAGATGGACAACCTGGCAAAAAACGTGGAATAATATTTAGTTGCTAGTAACAGGAAGGTTGCATAGCAGTTGCTGGCTATATTAATTTTATTTTTCCTAGTGCACCAGGTCTGTCTTAAAAAACATTAAATTGAATACAGTATTTACAATACATGTGAGCGTATTAGCCATTTACTATACCTGTTGACTCTGTTTTTCAACCTTTGTTTGCACATTGAACTATGTTAGTACTCACTATATTGCACTGTGAATTTTTTGTAAAGCACTGTCACTTTAAACTCAAAATCCCACATAAGAGAAAGGAAAAATGCTACATCTGGGACTATAGAGGAAGCTTTACAGTAAAACTGGTTGAGTCTGTTGCTCGTGAGGGCATTTTTTTGTATTGACCTAGCCACTAGAACTGTCTTTATGCATCTTTTTGCATTTGTTTCTAAATACATTTCTGTTTTGCTGGTTCCAGTCATTTTGTTTTCTATGACAGTTAAAGAAAGGGCTTTTTATAATAATCCCTCCCCTCCAGCTGAACATCTCTGCAAGATTCTTAGGCCAAAATATAAACCGAATACAATTTTGCAACACAAAACTGAAAGAGACGCCTTGTTCACAAATCATAGTTTTTGAAAATCCAGGGAAAGACCTAGTAAATTGTTAACATATCAGCTGCATCAGAATAAAATAGAATCTTGAATTTCCCATGTGCAAATGGATCATAGTCACATAGCTTGAGATACAAAAATGATCAACACTGCAGTTAAGGAATCCTGTTCTTCTCTGTGCAACTCCAAGGTTTCCCATGACTCTCTTATGATTACAGAGTTCCTGGCAAATACACCTCTCCCGACAAGATAGGAAAGCTCTAGAGCATCCCCTCTCAATTCAGGAGATAGTTCAGCACTCAAAGACTGATCCAAATAAAGCTCCAGGTTCCAGATGGTCTAGGATTGGACATTTATGAGCTAGACCCCAATCTAATAGTGTCATGTTTGCTACAAACCTTCACTAAAGCCCTAGATATGGTATTGCTTATGCCCACTATGACAACAGCCCCCATCTTAGTCCTCCCAAAACCAGGTAACAGCAAAGAAAAATGTGTTAACTTCCAGTCCTTGTCGTTGCTTAATGTTGGTATAAAAATGCTTGCAAATAGCCTGGTTTCCCATCTTGAATTTCATCTCCTTGTGCTTATTCATACCTCAAAAACCGGATTTTTGAAGATATATAGGAAGAGAAGGAATGATTAGGTAGCAATATGGAATCAGAACAGAGTTTGGTGAACTGCAATTAAACCCAGGTCAGAGATAGACCTCCTCATTTACTGAAAGAAAATTAAGTTGTAAAATGGAAAACTTAAGAACAAATGTGAGGAAGTAATTTTATTTTATTATACTTTTTGAAGCCACAAACCATGAGGAAGTAATAATTTTTCATTATTAAACGCTGCTTTATGAAAATCGGCTGTAACATTAGAAAAAAAAATTATTTACTGTATATTAAATCTGGTTGAGTGGAGATTGCCTTTGTGTTTTTTTGCATACATACATTTAGTTGAATAGGCAGACTCCCTCCTGGTATATTTTTCAGCAGGATCCTAGGTTCTAAGGACAATGCTCTTTGTTAATGTCAGAAACAAACAGCATCCTGTGCATGTGCATGCACACACACAGATATACAGATGCTAGTATGATGATATTAGTCATGACCTCGTGTCTTATTTTTTGGACTCCCAATTTGCCCTTGGCCCCTGTCGCCACCCACCACCATCTCCTGGGACCCTGACCACCGGTGTCCACCCTGGATTGCTCCCCAGGGTGGGGCCACTGGGGGAGTCCCCTCATAACCCCCCAAACAGTGCCTCATTGTTAGTCTAGTGGCAGTGAGTCCTCAGGCTAGCTTTGTAGGTCTTGGCAGGGATGGGCATCAGTGTCCAATGTCTGTTTTGTCCCCAGAGTGAGAGGTGTGGCATGTAATGATATAAGGGTGCTCATGCCCATGTCTGGCACACCTCCTGAAACTCTCAAGCCTTGGCTGCAATGGCCCCCAGCCTCCACCAGGGGTCAGTTGAGCACCAAGTGCTTCAACACTCTTCCCCTAGAGGAGAGCTGTCCATTGGACACTCGATCCTCCTCCCCTTGGCCAGCTTTCTGACTCCCCGAGCTTGCATCTGAGTTCAGGTAATTGGCATCGCAAGCAGAAATCCAACTCCTGTGCTGGTGGGCTGGCAATTGATCTCATGTCTTATGTAAAGACCTCCCTATGGCTTCTTTTTTCAGACAGAGGTCAGGAGAGGTTTGACCATCTTCAATATAACATTCTCCCTTCTGGCCACTTGTGACCCCGTTATGGGCAAGCACTCTGTTAAAAAAGAAAACCAGAGAGTGGTCTTCTGACAAGACAGATTAGCTAAAGCAGTGAGATCATAGCTCATATTGGCATGCTAAAATTAAAAGAGCAGGTACCTGACCCATGAGGAGGCCACTTTGTCGTTAATAGTCAGGCTTATTCACAAGTCATGGAATGAAGAACAAATGTGGATAAGAAAACAGAAAAACTTTCAAATGATTCAGAGACTTCTTTGAACAGCATCTATGAGGGAGTTTAGATACACTGGATACTTGCTGTTTCTGATAGTGACCACACACCAGAAGCACCTCGACAAAACAAAGAAATGTATAAGAAATGTGATCTGATTAAAACTCAGTGGATGAACTAGGGCTGAGCTTGCTACGTCCTTGACTGCCTAATTTTTGTGTGAACCAGATTAAATATTTAACAGCTGTTACCTGGCTCATTATTGGGAGAAGGGACTCAGCTTGCCAGTTAGTTGCTGCACTAGTGGCAAACTAGTGGTGTTGTACTGTGCCCTACTGGCTTGGTCTCCAAAAGGCTAGTTGCTGTTAAAATCATAATCATCAGGCACATATACAGGCAGTATAGTTCATGGTACAGGAGCCCCTGCTCAGTAAGTTACCATTCTGATTGCAAACCGTAGTGTGGCCCTGTGCCCTGCCTAGTCATTGTGTCAAGGGCTAGAAACCTTACATTTTTGTATTTCTTGCAAGAGACCATGGTTCAAAGCCAGACTGGAATGTACAAAGCCTGAAAGGAACTAACCATTTTTTGTTTCAAAAGTTTACATTTTACCAGAGTTATACTCCATGGAGGCATGGAGTTAGAACAGTAAATTGTAATGAAAACAAACTTAGTTACGAACAGCAATATGTTTTAGTAGAACATGTCAAGACATGTCCCTGACAGGAAAATGTTGTGGTGCCTTTGCTATAGTACCTGAGCAACACATTCACTGAGCCACAAAGTTTTACTCAGGTATAGCCCCCTGGGGACACATGAGGAGGATGAGAGAAAGGACAGCATCTGCGAGGAGACTGTAGGGGATGAAGGAGGGGCTAAGGTAATAGAATGTGCTTGAAGAAGGGGAAGGGGGGGATGCACCTTTGGGAGGGAACCTAGAGGGAAGTAGCCAAAAGGAGCAAGAAGTGGGAGAGAAAACACTCTTGAGGGGGACACACCACACAGAAGAGACACAGATGGAACCTACAATAAGCTCAGGATGGGAGGTGATCAATAGAGGGGGGAAGGAGGAGGGAAATGGTTCATGGTGGGAATCAGGCAGTAGAGAGGTGAGACAAGTGCAAAGGGATGGGACAGAGCTCACAAAGCGTGAGACTAGGATGGGTGGGACTGGTGGTGACACCAGAGGGTGGGGGTAGGGGGATGTAGTCCAGAAGGAGAGCAGAACTCAGGGAAAGGAGATGGAAAAGGGGCAAAATGGGAACAGGGAGGTAAATGGGATGCCAGGAAAGGGGGTTAAGCTGGAAAACCAAAAGTACAAACAAAAGGAAAGTTGTAGCAGGGTCATGACTCATGCTCATAGGGGACTCAACACTAAAGGGAATCAGGTGGGGGAGATAGGGAGACAGAAGCAGTGCAATTTGGGTTGAATGCATGTGGGGCATGATGGCTTTAGAGGTGAGGCACAATATGCCCTCATCGGGCAAACAACAAGAAGGGAGGACACACTTGGTGTTCCACCTGGGCACAAATGATCTGGAGGGGAATAGTCTAAAGGAGGTGCAGGCAAGGTTCGGGGAGCTTGCTAGGTTCTGTATTAGTATGGGGTTCCATTCTTTTGCCTTCTCAGAGGTACTGGCTGTGCCAAGAGCAAGCACATTAAGGAAGCAGAGGATTGAAGAGTTCAATCAATGGCTGGCGGGATGGTGCAAGCAGATGTGGTTTGGGTTAGTGGGGGACTGGGGATCAACGTGGAAGGACAAGAGCCTATTTGCCCCAGATAGACTGCACCTGAACAAGGAGGGATCAGCAGTACTAAAGAGTAAGTTAGGGGAGTTTATAGAGAGAACGTACAATTTACACTGAATTTGGGGGGGAGGGGTTAAGAAAAAGACCACTCAAGGAGACAGGAGAGATGGGAAGCTACCAGCCTACCCCCAGGATGGAAATAAAATGTTGGAAAAAGGCAAGGACAAGGGAATGTTAGAAGGAGATGGCAGTGGCAGGGAGGAGGGGAATATGGTGTAAGGGATTATCAGCCAACTCCAGGAGTTTGGGGAACAAAATGGTGGACTTGGAGGCCATCATGGTGGATGAGGGTCTGGACATAGTTGCGGTAAGTTAGACATGGTGGACAGAGCATCATGCCTGGGAGACAGTTATCCCAGGCTACAGAGTGTTTAAGAGGGACAGGACTGGATGGGGGTGGCATTATACATCGAAGATGACATTAGGGCAATGGAAGGGTGGGAGGAGGAGGAAGAGGAGACAGAGCTCATGTGGTCACACTGGACAAACAGACTGATGAATCATTGAGGCAGGGGGTGGTATACAGGCCTCCTATGCAGAGGGAGGAAGGGGATAGACAGCTGATGCAGACAGTTTCTGTACATGGATGGCTCTCAAGGGGGAGCTTCTGCTAGTGGGGGACTTAAACCTCCCTGATGTGGACTGGGAGATCCCAGCCATGGTATCAGCTAGGAGCAGGGGGATCCTAGAGGTGTTACAGGGTATTCATGTAACAGCTGGTTAGGGAACCCACCAGGGGTGGTAAGCTGCTGGATGTGGTCCTCACAAATGGGGAAAGTGTAGAAGAGGTGATGGTGGGTGATGGACTAGGTACAAGTGATCACAGGGCTGTAAGGTTCAGGGTAAGGACTGGGAGAGAGGCAAATTGGACCAGCACGAGAGATATGGACTTCAGGAAGATGGACTTTAACAGAATGAGGAGGATACTTAGGGAAGAAATGGCACAGAAGGGGAATATAGGGGATGTGGAGGAGTTATGGTAAACTGTCAAGGGGGGGTACTGAAAGCCACTGAAATTTACATTAAGAAGGTGAGGAAGAACAAAAAAGGAGACTACTCTGGTTTACAAGGGAGATAACGGGGTGATCAGGGAAAAGAAAATGGCATTCAGAAAATATAAGATAACACAAAGGAAGGAGGACGGGGAGGCTTATAGGGAGAAGTAGAGAGTAGCAGGGCAGAAGATAAGGAAGGCTAAAGCAGACACTGAGGAGAAAATAGCTAGGCAGGCCAAAAGGAGACAGAAAACTTTTTTTTAGGTACGTGAGGGAAAGAATGACAGTGAGGCAGGGGATAGCACAATTGCGGGGGATTACAGCTGGAGGGGACTTTGAGAAAGCAGAAGTGTTGAAAAGCTACTTCTGCTCCAGTCTTCTGGGGGGTAGGGGACCTGAGCTGAGTGGGAGGGGTAGGGAAGGCAAAAGGTGGATCCTAGCCAGTTCAGCATAGACAGGGTAAGGGAGGAACTGGGCAGGTTAAAGGTGGACAAGGCAATGGGACCAGATATCTTGCACCCAAGGGTACTTCGGGAACTGAGGGGAGAGCTAGCAGCCCCACTGGCAAGACTGTTTAAATTGTCCCTGGATACAGAGTGTTTGCCAGGGGACTGGAGGAGGGCAGATATGCTGCCACTGCACAAGGGAGGCAGTAAGGAGGTGGCAGAAAATTATTGCATGGTCAGCCTCACCTCGGTGGTGGGTAAGGTGATGGAGGCACTAATATATGAAAGGGTGGTAGACTACCTGGTGGACAGTGGCTTGCAGAATGATAGGCAGCATGGCTTCATGAATGGGAGGTCTTGCCAGATGAACCTGTTAGAGTTCTTCAATTGGGTGATGCAGGTGGTTGACCAGGGAGGGGCGGTGGACGAATCCTATCTGGACTTCAGCAAGTCCTTTGACACCATCCCTCACAGAAGGCTAGTAAATAAGCTGGAAAGTTTAGGGGTGGGGCGGAAAATAACTAGGTGGGTAGAAAACTGGTTGGTGGGCAGAAGCCAGAGAGTGGTGATAAATGGGATGCACTCCAATGTGAGGGGGTGATGAGTGGGTGCCCCAGGGGTCAGTACTGGGACCCCTCCTTTTTAATATCTACATCAGTGATGAAGCAGACAGTCTGGGGGAAAGGGTGTGCCTATTTGTAGATGATATGAAGCTCTGCAATAGGATGGACACCCCGGGGGGGGGGTGGAGGCCATGAAGCAGGCCCTGAAGATTCTGGAGGGGTGGTTGGAAACTTGGCAACTGAAATTCAATGCCCTAAAGTGTGCAGTGATGCACTTGGGGTGTATTAACCAGCTAGCAGCTTACACTCTAGGGGGGAGGTAATCAAACAAACAGAGCAGGAGAGGGATCTGTGGATTATAATATCAGGCAACCTTAAGGTAGGTAGCCAATGCAGCAAAGCTGTGGGGAAGGCAAATGGAAGGTTGGCATGCATTAGGAGGGGTTATAATTAGCAGAAGGAGGGAGATGCTTATGCCTCTTTATAAGGCCATGGTGAGGCAGCACCTGGACTATGGGGTCCAGTTCTGGAGACCTACGCAAGGACATAGATGGGATGAAGAGGGTTCAGAGAAGGGCAACCAAGATTGTGCCTGGTATGCAGGGGAAACCATATGAGAAGAGACGTAGGGAACTGGATCTGTACCCATTGGAAACTAGAAGGAAGGGGATGCATGTTTGAAAGTTTTACGTACGTGAAGGGTATCAATAAGGTGAAGGAGGGGAGCATATTTAAAAGGAAAGAGGGGGCTAAAACAAGACAGCATATCCTAAGACTGGAAGGAGGAAGATATAGGCAATGTGAGGGGGTGATTCTTCATGGAGAGGGTGGTGAAGGCCTAGGATAAACGACCAGAGGAGGTGGTGAAGACTGAAACTGTGGAGGGATTCAAGAGGGCATGGGACAGACATATGGGGTTGGTAAGTGGGGGGAAGGGGAGGGCCCGTAAAATAGGAGATGAGTAGGAAAGGGGGAAAGGGCAGACTCAATGTGCCGGTGAGGTCCGTTTCCGCTGTCAGATTTCTCTGATTCTGTATTAGCCCAATTATTGCGTCACATACCAATAAAGCCAGCAACCTTGGTTCTAATCCTGACTGTGGCTAATACATTACTAAAAAGATAATGTCCCTGACAGGAGCATTTTGTGATACCTTTACTACCAGAGTAAGATTATTATAGATCAAGGGGAGTGCTCCTGACCAATGGGAGTGCTCCCTTCCCCTGCACATGAGACACTCTTATTCTGTGAAGAGTGTCTCACATGCAGATGCTCTGGAAACAGGCACATTTCTGGACATTTTTTTAAAATAAAACCAGGCGCTCCCTCGATCTACAATATTTTAATACTTCCCCCATCACCACTCATTGCAGCATAAGAGTGATTTCACTGGCATTCTGTTCCAGCCAGAACAGTTCAGCTTCGCTTTGCTGTTCTCGCAGGAGTAGAACACACGTGAAACCACTCTTATCCCACAACGAGTGGCTCCAGGGGGATGTATTAATATATAATATAATAATAAATAATAATAATAAAATTTATTTGATTAAGCGCCTTTCAAATATTTCAAGGCGCGCTTTACAGTCATACACATATATATATACATAATGCATTTTGAAATTTTCGTAATCAGATTCTGCATCACTGCTGTTTTTAGTTTAAGAATATGTTACAAGAATGTAAACTTCCATATCAGAGGCTTGAGAAACATATATATTAACAATAGCATGTGATAAGTCTTGTATACTGAGTATGGGATTCAGTATAGGGAAAGAGAAACAGAGGCAGAACCCACACACTGTCTGGGGTTCCTCTTACTGCATCAGAGGAGGAAAAAGAGCTGGGTATCATACTAGACGATGGGACTAAAGCATGATAAGCAGTGAGTGGCAGCTGTAGTGAAGGTTGGAAAAACACTAAGATGCATTAAATGAGGGTTAACCAGCAGAGCGGGGAAGCAATCCTACCACTTTGTAAAGCCCTTGTTAGGCCCCACCTGGTGCATTTCTTGGCACCCAATACAAAAAGGGCATCGGGGCAACAAAAAGAGGGTGAAATGCAGGGATACCAACATTATAAGGGATATGACAGATAAAACCTACGAGGAGAGATGGGAGGCCCTTAACATGTTCCCCCTGGAGAAAGGAGGCTGAAGGGGAACATGATC
Source organism: Neoceratodus forsteri (assembly GCA_016271365.2). Taxonomy (NCBI): domain Eukaryota; kingdom Metazoa; phylum Chordata; order Ceratodontiformes; family Ceratodontidae; genus Neoceratodus; species Neoceratodus forsteri. The sequence continues at coordinate 460,344,525 of CM028132.1, forward strand.
TCAAACTTCCCCATACTTAAGGTTATTGACAGGGTCAACCTGATGATAATGTGTGATCTAGTGTGCTCTGACAGGATGAGACAACTCCTTCCATGAAGTTTAAAGGTGGGGAAAAACAGGGTAACTGTAAGGGGCACTTTTTCCCAAGGGCGGTGAACCCGTGCAATAGCTTCCTAGAGCAGACAGTGGACAGGAAGACAATCAAGGCATTCAGTGTAAGGCTGGAAATATTTCTGCTTATCAAAGGAACCACTGGATACCCTGGGTATTTGCGTGGGTGAGTAATCTATGTAAAGTACTACAGCAGAGCCAGTTTCGATGCAATGCAGTAACTTGCAGTAAATGACATGTCAGAAAATACTGCATTGCAAAAGGGCGTAATTGACATTGAATTACACTGCTCCCGGAAAGCATACCGCAGCATTTTGTGATATATTGCAGCATTTTGTGACTGCAGCATTTTGTGATATACTGCAGCATTTTGTGTCTGCAGCATTTTGTGATATACTGCAGCATTACTACATTGCACCCTGGCTGGTGTCACTGTACATGTTTGTACAGCATACTTGTTGATCCCTGCTTATGAAGTGGGGGGGGGGGAGAGACTTGATGGACCTTGCCTTTTTTCTGAACTTTAACTACTGTGCTACTATATTATAAAAACTATACCCCTGCACTTCTAAAATGGGCCTGACCACCAGTATGTACATCAGAAACTTACACTGAGTCTACTAGATGGCTAGTGATGGAACAGCAACTGAATGTTAAACATTATTTGAAACACAGCCTGTACAGAACACATGGTATGGCAGGTTAAGGGCTGTCCTCCTTTAAGAGAGCATTTTCACTCATATGAACTTATTTACCTGCAACTAAGCAAGCAATTAAACTAAGGTATCATCTAATTCTGTTTGCCAGTTTAAAATGTACCTGCAAGACCTCCTTCAGCCCTACTGCCCCCTCCGCTCACTCCGTTCCGCCGATGAGGGATTGCAAGAGGTTCCAAGGGTCCGTTTGCAGACATCGGGAGCTAGGGCCTTTTCCTTTTTTGCCCCAACCCATTGGAACACTCTACCTCGTCAGATTAGAGAGTGACTGTCAGTCAAGGCCTTTAAATCACATTTGAAGACTTATTTATATGAAAAGGCCTTTGGGGAATTGGGCTAGCTCTGGTACTACTACTATTTATTTTATGGGTATCTTAATCTGTGTGCATATTTTATGGTTATTGTTTAAATTTGATGTCTTTATATTGTACAGGTGCTTTGATTTTGGAAAATTGCTTTTAAAAAATAAATTTGACTTGACTTGACTTGACTTATCAGTTACTTCCAAGATGGTGTAACCATGGCACAATTATTCCAAGGGCTACTACCCCTGCCTGCCTGCCTGACTGCAGGTTGAGGGGCCTGGGTTCTTGATTAACTGGTACCGGGGTCTCCCTACCAGTAGTAATGCTATAATTATTGTGCTGCCACCCAGAGTAGTGCTTAAGTGGGTAATTATTACAATAGGTACAGCCCTCTGGGAAGCTAATACCACCCACAATCCTGCCTAGTGACCTTATACTCACAATCTGGTAATTGCAGTCCTTAACAGTTAGAATATAACTCTGTACACACATTAATGATATGCTCATGCTCTAACCACTTACCAATCACATCTGGATCTCTAGCTTTCACGCGGTGTTCCCCTGTAAGAGACAGTTTCAATGCAGCCAAACACTTTTAGGTTATTCAGCATGTAATTTAGCACTCTAATCCAAGTAATAATATCCTCTTGGCCCAGGTTAAATGTGAAACAGTAAATCAGGTTTATTTATGGGACTTAACGAGGAAGGGGTGAGAATCCCAGTTATTATAGCAATAAATACTTGCAATGAGCAGAGTTAAATTACTGTTAGAAATCAGTCCCTGGATTCACACAGTTCATGCAAACACTTGGTACCAAGAATGGAAACAGGCATGCCTGACACAGTGCCGTGAGTTGGCCAGTATTGGAGCTGTGTTGGGGCCCTTAGTGGAAAGAAAAGTGATTAAACATAGGCAACACACTTACAAAACTCTGAATCATTTGTAATTCCTGCCTGGGTGGCCCAGTCACATTGGAACACTTTAAACTGGCAAACAGAATTAGATGGTACCTTAGTTTAATTGATTGCTTAGTTGCAGGGAGCTACCCTGGTTTTTACTCACTGTGCCCAGACAGATGGAACAAGGTGCTGGCGACATCCAAGACCAATGGCTCCTTGAAACTGCTGGTGGGGACTAGGGCCAGCATGACTCACCTCCATTTCACAGCCTTTCCCTATAGGTGGCCGCAACCTGAGCATAGCTGCATCACAGGGGCTGATTCCCCTAGGCTGGTCTCTCACTAGGATGGTGCTGCTGGTGATACAGGAACAGTCTGTCTGGGGCACAGATAGCATAGGCCAAGGCTGTAAAATGTATTTTAGCAGTTTGTTTCATTGCTGGGGTTCTCCCGGCTGAAGTTCCAGAAAAGCAGAAACCCACGGATGAACTTCTCCACTTGATACTGGCTGGAGACTCTCTCCACAGAAATTGGCTCCAATAACAAAGCAGAAGTCCCTAGAGCACTCTCCACACTGGTGCTTGCATCACCCTGAAGTGACTGAAAGTGGCTCTTTTCCTCACGGTTTAAGCTGGTTTCCCAGTTCTAGCACTGGGCTACAGAAACCACACAGTCTGCTTCTTTTCTGCTTTAAGCAGTCCTAGATTCAATCGATCCCTTTTTGGAACTGAGCGGGTCCACAGAAGGCAAGTACAGGCTATTTCCCTGCACTGTTCCTCAGCTCTCACAGGAGCTCCTTCTCGGTGGCTCGAGCAAACTCCAACTACTCAACAACTGAACTTTTTCAACACAGCCCTGTCTGAAGTTAGGGATTCCTGGATTCCGGTTGGCTACCCTTACTGTCAATCACAATTCGAGGATCCTCATGGGGTAATTTAGGTGCCAACAAGAAAGTTCAGTTTCACCCAGTAGGCACTGCAATTAGGTCCCCCTCTAAGAACCCCTTGATTCTGATAGGTCCAAACTGGAAGTCCAGGGCCAAAGATGGTGGCTCCCATCGGAAAGTTTGATACTGGCAACATATACAACTTATTTATTTGACAACAGAAAGGATTTAGAAATGAATATTTATAGCACACTGAAGAACTCCATCTGCACTATAATCGATGGCTGGTCACAAGCCTTGATTCACTTGGACCCAGCCCAGGCAATGTACACCATACACAAGCTGAAGCTCTTAAAGGGGTTGCGTGGTGGCATGTCTGCACACTCACGCAGGACAACACCAGAACTTTACTGTACATGGATTTACCTTCTTAGGCTGGATGTCTGCCAGGCAGTGGGCATCAAAAGAGCCCAGGGAGATACTCAAGGTAAGCCTCTGAATTTCGGGGGTGCTATATTGCTGCTTAGATTCTGTAGTTAATTTTAGAGAAATACTTTGGCTTAGTGGTTAGGTTACAATGCCGTAAATGTGGAGCCCCAAAGTAGGAGAGAAAGTGGCTATTGGCCGATTTAGTTCAGCTTCAGTTTGGGGGCCTTTTTCTTCAGATCAGCTTCAAGAAATTGGCCAAAAACTGTTACTTCACAATGTAATGATTGGCATGTTTTGCCTTGGTGCGCCACAAGGAGAAGCTACAGGTGAAGGTGTGTGGATATATGAATGTTGATATTGAGATTGTAGATTTTATTGCTTATTGTTTAAGTTTTCTTTTGGACTTTTTTATTCTTGTTTTATTGGATTATATTAGATTAGTTTTCCTTAGTGGAGGGCAATTATCTTAGTATAAGTATATAGGTCACATGATTTAACTGGACGTTAACTGGAAGTGGAGACCTAGGATGTGTTGGTCAGTGGCTCCCTTGAGAAGGCATTATTCCCATTCTAGGCTCCGTAACCTTCATCCTTTTGACTGCCCCTTACCATTGGATGTCTACAGATGTTGTAGGGCATTGGGAATTGTCTGCAGAGGGAAAAGGTAGGGTAGGTGGGGCCTATTGTGGGGAATATGGCTGGGGGAGGCAATTTGGTGTGGTGAGCTCTAGGAGGCACCCTGGGGTGAAATGTGTCCAGGAAAGGGAACTCCCTTGTCTTGTGTCCATACTCAAGGATTCCGCCTTCGGTGGGCAAGTATCCAGTGGACCAGCCTCATCTACTTATCCTTCTCAGGGTAGTATTATGCAATGCCAGATCTATTAAGAATGAGACAGCAATTATAGCTGATCTTGTTTCAACAGCTGATCTGGCTTGCATCATCGAGACATGTCTGGATAGTAATGCTGGCCCAGTACTGGAATAAGCAGTTCCTGCTGGGTTCTTGGTGATCCACTGCCCGAGAAAGTATCATAGGGGTGGAGGTGTGGCAATTTTTTTTAAATCACACTTGCACCCCACGGCTCTCCCAGTTGGAACAATGAGGTCCTTTGAATGCGTGGCCATTCAAGGGTTGCAGGTGCGGGTTACAGGATCCTTCTCGTTTACCATCCATCAGGGATGAGAAGGAATTCCTGCAGAAAGTCATGGAATTCATTGTCAAACTGGTATTGGAGTCGCCCAGATGGATTATTCTGGGTGACTTCAGTGCCTGGGTCAATGACGAATTCTCACCTTTTTGACAAAACTTCCTCCAATTAGTGCATTCATTGGGACTGACACAGGTGGTTACCTCTGCAACCCATGTGCATGGCCACTCTCTGGATCTTGTCTTCTCACTGGAATTGGAGGTCACTGACCTCATGGTGGAACCGGTTGCTTGATTGGACCAGTATACCATCAGGTTCTCATTCAAAGCCCCCCCACACTAGACCTCCCCCTATGGAGATGGTCCAGTACTGCTTTTTAAGGGATTTGACCCCAGAAGGTCTAATGGCAGTGCTCAGCCTATCAGGTATGATGAGTGCTTGTGATGAGCCGGGCGAGTTGGTATCGACCTATAATAGGGTTGTTGCTGAAGCCCTCAACTCTATCACACCAGTCCATGTTCACCCACTCACTTCACACCAGAGATCCCCTTGGTTTGATGGGACTCTCAGGGAGTTGAAGATGAGGGGTCAAAGGTCCCAGTCTGATGGGATCAGCTTATTTTGCTGTCTTATCATAGAGACTATCAATCAACAATCTCCTGTAAAAAGGCGGAGTTCCTGTCCAAGAAGAGCACTGCAGCAATCAACAGACTTGCTCAGCTCTTCCATACTGTCAACAGGCTATATAATCTGGCTTGTCTTCTGTCTGTGGGAGCTTTTTCACAATCTAAGTGAGATGAATTTGCTCTGCTCTTTGCTGATAAGATTGCCTCCATCAGATCATGAATCCCAGTCGATGCTCACTATTGGAGTATGCAGTGTTGAGCCGGGGGTTGCGGGCATTCAGTCTGTCTGGTTTGACTTCGACCAGTTGGCAGTTGGGGATGTCGTAAAGGTCATCCAGGAGTTGAGGCCTACCTACTCTAGTTTAGATCTGGGACCAACACGCCCTCTTATAGGGTGTGTTGATGCCATTGGCTGGTCCTGGCTGGTATAGTCCAGTGTTCTTTAGTGAGAGGGATCTTTCCTGAACCCTTGAAGGAAGTGGTGTTAAGACCACTCTTGAAGAAAGCGTCACTAGACTCAGACTGCCTAGTAAACTACAGGCCTGTCTCTAACCTTCCCTTTGTGGGAAAGGTTATCGAGAAGGTGGTGGCTCTTCAACTGGAGTCCCATTCATTACTCATGAAATCTACGACCCTCTCCAGTTGGATTTTAGGAAAAGGCACAGTACCGAGACTGCCTTGGTTCGGTGCTTAATAATCTCGGCTGCATTTGACACTGTGGACCAAGGGGTGCTGTTGGAGTGCCTGTGGATTTGTTGTGGACTGGCTGGTACAGTCTTCATTTGGTACCATTCTTTCCTCACTGGCAGGATGCAGAGGGTGGTGTTAGTGAGTTTTTCCTATGCACCACTGCCCCTGCCATGTGGGATCCCACAGGGCTCCATTTTGTCCCCTATGTTGTTTGCGGTGTATATGCTACCGCTAGGGGACATTATAAGATGGTATGAGATGAGTTTTCACTGCTATGCTGATGGTACTCAGCTATACCTGGCTTTTGCCCCTGAACAGCAGGATGCAGTCTCGGTGTTCAAGAAATGCCTTGCTGAGATCTAAGACTGGATGAGGGCTAGCTGGTTGAGGCTAAACCTGGTTAAGACTAAAGCACTGCAGTTGATGTCACCTACCTTGACTTTAGCAATGCTTTCAATACTGTTCCACATAGAAGATTGATTAATAAGCTGGATAGGCTCAGGGTGGATCAGATGTTGGTCAATTGGGTGGCAAACTGGTTGGCGGGCAGAAAACAGAGAGTGGTGGTAAATGGTATACAGTCAGAAGAGATGCAGGTCACAAGTGGGGTACCTCAGGGATCAGTTCTGGGGCCAATCCTCTTCAGTATCCTTATCAGTGACATTGCAGATGGACTGGAGGGTAAAGTTTGTCTATTTGCAGATGACACCAAGATCTGCAACAGAGTAGATGATCCAGATGTGGTGGGCAGAGAGTGGCAACTGGGGTTTAATGCAAAGAAGTGCAAGATCATGCACATAGGGAAGAGAAACCCTGAAGCCACTTATAGATTGAGAGGGGTGTTGCTGGCAATCACAAGGGAAGAAAGAGACTTGGACGGACATCATCATAGCAAATGACCTAAAGTCATCCAGGCAGACTACTAAAGCAGTAGGTAAGGCTAGAGGGATGTTGGGGTGTATTAGTAGGGGTATCACAAGTCATAAGGGGGAGGTAATAATCCCTCTTTACAAGACACTGGTTTGGCCCCATCTGGAGTACTGCGTGCAGGACTGGAGGCCGCACCTGCACAAAGACATTAACAAAATGGAGGTAGTCCAGAGAAGGGCAACCACAATGGTGCAGGGACTGCATCAGAAAACATATGAGGACAGATTAATGGAACTCAATATGTGTACCCTAGAGCAAAGGAAGGAGAGAGGTGATATGATCAAAACATTCAAACATCTTAAGGGCATTAACAAGATGAAAGAGTCTAACATGTTTCAATATAAGAAAAATAGTAGGACAAGAGGACACAGCATGAGATTAGAGGGAGGCCAGTTAAGGTGTAATGTGAGGAAGTTATTTTTCACAGAAAGGGTGGTGGATGAATGGAATGGCCTACCTCAGGAAGTGGTGGATATGAATACAGTGCAAGACTTCAAATAGGCATGGACTAGGCATAAGGGAACAATACAGATGAGTATGAATAGATAGGCCATTGACAGAATAAAGGCCTATGGCACATTCATAAGGTAGTAAAAATGAGCAGATTGGATGAGCCTTGCAGTCCTTATCTGCAGTCAACTTCTATGTTTCTATGTTACTGGTGGTGGAATCTGGACACCTGAGGGTTGGCATGCAATCTGGCCGAGTTTCCGGGCTTAGGCTTGGGGACTCCCAGTTGCTCACCTCTGTCAAGGTAAGGAATCTTGCTGTTGTACTGGACTGCGGCCTGACACTTGAATCTCAGGTGTCAGCCATGATTCAGAGTGCTTTTTACCATCTTAGAAACACCACCAGGATTTAACATCTGATACCCCCCAATGATCACCCATCACTAGGCCATGCTTTCATGACGTCATGGCTCAATTACCTTTACCTGGGGCTATCGGGGGTTGATCTTCACCCCTGCAGCTGGTGCAGAAATGGCAACCAGGTTGTTGACTGGCCTTTTGAGGTCATGTCACATTACACCTGTACTCCGCTCTCTGCACTTGCTCCCTGTTAGGTGATAGATTACCTTTAAGGTCGGTTCGCTGACCTATAAGACCCTGCACGGACCGGGGCCCGGCTAACTGCAAGACCTCCTGGAGCCCTACCACCCATCTCTTCCCTTCTGGTCAGCTGATGAGGGCCTTTTCTTGATCCCCAGGGTTCACTTAAAATCATCAGGTGCCTGGGCATTTTTGTTTGTGGCACCAACCCTGTGGAATTCACTCCCTCATTCTCTTAGAGAGGTCCCATCAGTAAATGCACTCAAAAGGGAGCTGAATGCATTTTTATTTAGAAAAGTTTTTCCCTCCAGCTGATTTGAGTTGATTAGATAATTAATCTAATTTAGTACTGTATTTATATGTCATGATATGTATTTTAATTGTTTATACAAAATTTGTTCACTTGTACAGCACCTTAACTCACAATGAAATAAAGCACTTTATTAAATAAATAAACTAAGTTGCAAGGTGAAGTTACCAGTGGCAAATTTCCCATTAAATAGAAAAACATTGCAAAATTATCAGCAGAGGCAAAATTGGTAAAATCACCTTAACGTCACCTGCAGGTTAAAAGTTCGCAACATCTCTAAAAGCAGATTACAAATGAGGAAGGTATAACATACTCTTAGGCTAGTGATGAATAGTTATTACCATAGCTTCCTTGTGGAAGGTGGTGTTGGTGTGGTAAGATGTCCCATAATATTGGCAACTCAAATTGAGCGACTCAATTTGAGCGCCTATGGGAATAGCAACTGTGCATAAATAGCGACCGTCACAATAGCGATAACATGGCGCACGCTCTTTCGAAGCATTGCAGTCTCAGAGTTTGTTATTTTAGTTTATCGGGTGTGCGGGGTGGGGCGAAGCTATTGTGATGCTCGCTATTCTGCACCTGGGCTATTTTCGACTTCACCATTTTGTGTTTGCCTGAGTGCTCTTTGCAATTTCATTTTCATGATTGTCACATAGAAACATGTGGCAATGTTGGGAATGACTGTGTTTGCGTTTGTAAGAGTCAGCTACCCACTTAAATTGTGGCTCAGTGGCCAATTGTTTTTCAAATTACATTTATAATACACCAAAAAACTAAAATACATCAACATACAAACAGCTTAAATTTAGGGCATATGTAGTGCCATACACTTACAGTACTGCTATTAATTTATGTAACAAGATGGTAGCGTTCATTACACTTATCTTTCAGTATCAGAGCTTCCTTTCTTCCTTTTTATTTATTTATTTATTGAAATGTTTCACCAGGAAGGCACACTGAACAAGTTGCTCGTCTCCCAGTAAGACGGGGTACTATTGGATGAAGAATTAGACATACAGTTTAACATTTAAAACATACAAGAAATTAAACATTCAATTACATTTGTAACAAGACAGTTAAAAAAATCATAAATAATCATTCAGTCACATTTATAACATAACATACAATTAAATATATCATACCTGTGAAATATGCATTTAATTACAAGTGGCATATCTGAGGAACATAGTACCAAGTGGTGAAAGGGGAGGAGAGCATGCTGAGACACAGGCTGGGGGGGGTGGAAGGTTTATTAGGTGATGTGAGTCATGGAGAAGAGCAGAGGCATAGGAGGACAGTTAAATAGGGTTAAAGCAGGAGCAGTTAGATAAGAGAAAGTTATGTAAGGCAGAGACAAGGGAGTGGGAGGAGAAGGAGTGCTATATTTGGTGGGGGGAGAGAGTTCCAGATTTGCGGGAAATGGTGGGTAAAGTCTGACTGACCAACGAGAGTAGTACGACTGGAGACCAACAAAGTGCGAGTGACAGAGGATCTGAGGGAATGGGAGGGGGGAGGTGGGGGAGAGAGCAAACATGAGAGGTAGGAGGGAAGTTCTCCTAACCAAAATGTAGAAGTGAGTTTGGTACAATGAGTGAGGCTCCTGTTGGCAAGCGGGGGAAGGGAAATGGTGTAGTAGAGGTCACAGTGATGAGTGCATGATGGAGCACCAAGGGCAAATCAACAGAAGGAGTTAAATAGAGTGTCCACTCTGGTTAGGGAGGATTTGGGAGCGGCACCATAGACTACATCACAGTAGTCGAAAATGGGCAGGATCATCTTCTGGACTAGTTCACGTCGTACTGTAGGAGTGATGCAACTATGGTTCCTGAATAAGGCACCAAGCTTGGGGCGCAATTTTTTCAGGATGGCGTCAATGTGGCCAGAGAAGTTGAGGTGTTGGTCCAACCAAACCCCAAGGTATCTGAATGAGGAGGTGGCCTCTAATATTGTCCCATCAAGGGTATGGAAAGATGGTAAAGGGTGGAGCCTAGAGAGTCTCTACCTAGTGCCAAAGGTCATGTCTCCAGTCTTTTTGGTATTTAGGAATAATTGATGTGAGGCAAATCATAACTGAACCTGGTAGAAGTCAAGCTGAAGGGTGGTTGCAACATCAGCAGGGCATTTGCCAGATGAGAACAGGACAGTGTCGTCGGCATACATGTGGATAGAGGTGGAGGGGGAGCATACTGAGGGCAAGTCATTTAGGAAGATGGAGAAGAGAATGGGCCCAAGCACTGAACCTTGTGGGACTCCAGTGGAAATGGGGGGGGTTAGATTGTATCCTGGATTTTGACTGATTGTGTTCTGCCTGAGAGATAAGCTCTAAACCAGTTTTGGGCAGAAGCAGAAAACCCAGCAGCCGTAAGGGAGTCAAGAAGTAGGGCATGGGAGACTGTGTCGAATGCCTTGGCTAGGTTGACAAAGATGGCAGCGATAATGAGGCCATTATCCATCCCAGTGAGGATGGAGTCAGTGATCCTGAGTAGGGAGGTGGTAGTGGAGTGGTTCTTCCAAAAAACAGATTGGAATGGGGTAAAAAAGGAAGAGTCATCGAGGAAGGAAGTTAGCTGAGAGAGGACCAGGTGTTCTTGGAGTTTAGCAAGGGCAGGGAGTAGGGAGACTAGGTGAAAATTTGCAGGGGAAGAGGGGTCGCCACCCTTTTGGAGAGGGAGGACCACAGCATGTTTCCAGGATGAGGGGACAGATGAGGATGAGAAGGAAAGATTTAGGATGAAGGAGAGAGGGTAAGCTATAGCAGAAGCTGAAAGGCAGAGGAGTTTAGGGTCGAGATCATCCAGCGATGAGCCTTTGGAAGAATTAAGAGAGAAAAGGGCCATTAGTGTTTCTTCTGGGGAGAGCGCAGAAAAAGAGAAGGAAGGATGGGCATGGAGGGGTTGAGTACTGGATGTGGGAAGATGAGGAGGGGGGAGGTTAGAGGGGAGTGACTTTAGAAGTGCTGTGGTGCAGGAGGTATAATAGGAGTTAAACTCTTGAGCCACTGCACATGGTTCAGAGACCAATGGGTTGTTTATTTTAAGCACAGGAGGAGGTGGATGTGAAGGGGGGGAGAATAGAGCATGGACCACTTTCCAGAATTTGGAGGAGGAATTGATCTTTTTGAGAAAATATGATTTAAACTATTCAGACTTGGCAAGTCTGGTAGCTTTTGTGCAGGCATTTCTTAACATGCGATACCTGGCATGGTCTAGGGGAAGCTGAGAGGCCTTATGTTTCCTCCAAGCTTTGTCCCGTTCCCTGATACAGGTCAGTAACTCAGGGGAGACCCAGGGATGATGATTGCCATGAACTCTAGTGCCTTTGAAAGGAGCATAGGAGTTCCATGTAGTTAGAAAGTTATCTTTAAAATAAGTGAGGGCTTGGTCAATGGAAGGGGCAAAGGCAATAGAGGACCAATCGGAGCTGGCCAGTTCAATAAGAAGGGGATTAAGGTCTAAGGAGCTGAAGGAGTGGAGCGCCAGAATTTTGTGAGGCAGTTTAGATCTATGGACTTTCCTGAGAATGAAGATTGGGTGATGATCACTGTGGGCATCTGAGAGGATGCCTGATTTAATAACTCGATGGGGGTGAGAGGTGAGAGCCCAGTCTATCAGGGAGTGGTTAAGGGTTTTATGATTTAGGTGGGCGGGTTCCAGGATGAGTTGGGAGAGACTGAGGGCCATGATGTCATTTCGTGTCTTGGCAGTTGTTGGTGATAGCCAGTTTTGGTTTACATCACCCAGGAAGTATAGCTCACCTTTATGTGAGAGGGAGGTTATGGAGGTAATGAGATCCTTATGTAACCCCCCTGCAAATGGGGGTTCCCAAAAGACTTCCAGGAGCTTGCTTGAATGCTCCAAGCCTGAATGGTGTTTGGCGTTTAAGCCATTTATCAGTGAGTGTTTTTAGAACCTCTGGTACTGTCTCTTTAAGAGCTGTCTGCTTGCAGACATAATTAGTTTGTATGGGGGACTGTGTGTTTCTTTGATTGAGTACCACTCGAGCTGCTGCTAATTCACTCCATTTTGCAGTCACTAGGAGTGCAAAGGAACCTATCTGAAAGATGTAACTGTTTGCCAGAAATCATTTACGGTAATAATGAAATTACAGTTTGTCTAACCTGCTTTCTTTGCAGTCAGAACTGTGTCTGCCTAGTTCCCATTCTGGTTTTGAACTGCTGAACTGGACCAATCAGTGTGGGGTAAGCTAGCTCTAAAATGGTGCCTTGGACGAATCAGAACTTGGACTCATAATCTGAGCCAGCCACAAGAGGATTGTATGGGCAGTGACTCTGGGAGATGTAGTTTAGACTTCAGTGCCTTTTTGGACCAACAGCAGCAGTCTATTGTGAGTGACAGCCAATCCAGTCAAGAACTGGGAGGAACTCAAAGGAAGTGCCGGTTTTGTCGGTTGGAGTTTCAGTTGAGCTTTGGCAGTGAAGAAGGAAGGAGCCCTGTGCTTTTCAGTGTGCAGTTTTAGTCAATAAAGCGTGTAAGGCCCAGGTTCCAGTCTGCAGCTTGTGTAACAGCTTGTTAGGACTGAATCCGTCCTGTGAAGAGAATCAAAGGATATCTGAAGAGTAGAAACCAGGCTCACCCTGTAGAAGACTGGAGGAATTGCTGAAAATTACACTCGGTCTGTCAGGAACTGAATCTGCTGTGTGTTCTCCCGGGTATTGTGCAGTAATTGCGATCGGGATACAGATGCAGCCTGCCTGGTATAGTGCTTTCTTTTATATAAATGTGTGAAGAGGTTTGTGTACCTCAAGTGAGCCCTGCTGACATTGAAGGACCCTATCTTATTTGGAGGTCGTGAGTACTAATTCAGGGTCGCTCCCTGTTGAATTGCCACATTAAATCCAAATGGAATTACTGTACTGCTGACTGTTTAATTCTCCTTTTCTCTGTGTGAAAGGGCCCCTACCAGCTGCCACGGTTTGGACTAGCCACTAGGGCTTGGGTACCCAGGGACAGTAACTGATAGGGATAGGCCTGTGCACAGAGCCATAGGTAGATTATTAGAGTGCTAAGCAAATTAACCTGATTTCCCCTTGTCCTTGTTATATCCCCCTAAATAAATCAGAGCTGCTTGTTTCAGCAAAGTTATACTGCCTGAGGTATTTGTCTATGTTAGTACTGTACTGTGATTGTTGCACTGTATCTCATTTCACAGGAGGTCCCAGTGCGGAACCAGTCCTGGGGGTAAGTGTATACTGTGAAGGTAATTCTGATATATTGTGTGGGCCACTAGTGGGAAGAAAGGGGGGTTGCAGTGTCCCAGAGGGCTGTGACCAAGTTAGTTTAACTATTGCAAACCCTGACCTCTGGGTGGAGGCACCCGCCATTGGATCCAGGCCCCTCAACCTGTTAGTGGCAAATCAGGCAGGGGTAGTAGCCCCTGGGATAGCGCCATCTAGGGGTTACACTTAGCCATTATAAGGGATGCCAAAATCTCCTTGAGGCACTGTGACTTATATACTGTGTATCTCTACACTTTGGAGTTGTTGTGTTTCTGATACCATTTTATTAACATATTGTTCCAATTATTCTACATTTTTCTATTATTATATGTGCAGGTGGCCTCTCATCTCAAAACTTGCTCACATGAAGTTTAATCTCCATCTTGTAATGAAATATCTTAATTTCTACATGTAGAAAACCCGTAAAGAAATTGTGTTGAAACACCTTTTTTATTTATGCATTCTCTCTTGTGTTTTCCTTCAAACAAAATTGTTCTGGGAATGGGTAAAGAGGTAGAGAAACATGGCTATCATATGCCAGAGTTCATTTGCTGCTATTGCACGTGATGTATATTGTACTATTACTCAGTTCTGCTATTTTTGCAGAAAATCTCCTATAGTGGCCAAACCACCCCTAGTGTCACCAGGGGGTGTCACAGAAATCCCATCCTTTGAGAGACAATAACATTTAGATTTCTGTGGTCTCTGTCTTGTTTCCCTAGGTTCAGTTCTACTAGGTTTTTGCTAGCAGAGAAGTTACAGAATCCTTACACAGTCAGTCTCCTCATTCATACCATAGTAATGGTTGAGGAGTTTGAAATCCTCTGCCTAGTTTGCCTCTTTTCTTACCATTGCTAATTTCCAATTTCCTCCTCTATGTGGTGCCTTTATTTTTTTTGTTTGTTTCAATTCCAGAAAAGCACAGAGATGGTACCATGTGGTCTTTTTTTATGCAGTGTCTTGTGAAATGCGAACTTGTGACTGTCCTTCTAATTGCAAATTTCAAAGTGCTCTGTTATATGTATTTAAGCAATAAGGCACGACAAGGTGTATGTTATCATGTAATAACGTCACTCCTGGGGTGGGTTGAAGCACGAGGTGAAGCCGAGTGCTTCCACCACCCCAGGAGTGATGTTATTACATGATAACACACACCTTGGAGTGCCTTATTGCAATTATACAATGGCTCAATGTTATACAAAATAAAAAAAAAATGTAAAATGTTTTTTAGTAGATTTTTTTGTGTTTCTGAAGAGACAACAGTGGTCTATGAAATGGTCCAATAAATCCATACAATGATGTTATTGTGTAATAACATCACTGTCTCAGGCACCCACTGACCAATCAGAATACAGGAAATTTCCTTGCCATTGCATAATTTAAGTTATCTACTGGTTTTCCCAAAATATAAAATCCCACAAGGATACTGGAGGCAATAAATTATATGATCAGAGGAGCATGATATGAAACCTCTAATCCCTATTATTTGGTCATTACTTGGATTCTTTATTTCTTTTTAACATGAAATATTTAATTATTTTCAGCTTTAGTAATCACCAGTACATTACACATAATGATGCATAAAGTTGTGGATACATATAACAGCACTGTGTCAATCAACTGTTTGCAAAAACAAAGGTCGGTGTGTATACATCTCAATATTTTCAGAAATACCAGTAGGGAGGACACATCCTTACATATATCAAAACATATGACAGTTACAAATCTTCAATTAAGTCAAGTGCATTAAATAGGATTCTTAAAGAAGAGAGAGAATCCTGTTCTTAACCAACCAGAAAGAAAGGTTGTCCAAAGTGGACCAACTCTGAATAACATATATGTTCAGTATCAGGCTTGTTTACCAACTGTTTAGAAAGGAAAAGTAAAGAGGGTCAGTGGAGCAGCTATGCATCACCACTGTCAAGAGGATGGGTTACCAGGAAGTGAGGGAGGCACTGAGCATAGGTAGGAGTGGAGGTATGCACCCCATTTCCGGTAGTACTTGTGCTCCTTATGAAGACTGTAGTAGGAAAGGCATTCAAGAATGGACAGCTATGCTACTGCTGCATGCTAGGCTAACAAGGATGGGGTGCCAGGTTGTCTCCATTTCATTAGGAGGGCACGCTTAGCCTCCATCAGGACTGACACTACCCAGTGTTTCAAGGGAGGTGGGAGAAGATCTAATGTAGAGGTATTCCCTAACAGGACTAAAAGGGGGTCAGTGTAATGTCCTATCCTAGTACTTTGGAGCAATCTTCTAGTATCCCAGCCCAGAAGTGGGATATTTTGGGGCATTGCCATAGGACATGTAGGAGGTGAGCAGGGCTCTGCTGGCATCTCCAGCATTGCTCAATAGGGATAAGGTCCATTTGGTGTATCTGTGCCAGGGTTTGTTACCATCGATGAAATATTTTCAGTTGTATCATTTGGCTTCTCGAGTCTCCATAGCTAAGGTGAGCTTGTTTCAGGCAGTGAACTCCTAGCTCAGGGGATATCATGGTGTTCAGCTCTTGTTGCCAATGAGATCTGTAGTTCTCCAAATAAATTAGGAGGGCATGAGTCCCAGAGCATCTTGTATATAGTCCCAGCAACACCCTTCAGTTCCCCCAGGTTTGTGTAGAGCATCAAGCCAGTCCCATTTGGGTGTCTCAGCCATGGAGTAGTGGAGAGCCTTCAGAGTGTCCCGATGCTTTAGGCACCTCCAAATATCCTGTTTAGGGAGGAAGTACTGCTCCTGAATCTGCTGGAAGGACATTAGTACCTCAGAGGCGGGTATGCATAAGTCCCCATCTACACTTATCCCCTTGCCCTCCCAGGAGGGCCAAGAGATTGGCGCCCTTCCAACTAGCAGAGTGGGATTGTGCCGCAGTCTGTTGAACCTGAAGGGGGGAGACCAAGTCCCTTTTGGTGTGTGGGGTAGTGAGAATCCCAGCTGCCATGCTCTCCAGGTCTCGACCACCATGGGGCCACATATATATTTTGCGGGCTTTCTA
This sequence comes from Neoceratodus forsteri, assembly GCA_016271365.2. NCBI lineage: Eukaryota > Metazoa > Chordata > Ceratodontiformes > Ceratodontidae > Neoceratodus > Neoceratodus forsteri. Next base: position 460,360,856 of record CM028132.1, read on the forward strand.
GCCTGTAGTAACACTCCCAGCCAATGTCTGCCTGCAGAATCAGTCTCTAATGACACCCAGGAGGGCATATATATCATAGGTGGCAGAAACCACTTAATGGCCTGTGTCATCCTATATGCCAGAGAGTATCCCAAAAGCAATGGCAGTCCTAGGCCTCCCTTAGTCCAATGCGCTTTGAGCTTTGTCTTCCCAAATCTGGGGGTCTTCCCTTCCCAGAGGAGCCCAGCTATGGACTTATCCAAAGCAATGAAAATATTAGGGGGTATGTGTACTGGGAGATTAGGAAATAGATAGGATATTTTGGGAAGAGTGAACATTCTGATGGCTTCTACCTTGCCTTTTAGAGATAGCCTGAGTCATCTCCATCGCTGCATTTTGGCAGTGATGGTACCTAGTAAGGGAGTGAAGTTTGCATCCACCAGGTCCTTCCAGAATGTTGGGATTCTTATGCCGTGGTATGTAAACCCCTGGGGTGCCCATACGAGATCAGAGATGGCTAAACAATCCTTTGTACAGGCCAGGTTGAGCGGAAATAGGGTGTTTTTTTCCTATTAACTTGTAGGCCCGAGAAGGCTGCAAAGTCTGTGAAGTTGGCCAGGATATGAGGCAAAGCCTTGTCCAGGTTGATAATAGTGAGAAGCAGATCATCTGCATATGCACTGGCCATATAGGACTTATTGCCTATCTCTATGCTCCATATGTCCTGATCGGCCATGAGCCTTCTCGTTAGAGGGTTCGAGGCCAGCAAGAGTAGCAGGGTTGACCACAGGCAGCCCTGTCGGGTACCTCGTCGTATTTCGAATGAGGGGGAAAGTTGTTTGTTAGTAAGTATTTTAGCTGTGGGTGAAGTGTATAATGTTTTAATCCACCCCTAAAAGATCCTCTGAACCCATGAGCTTCCAGGACGTGGTGCAGATAGCCCCATTCTACATAATCGAATGCCTTAGAGAAATCTACCGATAGGGCTGCCATAGGTTCCTTGGACTGGACCGCGTGCCATTTCAGGTTGAGTACTGTGCAGAGATTATCTGCTCCACATTGGCCCCTGCTAAATCCAGCCTGAGACGAATGGACCAGAGAGGGAAGCACCTTTTCTAGCCGGTTGACCAGAATTTTCACCAGGATCTTGGTGTCCACAGAGATCAGTGAAATAGGGTGGAAGTTGGCACAGTCTAGAGGGTTGTTTGATTTTTTTTCGGGAGCCGAGTGATGACTGCATCCCTCATGGTTGATGGAAGCAGCTCCTTTCGGTGAGCCTCCTGGAGGACCTCTAAAAGGGGTAGGGCAATCTCCTCTTGTATCGCCTAGTAAAGCTCCACGGTCATACCATCAGGGCCTGGTGCTTTACCTTTTGCCATCTGTAAAAGGGCCGTTTTAAGTTCGGGGAGAGAAATATTTGCCTCTAACATGTCCCTGTCTGCACTTACAAGCTTGGGAATGGGAGTGGAATCCAGGAAAGTACGCATTAACTGTGTCTATTCCTCCTCTGTTTGGGGCAGCCTGGAGCTGTACAGGTGAAGATAGAAGTCTGTCATTGTAGTATTAATGAGGCCAGAATCGCTGACCACTCAGCCTCTGCTATCTCGCAGGGCATGGATCTGAGATGAGGCCTGCTGCTTACTGAGATGGTAGGCAAGGAGTTTTCCTTCTTTATCTCCCCCTCCCAGAACTTATGCTTGGACCACATAAGCTGCCACTCAGCTTTCTGCTGAAGAATCGTATTAATCTTGTATTTTAATCCAGTGATGGTGGGTAACAAGTGGTAGGGGGGGTTAGGGGACCATTTGTACTGGCCTTCCAGCAGTTTGAGCTGCTGCTGAAGCTTCTCAACCTCTTCACGCATTTTTCTAGTTTGCCCTGCCATGTGGGCCAGGATACGTCCATGGAGGAGAGCTCTGAAGGCTTCCCAGACCATTCCTGGACCCACCTCACCCGTGGCATTAATCTGGAAGTACCTCTTAGCCTCCTCCACCATTTGAGTGCAAAAGGCTGTGTCTCTCAGTAAGAGTGAACTGTATCTCCACCTTGAGGAGGCATGTGTGTTCCCAGGGGGCAGGTAACGCATGGTGATGGGGGCATGATCTGAGATGAGGATATTTTCTATGGTGGGGTCATGAATACCCTGAGCACCTGCCCTGTCAGCCAACCAGAAGTCAATGTGGCTGTTTTGCCATGCACCGGGGAAAAGAAGGTGTAATCCCTCCCATCGGGGTTATCCCTGCACCAAAGGTCACACAGGCCCCATTCCTCCTGCATTTCCACAAGAGCCGCCTTGGCCTTCGGATGATCCTCGGGAGTAGGCTGGATTTTATCTAAGAAAATATCTTCCACCAGGTTAAAGCTTCCCCCTAACATAACTGGGAGGTTTTCATCGTCCTTTTTGAACTCAGCTATGACATGGCTGACCTGTGGGAAAAAATCCTCCAAGTCTTGATTAGGGGCATAGATATTTCCAACCACTACCTTCCCCCCCCGGAAAAGCAAAATGGGCAACCACCCATTGTCCCTGTTTATCTGCTTTGACACCTTCTGCCACCCATGGACAAGCCTTGGTCACTAGGATAGCTACTTCTCTTGACTTGGACAAGGAGGAGCTATGTACCACTTGACCTACCCAGTGCTTCTTAAGCCATCCCACCATCCTGGTTGTGAGGTGTGTCTCCTGGAGCAAGGCTACATCCGCATGAAGGGATTTAAGATGATGAAGCACCTTAGTCCATTTAGCCAGATGATTAAGGCCCTTGACATTCCATGAGACGCATGTCCACCCTTGATGCATTGGGTTGGTCATAGCAACCAACTCTCCCACCGGCTTGCACTTATCTTGTGTTTAGCAGGCTGCTAGTCTGGTGAGAGGCTGGATGTGGGGGGGGGGGCAGAGCTGTGCCCAGTGGGAAACCAAGCGATGTCCTGGTACAATATTGAGACAAGAAATACCTGGAGATAAATAGGTGCAAGTAAGTTGTAACTAGAAAGGAGAAGACAAAGAAAGAGACTGATAAACAACAAGAAGATACAGAATTAACTTTGTCCAGAACAGATATATCACTTTCAACAAATAACCAACGTGTACACTGTTAAGTGATTCTGGAGGTGTAGTGGACCTAGGATGTAGGGACCAGATGACCCTGCCGCCCTACCCCAGTGAGTGGGGGGGGGAGATGTCACTGATCAGGTCCGCTTGATAAAGGGGCAGATTAAACCACTTACCTAAGTCATACCGCCCAAAGGGCAGTACAGGTAAATACAGTGCTGCTGTGATTACACAAAAGGCACTAAGGGTATGTGTAAAGTGAGACCTGAGCTGACTGCAGGTTTCTGCCATGCTAGCTTAATGCCCAGTGGGGAGAATGAGTGTTTTGCAATAAGAGTACCCATCCTACCCCGGACCTGATTGAAGTGGAATAATGGATCCCAGTGTCAGGTGGGCAAGATGCAGCAATACAAGGAGTGTGGGGGGTGGGGAGAGGAACCCCCTCCAAAACAGTAAATCTTGAAGGAATACAGCTAGCGAAGTATGCCATACCTGGTAGTTAGCCAGGCAGATGAGCCTGCAGGAGAACATTTCAGAGAGATGAAAGGACTAACGGTATCTCTCTTTGCTAGTGGGGGAGGTAAACCGTTAGACTTGATATCCGTAAGCTAAGTTAGGGGGGTGCCACAGCACCCCTTTAGCCTCTAATCTGCGAAGGGAGGGACGTTGACAGGAGGGGGGTATCAGGACGAGGAGACCTATACATTAATATATATCTTCTAGAGGTCCCCGTACCTCAATTAGTGACATACCTCTGTTGTCATGGAACCTTGAGGGAAGGGGGGGGGGGCTGGAGACCATAAGTATGTCTACAGTAAATACTGTAGGGAGCTTTTCACCCAGTATCTTCACCCCAACCCATATTAAACTACTACCCAAAGGGCAGGCTTAAACCCAAGGGAGAGCAGTGCCGCCACTCCCTGGTGTTCCTCTCAAAAGTCTGAGCCTCCATAAGCTTTCCACAAAAGCAAGGTTTTAAACTTGAACTTTTCTTTTGCTTTTGTTTTTTTGCATATTATAGGCCACAAAAAACAAACAAGATACAAATCCGTTTAAGTCCAGACATCAAGATACTGGGCCTCAGGCCTAGCAGTCATCTTCAGCCATCAGGAGTATTAGGGGTGGTCACCTGCTCCTTATTTGCCAGTCTCAGGGGAGCAGCAGCCACTTCTGCGAAGGATCTTAGCCCAGATTCAATGTGTGCAGCGAGCTGTGACATGTCTTCTACTGCAGTCATGACTTCTGAGGCATTGTCCACCACATCTGCCCAACTAGCTAGGGTGGAGGTGTCCATCATGGAGTCCAGCAGCGTAACCAATATATCCTGATCCTTCTCGCTCGCAGAGTCCTCTTTAGGAAGTTTAGCCGGTGAGGAAAGTGGGATTACCAGCTTCCCAAGGTGGCCCCGATTACAGCTCCTGGACCTATGTCTTGCCTTTTCTCGCTGGGCCAATGGGGAGCACTTCAGGTTCTTACTACATTTCCTTTTACTCACAAGTGGAGGAGGGGCAGGTTATTCCACCCCATGTTGCTGCTCATAAGGACCTCCAGCCACCCCGGTACTGGGGGACTTACTAGGCGAACAGGTGTCTCCTCTGTTGCGGTCCCCTGGAGAACAGGTCCCCCTATTATTGGCCCTTTCAGATGTGGAGGGGCCTCCAGGTGTCCAGAGGCTTCTGGAAAGTGAGGTCCAAAGGTTGAGGGTTAGCCAGAATTGTTTGCCACAAAGTTCAATGTCTTGTGATGAATTTGCCAAGCACTCTGCCATCCTTGGTCACTTGTAGACCTGCCAATCCCCTAAAGCGGTAGCAAAATCCCAGGTCCCTAAGTTTGTGTTTGCTAGGGATAAATGCTATGCACTTGGAAGCCACTTCATTTGAAAAGTCTCTATAGAATGAGATGTGCACCCCCTCCACTGAAGATCTCCATATTCCCTAGTGACCCATAGGATTTGTTCTTTGATTGAGTAACCCAGCAGGTATGCTATAACAGGCCGAGTCAGGGAGCCTGGTGTTGCAGCTCTGCCTCTCGTTCTGTGCGCCCTTTCCACTTCTATGGGCCCTCTCCATCTATCACCCAGCAGTCTAGGGATAAAGTCCATTAGAAACTTCTCCATATTATTGCCCTCCAGCCCTTCAGGAACTTCCAAAATTCGGATATTGTTCCTGCGTCCCCTGTTCTCCTGGTCCTCTGCTCTCTCCCAAAACTTTTGGATTTTAATGTCCCATTCCGTTAATCGAGACATTAATTTCTGCTGTTGGCATTCCAAATCCTCAGTGCACTGCTCCGAGACGTGCATGCGGTCCTCCAAAACCCAAACATCTGCCACATTCCCTTTAAGAGCACTATTAATGCCATCCACTCACACTAATAAGGTCTCCAACATCCTTGTGATATAATTAAGGGAGTCCATGACTTGCGCTTGCACCTCCTCAGTTGAAGCTGGTGCAGTGGAACCCATGGCTGCGTAGCTGTGCGGCCTGCTGATAGATGCAGTTGTGTTCAGCTGTTCAGGTTCTCGCACTCCTCAGGCCACGTTTCCAAGCACCAGCAGGATCTATGAGGCATGATTGGCGACTTTCTCAGCTGCAATGCGGCACACTGAAGAGAGTATACTGCCAGTCTATCTGAAATTAAGCACAAGCCATTCAGTAGTACTAAAAGATCGGGGTCATTCGTGCACAGGTGGGAGTTACGTCGCTGGCAGGAAGCTGTGAACTGTGTCCCGCGGATCCCTCTAATCAGCCATGGTCAGCCTGAGTTCCTCATCTCGCTGCTCCGGTAAGTTCATCTGCATCCCTCGCTTGGTTTTGAAGGGGTAAACTGTTTCGGTGGGTCCTCTTCCCCTTGTACCACTGCATGCGTATAGAAATTTATTCAAGATCTGCTCATTTTATGTTTAGGGTCCTGCGTAGGATGGAGCGATAGGTTCAGGCAGCCATCTTGCTTGGTAGCTCAGCAGCGCCCCCCATTATTTGGATTCTTTTGATCATCTTTGTTTGTATTGTGTTTCCATATCCAGTACAATTCCCATAGGGAAATATCCTGTTGGGAATTCCCCAGCTAGATGGACACTGTTTCCTTATGTGAAGAAAAAGGTTCTGTTGGTACTAACTTATCTATTAAATTATCTGTCCTTTTTGCTGCTATCCAAGGTTTGTCTCAAAATGTGCATTTACCAATTTTAGTGGATTGTGGGACATGACAATTTTTGTTAATCATTTGTTTTAATTTTTCCAAATTTTTGTGAGAGTTTCATCATAATGCTGTTTTGTTTCTCCCTTTTTTTTCTTTCTTCTACAATATTTGTTTTTGTTAAAAGAATCATTCCCGCTTTGTTCATCTACTCTCCTTTCTCTGGTTATGTTCTCCAGTTTATAATGTCTTTTTCTAAATGTTGTTTTCAGTTCCTCTGTTTTGTATCAACACTTTGTTTTGTACAGTTGCATTTTGTTCTTAGGAATTAATATAGAAACATAGAATTTGACTGCAGATAAGGACTGCTTGGACTGGATGTCTGACCATTTCTCCCTACCTACACTATTACGGCAGACTGTGCCCAATCTACAGCTCTTTCTCCCTCCCCCCTTTCCTTTTCACTATGATTCCCTTGTGCGTATCCCATGCATTCTTGAACCCCACCACTGTTTTTGCCCCCACCACCTCTGCTGGAAGGCTGTTCCAGGAATCCACCACTCTTTCTGTGAAGTACTTCCTCACATCTCTTCTTAATCTACCCCCTTCCAGCTTTATATCATGCCCCCTTATTCTTGAACACATTTTCTTCTGAAAAATACTCCCCTCCTGTACCTTGTTTACCCCGTATGATATTTAAAGGTCTTTATCATATCTCTCCTCTCCCTCCTCTGTTCTAGGGTGTCCATATTTTGGTCCTTTGTCCATAACAAATGTTTCTTAACAACTGCTGTTAGTGATTACTGTGTGCATGGAGTTCTGTTTTTCCTGATAGGTTTTCTGTATAAGCTGATTACAAGCTGATTGTCCTCCTTTATTATCATGATGTCCAGGAAGGGAAGACATTTATCATGCCTGTTTATTGTAAAGCCTAAATATTCCATTGCATTATATATGTATTTGAAGAATGACATTAATAATTGATTTCTCCCAACCAAATTTACTAAATTAACAAAATATCACCTATTAAGCATTTCCAAAATGCTATATTGTTGATGAATCAGTTCCATGTATCTGAATGTATAAAGGTCCATCAACTGTGGCTGTAAACAAGTTGGGATATAATGGTGTCATTGTAGGCCGGCCCACCGGCACAGCGGTAGGATCTCCACTCACAACGCCAATGTCCCGGGTTCAGGAACAGACTCGGAAGTCAGAGGACTGGCTGGGGGGAGAAGGGTTTAGCATCCTGGTGACTGCTCTCCTTCTCCAAGGGTGGGTTGAGTGTCCAATGATATGTTGACCTCTAACAGAGGCTGGGGGGGGTTCCACGACAAACCAGTGCCTGACTTGCTGAGAGGAACAGACGCTGTTGTGTCCTTGCATGTTCCTCCTCTCTGGGGATAGTTCTACAAAAAATGCTGCCACTTCCCTCTATGACTCTTCACTCGCCATGCCTGCCCATTCCCCATGGCCATCGTTCTGGTCCTGTGGCCCCACCCTGGAGGGTAAGCTAGGGGGTTCCTCTTGTGGGGATGCCTGCTGGAGCCCCAACTTCAAGTCCATGGGTCCTAGGCTGACCAACAGCATCATCCAGTAGGGGGAAAGCCTGGGATCAGGATCGTTGATGCAGGTAAGCCCAGGGATTGTTGGAGCTCAGGGTGGTGGGGCTGAGCCTTGGGAGTTGCAGAAACAGAAAGTATAGTACATAGCAAAATATATATATATATATATATATATAAATAATGGTGTCATGGCAGACCAACTGAGGTCCCCTTTTTTGGTAAGAAAGATGTTTTCTCAAATTTGAAGAAAGAAGCAGTTAATAGGTACAGAAAGGAGATTAAACTAAGGCTAAGGATTGTAAAAGAAATGCATATGTAAATGAATGACTGCTCCTGTCAGGGAGTCGATGATAGTGTCAGAAGCTTCTCCTCAAATGAAGGTGGGCTGAAAATAATGGCAGTAGCCTGTGTAGGAACAATAAACATGAAAATGGGCAAAATGGAAGAAAACAGCATGGTTTACCAAAAGCCTACTTTTTTTAGAAATTCTCTACATAATAAGTGTATAAAGGGGTTTTTAAACTGAGAGAATTTCTCAACAAGAAACAAACCCATTTAATAAAAAGTACCAATGGTACTGAGAGCTGTCAAGCTGTCCCAAGCAGAAGCAGGACCCCGCTGAAAATGAGAAGTGGCATCTCATCTATTATAGGTAAACAAATTGCTTGTAAATACAGTGCATGAAACAAAACTACATAAGTTAAAATACTATGCTTTTCTAAAGTGTATGCACTAACAGTGTTTGATGAAAATACCACAAGTAGTGAGAGATTCCCAATAAGTACTTCTCACGTTGACTTCATATTTTCCTTAATGATCTCTGCTTTTACTTTTCCTACACTACATCTCCTGGACTGAAAGAACACAGGGCATGCCAGCCTGTTCCCTCAGCAACAGCACTGTGCAGTGCAGTGCCATATACAGTAACAAGCTTGTCTGATCACTGCCAACCCACAGAGGACCAAAGCAATGGTGCACCCAATGCACTTACTCCATCAGTAAAACAGTCATCCAGTACCAACCAATGGAGGAAGCACCCATTACAGTCAGAAGTAACATATCTGAGAAGCAGCAGAATACAGAGGCAGTTTGAAAGAAGAGCATAGGTGTAAATAATGCTTTGGCAATACAACAACTAATTTCCAACGTTTATATTTATGCATTTTAAGCATAAAGCCCTAGGCAAGCCATCCTGAGTATATAAATCCTTCTGTATGTGTTTATGCATGTAAGGGGGTAAGATGCATAGGAAATCCCACCTGGCACTACATTCTGCAGGGCATTTCACTACTCAAACATCACCACAACTGACTCAAGCACACTAATTATAACAATAATCTTTACAAGTTGCAAAAAAAGAAAAAAGAGAAACAGTATGGACATCTGCAAGAGGTGCTGCAAGCTATGCTTGCCACCTAAAAGGGGATATAGAATTAAAATTATACAATGGCAAGAAAATTTCCTGGCTTCTGATTGGTCAGTGTGTGTTCGTTATAGTGAGGTTATCTGAGTACACCCTCACAGCATCAAGTCCAAACATACAGATGACTGCATGCCAGACTTAAGCAATAAGGCATGACAGAGTGTGTGTTATTGTGTAATAATGTCACTCCTAGAGTGGGTTGAAGCATGAGGTGAAGCCGAGTGCTTCCATCACCCCAGGAGTGATGTTATTACATAATAATACACACCCTGGAGTGCCTTATTGCTATTATACAATGGCTCCTTTGTTAAAAAAAAAAAAGAAAAGGGAAAAATAAGTGTAAAATATTTTTTTTTTTAATTTTTGTTGGAGTAGGTGTACCTATTGAAAACAAGCATTTGTCAATGCCAAATGTTGTCTCTCTGGCATTGGCTTTGGTAGTGCAGTGCTGAAAAACATTTTGGGCAGGATGTGATAAATGATAGCTGTACAGTTCATAAGGAGGTGTAAAAAAATGCCAGTGTTGAAAATGTGGCATGTAAATATTGCACATTTGTGAGGTTACAAGGGTGCATGGGAAATGCGCAACACACGCTTGTAACACAGTCATTTTATGGACGTTCGGCACCAAATTTTCAACATAGGCATTTTAGCACCTCTGCTCATGTACAGTGTCACTGTTATTTCCTCAAACTGTCCCAAAAAGTGATTTCGCACAGCAACCACACTATTCTGCGCTGGACGTGCGAAAACACATTTGGGCAGGATATGTGAAATGACAGCTGTGCTGTTCATCAAGAGGTGTAGAAAAATGCCAATGGTGAAAATCCAGAGTGAAAATATTACAAATGCACAATGTTACGAGAGTGTGTGCCATCTGCCAACGCACGCTCGTAACACAGTCATTTTATGGAATATCGTTGCCAAATTTTCAACCTAGGCATTTTAGGACCTCTGCTCATGAACAGTTTCACTGTCATTTTCATAATCTGGCCCAAACACTGATTTCCTACAGACACCGCGCTACTGTGCGCCGGAAGTGCAAAAATACATTTCGGCCAGGATGTGAAAAATGACAGCTGTACTGTTCACAAGTAGGTGTACAAAAATGACAATGTTGAAAATCTGGCATGAAAATGTGCGAATTCATGATTGAGCCTATGCGTGGCAACTAGTAGCGATACACTCATAAAGCAGCCATTTTTGGATTTTTCACAAATTTACAACATAGACTTTTGAGAGCCTCATGAACAATTACAGGTCATCTCATTAATTGGTCCCAAAAGGTGATTCCGCCGCAGTGACTGCAAAATCACCTTTCAGGACCGATTAATGATATGACAGTGCCAGAATTCATGAGGAGGGGTACCAAAACCCTATGTTGAATGTTGAAAATTTGGTGTAAAAATTTCCCAAAATGCCCAAGATATGCATTAAAGTTGAAAAAACCCTATTTATTCCATTATACAGCTTATCAGCATTTCCACAGTTTGCAGTCAGCTTTGAAGAGTGCAGACGTGTTCCTGGTCCACCGAAGATCATTCGCGCCAGACTCCGGAGGTAAGTATGGGGTGTGGGGGTATGGAGAGGCAGGGTGTGCAGTGGGGGGGTGCGGGTTGTGGTAGGGGGGTTGGAAGAGTACGAGGGACCATTTTTGCTTTACAGGTTAAAAAAAATAAATAAAAGACAACGGGGGACTGTTTTCATTTTAATAGGTGCTTTGGCACACTGGGGTGGGCTCCCAGCATGCCACCTGAGTGTGTGTGTGTGTGTGTGTGTGTGTGTGTGTGTGTGGGTGGGTGCTTTAGCCGACTGGGGATTGGGCACCCCCATTGGCAAACAAGGAAGGGGGAGCCTGCAGGAGACGAGGGGGATTGGGCACCCCCTCGGCAAGCAAAAAACGGGGGGGGGGACACATTATGCCAATGGGGAGTGGGCTCCCCCATTGGCAAAATTCAAGGGTAGGGAGGGATACATGCCCAAATGGGGATTGGGCCTCCGTCGGCAAAGAAAAACTGTTGCAGGGCGCATGATGCCAAGGGGGATTGGACACCCCCATTGGCACACAATAAATGGGGGTGTTGACAGGCAACAGCGGCAGTCACTGCCACTATGTTGCCTGCACATAGGAGGAGGCGTGTTGAGGTCACGCTGTATGAGAGCGTTGCTCTCATTGCAGCGGACCTTTTCTCTCATGTCTTTGCCTCATTAGCTAGGCAGGGTGTCGGTCCCTGCTGCTGGCTGATTGGAGAATGCGGGACGCACCTACTAGTGCATGCCCTGCATTCGCCCAACAGTGACCGCACCTCCAAATCTGCACTGCCACAAGATGTTGGCTGCGCAAGCGCGCCAACATAAAAAGAGTCCCTAGTTTCTATGTTGTCTTGCAGATAACGCTGTTGCCTTATGGTTTGCTTTGTTTAATCTTGTCTCTGTGTTTCTGGCCATTTTTCTGTGTCTGTGACCCCCTGTGTGTGACCTCTTGCTTGTCTCTTTGTTGTTTTTTTCCAGATACACACACACTTTTTTTGTTAGTCTACACTTGCTGTTTAAAGCTGGAACCATTTTTGTACTTGGGAAATGTTTTCTGTTTTGAATACCGTGGCTGTTGCTTTCAGGTGCCGGGTAGTGAGAGGAGCATGTAGCTGCGGCTGTTACTTTGATGAGGTGGGCAGTGTGTGGAGCGGGTATGCAGAGAAGATTGCGGCGTTGAGCAAGACAATGGAATGGGATGTTTAGCAGCATAGGTGAGTTTTATTAGCAGGGAACCACATTTGGGAAAAAAATAATTCTGTTTTAAGTATCACCACTGCTTGCGGCTTTTTCGGCAAAACTGATGAGTCGACTCCTGTTGATACTGAAAGCATTTAGCTAAAGGCAGTGGCACTGTGGAGAAAGACATTAATTTTTTTCAAAGAACATGCAGAGCGAGGGAAGAAATTACTGTCGGGAGGGAGGGGAAATGACCTTTTGCCATGAGAGCTTTACGGCCTGGCAATGTTGGGGGTGACTGCAAGCTGAGGGGCTAGCTGGTTGTCTCTGTTTGTCTCTGTCGGTAGTTTAGTTTTTGTGGATTTTCATGTGTTTCTACTTGGAGGAACCAGACCATTCTTGGTCATGACATCTATGAACGTATGTTTTCTGGACTAAGAAACTGTAAAATGTCACCACCAGATATTAGCATTCTCATCATAAATCAACTTTTTTGGAAGCCATTAAAAGCAAAAGTAAGGTCAGTAAATCTGTTATACAAGCTCTGAGTTGTGGAGTGCTGCATTGAATCCACATTTCCATCTAACTTGTTCCTTAAAGGATCTGTGCTTGTCTTTGAGGTCTATTCACAATCATTTTGGAGAACAAAGGGAAGACACTAACAAAGGATTTTTACATTCTACATATGCCCCAGGTCAATGTTCATCATCTTCAGGAATTTAACACATTCTGGGTCTTTGATCTACAGTAACAACAGTTTACTGGTCCCCAGTAGTTCACCATTTCCTGTGGATTTGATTATTTTTTGTCATTTGACTCCTGGTACCTTGGACAAGATTTCTAAATTACATATCCCTGAACATAATTATCTGCATGGTTTAATATAACTACATCAAGAATGCAACCTAACCCCATGAGCAGGCCAGGGTGTACCGGGCTGAAGGGAAATGGCTTGAAACTTACTACGATGAATATCTGCAGCCTGCTGTTGTTTATCTAGGCTGTCTGTCAGCTGTCTACCACCTATGCAGCCTTGGTCCCTGCTTTTTTCTCTCTCTTTTAATTATTAACTAGTCACTATGCTCAAACTTACCACTGCAACACTGCCCTTCCTTTGTATCATTCTCTTCTTGCACAGTCACCCTTGTAACATGTCCCCTAGTTGGACTCTACTCCCCAACCGAGCGCCAGGGCAATACCTCCATTACACTACTGGCTGGACATCTGGGGATTTTTCTTACATCGTAAATGGGCCATGGTCCCCCTTATTTAACTTTCCCCAATGTTATAGCTGGATCTCTAACTACCAACCTACACTTGTCATCATCTTCTCAGGACCCATTGTCTTCCACCACCAGGGTAAGAAAAGGAAAATGACAAGGCAACACAGCTTCAAAAGGGCTGCTAAACAGGTGTCTAAACTGGTAAGAGAATACCTCCTTAGGCTCACCCTCCTGCTCCTTCTGCTATCTGGCAACATCCACCCTAACCCTGGACCAGCACAACACACTCCACATGTCTCTCGCCGCAAACAAGGAACTCTTACTCTAGCTACCCTCGACATCTGCAGCCTGCTGTGTAAAATCAACTTCCTTAAAGTCTGGGTTTCACAAAACAATACTCTCTGTCATGGAAACACGGTTACCCCCCAAAATACCAGACTCTGCGGTTCACCTACCTGGTTACACAATTTTCAGATTGGACAGGCTGACCAAGCGAGCTGGTAGCTGTGCCATCTACCTAAAAGACTCACTAAAGGGTCTAGCCATGCCTGTGACTGACCTTGGATGCCCTACTCAGGTATTAGGGATCAAAGTACTACTGGGAGCACATCAGAAGACTCTCACAATACTGTCAGTTTATGTATCACCCAAAGACCCTAACACTGGCCTTTATACAGTCTTGGATTACCTAAAAGCCCCAAAACACATTGCTGAGGCAATTATATTTGGTAACTTCAATATAAACTGGTTGTCAACACTATCAGCGCTACATCTTTCTCAACTTGTCAGCTCTCCCACAAGAATTAACTACAAAACTGAGACAAGCACCACTCTCAACTGGGTAATCTCAAACCGCCCTGATCGGATCTCCAATGTAACTGTGCACCCTGACTCTCTGAGTGACCACTCCCCTGTCACCTGTAGCTGGACCAACAAATTCCAATCCCCACCGCCTCTGACTATATTCAACAGAGTGCTTATACATGGCCACCTGGAGCACCTAAAACAATACATTCGCTGTCAGAACTGGTCTCTACCGGACTCCTCTGCCAACACTAATGAATCTCTTCAGCACTTTATCAGTATTTTCAATGCCACCTGTGATGTACATGCACCCTCAAGAAAATGAAGTTGCGCGGCACTGTACATCCTTGGATTACCCCTGAGCTTCTTGCTACCATCAGAATTAGGGACCACCTCTGGTACTGTGCTAAATCATCGGGCAAACCTCAAGACTGTCAAGTCTATAAAGCTGCAAGAAATTCCTGCACTCAGACCATCCGCAAAGTGCAAAGCAGTCACCATAGGGAGCAGCTTACCAACAGTTGGGGTGATAGCAGGAAATTCTGGTCAAATATTAAAGATATAACTGGAAAAGACCCCAAAAAGGCACCAACTATGATAAATCTCGATGGCTTCCACATACTGGATCCATTCCAAATTGCAAATACTTTCAATGATTCCTTTACCAATCTTAGCAACGTCCTACCACAAGATTTCTTTGATGATACCACCTTAAAGTGTGTGCACCAGCAGGGGAACAAGACAAACGATCACGCTCTTTTCTACTTTAAACACGTCTCTGTTGCCCAAGTCAGGAAACTACTGAGCAAAGTGCTGGGTAAGTCTCGGCATAGTGGGGACTCCCTAGACCTCAAACTAATCGCACTTACTGCTAAGGAAGTACTCCCACCTATCACTAAGATCCTTAACCTCTCTCTGTCATTGTCTCAGTTCCCACAGGTTTGGAAAATGGCCATTGTTACACCAGTTCATAAAGCTGGGGACTGTGTGCAACATAGCAACTATAGGCCTATATCAATCCTTCCTCCCCTTTCAAAAATACTCAAGCGTATTGTTGCCAACCAACTAGTGGACTACCTCAGTAAATACTCCCTACAGTGTGAACAACAACATGGTTTTAGAAAAGGGCACAGCACCACCACTGCTCTCTTAGAACTCACCAGCTCCATCCACCAATCTATTGACCAAGGCAGTCTTGTGGGGCCAGTCTTTATAGGCTTAACCAAGGCCTTCGACACGGTTAAGCACCAGCTCCTCCTTAACTCTCTGTAACTGGCCTCTCCCCTGATTCACTGTCCTGGTTTACAAGCTATCTTGGAGATAGATCACAATGCGTGAAGATTTCCAACACTTTCTCAGACCAAAAACCAGTTCGGTCTGGTGTACCCCAGGGCTCAGTTCTGGGTCCCATACTATTCAGCATCTTCATTAACAATTTACCATCTGCCTGCCACCTGCGCACACTGCTGTATGCGGATGATGCTGTCATTTTTGCAAGCCACCCTGACCCGCATGTGGTCGAAAGCAACCTACAGAATGGTTTCCTGGATGTCAAGCACTGGTTCTCCAAACAGAAACTAGTGCTAAACTACAAGAAGACAAAAGTCCTGTTGTTCTCCTCTGCCCACAGTAGATACAACGGACATGCTCTCACTATCAGAAATAGCCAAGATGACCCCCTTGAACAAATACAGCACTTCAAGTACCTTGGAGTCACCTTAGATAGTCACCTCACCTTAGATAGTCACCTCACCTATACACTCCACATCGAAAATGTAGCCAGAGCCATCAATGCTAGGATTGGTTTTCTCTATTGACTCAGAAAGTGTCTAACACCTGAAGCTCTCAATCTGGTGATTCACAGTTCAGTGCTCTCTATTATCGACTATGGCCTTGTCATTTATGGAACTGCTACCGATACTGCTTTCAAAAGGCTCACTGTTGCGCTAAACAAGGCTTGTAGACTCCAAATGGGGGCATGCCACCTCACCTATGCCTGCGATCTCTATAAACAGAATGGATGGCTCAATCTATCTGGGAGAATTAAATACCATACCTACCTTCTCACTAAAAAGATTCTACTTGGGTTCATGCCAAAGGCTCTGTGTTGTCTGCTTCACAAATCTCCAAAGACCCAACATAGGTGCACCTAATCCACTGAACTCCTACTAGCCCCACAGTGCCGGATCACGCAACGCCAACACACCTTTCGTAGCAGAGCACCTACCTGGTTCAATGGACTCCCCAATAGTCTAGCTACCCTTCCTAAATTTGGAGAGTTCAAACATAAGCTCTGAACTCACCTCCTAACTGAAAACTCCTGTGATTGCTCCTCCTAATTTCCAGGTCTCTGTCAGGACCTCCACTAGTCCATCCCCTTCCCTTCTTGGTCCTCCCCTCACTGACACTTCTATCACCCCATCTTACCACCCTCCTCCCTGCCTTTGCCCCTCTCCCCCTCTCCCTCTCCCTCCCCTTTCTAAGACTCTTTTCACTCCCCTCTTTACAAGGCTGCCTGGCTGCTCCTCTGCCTCTGATCAGGTTTTGTTTAATGTGTATATAACTGAAGCTTAATTGTCCTATACTATAATGTAAACACATGTACATCTGTTCTGAAATATTCTGTATGACTTGTCTGTTTCCCTGTAACTGTTTGTAATGCTCCCTACTGATGTAGAACCTTTGTAAATGAGCTGCCTGGTGCTCAAAGGTATTTATAATCCTAAAATCAATAAATAAAAATTTTTGGTTATGTAGAGACAGAACTGCATTCATCACAGTGCTTGTGGGAAGAGAAAAAAAGTTTGTTTTACTGGTCTGTAATCTCCTGGGTGCCTAAACTTAATACAGTGACGTTATTGTTCAAAAACATCACTATCCCAAGCACACATTGACCAGTTGGAATACTACAATTTTTCTTAACATTGCATAAAGAAAAACAAACCACAACTTATTTTACCAACAGAGTTTGAAACCTTGCAATTGTAATACAGACGCCAAAGCTTGGTTTCATATAAAAACCTTAATTACTTATATGGTGGGGGGCAAAATCTTTTGTCATGGCTAAAATATTTCATAGTTAGGCAGAGAACAAGTGTCAGAACATCACCTTTATAGTGTGGGAACATCTCTTTTATAGAATCAGTTTTACAGTTTTATTTTTTATGAGGAAACACACTACATATGAATGCACTGCATCATGGGTAGGCAAATTCACAATTGCCTGGTATTGCATAACACACTACAGTGATACAAGACAATGTATTATTTGTATACCCATGATGCAGTGCTTTCACATGGGGAGTGTTTCCTCAAAAATAAAAATGTAATTAAATTAAAAAATAAAACTGTACAACTGATACTAGATGTCCCTACACATACAAGGGATGTTCCAACACTTGTTCTCTGCCTAATAGTCATCTACATGTGCTCATTTGTGTTCCCACAATATTAATAAATAAGAGCTATTGTATAATAGCAATAATGCACCTCAGAGTGTGGGTTATGTTGGATGTACTTGGTTTTGTGCACAGTCACTTTAGGTGTGAGGTTATCCCTGCCATGCATTATCACTTAATTAAAAGACAGCAAATATGTAAAGTATGGACATCACATTGGAGACTTTTTTAAAGAAAGAAAAAGTATTCCTGAGTACAAACTGCATGTAAAAAGAAAACTAAAATTAAAAGCCACCCTCATTTACAAGCTGTGGTTTCTATACAGGTAAATTTTTAGGGCTGCAGTGGGCATAGCCCTGCAGACCTCTTCCTATCAAAAAAAGACTCAGCACATTACTTCCAACTGAACAACATGTTTAAGTTGCACCACAGTCATCTCCAGGTCTGTGAAGAACTCAGTTATCTGCATCTTAAAACATTTCTGAGCCCCACCCCTCTCTCTCTCTCTCAGCACCCACCACCCAACACACCCCCAGAAACATAACAGTGACACTGGGAGTGCCCATTCCCCAAGTGTCACGATCTGGAATCCTCAGTCTTTTTAGTCTTTTTTTTTTAGTGTCCCCCTCCGTCCACTACCGTGCATGCGCATTTTTTTTATTATATATATATATATACACTTTGCTGATTGTATTGTGAAGCCTTCAGGCACCATACAAGTCTGCTTAAAGTTGAGCCAGTGCAAATTAATTCATGGGTATTTGCATATGCTTCCCATGATGCTTTGCATTATTAGGGTATGTGCAATTTGTGTTCTCTTTAAAATTTGGCTGTATGGCCAATATCCTCTGGGATAACCCTTCCCCAGTGCATTTGCTCTGGGGTTATTTTGTAGTTCTTTTTTCTTGCTCTACTTTGGGCTGCCCATGACCCAAACAAATAAGATCCCCTATAGGGTGGCTGGCTATCTCACCCTGAGTTGAAATACAGATATGACACACTGATGAGTCCAAATGAGGATAAAACACATGTGTGTTGTTCTCAGTCTTTGCTGATTGTAGTGTGAGGTTTTTCTGGCACCATGCAATTTTGCTTAAAGTTAAGCCAGTCCAAATTAATTTATGGGCATTTGCATGTGCTTCCCATGATGCTTTGCATTATTGGGGTATGTGCAATTTGTGTTTTTTTTTTAATATATATGTATTTATTTTTCTCTTACCCTCCTTCTCAGCAACCCCCCTGAAACATAACAGTGACACTGGGAGTTCTCAATTCCCCAGTGTCTGATCACGGATCTTCATCCCTTTTTTTTTACCCTATAAAAACACAACTGTCTATCGATGTCTTTTGCAACCATTTCTGTCCTCCCACCCAACCCTTTCATTCAGCACTCACCACCAAGCTCTTACTTACCCATCAGATGTCCAACGCCATAATCCTCTCTAAACCACAGACATGTCTTTACTCTTCAAAGCTGGACCACAAACTGAAGAAACAGGTATGCAGTTTAATGTATTTCAATAGTGTTTAGAACTTAGTGGTGTAACGTGGTCATTATTGCATATTTTTGGCCTACATTATTAACATGCCTTTTTTGGGACCCCACCTCATGAACAATTGCACTGACGTTAGGAAAATCTGTCTTGAAAGGTGATTTCATGATCCCTATGTGAAATCACCTTTTGGGCAGGAGTTGAAAATGTTCTCTTCCCTTCTTCGTGAGGTGGGGTCATAAGAAAGCTATGTTGAAAATTTAGGTTAAAAATATTAAAAAACAACAATGTTATTAGCCTACATTGAATTTTGGGAATGCAGGCTCATAACTTCGGTAATTTTCAATATCTGCACCCCAAATTTACAACATAGTCATAACTTTACAGCACCTCATGAATGTGAGAGCTGTCATTTTTCAAAACCTCAGGGTTCCATCCTGGGCCCTTTGATTTTTTTCTCTTTCTATGAACTCTGCACCCTTAAGTTGTCATAGCTCACTTATGTCTCTTTATGCTGATGATGCTTTCTTATACAGTATTGCTGATAATCAATCTGTAGCTTTTAAAAATGTTCAAGATGACTTTATTGCTTTTCAGTATTGGCTCCTATGTAGGCGTATGGTGGTGAATTCAAAAAAGACAAAGTTAATGGTTTTCTCTGGGCCCAGGATGGACCCCCCCACAAATGGCAACAGTGTTAGATCTTAAAGAGGGCATCATAGAAAGGGTTAATATGTTGAAATACCTTGGTGTTTATCTTGATTCACATTTATCTTTTGAATTTCATATTGATTATCTTCGCAAAATCTTACACCAACGATTAGGGATGTTATATAGGATATGTCCGTTTTTAACTAAGGATGCTAGAAAGTTACTTACTCATAGCTTCTTATTTAGTCTGTTGGATTATAGTATTAATATTTACATGGCCACTACAAATACATTACTTAATAGACTAAGAGTTACTTATGATGCTATTTTGAGATTTCTTACTGGATCCCCTCTCAATACCCACTCTTGTGATTTGTATAAGAACTCTGGTTGTCTTTCCTTATCTAAGAAGATGTTTCTTAAATCTTCAATGTTTATATATACGCAAGTGTTGAAGCTTTTACCCTCTTCTATATCAGCCTTTTTTCCCAGAGTGTTACATTTTCATGGTACACGATCCCAAAATAAATTAAAATTTGTAATACCTTTGTTCAGGAAATCTGTAGGCCAGAGATCACTCTTATGTACTACCCCTACTTGTTTCAATTCTTTCCCTTCTTATAAAACAAAGTGCACATCATTGAACAGTTTTAAAACAATATTGTGGATATGGTTTTTGAATAATGATAAATGCAATTGTTTCTGTGAATGAAATTGTTTCTTGTCATTTTATGATGATTGTATTTGTGACATAACTATTTATGACTGTTTTGTGTCAGTAATAAGTATGTAATGTTTTCAATTTTTTGTATGCATATTAACTTGTCGCATATGAAAACGGGCATATATGCTCATCATGCTAACAAGTATAAAAAAAAAAGCTTTTTTTTACATCCCAAATGGTGATTTCATGGTCCCTGCATAATATCACCTTTCGAGCAGGAGTTGAAAATCTTCTCTGCACTTGTTCATGGGGTGGGGTTATAAGAAGGCTATGTTGAACATCTGGTGTAAAAATATTAAAAAACCAACAAAGCTATGAGCCTACATTGAATTTTGCAAATGCAGGCTCATAACTTTGGCAATTTTCAATATTTTTACCTCACATTTACAACATAGCAATATCTTTACAGCACCTCATGAATGTGTCAGCTGTCATTTGTCAAAGCCTTTCCAAAATATTTTTTTCTTACATCCCGATAGGTGATTTCGCAGTGCCTGCATGAAATCACCTTTTGGGAAGGAGCTGAAAATGTTTTCTGCCATTGTTCATGAGGTGGGGCCATAAGAAGGCGATGTTCTAAATTTGGGGTAAAAATATTTTTTAAAACAAAAAGTTATGTGGCTATGTTAAATTTTACAAATGCAGGTTTGTATATTTGGTAATATTCAATGTTTTTACCCCAGATTTTCAACATAGCCATTTCTTTACAGCACCTCATGAATGTGATAGTTGTCATTTTTCAGCTTCTGCCCAAAGTGTGTTTTTGTATCCCAAAAGTTGATTTCACATTCCCTGTGCAAAATCACCTTTAGGCCAGGGCTGAACATTTTCTCTGCCCTTCTTCTTGAGACAGAGTCATAAGAAGGCTATGTTGAAAATTTGGTGTCAGAATATTAAAAAACCAACAAAGTTATGAGCCTACATTGAATTTTGCAAACACAGGCTCATAACTTTGGTAATTTTCAATATTTTACTCCATGGGTGAGATATTCAGACATGCGCCAGGCAGAGGTGCAAGCCAGGCACAGCACAACTGGGATGTGCCAGGGAGTGTGCTGGATGATATTCAATGGTGCTGCACCATGGCTCAGCACCGTTGAATATGGCAACGTGGACTCCAGCATTGCGCATGATGCAGTGGCACTGCACCAGCGCAAGTGGCAAGAGAGGAGCAGGGGGATGTACCAGTGCCAGTGCAGTTGTGCTAGGTGCAGGAACTGCAATATTCAGTGGTGGATATGCAAATGGGGCCATAATGCATGCAAGGCACAACTGGGGCCATTAGCATGCCATTATGGCCCCATTTGCATGCAGGTGCGCTGATCCCCGGCGACTTGCGCCTGGCGCCCTGCCAGGCTGCAGCCGTCAGGGACCGACGCCCCCTGCAAAGCATGGCAATGTGCCCCAATGCCCAATCGTGGGCATATGCAATAAATAAACCTAGTCCAATATCCCTGGTGGTCCAGTGGACTGCTTCCAGCCGATCGCGGGTGTTAGTACTAAATAGATAAAGTCCTAAATCCCTGGTGGTCCAGTGGACTGCTTCTAGCCCGATCGTGGGCATTAGTGTTAAATAGATAAAGTCCTAAATCTCTAGTGGTCCAGTGGACTGCTTCCAGCCCAACCATGGGTGTTAGTATCAAATAAATAAAGTTCTATATCCCTGGTGGTCCGGTGGGCCGCTTCCAGCCTGATTGTGAGCATATGTATACTAAAACTGTTTAATTTAACCCTGGCGGTCCAGCGGTACCTCCCTCCACCGCCCACTGGGCCCTGCCACCCGCTCCCCGGTCAGCGGCGGCGGCAGCTCCCACCTGCCAGCCGCCCACCTGCCGCCAACTGACTGCGTGCAGTGCGGCTGTAAGCCCTTTGGTCCACAGCATGGCCAATGGGCGTGCAGACTATACCATACTCGCGGTCAGATATCTGAATAGATCCATTCACATATCAGGACTGTGCAATGCGGTACAGTCTGCAAGCCGATGGCCTACGCTATGGACCAATGGGCCTTCGATGTACTGTACACAGTCAGTCGGAGGCGCCGGGCAGCTGGCAGGTGGGGAGCTGTCGCCAGCCGCTGACTGGGGGAAGCAGGGTGGCGGGGCTCAGTGGGTGGGTGGGGGAGTACCGCTGGACTACCAGGGTTAGTTTAAACTGTTTTAGTATACGTATGCCCGCGATCGGGCTGGAAGTGGTCCACTGGATCACCAGGGATATAGGACTTTATTTATTTAATACTAACGCCCATGATCAGGCTGGATGCGGTCCACTGGACCACCAGGGATATTGGACATTATTTATTTAATACTAATGCCCGTGATCAGGCTGGAAGCGGTCCACTGGACCACCAGGGATCTAGTTACTGGTACAATGCCTGCGATCGGGGGGGCGCGATGCCGATGGACCCTGGCACAGAAGCTCGGGTGGCCACCCACAGCTGGCGGCTGCCGTGTTGTGCCCTGCAATATGACAGCTCACCTGTGGGTGGCTGGCCCTTGCTCCTATTTCTTTGTGGCTCAACTTTGAGCACCAGTGTGTGGTGCAAGTAGGGGTTGCAACAGCATATGCGCTGCACATCCCAGGCTGAATATCGGGATGTGCAGAATATGCATAAGACGCCCCGCGCTGCGCTGCATACATTACTGGTGTGCCTTGACACATCAGGATCTGCGATAGCACAACATCCCCTTTGAATATCCGCCCAGGATGCATCAGTGGATTGCGCATGGCGCAACACTGTTGCGCCATGCGCAACCCCTTTGAATATCCCACCCCAAATTTAAAAAATAGCCATATCTTTACAGCATCTCATGAATGTGAGTGCTGTCATTTTTCAAATCCTGGCCAAAATGTTTTTTTTTTTCACAAATTGAAAGGTGATTTCATGGTTCCTGCATGAAATCACCTTTCGGGAAGGAGTTGAAAATGTTCTCTGCCATTGTTCATGAGGTGAGGCCATAAGAAGACTATGTTCTAAATTTGGTGTAAAAATATTTTACAAAAAAAAGTTCTGAGGATATGTTGAATTTAGCAAACGCAGACTCATAAGTTTGGTAATATTCAATATTTTTTACCCCACATTTTCAACATAGCCATTTCTTTACAGCACCTCATGAATGTGACAGCTGCCATTTTTCAAATTCTGCCCAAAATGTGTTTTTGCATCCTGAAAGTTGATTTCACAGTCCCTGTTCCAAATCACATTTAGGCCAGGAGTTGAACATTTTCTCTGCCCTTCTTCTTGAGGCAGGGTCATAAGAAGGCTATGTTGAAAATTTGGTGTAAAAATATTACAAAAAAACAAATTTATGAGCCTACATTACATTTTGCTAACGCAGGCTCGTAACTTTGGTAATTTTCAATATTTTTACCCCAAATTCCTCTGCTGCAGCCCTATCAGCTCTGGCCAGAGTTTGTCTTAATTGGGACTACTTGGTGGTAATTGACAACATACAGAGATCGTGGTTAATACCGCTGAACACGTATTAATAAAAATTCTTCATGGTCAAATTTGATACTAGTGTAATTTATTTACTGATTTATATTTACTGTAGTGAGAAGATAAAAAAAAGAGTTCATTGTTCGGCATTGATTGTTTGGAGCAACTTATCTGTGCTCCAGTGTGTCTCTCCTGAAACTCCTAAAATTGGCTACTGTGGCATGGTTAATCCAGCTCATCCTCAGAATCAAGCTCTCCCTCTGTTTCAGCCTCATTACTTAACATTTCCTGATTCAAATCCATACTTTGGTCAAATTGTATCTTGGGAATCAAACCACTAATATTCTCCTTCTCCCACATCTTGATTATTTCTTCTTGGGCACCGCTCTCCATGCCTTACTCTCTGGAACAATGGATCACATCCGGATCCATGGTGCTAATCCCGAAGTAAATGAAAGAGTAAATAATGATTTCGTTACTAGCCAATGCTCATGATTCTGTCACCCATTTGAGTATTTTCTTTTTTGAGGGAGCATGAGGGTACCATCTGCTGTGTACTCCTGTTCCACCGTGGCTAGCCAAATGTCATTGCACTCACGGTAGTGTATCTCAAAGGGTATATTCCACAACACATCTGCAGGCTGTACTAGATGAGTACAGCCACCATGTATGGCATAAATTATGGTGTTTTTGTTTTTGGAACATGTCTTTACAGCCTGAAAGGCACTGAACGATGTCCCATACTAGCACGCATTTATTGGTTGCTATCCCATCCCACACCATTTTCAGTCACATGGGAATTAACATCTCCACCATCCACCCATTCTCAGACACTGCTATGATAATGCCAGGTGTTTTAGTTACATCTTTTGGTGTCCATTTGCCCTTGAATACTGCAAAGGGTGGCAATCTTCTCCCATCAGCCAGGCAGCAAGGCACAGTCGCCCTCTGCTTTTCATGGCTGTTGGTGAGGACTGGCACATTTTTGACCCAAACTTTATGTAGCATCTTCTCTCCCCCCCCCCAGCATATCAGCCTACATTGCTGTCTCATCCATGTTGCCAGTAGATGATGGCTTAATATCATGCTTACTGATTAGCTTTGCACAGAAGGAGACAAAGTCAACAATATTATGGATATAATCTTTCAGCAGCTTTTGACCCATGGTCGTTTTCTGCCTCATAGCTAACCCCCATCACCATAGAAAGTAGTTGACCCAACTACAATTGCCAGTATAATCAGGGTTCCATATCAGCAAGGCAGCCTCGAGAGAAATGGGCTTACAGGTCACCTGTAAGTGCGGCTTTCACTGCTGGCTGATCTATTCAGCCAGCTCGGTTTCCTCAGTTGCAAAATGAGCTGTGTTTCAGCCACCATTCAGCAGCTACCTCTTTTGGTTACTGGAGCTTGTTGCAGCCTTTAAGAGCACTGCCTGCAACTCAGGCTTTTTTTTTTACCACTTGCCTATTAGTTTTTCATCAATCCTCAGTTCCAGAGCTGCTGGCTGGTTGCCCATAGACTCAGCCTTGTGGACTGCCATCAATTTATATTCTAGGTCATAAGCTTGGCATTTTTTTTTTTTGTTCTTATTTTTTTATCTTCCCGGGCCACTGGTCTGCTTACCTGCACGTCCTGGCATCACCCGCAGGTCTGTCCGGCCGCCGACCCCCCCTGGAATTTCTCCCGGCCACCTAATTAGGCCCCGTGACTACCCCTGCGTTGGGGGGGGTGGGGAGCACTCCCTCCGGAGCTCAACCCACCCAGTCCAGATCCAGCATTGTCACGCGCCCAGGTACCGGGAGAGTCCAGCGCGGGGACGGCCATCATGCCGCCGCAACCAGTGCCCTCCTTTTCCACCTTTTTCACCCCCCACCATGTTGGCAGGTGTGCACTGATGCTAATGGTCCCGAGCGTGCACACTTACGTCTGAGCTCTTGGCCTGGCATCTGCCTCCAGCTATGTTTGTGATCCCAGCAGTTGAGGTACCTCCGGTCTCCACCGGGGGTCCCTCCTGCGCTGGGATACCCCTGGATCCACCCCACAGGGAGAGGAGAGCTGTCCTGCGGATGCTCGATCCTACTCCCTCCCCACCGACCTCCAGCTCCCTGGGCTCGATTCCTGAACCGGGTGGCTGGGCGTGTGTGGTGTGGCATCCAGCGCCTCAACCCTCAGCGCCACCGGGCCGGCGGCCTCAAGCTTGGCATTTAGACATGACATATTTTCCACAGAATCAAAGCTGAGGAAGGTTCAAGGTATGCTGGGGTAATAAAATGGGTATGGGAGGGGTTGTATATATGGACCACAGAAATACAGGTAGATTAAATAGCTCAATTCATTCCATTATTAGAAGCCACCTGGTCTACAGGCTGCTTCCATATAGAAGCCCTGACGGGAATTCATAATGTCAAGTAGAAGCCATGACTTCTATTCGGTGAAATACGGTATGCCATCTTGAATAACACATTCTTTAAACAAAACAAAATTAAACAAAAAGGACAAATACACAGGGTTGCCAGAATGGTGAGTGGCAATCATGAGTGATAAAGTTGAAAATTAAAATTTCAAAAAAGTGCTGATAAAGATTTTGAATAAGAGATGATACCTGAAACCTCAATGATATGCTTATTTAATAGATTAAAACAATGGATAATAACACCATAAGGAAGAAATGAAATAATCATATAAAATTATAATTATGTGGGTGGTGATTGCAATATACTTGCTATTTTAAAGCTTGACAGTATGATAGGGAAAACTTCTAACTGAACAAATCTGTAAAGTTATAATGAAGTGCTAAGAGACTCAAGCAAATGACATCAACTATAAAGAGAAAATATCTGAATGGAAAAAAAAAATGTCATAGTGCATTTGTTTAAATTACAGATTGTTGCAAAATAAACCACCCTGAGGACATGATGACACAGACACCATAAAACCCTGGTGAGGTACTTATAGACAGCAGTCACCATATCAAGAGATATTTTTATAAAAATAGAATAATAGATAGGTTACAGTGAATTACAAGGCTGTAATTCCATCGAGAGGTTCTGGGGACATAGATAACCTCGACAACGAAGCTCAAGAGGTTTCTATGTCCCCAGAACCTTGAGATGGAATTTCATCTGAGTAATTTACTGTAACCAATTTTTTAATTTTTTTAATATATGGATCCAATTCGGAAAAAGTGCTGCTTTTTTAAATTCTGTGAACTGGGCTGACCACCTGTTGCACTAAAGATGTGCTCACTCTCGGCTGACCACCCGCAGTGTTGAAGTCGTGCCCGACCCAGGTTTGTGATGATAGTTCTTATTTTAATTTGGTAGTCCTACCCTTTACTTTCTTTCTTCATTTGGCAGGTAATCCACTTTTCCTTTTGCTGCGGAAATAAAAGCAAAGAAACAAATTGGCCGTAACTTGTGTTGGTCTCGCTAAGCGAGTGTAAACGTCCACCATGTTTTTGCAGTTGGTTTGCCCGCCTAAGGAGAAAGTCTGCCAATGGCATTTCACGTTGTTACATTGGGTGCACAGACTGGAATGTGGCACCATGGCAACCGTGTTTGTGTGGCAGGGAGACTGGCGCATGCACTGTGGGGTTTCAGTGATAATACTATCGTTTGAAGCTGAAACGATAGTATTATCAGCAGTGAACAATACTATTATTACTTGAGGAAGGGTAGTATTATGGGAAAGGGAGCAATGTATAACAGGGATTTTTTTGTATGAGTTTTGATAGTATTATTTTACTTATCCATATATTACATAAAAATAATACAAACAGGAAACAACTTGGTGAATGGGAGTGTCCAGTTCTTTCACATTTTATTTACTATAATATATCCCATCTGGATCAATGCTCCCTATAGTATATCTTTTTGTTTTAAGTCAGATAACAGGGTCAAGAGGTTCCTAACGAAATACAAACCTTCCCTCTTTCTCTCTTCTGAATGGTGCCCATTATGAGAGCGTCCCTGCCTGTTGCATCAGAATTTGGAAACTCATTACCATTTCAGTGAGAATGTTTTATACTGGATGAAGAATTTAAAATATAAGCAATAACTCGGTGCTGTTATTTTTTTATTAAGAAAAGCTGGCTAGAATTCACCATTATTATTTTTTTTTTTATTCAATAAGCTTTATTGAAACTTTTTCTTAATTTGATACAGTCAGGGCCATGACAGTGGTACAGTCGAGGTGTCAAGACAAAAGAAAAACAACAGAGAAAAAACATACAGTCTGATGGTGAAACACATGCAGGTACACAATCAAAGAAAATGAATAAAGAATAACAACCTATCCTCTAGCCTTCACTCCCTACCCCCAAAAAGACTTGTGTCAGTATTCATTGAGTTCTATTACAACAGGAAAGTGATTTAGGCCCTGGTACAAAACAAAAGAGCTGAGATTATGGCTTCCATAAGGAAAGAAGAGTGTAGAGAGGTTCCCATGTTTTCTGATGAACCTGGGCCCTATTATTCATACGAGATATATGTTTTTCTAATTGCAATGCTAGCAAGGTTTCCTAAAACCATTCTAAAGCTGTGGGTAGGGAGGCATCTTTCCAATGTCTTAGCATCATTATCTTGGCTGTACCAGCTATCAGTGCCTTGTGCGCCTGCCGACTTTTAGGAGTTCCATGAGGGAATAGATTAACTAAGCAGCTTGCTGGGGTAAATAAGGTTTCTAAGCCCAGCAAAGGATCAAGAACATGTTTAATCAAGGTCCAGAATTCTTGGGCCTTTGGGCAACTCCATAGAAAATGGAATAGTGTCCCTAGTGCATCCTCACACCTTGGGCAAAGAGGAGAAGGGAGCCTACCCATCCTATGGAGTTTAACTGGGGTGTAATAAAGGTTGTACATAATATTGAATTGGGCACGTCGGAGTCGATCCTGTTTAATAAATTGACGAGTTGCACCTCAGGCTTTATTCCACGAGGCCACATCTGCAGGGAGCATGAGTTCTGGGACCCAGTAATAAAAGATGCCAGTGGGAGATGGGGGTCTAAGGATTGTAGATGTGCATAAGCCCTTGATACCACATGTGGTGGATCCGCTGCTTCAAACAGGGAAGATAATGTATCTTTTGGGGGTGGGAGCCAAGGTTTGCATCCCATGAAGAAGCAGATAGCTTCCCTCACTTGCAGGAATTTAAAAAGGTCAGTACCTGGGAGTTGGAATTTGGCTTGAAAGGATGAGAAGGAGATCACTGCATCTTCTACCAGGATTGTGAAGAGAAAGCAATTTCTTTGGGGAGGCCAGAAAGAATCAGGAATCGGGAGTCTGTTTATCCTAAAATGGGGATTATTCAATATTGGCTGCTCAGGAGATCTATACCAGTTTAGGGAGATATATGATTGAACTTGGTGTAATGCTTTCAGTGAACACCCAGCAGAGGAATTCCTTAAGGGTTTGAGGAGTCAGGCATACAGGACATAGACGAGGGCCGGGAAGGAACAGCAGTTCTGATTGGCTAAGCGGTGCTCAATTTCCAACCATAGGGGGCTGTACCCTTGGGCATCCTTTGTGGTTGGTCTTGTGACCCATAAAGCGAGCTTACTGATGTGGTATGCCCCATAGTACAAGAAGAAAGAAGGTAGCACAAGGCCCACTTTTAACTTTGGGGTGGCTAATTTGATGTACGCCCTGCAGACTCCCTTCTTCTTCCACAGGAATGCATTAGGAGAGCTTTGAGGCATGCAAACCAACTCTTGGGGAAATAAAATACAAGCATGCTCATGGGGTATAGTAATCTGGGAAGGACATTCATTTTAACAATATTGATCCATCCCCATAAAGAAAGAGGAAGGGAGCCCCATCTGTCCAGATTTACCTTTAGGGCATGGAGTAGTCTGGAGAACTTTTCCTTGACCATCACAGAGAAATCTCTTGATATTGTAATGCCCAGATATTTTAGAAGAGTGGGTTCCCAAGCTAGGCCAAGTGTATTAAATTCCGCTCTGACTGTGAGGGAATTTAGGGGGAAGATTTTAGATTTAGAGAGATTTAATTTGTTGAAAGAGAGTGCTGAGAAAGCTCTTATTTCCTCCAGGAGTACCGTGATAGTAGAGTGGGGATTTTCTAGGTGGAACAGTAGGTCATCTGCGTACATGGAGAGAGAGTACCTTTCTCCTGCTATTTGGATGTCCACCAGGGAGAGGGAATTAAGTAATTTACAGATTAAAGGCTCTAGGTAGATGTTAAACAGCAGAGGTGAGAGGGGACAACCCTGCTAGATACCACACTGGAGAGAAACTGGTTCAGATAGAAAACCATCACACTAGATTCTCGCCAAAGGGGACATGTAGAGAATTTGTACCCATTTAACAAAGTCTGTGAGGAACCCAAGATAACTGAGTGTAGAGAAGAGGAAGTCCCAGGAGACCTGATCGAAGGCTTTTTCGGCACCTAAAGATACCAAGGCTGCAGATTTGTCGGATCTCCTGGTGGCTACCACAAGGTAGACTAGTTTTTTCATGTGGTCTCCTGATAAGCGTCCTAACATAAAGCCAACCTGCTCCGGGCTAATGATATCTCCCATAACTGGGGAAATACAATCTGCGAGGATTTTGGCTAACACCTTTACATCTGTGTTGAGCAGGGATATGGGATGGTAACTTTCTGGGAAGGGATCCTTCTCTGGTTTTGGGAGGAGGTGATTAATGCTTCCAAAAACGTGGGGTCTGATACTCCATGGGCAAACCAAAAGTTAAATACCTCTACTAGAATAGGACTGAGTTGGGGAAGACAGGCTTTGTACAAATTATTAGAAAGTCCATCAGGCCCCAGGGGTTTTTCAAGTGGCAAATGTTGGAGTGCATGCTGCACTTCTCCCAGAGATATTTTAGAGCCCAGGGGCACAGTAGAGTCAGCTGTCAGCTTCGGCAAGTTGACAGAACTTAGGTAATCCACAATATCCTGGGGAAGGGGGTAGGCTCCACAGCTGTGGAATATAGGGTTTGATAGTAAGTCCTGAAGGCAGCAACAATAGCTTTGGGATCTGTGAGCACAGGCTCATCTCTTTTAGGTTGAAGGCCGGGGATAAACCTGTTGGCTTCTGCCTGCTGGAGCCTTAAGGCCAGGAGTTTACCTGCCCGCTCACCGGACTCTAGGCATTTAAGTCTTGTGTGGTGCAGGGCAAGCTCTGCTTTCTGGGCCATAATCTCATAATACTGTGCTTGCAGATGGTGCAATTCAGCACACTCTGAGGGAGGAGAGGTTCTATTCAAGAGGTGTTCCAGGCAGGAGACATCAGAGAGGAGAGATATCTGCTGGTCTCGGGCTTTGCGGGATTTGGTGGCAGCCAGACAAATAAACTTGCCACCCAGATCATATCTACCCTGTTCACTGTGCCCTTATTTTTATCCATAAAAAAGGTAATATACTCTTGGATGTGGGTAAGCAGTTGGGGGGTTTTAAGCATTTGGTTGTTCAGTCACCATAAAGAGTCTCGTTTTATCCCTGGCCCAAGTAGATAGGAGATACTGATGGGGCAGTGATCTGATATGACTCTGGAGTGTATATTGGCAGCTAGGACACCTGTGAGGCTAAAAGAGCTAAGGAGAAAATAGTGAATCTGGGAGAAGGTACGGTGGGAGGGGGAATAGTATGTATATTGACTGTCAGTAGGGTTTAGTGTACGCCAGACAGCAATTGTTCCCATCCCTTCCATGAGGGCCCTGAGGGCCCTTTGCACTGGGGACAAAACTAGACTCCTCTGGTCTGATCTATCTAGGTTAGTCTGAAGCACCTGGTTCCAGTCTCCACCCAAGACTGTTAATTGGGGAGGGTCCGATATAAATAGATTTAGTAGTTAGGAGAAAAATAGAGGGGAATCCATGTTAGGGCCGTAGATGGAGCCTAGGATTATTGTCTGAGACTCCAATGTCCCTTTAAGGACAATGTACCTCTTATCTATGTCCTCGTTCTCCTGGATTAATTTAAAGGGGACATTTTTCGCAATTAATATTGCAACACCACTTCTTTTTGAGGAAGAACCTGAGCCACCCAGGTTTTTTGAGGAGTTTTATCATCCTCCCTCTGGAGATGTGTCTCTTGCAGAAAAGCTGTGCTAGGTTTGAGAGAGTGTAGATGGCAGAGGATGACGGATCTCTTTTTTTTATCTTGGGCTCCCTTTACATTCCAGAAAACAAATGTATAGGGACCGCCCATCTAGTAAAAGATACAGTAGTCTAATATATATGAAAGTGAGAGCCTCAAATACCATTCTGTGCATCTCGTATTGATTCGAAAAGCTAAAGTGAACTGGCACTTCTTACCTTCCCCCCTCCCCTCCAATAGGCATGACAGTATGAGATAATGAAGGCTTGATATCCCCTGACCTTCCAGCTCCTCCCCCAACCCCCTACTCATACAAAACTACAATAAACAACGAACAAACAACAACTTTATACAGACCTACCCCAGTCCTAAAGACTGAATCACCTATCCACACCGCCAGGTGATGTTTGTTATGCCTAAGCAGAGAAAGTCAAACTTCCTCCCCCACCCACAAACATTTAACAGTAAGGAGGTGCAAAATGCTTGCAATTAGCAAAAACCATTAGCAAAATGTGGTGAATAAGTCATGGTTATTGCACGTTATTTGCATAAGAGTCCTGCATCTCCTAGCTGGAACAGTTAGGCTAGATAACATACCATGGTAGCCCGATGGGTTACACTGAGAGATTTCCACAGGCTGCTGCACAATTTACCTTACGCTGCATCCTGAAGAAGTAATGAGCAAAGATAGGCCAAGAGGGGTGAGGAAGATAAGAGAGACGGACATAGGTACAGAGAGAAAGGTAGAGGAGAAGGAACAGGCCACCTACCCTAGCGGGACTGAAGCCATTTATTACTCCAAGTTGCTGCCACCCGGAATTGTATGCCTTTATTCAACAAAAAATGGGGCAAATTATTTACTTTATACCTAAAGTAACTAATATCTCCCTCTGGCACTTCATTAGATCTTTTTGTGCTTGATACTATTTTTTCAGCCATACTTTGGTTATATTATCTTTTCTTACATAAATTACAATGTATGGGTGCACTCCGCTGGAGAAAGAGGGAGGTAGGGATATGGGGGAAGGGGGTTTAATTTTAAGGGGTGTTTGTTTATATTTTATTTATCCCAACAGTGTTCTTGTGATATTACACTGGTTGTATTGATTGTGTTGTCTGTTGTATTAAACTAATAAAGCTTATTCAATTTCAAAAATGTATTATTACAAGCTGCGGCCTCTCAGACCACACGGTTAGGTTCAATCTCCATATAGGGAGGGGGTAGAAGACAAGTGGAAGCAGAAGAAATGAGGGAGATACTAAGGGGAGAAAGATTCAACAAGTCTTGGCTGTCCAGCTTAATTTTACAGATGTCCAAGTAATCTCAGTCTCAGCAGGTTGAGCCCTTTAATTCCTTCTGAGCTGTGCAGTCTCTGGAGCTCACAACGGTGGTAGCAAACAGGAGAGACTGCTGCTGTCATGCATCAAGTTGGACTGGAGGAGTAGAAGGGGGATCCTCTCTTCATACTATAGAGCTTCTCCAAGATAAGAAACCAAGTCCTTAGTCAGGGGATATAAACAATCAGGCAGTAGCAATCAGGTTACACAGTCAATATTCACTGGAGGGAGGCTCAGCATAATGCATGTTAGCAGCATTTATATGTAAGCAGCTGATGCACAGACCTGGAGGCCGATTTCACTTAAATAAATCTGGAAGTAGGGTCTTCAATTCCGCTGCAGCTGTCTCTGAGGATTCAAAAGAGAGCCACTTGTCCTCATGTTTCAGCTGAAGTATCGCCAGGTAATGAACTCTGAATAGTTTATCTGCTGCAATTAGTTTAGAAACCATAGGATGGAGTTCTTGACATCAGGCCTAGACCAACTAAGGCAGATCTTGTACTATTCTGATTTTATGACCCTCCCAAAGCAGGTGCTGGATTTCTTTGGTTTTACCTAATATATGTTGTTTGTCTTGAAAATTTAGTAGCTTAAAGATTAACAGCCGAGGGGGAGATCCTGGTGGTGGAGGGGGGGCGCAAGGAGTAGTGGGCCCTCTCGACCACATAGGTGCTCCCATTTGGAGATGGTCCAGAGACTTTGGCACAGAATTTTTGGATAAAAAGCATCAGATTTTCTCCTTCTTCAGATTTTGGGAGGCCCATGATCAGTAGGTTATTGCGCCTACTATGCCCTTCCAAATCCTCTAATTTGTCATTGATTTTCTTTAGTTTGTGCCTGAGGGCAATAGCTTCTTGGTCAGACCTCCCCTGCCCCTTCTCAATTGACACCAGTCGGCCCTCCGAGTCGCCTACTCGCTTAGTTAGAGTCCACAGACAAGCGCATCTGCTGGAGATCCAGAGAAATTGTGGATATTTTCTCCGGCAGAGGTTCCATTACTTCTAGGAACCTTTCTTCAGTGAGCGCCGTGGTGCCGGGCACCTTGCAAGAATTACCAGCTGCCTGCTGTTTAGGCCTTTTAGTGGCCTTGTCTTTTTCTGGCGTCAGAGGAGGTGAGTGAAATGGTGGTGCTTTCTTCATCTCCACCTCCATTTAATTACTTGATTCTTGTCCCAGTAGTGTTCTGTAGCTGTACTTCAGGGAGCAGATGAGTTCAGAACCTCTAGGTATGCAGGAAAATGTGTTTTTTTAGTGGGATGAGGTGGGAATGGTAGAGCTTTGCTGTTCTATCTCAGCCAGCCAGCACGTGACCCCAGAATTTGCCATTATAACCCATGGCCCCGGGTTATAATGGTGAACATGCACCAGTTTTCCCCACTGAACGTGAAAGTGGCAGCTTGCACGCGTTGAGCCATGCAGCTATCTATTGCAAGCTAGTTGTCATAAAACTCTATTCATCTGAATAACATAGAAACGCAGAAAATTGACGGCAGATGAAGATCACTAGGCTCATCTAGTCTGCCCGTATACCCTACCTTTAATAAGCTGCCACTGGCTCTACTTGATCATCAGCAGCAGTCAATGTTAAAATACACCACAAACCTCCTTCTGTTCATCACTGTTACCCCAGTCCCTTCTATGCTGTCACTAATGATCCCTCTTTCTCCTTCATGGAAACCAGCAACCTCTGAACTCTTCTCATTAGCATATTGCTATGGACACCAGTTTTTGGAGCTCAGCCTTCTTACGAGTGTTTCACAGTTTCTGGACTATAAAACTTAGTTTAATATTTTCCATTTAACAAACTTTACGAAGTTATGCACAGTTCTAAAGGACATTGATGTTTGGACTTTCATGCCGTTTTCTTGTTGCCATTCACCTTCAAATCAGTGGATCTTGCATAAAAAAAATACAGTAGTTGATTAAAAAAGTCCCCAACAATTACATAAGAAAATGCATGAGGAGGAGGAGTGAATAACTCAAATGTTATGCACATCCTTGGTGAGGAATGCTTTGATAAACCTCTCAAGCTTCACCCCCTGGGTTTATGTAGCATCACACACATCGTGTATGCATGAAAGTCGAGTTAGACACTCCTCCCAATGCATTATTCTATATGTAATAACTGGGTATTCTTTTTTTCCATAGGAAAAGCTGATTATAATTCACCATTCTAACCCATGGTTATAACAGTGAACACATGCCAGCTTTCCCTATGGAAAGTGAAAGTGACAACTCGGGCTCTCTGAGCCTCACAACTACGGTATACTCATTCTGCACTCCTCCCATGTATTATTCTGTAATTTATAAAATGACATTGAAAAACAGCATAGGTGTAGAGGCCCCCTCAAAGTCTGAAAGTCCAGGAAAATCTGTTTCAAAACAAGGCACTATATTATCCTTACCTATAGATATCCATATCTATTGTTTCCCTTTTTTTAAAAAGGTAGCAGCCACATCAAGGCGCCTTGAGACACAAGGTGATGTCAGAACTGGGCAAGCTATGCTTAATATCACAGTTTTCCCAAATGTGACATCACTTTCTTTGTTAATGTTCTCTGGGCTACAGGTACAGTAAGACCAATACTTCATTTGAAAGAGCATTTCAAGAGCTTTCAGATAATGATTGACCCTGTACACCTACAATCCACTTCAATAGTTCTCTAAAGAAATAACTACATGGTGGAGATCATAAAGAAAAAATTAAGAAGATCTGCAAGGTGAAATTTACTTAAATGATTATTCTCTTTCTCTCTCTCTCTCTCTCTCTCTCTCTCTCCCCCATCTGTTAATTTCCATTAGGAAAATGATGCGGAGGTTGTCTGATATTAGCCCCCGTAGGCTCTCAGACATCAGCTCTCAGCTCCGACAGCTCCGCTACCTTGCAGTGGATGACCCTATCAAAGAGGAGCTGAAGTCCTCCCGGTCCTTTATGGACATCAACAGTGCCTTGAATGATCTGTCCACCATTGAAGTTCGGATTCTACGGATCACAGGATACTATCGCCATTGTGAATGGAACCTCAACCAGAGTGAGTAAAGACCAACCCTATCTGTTATTCAATGCTTACAGTTTCCTGTTGACCTGTTTTATTCCAACTCTTTTTCTTCCTCTGGTTTCCATGACTTGTGCACAGCAACAGCAATACAGAACAAATTATCTGTAAGACCTTGATACCATGTGACAAGATCACGTGAACTGACAGGCCTAGGCAGTCTAGGGAACAGTCAAATGATGGATTAGAAACAGAGAATTTGTTAGCAGAAAAGCACCACTTTGTCCACTCAGTCTGCCAAAATAGTCCCTGCCTAATCTGTATCTGCAGACCCTAACTGGTCTCCGGTGACCCTTCCTCCCTGCTCCCTAACTATTTACTAATATTCCCCAATGTCTGTGCCTGCTTGAAGTCCCCTACTGTTTTCACCTGCACCACTTCTGCTGGCAGTCTGTTCCAGGTGTTCACCATTCCAAGTCATACTTCCTCACATCCCTCTTAACTCCCCACCCCCACCAGCTTCAACACATGCTCTCTGGTCCAGGTGCTCTTTCACATTTGAAAGAATCTCCCCTCCTGTACCCTGTTCTCTCTTGTTAAGTACTTGTAGATCTCTATTATGTCCTCTCTTGCTCTCCTCTCTTTCAGGGTGTACATGTTAAGATCCCTCAGTCTCTCCTTGTAGGGCATTTGATGCAGCCCATACACCCTCCTCCAGACCGCCTCCACCCTGTCTATGTCCTTTCTGAGGTGCAGATTCCAGAACTGGATACAATACTTTAGATGGGAACTCACAAGTGAGCAATATAGTGGCAACACACCACCTCCATCCTCCTGCTGGAGATTCTGTGTCACACTGCCCTGCAACTTTGAGGTCATTAAATAAGATATCCCCAAATTCCCTTTCTGGCTTAGTGACTGTCAGCACCCCCATCCTATACTCGGCTATTGTGTTCCTATGCCCTTGGTACATGCATTACACCAGTGGTGTAAGTGGTAAACAAGACATACAGGAACTCAGGCATTGGCAAATATGAGATGCAGAATGAAGATCCTCAATCTGAGGGATAGCTGTGTCAAGACACATTTATCAGTTTAGACACTAGTAGATTCAATTAGAGATATTGAAGTATTTCTAGGAAAACAGCATTGTTGTACAAATCAAATGTTGTTAAGGAAACCCTGATTTTAGATCACAGACTCAGAAACTGTCATTATGTCGCTGGTTTAAGAATTTCAGTTCCAGTATCAGTGGGAAGAAGTACAGGAATTCCGTTCCTGCTGCAAAAAAGGTACAGGAACAGAGTTCCTGTGCGTACCTGTTCACTTTCATCACTGCATTGAACCCCAAATACCATTCTGCTGACCAGATATCAGACTTTGAAGCAGAAATAGCTATAATTTGGTACCGTTAACAGTTCCAACATAAAACAGCTTCTCTTTGGCAGGTAAACAAAGAAAAACAAAATGTGCTTATTTCAGCATATAAGGAAATAAAACCAATGTTTTTTTTCAGTCTCTGCGTTCTTCAGCAAGCTTCAGACAGTTCTTCAGCTCTGCCTGCCAGCTCCAAAAATGTTCTGCAGTATTAACTCTCACAGTACAGATGTAGCCCTGTTCTGCTGTCTGTAGCAGGCCTCCTGATTAAGGAGGCTGGGGCTGCATGGGTGGACTGCAGTGTTCAGCTCTCTAATTAGCAGTACTTTGCAAGGCATCCCAGGTAGCTTCACAGACCCTGCTAGGGTATGATGTGCGTATGGGATCTATATCTATATCTATAGCTATCTACTGTATATCTATATCTATATTCTTTGCAAAAAATGTAATTAATGCACCAGTTAGGGTTCAACTTAATGCCACAAAAGTACAGAAATGTAATCTCTCAAGCACCAAAAGGGCAAGAGCACACAAGCAACCACAAACAGCCACCATCAGGTAAGGCAAACAACATACAACTGTTTCTAGATTACACAAATGCAGTAGCACTGATGTCCTTCCTTTGTGGATTTGTATCTGTGGCTACATAAGCACAGGCTCCACAGGGGCATGTGCTTCTGCAGCCATATCTATGTGTGTATGCCATACAGCATGCATAAGTACATGTGGCAGAAAAAGCACAGGTTACATGGGGGCCTGTGTTTCTTCAGACAGATACCCCATTGAGCCTGTGCCTCTACAGCCAAAGGTACTCATGCACACTGTATAATGTACCTCGCTAGATAGCATGACCCACTACTGCATGGTTTTCCATATGCAGCTGTATAACTGAAAAACTGCTACCCCCTTGAAAAATTTCTAGATCCGCTGTTGAAACCATGATACTCACATTACAACAGTACTTTTGTCTACAAAACTGCAGGCCCCATAGGGGCCTGTCCTTCTGGAGCCCAAAGCTAATGTGTATATCTTACACTTGTGGCTGAAGAGATGCATGACCCTCAGGAGGCAAGAGTGCTACTGCAATTTTTGTATCATGGATTTTGTGGCATTTGTGCTTCGGTTCCACCCATTGAGAGGGCCAGCGTTAGTGCACCCAGTCATCAGGATGCCAAGCTGGGATTTTGCTGACCCCTGTTTTTGTTTGGGACTGTGCCCCCCACACCCCACCTTTCTTAGGATTCTAACTCTGAGGGGGGGAGACCTTGGGAAGGGGGCATGAATCCTGAAATCAGTGCCCTGATGTGCTGGTGCACAAATGCCAGTGCTCTAATGACTGGAAGGGACATGCTTCTGCATCAAGAGGTCAGTGTATATGTCTTACACCTGCAGCTGCAGAACTGCAGGCCCATTAATTGTGTATATGTCTTACATTGTCCATGAGTACCTCAGATGACCAAAGCACTGGCCCCATGGAGGCACAGAAAAAAGAACTCTTGTAATTTTAATATTATAGATTTGTACCTTACTGCAGTGGCCTGTGCTTCTGTACACAGAAGTGTTATGATTTAAGTATCATGGATTTCTATCTGCAGCGACAAGTGAGAGTGTATATCTTGCAGTTTACATGCCACAGATACAGATCCCTGAAGGCCGCACATCAGTGCTGCTGCATTTGTGTCATCTTGAAACAGTTGTATGCTGTTTATCTTACCTGATGATGGCTAGTCTGTGGTTGCTTGTGTGGTCTTGTCCTTTTGCTGCTTGGGGGGGTGGGAATGGGGAGTTAGGGTTGAAAACCATAAGGCCACATTTCCATACTTTTGTGGGGTTAAGTTGAACCCTAACTGGTGCATTAACAATGTTTTTTGCAATGAATTTCCTTACTTTTTGAGACAGTATAATTGAATCCTCATTTGCCTGTGGAGGTGCAGGACCTCCATAGATGTGTACATGTATGTTGCTGTGGCAGCACAGGGCTCTCTGGGCCCTGTGCTTGCATTATACTAAAACAGCAATTTCTTTCCTTCATTGTATGGCTTGTTAAACTTCAGTGTTATCCTAAGGGAAATAGCTTTTTTGTTGGAGAATAATACATGGTCATATAATGTATCTGAGCCTCTGAATCCTAAAGGGTTAACCCTCTAGAGATGGGGTTGGTGTCACTCAGCATAAATCACATTTGTCCCTGGCTCCTGAGAGTCTTTGAGAAGGCAGCATACTGCCTGCGGCTTATCAAAACCTGTTCTGTTCCATATCCTCTGAGCATGCAATCATTTGTAAAGCAGTTCCTGTTGGGGGATATCCTTCTTAAACTCTCAGAACAGTGAGAACTGTAAGTAATAAAATGTATTTGGACTGAAAGTAATCTGAACTGATTAAAGTCTGAGAATAAATTTTGAACTGCTGTTTAAAATTGGTACGCCTCCCCCCTCCCCCTGTGGGGAGGGCATTTCACATTCAGAGGCTGCCACCCTATACATTCACCCTAAGTGTGAGTCTGGAGAGGGGAAACCCAGTAGCCACCCTACTGCCCAGCTGGATGTAGGAACTGGCCCACCATTCATTGGGTGAGATGTCTCAGGACTGCAGTTCTGTGGAGGACTGAGGCCACCTATGGAGCAGCCCCATAATTGAGGGAGGGAGGGATCCCTGGTGTCCCTCTCAGCGGCAGTATACCCCCCTGTGTCTGGGCCAAGATGTTTAGTGTGGAACTATTTGGAACTTTCAAAAAGTAGTCTGAATGCCCAGTGGCAGCAATAGAATCTAAGTCCAGCCAAGGGCAAAAAAAAAAAAAAAAGAAACAGAGATTTCCGATAATGTACCTGAAAGGATTGCAGCTGCAACCAAAATGAAATCACAGTAGGATAAAGCAGTACAGTGCCTGGGGTGCTTAAAATACAACACTTTTAATTACACCTTTGAGAGAATTTGTCCCATGGGAAGGTAACAAGATTCTAGCCCTGAAGTGACATTTTTTAACAATTATGAATTGTGTGCGCCATCCTGCCTGAAAGCTAAAAGAGATATGAACTGCGTAAAATAAATGGATCTATGTTTTTGCCTGCATCCCACCATTGTGGATCTTCCATTTGTGTTGTTGTGGACTGTTTGCTGTGTTTTACATTTTAGCCCTGTTCATGTGACCTTGGTTGTTGGCTACCCAGGAAGCCACCTCAGATCTGGAGGTTAATTAAGTGGATTGGTAAAATATTTGATGTAAGCAGCTTTCTCTGAAAATGAGTTGTCACTTTTACCCCTAGAGTGGGGAGAGGGCTACCTTGCATCAGTGGGAGTACAATTCTTCTCCATTTTATAAATAGATATGCATTACTGGATGATCAAAATCTATTTAAAATCCACCTTACTTTACATCTAGAATGCATATAAGATAAGCATCTGGTATTTAAAGTTCAACTGATCTAAAAGCTGCAGTGCCTTGTAACAGTGCCAATTTTAATCTTACACCTTTAAATTTCTTTTTAGATCACTCATTTTCTTTATTTTTTTTAAGCTCCCCATTTTACTGGCTATCCCCTGGCTTTCATCAGTATTATCAGCAGTATTTATTTATTTATTTTTTTATAGGGACATTTTATCCCCTATTACCGGCGACAGCTAGCTGTCGTCAGACCGACCATCCTGTGCTCTTGTCCCCCCTCCCGGGAGGATCATGCAGCATGGCAGTGGGGCTAGGGTTTTTTGTGGTTACAGAGGCAGCTACGTAATCCTAAATCCTCCACCACCATCAATCAATCAATCAAACTTACTTATATAAGGTGCCCTTCCAATGCTCAGGGAGCCTTTACATTATAACATTAAAAACTGACCACATGTCATAAAACACATATTAAAACACATCCGTATAACTTCAAAATTCAGTACATTCCTGAGAAGGCCTGGTTAAATAAATATGTCTTTAGAAGATTTTTAAAACCCTCTATGGTCTGGCTTTCTCGTATCTGGCGAGGTAGAGAATTCCACAGGGTAGGAGACATAAAGGTGAAAGGTCTTCCTCCCAATGTTTTAAGGGATACCCTGGCAGTCTCCAGCAATCCCTCACCAGAGGATCGGAGTGAGTGGAGGGTACAGTAAGGACACAGGAGCTCTTTCAGGTAGTGGGCACCCTGCTCGTGTAGGGCCTTATAGGTCAGCAACGCGACCTTGAAGGTAATCCGCCACTGTACTGGCAACCAGTGCAGATCACACAGCACAGGTGTAATATGACTGGATCTAGAAGCTCCAGTCAGCAACCTGGCTGTCACATTCTGCACTAGTTGCAAACGGCGGATGTCTACCCCCGGTAGCCCTTGGTAGAGGGCGTTGCAATAATCAAGACGACTGGTGACAAAGGCTTGGATCAAGGTCAGAAGATCTTCGGGCCGGACCAGATGCTTCACCCGGGCTATGTTCCTAAGATGGTAATAGGGAGATCTGACTACAGCCAAAACCTGCGCCTTCAAAGTCAGGCCTTCATCAAAAACAACACCCAGGTTTCGCACCTGGCTAGAGATAATATGTGGGATCCAACCAAGATTTAATCCTGATGGTTTTCCCACCCATGACCCCATCATCCTATGACCAGGGTCCAAAACCAATACCTCAGTTTTTTCTGAGTTTAACTGAAGCCAGCTGGCACTCATCCAGTTCTGAATCTCCAGTAGGCAGTTATTAAACACCATAATGGAATCTAGTTCCTGGCTGGGTACAAAGGACATGTATAGTTGAGAATCATCCGCATAGCAATGAAAGCTCAAACTGTACCACCTTATAATGTCCCCTAATGGAAGTGGGTGTTAAAAACAAATGAGAATGTTGATGAAAACCTGGGATAGGCATGTTTAAAGCACCACTCCTGTTTATTATTTCAGATCCAAAAAGATGTTGCCACTGATTCAAAATTTCAACAAAGGCAAGGGTGATCTAAAATGGAATAAAAATGTGCTGGTATCAAACTGTCCCTGCAACATGCATTGCTGCTTAAGACTTCAGGGGCCATATGTTCAAAACTTTGTGCTGGGCGCAAACAGTTTGCACCAGGTTTGCGCTGGGTTTGCGTGGGTCCCCTGCATTCAAAAGATCAAACTGCACTAGTGCGGGGCAAAATTATAATGTATTCACTGTGCAAAGAGATGGGGTGTGTACATGAATACAGGTACTATGCTTTTTTCAGTGCGTTAGCGCCACACAAAGTGTGTTTTGCGTGACTTTGCATGACTCTTTGCACAGCGCAAATTACCGCCCAGAAAAGGGTAGTCTTAACTCTGGGCAAAATAAGGATAAGGGGCATGGACACAGCAGCAACAGGCAACATGGCCATAAGCAACAACAGTATCATGGTATACCTGATGACTGCAGCCAATGATGAGGCAAAGATGGAAGATGGTCACCCTGGGTCACTCCATATGCTGTGGAAGAGACATGATGCACAATGTTGCTATCATCTGGCACCAGTCCCAACCCTTACAGGCATTTGTGGGTGCCTCAGCACCCAGTGGACACATTGTCAGTGCATCCATGCAGCACACACATACAGTCCCCCCATAGGGGTACATCACCACAATCCAGCACACACATGCAGCACTGGGGGAATGGAGGGTACTAAGGGGAGAGTGTACAGGTGGCCAGGTTGCACTACATAGTAGATGCTACCACATGGCAGGGGCTGTCCACACAGTGCACATATGCCAGTGACGGGAATGCCCCTCACATCAGTGTGCCTGTATGATGTTATGTGTCTGCCCCCCCCCGGACACATACTGTACACCTGTCCATGCTCACCATCACACACAGCCAGCCATACGTATGTTAGTGTGGGAATCCCATTCCACTGGTGCAGCGTATGTGGGTCACAGTACAGTATAACTGTGGTGTCCACTGTCAGAACACACCTGCCAGCTGTGCATGTCACTGTGTGGATAGCAGCAGTCATTGTTGCCTGACACACCACAGGCATTGCTGTGTCCCTCACAATACTGGCTACTATGGTACTATACCATCTGATACTCAATGTAGCAGGAATAACAATATGTCTATAGCATGCAGCACAACCACCCTTTCCTGTGGTGCTAGTTCCCTCGACCACAATAGTCTGTGCTTTGGTGTCCAGACCCAGCTTGCAGCTACCAAACTATTGATCATGTCTGACAAACAGGTGGAGCTGTGAGCATACCCAGCCTGCAGCTACTGACCTGTAGTTCCAGTTTGACATGCAGGTGGAGCTGTGTGCACCATGAAATAGCGATGGGCAATCTGCATGGTAATGCATGCAAAGCAGGTCATAATGAGATGCTAATGTGGCTGTTTGCCTACGGATTGCCTAAGTAGGATCTTTTGCATAGGGGCTTTGAATATAGCAAAATTTAGTACCAGGCTAATGTATTAGCACCGG
This sequence comes from Neoceratodus forsteri, assembly GCA_016271365.2. Lineage (NCBI taxonomy): Eukaryota > Metazoa > Chordata > Ceratodontiformes > Ceratodontidae > Neoceratodus > Neoceratodus forsteri. The sequence continues at coordinate 460,404,615 of CM028132.1, forward strand.
GCAAACCTGTGAAAACCATAGCACAGTTCTGCTGTGTTTGGCCTACAATGTTGTTTGCAGTTGTTGTGCACCACTTCATTGCTATCACCCACACTGGCCACCTACTGCAACTCTGCCTTACTCCACCTCTGTGTGCACTGGGCTGCTGTTGCAGTTTGCACTGCCAGGTTGCTATATTCGGAGCTGTCTTATTTGCCAGGCTATTTTTTGCACTGCACTCTCAGCCCTGTTTGCACGCCTTCGTTTGCACGTTATAGTCAACTGATTTAGCCCCTGGGCTATTCCTTTGAATCTAGCGTGCAAATGGTTGCAGGCTATTTTTGCATGATGAGCAGTGCTAATTTTGCCCCAGGCCTAGGTTTTGAATATTGGTCCAAGGAGATTAGTTTGTGTCTCAACTATAACTGCAGAGGAACCTACCTCCATATATAGAAACACAGAACTAGAGAAAGGAAGAAAAAGACCTGTGGGGTCCCTCCAGTCTGTCCAAAGATTTCCTAACTCCGAATCTATCTAGCATCCATTATTTCCTCCCATCCTCTCCTTCCACTCCCACATTCTCCTTTGTGAAAACTCATTTAAATGCATCCCAATTTTTCTTAAACCCTGTTATTGTCTTTGCTTTCACAAGATTATCTGGAAGATTATTCCACACATACACCACATTTTCTATAAAGTAATACTTCCTGATATCTGTTTTTTAATTTCCCTCCTTCTAACTTGAACACAAATTTGACATCAGTATTGTATTTGTGATTCATGCTGGCAATCATATGCTCTGTCTGAATGGAATCTAAAATATGTGTGTTCCACTCTGGGTAAGAAATTAGATCTGAATTCTTCTAGTTTTTGAGTTCTAATTTTTTGACCATTATTGGAATTAAATATAACAGGTATTTCTTTGCACCACCAAATTAGGATGTGGGATCCCAAGAATGTAGAATTCAGGTTAAAATATTTTTATTTCAATGCTTTGGTTAGAATGCATGTTTTTAATGCAATCATAAATCCATTCTGATGTTGTCACATATTGTTAAACTACTCTCCTATTGGTTAAATACTGAATTATTATACTCTCACCATACAGTATGTTATTTTTAATTTTGATATACCATATCTAGCATCAAGATGACGTGTTATTTTGATGTGGGATAGGCCACCAACAACAGTAATACCATTTACCTGGTGAAATTTATTCCAAGTAAGTGTGTGTGTGTGTGTGAGTAGTAGTAGTAGTAGCAGTAGTAAGTGAGATAGAAAGAAAGAAAGACATAACGAGAATGATAGGCAGACAGACAGACAGGCAGACAGACGGACATGTAGGTAGATAGGTAGGTAGATAGATAGACAGACAGACTGACTGACTGTATATCCCTATTATTTGTACCTTTGTTCTAGTGTTCCCTCCCCACTGCGTTTTATTGTAAACAGTTGCTGTTAACCAAGTAATCTGAAAATCAGAGAACACAGCGTCGGCACTAGAGGGTTAGCGGAGAAATGAAATATAAAATCATACAAATCTGACGGCAGAAAAGGACCGCATCAGCCCATTGAGTCTGCCCCTTCCCCCCACTCATCTTCTTTTCCACAGGCCTTCCCCTTCCCCCCACTTACCAACCCCATATTCTGGCCCATGCCCTCTTGAATCCCTCCACCATTTCAGCCCCCACCATCTCCTCTTGTAGATTGTTCCGGGCCTCCACCACCCTCCTGGTAAAGAATCTCCCCCTCACATTGCCTCTATATCTTCCTCCCTCCAGTCTTAGGCTATGCCCTCTAGTTTTAGCCCCTCCTTCCTTCCTTTTAAATAAGCTCCCCTCCTTCACCTTATTGATCCCCGTCATATACTTAAAAGTTTCAGTCATGTCCTCCCTCTCCCTTCTAGTCTCCAATGGGAACGGATCCAGTTCCCTCCACCTCTACTCATATGGCTTCCCCTGCATGCCATGCACCAGCCTGGTTGCCCTTCTCTGAACCCTCTCTCCCATCTAAATAGACATCCAAAAATTCACAGTAAGAGTCCACAAAAAAGAAAGTGCACAAATCTCAAAAAGCAAGACACAAATGCTGGTTTCAATGCCCCTCTGAGGAAGAATCATTCAGATTCGAAGCACCAGGGAATTTGTGTATGCTCTAACTGTACTTGGACCCCCAATAAAATGTCACATGTTTTCACATTGAAACCAGCATTTGCATCTTGCTTTTTGAGATTTGTGCACTTTCATTTTTGTGGACTAATCTGAAAATCATTACCCCATCTTGTTTGTCACCATTAATGTTACTCTCTACCAAGAAATTTATAAAAACAAATTGAAAATTTCATCCATCTCTCTCTCTCTCTATCTCCCCCATATCTATCTATCTATCTATCTGTCTGTCTGTCTGTCTACCTATCTATCTATCTATCTATCCATCTCTCATTCTATCTGTAACTGTAGTAGAAATCACCCACATGACATAACTTCCAACCCTTTGCCTCAGAAATAATGTGCAAAGCCAAACATAAAGCAGTACAAATAACCAGAACCAGAGAATAGTCTTGAAATAACATGTCAGGAAACTATTACTATCTGGCATTAGTTGAACAATCTTTTTCTGAAACCTGACTACAGCACAAGTTCCTGGGAATGGGTAGGTACCCCACAGCTATAGGTGGTGTATACGTATCAGTCCCCTTCTCAAGTGCTATACCATATCTATGACACAGCATAAAGGAAAGGTGAGTTATTAATGAGATCTAAAGACAATTCACAAAGCTGTGCTGACACCACCTCCTATAACTGTTAGCTGGCAAAGGCTACTGTTCCTAAATGTCCCGTCTATAGGGAGTATGGAGATTTACATGACAAAATGCAAAATAACAAAAGCCATTCTACAGAAATGTGGTGCTAGCACCTCCTTTTTGGTAAGAGGTAGTTCTAGATCTTCTATGTTGGTGGGATTGATTGGTGTGATAGGAGCCTTCTGAAAGAAAGTTTGGTAGCTCTCTGCTGTTGGGAAGGTCTCGGATGAGTGCAATATCATGTAGAAGATGTCCATAGCATGCCCTATGTCTCTCTGACTTGACACCGTGCCCTTTACAGGGTGTTGTATCTGAGAGGTATTGCTCTTCCCAGCCTAATGCCTGAGCTGCCACACTAAGAGCTTCCCACTCCTGTCTCTGTCAAAATATTGCCGAGCATTGCTTATGAAAATAGTTGTCTCAGTAGCTGCACTCTGCAGTACATAGAATTTCCATTTGAGTTTTTATAGTAGGCTGTACAATCTAGGGGAGGGCTGGGCAGGGCTTCGTCATGTGAAGTTTCTCCGCTTCTACTGTTTTTCTTTCCAGCGTCTCCAATTCCTATACCTCTCCTTCTGTTTATATTTAGAATAGGCAACAGATTGCCTTCTGATATACACTTTAAGAGCTTCCCATCATGTGCTGTGGCAGGTGTCTTCATGTTTATCATGCACCAGAAACTCACATATTGCCTGCTCCATTGATTAACAATATTTTTGGTCTTTTAGAAGGATGGGATCACGTCTCCAGGGTCTGAGGGGGCAGTGCATACTACTTATACTCACACTAGCATTCAGTGGGGAGTGATCAGACTGTGCTACCTTAGGCACCAGGCTAGAAGAAGCTAGCAGAAAGTTTGTGTGAGCATAAGACTGATGGGCTTGAGAGAAAAAAATATGTTCTCTCCCAATGGAGTTTTTGTGGCACCGAAGATATTTTAGTGCAAACGTTTTTGTTAGTTCCTCCATTCCCTTAGCATTTTTCAGCTTCAGAACTGGGTGGGGTTTGAACCTATCAGCAATGGTATCCAGCGTCCAGTTCATATCCCCCTAGTAACCAGGGCCCAAAATATTGTGCCATCTCTAATGCAGGGTATGGGAAGAAGGTGCTATCTTCCACGTTGGGCCCGTACACCAGTCCCACTTAGATGATGTCATCATCATTAAGTGACACTTCATCTGGTGTGTCTCTGCCCTGTGAATCTACTGTGGATCTAGCAGTCACTCTAGGGAAACCTGGCTGGAGCCATACAGCTACACCTCTGGCCCTGGAGGTGAAATTTGAAGTAAGCCATGTACCCTTCCCCCAGGCTGTAATGCATGCCATTTCAATTGCAGTCACATCAGTTTTCACTGGCAGTAGAATACTTGTTTTGAGCTTTTTCATATGGTTTGCTACCTTCTTCCTCTTTACCACATGCTTTAAGCCATTGATATTCTAGGGTGTAATACTCAGGGAATCAGTTGTTTTGGGAGTTGCTGAGTGAGTACTGCATGGAGCTTCCCAAGTGTGTCATCCCATTCCTTAGTGTGAAACGATATTAATACCGAATTGCTGCCTTGCTTTTTTAACAATAAAATTAGTCCCTCTGCCCACCCACAGATTCCCCCCTTTTCTGCATCCATTATAACTGTCTCGAGAACATAGCCTGTCTCCTCCCCTCCTTCAATATAACACATCTCTCTCTGTACAACAAACTGTCCCTCTTTATTTTCCAAAGACTTTCTTCCACTTTCCCCCGCAAACAGAATCACAACCAAGCAACAATAAAACTGTTGAAATAGTAATCTTTCATTACACCCTTCCAGGATCGAGCAAACAGGCACTTGATCCAATATCCCACTGAAGGTTTCCGGGTTGTGAGGTACAACAGGCACCAAAATGAGGTTTAATGAAACAGTTTGAACATTCAGTAATCAATGTATATAGCATACAGTATTTCACCAGCTCTTAAAAAACAGAAGTTGGGGCATTCTACTTGGTAACTGTCTAGAACGTTTATAATGAACTGAATTTATACAGCACTTTTAATTATGAGCTATTGCAAAGAATGGCCATACATCACAGTTAAAAAAAACAGTACAGTTTATGCTCCTGCACTGCTAAAATAATTCCCTATAGTGGAAGATTCAAGTGTCTAGCAACCCCCTTCCCAGCCTGTGTAGAGCCCATCAGCTAATACCCTGCGTTTGCCCCCTCTCCAAATGAAAGTACATAATCGGGAGCCTTACTGCCAAATACATAATGACCATGAGATTAATCTAGTGGTGAGGAGCAGACCTGTACTAAGCCACCGTACAATTGCTACAGGCCTTTACACTGCCTCAGACTGCTGCTCCATTGAGAGCTCCTCAGCATGTATCACAATCAAGTCCCACCTCTGCACTCACAACTAGTAAACTATCAACTATCAATAGCTAGGGGATCTACAGAGCTTCCCACATAGTCATGCAGGAAAATCTTCATTCCGGTTGACACATGCCCTCTGCTTCCCTCCCTGATCAAACTCTAGCCACTCTTATCCCTCCCCCCTCCACTCACCAAAATGGCACCTTGATGGCTTGCTGTAGTGCTGCAGAGACCTACAAGGTGCTCCCAAGAAGTTGGTGTGGAGGGATAGTAAACTGACACCGGTCATAGTTAACTAGAGAGTGGCCAAGTGAGATTCCATCTTAAAGAGCGGGTGGAAATTGTCTCGACTCACAATGTATCGTGAAAGTTGGCACTGTGCAGTAAATCAATGGCTAGGCACCTTCTCCCCCTACTGCACATATTAAGAAGCATCCAATGTTTCCCAGGCTTGTCCTCACCTAACCAATCAGCCGAGTCTTGTCTACATGCACCACATATGGTGTGACTGACTGCTGGGTTTGGCATCTGGGAGTGAAATTAACAATGAAACTCACAAGAAATGAAATGTATCATCAGTTTCACCCCCACATGGCATACCTGTCAAAAAATAAGATTTAATATGACCATAGCGGTGAAAAAACATGTAACTAGGTAAAAATAAGACAAAAAATAGCCTGTTTAATATCATTGGCAAATGTACATTTAGATCACTGTTCTTTGGAGTGCAAAGGTCCCCCCCTCCCAGCACAATGGATAGTTCTTGGAGTTTTAATAGCCCAAGTGTCTGGAGCAATTCACAAGATTTGATATCTCCCTCCATTGGTACCTGCACCCCACATTCAATTAATCCTGTGTAGTCGGAGGGAGATCAAAAACCCCACAGCAATCACAACTGTAAGTGGTGTATGTGGATAAGATCCCTTCTCAAGTGATATACCATACCTGTTATACAGCATAAGGAAAGGTGAGTTATTAATGGGATCTAAAGGCAATTCACTAAGTTGCACTGACACCACCTCCTATAACCGTTAGCTGACAAAGGCTACTGTTTTAAAATGTCCCACCTACAGGAAGCACAGGGATTTACATGACAAAATGCAAGATAACAAAAAGCTGTTTTATGGAAATGTGGTGGCGGCAGGACAAACTGAGACATGGAAAAAGAAAAACCCAGTACACACACACACGCACACACACACACACACACACACATCCATTTCTGTTGCTCAGAAAAGATATGCTTAACACAGAAATGGAGTGTCATGTCAAATTCAATTTATGTCAATCCAGCAAAAGTGCAGGCAAATCATCTAGATGCAAGAGACCGGTCAGTCAGTTGCCATGTTAAGCCTAACTTTTCTGAGCAACAGAAATGGACGTGAGTGTGCACACATGGTTTTATGTAATAATTAATTCTGTGGTAGGTTGCAAGTTTCCATACCTTCAGTTTTTGAAGACAACAGTCCCCACTCCCCTCCAGTCCTTGATGGTGGTTCTGAACCCAACTCCCTTTGTCCGCCAACTCCTGAAGTCCTGTCTGGACAATGGATCTTTCTTACAACCAATGTCCCACTCCAGGTGACCAGCTTATGATGTCTCTGCTTGCTAAAACACTCTTGAATTCGCTGTCACAGAACTAGAAGACACTCTCTTTCTTCTAGTTCTGTGGTGATGGCAAGTCACCCAGGAGAACCAACCCCTCTGCTCCCACCTTCAGGGGGTATGGCTTCTGCCTCAGCACTCGCGCTTGACTTGCAATGACAGGTAGACCAGCCCACACCAATCATACCTTCCGGTTGGGGCCTGATGCCCTGTGGTCATGGAGCGTCTGACTGAAGGAACTAAGAGTCAAGATTATCGAAGTAATCAGAAGGAAGGGTGGTCACGGTGTGACAGTGTGCCAAAGTCAGAAATACAATGACTGCCCGCTCCCCATCACAAGTTATGTGCAGTGCCGGTGAAATGAATCAGAGCTAGCACAATTTAATCCTGGATCTGTGTGCATGTGCAGTACCACCAGTATGAACATTATCGCTCAGATTACATGTCTCAAAATCTTCAATAAAATTAAATAAATGATTAAAAGGAAAAAATGTGTTCCCCTACATTTTAAACTAATTTAAACAGTTCTCTTATTTTCCTCCTAATTCCTGCTTGCGAGCCCTGTCTTTGGAGCCACATCTTCTCCATGTCTGCTTCTGGGCTGTCAAAAGAAAAGCAGAGACAAAGAAAGAGGGCATCAGTGGCTTACTGTTGCAGCTAAAGCTGGCAGCTCAACTTCCAGCTGCGGCTTCAGCATTCAAGAAAGTCCCGGTGTTCTCATACAGAGAAGGTGGGTGAACAGCTCCTCCTGCTAAGCTGGGCACCCTAAATTTTGGGGTGCACAGAAAAGGTAATTCTGGCCATTATGTTAAAAAACAAACATCAGAATCTAGCTAAATGGGCCCATGTAGCTAGGTTCTGGTGTTTGTATATTTTTTTATGACAGCAGTTTTATGTATTTTTCTTGTTTTTTACTTTGAGGTAGAAAAAAACAAGATGGCGGTCTCACGGCACAAAAACATGCTTTGTGCTGTGAGAAACAAGTGGTGAGAAACCAAAACAAGGTCCTGAAACACAGAATTTTACATTCTGCACCAGAATGTTATGTCAAAAACCCTACTGCACATGCTCAGAATGGGAAAAAACTAAATTTTAAAGCCTTATAACTCTTGAACCATTTAATATTTTTTACCAGATCTTTCAAAGGCACTACCTCAGGACATGACACCTGTGCCCTGCAAGTTTGGGGCAAAATTCCATTCCATGTAGGCTGTAGGTGAGAGCAAAAACAAGTCATGTTAATAAGAAAAAAAAATAAGATATTTACAGAAAATGACATATGACATCAGAAACCGCAAAAGCCATCACAAAACATTTCATAGATTAAGCCCTTACCTTCTAGACAACACATGCAAAATTGTAGCCGGTTCATCAGATGGTGCCAAAGCTATTAACGTGCAAAGTTAGGTGTTTAACACTGAACACCCTACTCAATCCTAACTATAGTGGCACTACCCACCACTATAATCTATCTCCTTGTAAGCAAAACTGGGTCCTTTCAAACTAAATCTGAAGCAACATCTCCTTGCTTCGTGTCACTGTGACTGCCCATAACTTTCTGATACTGTTAACTAGGTGTGCCCTTTCACTTTTCTGGTTTGGCAAATCCACCCTGGCTGCTCCTGCTCCCCTCCCTATCCCCATCACATTTTGATTTTCCTTCAACTGCTATATTGCCTGCAGGCTTTGCTTGAGTCAAGGCATAGCCGCAGATATAATTTGTACAAGTTGTCTTAATTTTTGTTATTTGTAATTGTGCTTATGATGAATTTGTGATTTGTAAACATTATGATGTCTCCTGTTCTTTGCTGCACACTTTGATTTACTTTATTTTGATACCCACCTGCATGTCTTTTGTGTTATTTTATCTTTTGTATCTGTTTTTGTATTATGACATGGAGCCTTTGCAAAAGAGTCTCTAACTCGAAGGTTTGTAATTCCAAGATTTCAATAAAATAAGAAATAAAAATAAAATACATATTACTGGTGCGGTAGCACCAGTATAGTTAGGGTTGAGTGGAGTGTTCAGTGTTAAATCCATGACTTTGCACCTTAATAACATTGGTGGTATTTGAAAAAAATTGCCCGACATTTGCCATGCGTTGCATGGGAGGCAGTTTCTCTGGACTTGGGAAGTTTCATGATGGTTGCTTATGCACTGATAAATGCTTGAAATGCATTAAAGCCTTTGAACATTTTTTGGATCTGGTCTTTCTTTGTGTGCTACCACTCATCTGGTTTCCCAATGCTGGATCAGTCAGTTTTGTTAAAATTTATCCTGCTTGTCTTTGTGTGTGATGCATCTAAGTCAGATCATCTCTGTGCATTACTATGCAAGTGCCTTGACCCATCTATACATTTACCTTTGCCTGCATGTGGTCTTGTGTGTTTTAAAAGTCTTTATTTTCGATAAAAAAAAATTAACTACTAAAGCAGGCTGGGTTGCTCACCCCCGGTACTGCTCACAAATCCTTTCATCTACTGTACATCACCTGTCAGCACCCCAGGGTGCCAACCCAAGTGCCACCATTGAACACTATGATGATACTGGGGTCCCCAATCTCCAGTGTCAGTCTGGTCCCCCTAAAAAAAAGAGAAAACTGTCCCTTGCTGATCTTTGTTAATATTTAAACCTAAAAAGAAAGAAAATGGTTTCTTGTCGATCTCTGCTCCTCCACACCCCCACCACCCCACTCTGACCCACCACTCAGCTTCCACCACCCCACACCTCCCACAAATCCTCACTCACCTAAAGATGATCCCATGTCATTGATCCACTCACTGATCAGAAAGATGTCCTCCTCCTCCTCCAGGAACTGTGACTTCAAAATGATGAAATAAAGTAAGTCCAGTTAATGTATTTCAAAGCATTTTGAACTTCTACTTATAACACTGTCATTAAGTTCACAGTGCACGCATGCACAGAAAACTTCTTGTGGTAGAGTGACTTTTGAGGGTGTGACACTGTCTGCCCAATGCAGAGTGGTCTGCAAGGGCCTTGACAGTATCACCTGAATCATCAGCCAGGCTAATAGTGATACTGTTACGCTGTTTTGCCTGAAGTAGTCTGCACTTGAAAAGACAATGCCGCACCAATCATACTGCAGCTTTTTCCTTTCGTCTGCAGAACACCCCTCAGCAAACATCTGTTCACTGTCTTTAATCTGATCAGCCTGGCTGATGTCACCACCACTGCCAGGGTCACTTCCTGCATCTGTGCAAACACACAGGCCAGCAGCACTTGAAGGAAATTAAGAAAAATACACAAAATTAAATAGACCAGAAGCTACATAAACATGCAAGAAATGCAAGGAGCCTGTGGTTGTAAACCCAAGAGCTTAAGTCCGAGTCCAAGGCGTAGCTCTTCGTATGCTGGGGTTTACAGCTGCAGGCTCCTTGCATTTCTTGCATATTTATGTAGCCTCTGATCTATTTCATTTTGTGTAGTTTTCTTAATTTCCCTTGATGCTGCTGGCCTGGGTGTTTGTATGCTATGTACAAATAGTTGCCAACAATGGGGTGCCCAATCCCTGTGCCAACAGAAGCCCCTTCCCTCTGACCATTGCCAACAATGGGGTGCCCAAACCCCATGCCAGCAGTAGTCCCCTCCCTCCATCCATTGCCAACAATGGAGTGCCCAATCTCTGTGCCAGCAGTAACCCCCTCCCTCTGACCAGTGTGGGACACTAGGGAGCCCACTCCCAGTGTCCCCAGTTGTCATAACTCCCCCCCACTACTGTGGAACACTGGGAAGCCCACCCCCAGTGTCCCCAAACATTTCCATACGTTGTCCCTGTAAAAAAGAAAAACGTCCCCAATGTGTTATTTTTCCTGTAAAAAAGAAAATAGTCCCTTATCATCTCCCCCTTCCCCTCCTCCATCCCGACCCTCCCACTGAGCACCCCACCACCCCACACCCCCCTCACCCTATACTTATCACCGAGTTCAAACACTGTCATCTTCTCTGGACCGGGACACGTTTGCATTCTTCAAAGCCGAACCACAAACTGAAGAATCAAGATAATTGCCATATAATGGCAGTCAACGGGGTTTTGAACTTATGTTGCTATCTCAGCCATTTTTTGCATAACATTTTCAACATGGGCTTTTTGGGACCCCACCTAATGAACACTGGCACTGTTGTTTTGTTACTCAGTCCGGAAAGGTGATTTTGTGGTTGCTGCATGGAATCACATTTCAGGGCCTAGTAATTAAATGCAGTGCCACTGTCATAGAGTCCAAAAAACCATATTAAATCTGGTGCAAAACAAAACAAAAGCCCGAGTTATGCACGCTCACTGACATTTTTATACACACACATGTAACTTTGCCAATTTTTTATATTTTCACTCCAAATTTTCAACATACACATTTTTTCACACCACCTCATGAACACTACAGCTGTCATTTTTCACATCCTGCCCAAAATGGGTTTTTGCACTTGTGGCACAGAGTGGCACAGTCATTGCGCAAAATCACCTTTCAGGACCAAGTAAGGAAATGACAGTACCAGTGTTCATGGTGGTGTAAAGCCATGTTGAAAATTTTCAAAATAAGAAAATGACTGAGTCTCGTGCTCATTGACATTTTCCTATGCAGTGCGTAACTTTGTCAATTTTTTATATTTTCACTCTAAATTTTCAGCATGCACATTTTTTCACACCACCTCATGAAAAGTACAGTTGTCATTTCTCACATCTTGCCCAAATTGTGTTTTTGCACCTGTGGCACAGAATGGATTGGTCATTGTGCCAAATCACCTTTTGGGACCGACTAAGGAAATGACAGTACCAGTGCTCATGAGGTGTGGTCTCAAAAAACCCATACTGAAAATCTGGTGTCAAAATGTAAAACATTGGCTGTGTTATGGGCATTATCTGCAAACAATTTCTATGTTTCTATGTTTTGCTACACACGCTCATGAATGGAGAGAACCACAGGATGGGGGGGGGGAGAGTTGCTGACAGTCACCAAGGAAGAAAGGGACATGGGGTTATTATTTCAGATGACCTGAAAATGTCAAAGCAGAGTATAAGGGCAGCAGGGAAGACCAGTGGGATGCTGTGGTGCATAGCCAGGGGTACACCAGCAGAACACAGGATGTAGTGATGCCATTATGTAAAACCCTGGTCAGGCCTGACAAGGAGTACTATGTGCAGTTCTGGAGGCCGCACCTTTGAAAGGACAATAACAGGCTGAAGGTGGTCCAGAGAAGGCCAACTAAGATGGTACAGGGTTTGCACCACCAAACTTACTAAGAGAGATTAAGGGAACTCAATATGTACTCACTGGAGGAGAGGAGGGAGAGAAGGGACATGATAGAAATATTCAAGTACCTCAAGGGCATAAACAAGGTGTAGGGGGGAGACATCTTGCAGTACAGGAGGAGTACAAAAAAGATGGGGCGTGACATGACATTGGAAGGTGGCAGGGGGAATGTGTGGAAAGTTTTCTTCACAGAGAGGGTGATGGATGCATGGCATGGTCTCCCACAAGAGGTGGTGGGAGCAAGCACTGTGTTTGGATTTAAACATGCATGGCTCAGGCAAAGGGGAACCATAGAGGTAAAGCAGAGGGAGGGTCAGAAGCTGTAATCATGTATGGGGCTTATGGGCACACTGGATGGGCCTAGCGGTCCTTATCTGCCAACAATTTCTATGTTTTGCTACACGCTGTCATGACTAGAGAGAGCTACAGGATGAGGGGGGAAAGGGACCCGGAGATTATTATTTCAGATGACCTGAAAATGTCAAAGCAGAGTACAAGGGCAGCAGGGAAGGCCAGTGACATGCTGGGGTGCAGAGGCAGGAGTATCCATTATTCTACCTGCTTCTTTGACTTGTCCTGCCCCACCCCACCTGGTACACTACCAATGCCAACAACAAACCTGGACATTGACAAATGCTTGTTTTTAAATACTTTTACACCAAATTTTCAATATGGCCTTTTTGAGACCTCACCTTGTGAACAAGGTAAGAGAAGCTTCTCAAATCCAAGATAAAAGATGATTTTGCATTCGCTCCACAAAATCACCTTTTGGCTGGGATTTAAAATTTTTCACCTGCTGGATTCATGAGGTGGTGTCATAAAAAGACTGTTTAAAATCTGGTGAAAAATATGGTAAAATGTGCCAGCCTTGTGCACAGAGGCACTGGTGTCTCACCTCTCCCATGCTGATGACCCGCGTTCAGAAATTAGCTTGGGTTTTTGGGGCTCACCTAAGGGGGAGGGCTGAGAGTGGACTGAGTGGCCATCAGACAGCTATCCTCTCCCGAACTGGGAGTTAGGCCTTCCCGGTCATTGACCTCCAGGGAGTGTAGGCTCGATGGTAGTGCCTGGCAAATGAGGACCTGGCGCTAGGCCAGGTGGGTGGATTGAGGTCAGCATTGGATCCAGTGTACATACATGCCTCCATGTGCATGTGCAACCATGTCACTGGTTTCTCAGAGAGTAAGGAGAGAAAATGGAGGAAAAACACTCTTGGAGACAGGATGATGACTGACTCCCCACAGAAGCCACACCAAGTGGTTGGGCACATGCCACAGTCCTGTGACAGGGTGAAGTCAGAAGGTGAGTTCTGGAAGAGCCAGGTGGCGGGGCTTGGGGGTGTCAGTTGGAACGTGGGTCTACAGGGGAGCACAGCTGCAGAAAGAGACTGTATAAAAACAATATGGTGAAATGACCAAGTTCTGAGTAAATGTTGAAATATTTCAATGTTCACACACAACTTTATTAATTTTCAAATGTTTCTATCAAAATTTCAACATGGCCTTTTTGGGACCCCATCTCATGAACAAGGCAGGTGGAATTTTTCAAATCTGGGCCAAAAGCTGATTTCTTTTGAAAATGTTCACCTACTGGGTTCATGACATGGGGTTGCCCCTCCCCCCAGCCCTGATCTGCCCATTAGTGGAAATATGAGCCACAATTCAATCCATGGTGATCTACTGGTTCCCCCATAGCCTGATAGGCCATAATGTATCTGTCACCTAAATACAGCAAAGAATAGCATGCAAGGATCCCACCCCCAGCCCGATATGCCATAATGTATCTGTCACCCAAATACAGCAAAGAATAGCATGCAAGGATCCCACCCCCAGCCCGATATGCCCATAATGTGACTGTCACCTGAATAGAGCAAAGAAAAGTGTGCAAGAATTCCCCCCAGCCAAATATGCCTGTAATGTAACTGTCGCTTAAATAAAGCAAATAACAGTGTGCAAGGGTCTCCACCCCCTCAGCCCGATATGCCCGAATGTGCCAACATTGCCAGGGTCCTTACCTGGTGGTCTAGTGGCCCCACAACCCCCACCCTGGTAGGTAGTGCCCACCACCCTGCTCCCCCCATCCCGAACCCCGATCTGGCGACCAGCACATCCCTCTGCATACTACCATGGCCGGCAGCTGAATGAACTGTCAGAACATGTACTGTATACAGTCCCTCTGATGGGGTACATTTGAATTGGCTCCATTTTTGAAGAAATGATTTGTAGAAATGATGTGAACTAATGGGATGAATTTTAATTGTGGTATATCTGATATAAATCCTCCCCCCCCATCACTCTTGACTTTATTGCTATTAAATGTTATGCCTGTTTGTTTAAATCATGTTATATTCCCCCCATATTGCACGTCAGTATGAATAATTGCTAAACATGTATTTTTGGTTACAGCAGCCCATTTCTATAGTAACTCACTGAAATATACCCCAAGAAAGGAGTCCATATGGATACATATCCACAGAGACTTCATGTGAAAAATGGACCTCTGGGGACATCTAGTGGTTGTCCTTTCTCTCTGTTTATTTTCTAGGCATACCTGAATATGGTGTTGAAAGTTCCGTAAGAGAAAGGAATGGATTGCTGCACTACAAGGATGAATCATTTGAACAATAGGAATAAATAAGGACTTTAGTAGACTTTTTTAACTAGATTGAGTTTTTGTGCACTTTTTGGTGTTTTATCAATTGAGTTACTAGTTCTGTTTAAACACTTGTCTCAGCCAATCATTGCAAAGCACACGTGAATATGAAAATTGAATGCATTTACATGAGGGGGTACAACTGGCCAATGCTACCTCTAGCAAGGCAAGGCAAGGCAAAGTTTATTTCTATGGTGCCCATTCCCGGAGGCTCCAGGCGCCTCACATAAAAACACGTAAGGGAGTAGAAAAACATACATAAGCACATATTAAAGCAGTAATAAAAAAAGATAAAATATAATAAGTTCAGTGACTAGTTCATTTCACTAACGCTTACTGCATCAAGTTAAATATCTATGTCTAGGAAGGTCAGAGAGAAAAGATGGGTCTTTAGGTGGCTCTTAAATACCTCAATTGTTGAAGCCTCTGATTTGCTGGGGTGAAATGTTACTTCAACGGGTGAGTCTGTGTCCATTGCTCCCTACTACTGTTTTTTTTTTTTTTGCCTTTGCCTGCTCTTTACTTGGACTCGAATAAATGAAATAAGAGGAGTTTAAAATTTTAGTGTCTTTTGTGCAACAGAGACAAGTGGTTCATACTACTACGGTTCATACAATGGAGGATGAGGAACAAGAAAGCTATAAGCTCATGATCACTCCTATGCTATCACAAAAACTTAATAGTATTTCAAATTTGTGTCTCTGAGTAAGAATGCATCAAGGCATTTTTTGAATTCCTGTTTGGTTTTACTGATAATTACTTCTATGGGCAATTTGTTCCACGGTTGTATAACCCGTACAGTAAAGAAGATTTTTCTAGTATTATAATGAAATTATTTTCCCTCCAGTTGTAGCGAGTGCCCTCTAGTGTCATACTTGCTATCCTTGAAAACTAACCCTAATTCAGACATCAAATATGGGTCATTTATAATGTCAAATAAGAACAGTAAGTCCCCCCTAAGTCGACGAGTTTCTAGTGACATCAGGTTCAGGGTGATAAGTCTGTCCTTATACAGTGTATTATAAAAGCCATTTAAATATTTGGTGAAATTTCTTTGTACTTTTTCCAATTGTGTAGTAGTAAATTTCTTGTATGGGCACCATAACTGGGAAGTATATTCTAAATGAGGTCTTACGTAAGCCCGCTATAAGGGCATCAAAATATTGGAATCCCATGACTTAATATTAGGTTGGATAGACCAAATTACTGTTAGTTTTACAGATGACCTTATTAACTTGATTTTAGTACGCCATGTTATTTGAAATAATAATTCCTAGATCTTTTTCATCTGTGATGGTCAATGAGGTGGTATCTCCTAGAGTGTACAGTGTATTTGGGTTCTGAGGCCCCAAATGCATGACTTTACATTTTTTATTATTAACTTTCATACCCCATTGAGTTACCGAATCAGAGATTTTGTATGGTGGGTGCCACCGGTATACCGTCACTACGGCGATAACTTTACCATGACTGACACTATAGTGACAATAGTGCCAGGTCACTGTAGTGTCAGCATGGGACCCCAGCACTGCTTGGGGTATTGCACCTCTTTCCTCTCAAAGCAACCTCTACCGGAGCTGATTATTTTAAGAAGTGGGGGGGGCAGGTTGCAGAGCCCTCCACATGGTGTTCGGGGCAAAGCCCCTGAAGAAACAAAGTCTGCTGTGACCCCCTTTATGCCAACTGCAAATGCAGTCGACATAAAGGAGTCGCTGTAACATCAGTCGACAACAAAATTGTCAACCGACTTTCATAGATCTGGTGCCAGCCTATTTTGGGTCTGTTAGAGTCCATGGTGTTTATCTCCTCTCATCAAGGCTGCTGCAGCATTCAATTAAGCAATCATGACTGAGAAGTCAGTCATTTCAAAAGGATTAATGACCGGTTGGGGTGGGGAAGGGGTGGCCTGTGGTACAGCAGAAGGCCACCTTCATCCAGCCAGTCATTAATCCAAGGAAATGACCAGCTTTGATGTTGTTATTGTGATTATAAGTCTAATTGCAATAACAACTGTTGTGTTTACAGTTTTTTTCCTACTTTTGGCATTTGAATGGTGTGGTGCAAACAGTGTGGCCTGAGTACTTCTTACGTTTAGACATTGCATGCCACGCTGCATCAGTTAGCAGCTGGACCGGTAATTTCTAAGACACTAATGACTAATCCAGTAGCCAATCAGGAGCATTGCTAGGCTCATGAATATAAATTAGTCTTATAATATAATTAATTGCAAGAAACTTTGTTAATGCGCCAATTAGGGTTAAACCAGCAGAAGTTGGGAAATGTGGTTTTGACTGTCCTGAGTCTTGACAAATCAGGCCTGGGGTCTTCCCTGGAGTCATCAACCCTAACACTCCCCCCATTCTGTCAGAAAATGAGCTCAGATGTGCAGACTATATGAAAATGGGGGTAGCGTTAGGGTTGATAACCCTAAGGAAGACCCCAAGCCTGATTTGCCAAGACTCAAGACAGCCAAAACCGTAAAGGTTTTTCTTTTAATTACTTGCAGAATGGGGTGGGGTGTTAGGATTGGATGCCCTAATACCACATTTCTCTACTTTTGTCAGTTTAACCCTAACCCGTGCATTAACAACATTTTTCACAATGAATTTCCTTACTTTCTGAGATAGTAGACTTGTATCATCATTAATGCAGGTCCCTTCATTGCCTGCATGAACACATCCATGTGATTACAGAAGTACAGGGCCCCTCTGGGACCAGTGCTTCCATGCCTTCATTTATCCACCTGTTTATGTGGGTGTGCATGCGCAGGGCCCTCTGGACCCTGTGCTTCTGCTCCTCCAGAAAAATAATTTATGTGCTACCTTGTAAATTTTTTTGTTGTTGCAGGGATGGACCTTTTTCAGTTCTTATTTCTTAGGGGCTTAGTGTTGTACTAGTCATTAAGACCTTTCTATTGCTAAATACATTGTCCATTAACTCCAAAGACTGACACAGTTACTGCTTGCTAAAGCTGCAATGTTATCCTATGGGGATTGTAATTTTTTAATTTTTATGTTTTTTTATATGACCCCAAAATTTTGTGTGTGTGGGGGGTGTTATGCATAAGTGTTGTAGTACTCATTAAGACCTTTATTTTGATATATAGATTGCCCCATAACTGCATATATTGATGGAGTTATGGCTCGTTAAAGTTGAAATGTGGAAAAAATTAAGTCCAAACTCTTTTTTCGTATAAAGGGATCTTTTTTCATGAGGTTATGTCATTCATATGAAAAAAAGATTGCTTCATACCAAAAAAAGTGAAAAAAAAAAATATCCAAATTCTTTTTTCATGTGAAGGGATCTTTTTGTTTGTGAGGTTGTCATTCATATGAAAAAGATTCCTTCACACTAAAAAAGAATGTGAAACAAAATTAAGTCCAAATTCTTTTTTCGTATGGCCGTAGGAAAAATAAATTTTGGTAATTAAGAAATATTTAAAAATGTGTTAAAAATAAATTTCTGGTTGATTTTTGCCAAACGTAACTGCAGAATCCACCTAACAGGCACCTGATTAGCAAGGTACATGTGTTGGTGTCTCTGCAGGATACCATTTTTATGGCATTTCAAAACTTTTTCTTTTAAACAGAAACAAGATGGTGGCCACATGACAAAATAATTTGTACTCATGAATTAAGATTACCCCCATACAAAACAGTATCTTTCTTCGTATGGGCCAAATTCTTTTTCTGTATGAAACAGCTATCCAAAAGACAGTACTGAGCATTATCAGAACTGAAATTTCAAATCCTTATATCTTGGGAGCAGATTAGTATTTTTTCATCAAATGAGTGAATGGCACCACTGTGGCCCAAGTCCTTTCTGCTTTGAAAACTTCAGCACAAAATTCAGAACCGTCTGGGCACTAGGCAATGACTAAAAAAATGACAAACAACCCTGATGTTTTTCACTTTTTTGCTATCCAGATCTCAGAATCTGCTTATCTGACCAGAACAAAACTTGACAAGTCAAGAGATCTTTGCCCCAAGACTGCACATGCAAATGTTTATGCAAATCTGTTGAATGGTGGGAAAGCTTATGAAGTGCAAAGTTAGGGAAATAACATTAAGCAGCCTACTCAACACTAACTATAGTGGTGCTACTGTGCCACTACAATGTAAAAAAATGAGAACCTCTTGGAATGATCCCTTCCTCAAGGAATTAAATGCTGTATCTAGTAATGTTATTCTCCATGAGGAACTAACCTAACCAAAGTTCAAAGGATTCAATTGTGCCTATTACATTACTTTCCTTGGAGGCTGGTTCCATTGGTTTATCACTCTCTGGGTGAACAACTGCTTCCCCATATTACCCTGAGCACTACCTCCCCTTAAGCATACAGAGTACAAGATGAAAACTGTTCCTCCTTGCCACCTTATCCAGTCCCATTAACATTTTAAAAACCAAAATCATGTTTTCTCTTGGCTTTCATTTTTCCAGGGAACATATATCTAGCCTGTTTATACATTCCCAGTAGCTTAAACAATCCATTTCCTTAAAAAGCTAGCATACTGCCTGAAATTAATATGAACTTATAAAAGTAGTCCGCCATTACTTTTTTTTGCCTGAAGTAATTTTTTCCTTTTCCTTTTTGCTTGTTAAATTTTCTACTTGACAGTACTTTGTGTGATGTGTGGAACAGCACTCTACTTGGAGGCTGACATACTGTAGCTAGTTCTATTCCTCCTTCTACATCATCAACCCTGTGACCTCACTGTCTGTGACATCGCAGCTGAACAAGAAGATCCAATCACTGCTGACAGAGCAGTCACTAGTAATGACATATGCAATGAGATCACAATGCTGATGACATGGAGATCCCATACATGTAAAACGAGAGGAGACATTACAGGGTATTTCTGAGTCACTCGCTCATCAAATACAAGTTATTCCTATCTTTAACATTAGAGAAGTAAAAGACAGGAAGCAATAAAGTAATGGGATGTCCATGTCCCCTCAAGTTTTTTATTTATATTTTATCGCTATGGCTGATGAGGTATAAAAAGCAATAGAAAGACATGCTTCAGTCTCCAGGTAATGTACTGCTCTTTACATAACACCTACTGTAATACTATCAGGTAGAAACCCAGCTACTGAGAAAACGGAAAAAGAAAATTACTTCTGAAATCAAAAGTAACAACTGACTTTTAACAATTTAATAGCATTTTCTGTCCACTAGTTTTAATGCTAGTAGCTCCTGAAGCACTTTATTTGCTCTCTGCTGTACTCTCCTGATTGCTGCAATTCCCTTTGATGTTTACCATGTGTGCACATGCAGTGAACATTTTGTTAGGAGAGCAGGTTTTGAGAGGTGTGACAGTCAGTCCAATGCAGAGTGGTCTGCAAGGGGCTCATCAGTGTCACACCAATCACAAGCCAAGCTGGTCATGACACTGTTCTGGCTTGCTTGTCGGAAACTTCATGTAGTTCAAAGGAGAAAGCCAACCCAATCATAGAGGGGATCTTTCCTCTGATCTGCAAGATGCTGCCCAGCAAGCACAGCTGATCTGTCATGATCAGCCTGCTGAAAACTGTCCCTCATAGTTTTTTTAATTACACCCTGTGAAAGAGATGATCATCCATCGATGTCTGTTGTTGCTGCTGTTGTAACTGTTCCCCCTCCCAAGCCCAACCCATGTTAATATTCTGGCATGGGGTTGCCCAATCTCTCCTGCTGGCTGCTACCCCCCTGCCTACAAATTTTGATTCTGCAACACTGGAAAGCCTACCCTCGGTGCCGCCAAATATAATACACTGACACTGGGGTGCCCAATTCCCAAAGTTTCCATCTAAAATAAAGAAAACCATTACTCAGAAATTTTTTTTACATACACCCTGCAAAAAAGAAAATCATCAATCAATGTCTGCTGCTGCCCCCCCATAACTGTCCCACCCCCAGCCCAACCCATGCATGTTAATATTCTGGCATGGGTGTGCCCAATCCTCCATGCCGGCTGCTACCCTCCACCCTGTCAGTTTGTCTTCTGCAGCATCAGGGAGCCCAACCCCCAGTGTTGCCAAACATAACACCAACACTGGGGTTTCCCAATCCCCCAGTGTCACCACTTGAAATAAAGAAAAACCATCCCTCATATTTTTTTTATATATGCATAGTAAAAAAGAAAACTGTCCATCAATGTCTGTTGTTGCCACTGCCTTTACTATCCCCCACCCAACCCCCACTCAGCACCCACCACCACCACCCCTAAGCTCTTACTTATCTACCAGGGGTCCAGTGCCATAATTTTCTCTGGACCACAAACAGATCTTCACTCTTTAGTGCTGGACCATGCATTGAGGAAATCAGCAATGCAGTTCAATGTATTTCAATGGGAATTTGAACTTGTTATCATAACTTGGTCATTTTTTAATAGTTTTGCCCCAAATTTTCGACATGCCTTTTTGGGGGCCCCACTTCATGAAAATGGCAGTAAAATTAGGCAAATTGTCCCAAAATGTGATTTTAGCGGTCACTGTGTGAAATCACCTTTCAGGCAGGAATTGAAAATGTTCTCTGCCATTGTTCATGAGGTGGGTCATATGAAGGCTATGTTGAACATTTGGGGTAAAATTATTAAAAAATAACATTGTGAGCCTACATTGAAATTTATGAATGCAGGCTGATAACTTTGATAATTTTCAATATTTTGACCCCACATTTTTAGTATAGCCATTTCTTCACAGCACCTCACGAATGTGACAGCTGTCATTTTCCATATCCTGGCCAAAATGTGTTTTCACACTTGTGGTGCAAAATCACATTTTGGTCACAATTTGAACATGTTCTCCCCCCCCTTGTACATAAGATAGGCTCATAAGAAGGTTATGTGGGGTCATAAGAAGGCTATGTTGAAAATTTGGGGTCAAAATATAGAGTACGAGAAAACAAAGTTATGAGTCTACACTGCAGTCTTTCAATGCATGCTTGTAACTGTGGTAATTTTCAATATTTTGACTCCCACTTTTCAACATAGCCATGTTTTACACCACCTCATGAATGTGACAGCTGTCATTTCTCAGATCCTACCCAAAATGCATTCTAACACTTGTGGCGCAAATGACGTTTCAGCCATTGTTTTATAAATTACCAAACGTTATGACGTATGCAGTTAGGTCAAAGCGATATGTTGGGAGGCTGGCATTAGGCTTTACAACCCCATCCCACCTCCAGTATTTATATCAGGTGGGGAGTGCCTGGGGTACTCAGGCCTAACACTCAGCCCATTGTCCTACACTGTACACATCCGACATTATTTATGGATGGAATAGGGTGAGGATTATGCTTAAGTACCACAAGGCACACCCCACACCTGATGTGATGCCTTGGGGGGGTAGTTAGGGCTGTAAACCCTAATGCCACATTTCCCAACTTTTGTCACTTTGACCCTAACTGGTGCATTAGTGAAATTATTTGAAATTTATTTCCTTACTTTTTGAGATAATATAATCATATTCTTATTTTGCTGTGGGAGCGCAGGGTCCAAAAAGGCATGCATAATTTTGCCATCTTTTATTTTTCTGAGATTGGCCAGCGCTCTGGTACTCACTGCCCCCCCTATTGTACATATGTGCCCGGTCCCCATTAATGTTAATAGCCCTGGTGTGTAGTGGCACCCCCACAGTCTCTAGTTTCACTATATATTTTATATTAATGTTTCATTAGTGTTCAGTGGTACTACCTTACTTCCAACTGTGCTCAGTCTGCATTAATTTATAGTTAATAGCCCTGGTGTCTAGTGCAACCCCCACCCTCCCAGTTGTATATATTTTATTTAATATATTCATTGATGTTCAGTGGAACCCCCTCACACCCTTCCATGTCCCTATTATATACCCTGGTGTCTAGTGGCACCCCCCCACCCTCCGATCCCCATATTTATTGTACTGTATTTCCCCATTTTTGTTCAGTGGCACACCTCACCCTCCCATGTCCCTATTGTATATCTCTGGTGTCTAGTGGCACCCCCTACCCTCTGATCCCCATATGTATTATAATTTATAACCCCAATGATGGTTAGTGATACCCCTCACCCTCCCACATCCCTATCAACCTGCAGATAAGAACACCATCCCTCAATGTCCTGTTTTTTTACAGCCTGTAAAAAAACAGCCACCATGATCACACCAGCACCATCCACCTGACCTACCACTGCGCACCCACCTCCCTGCACCCCCTTTACCCCCTACATGCCCTCACTCACCTGAACTGCCAACAGACTGAAGACCCACTCTCCAATCAAAGACATGTCTTGCTGCTGTAACCAAAGACTGCTGTCTGACAAGTAAGGTAACTGCAGTCGGAAAATACATTGATATGCAGTTACCCTACTTGTTAGACAGCAGTCACCGGTTGTAACAGCAAGATGAGTCTTCAAGTCGGATGCCTCCCTCTCCTATGGTATGCATGCTGACCTTGTTGTAAGGACAGTTTGTACCAGGATAGGACTGTTATACAGGCACAGGCACTGCATGACCCTTGATGCATTCTGGACTACCATAAGGTTCACACTAAGATATTAAGAGAGCAAGAGAGCCAGAGGCCCATAAGAGCTCCCATACTAATCAATCATAATATGTTAGGGGTGAATCCAATAATAAGTAGGCGTCCAGCCTTCCCTTAAATTCTGTTTTATTTTTACTGATAATAACATTAAATGGAAGTTTGTTCCAGGGGTTGATAATCCTTAAAGTGAAGAAAAATCTTCTTCTTAAATAATTAAAGGTTTTTCCACCTAATTGAAGTGGGTGGTCTCTGGTGTCAGATCTACTATCCTTAAATTGCAAACCTAAATCTGTCATTTATTTCGTATAAAAACAATAAATCCCCATGTAACCGATGAGTTTCCAGTGACAGCAAATTGAGACTATTTAGTCTATCGTTATAAGGCTGCTTATACATTCCTTTTATGTGCTTAGTATATTTTCTCTAGACTTTCTCTAACTGGTTAATATGAGAACTTTTATACGGACACCGGAGCTGTGACACATACTCCAAATGTGGCCTTGCATATGCCCTAAACAATGACATCATTACCCTAAGATCTCTAGTGGTGATGTTACATTTAATGGACCATATAATCTTATTTGTTTTATTTATTGCTTTTTTATATGATGGTCATATTCCAAATTTTTGGAAACTATTACCCCAAAATCCTTCTCATCAGTGGTTGTCACTAAGGTACAATTTCCCAGAACATATGTTCTCATAGGGTTTTGTGGGCCAAAGTGCATGACCTTGCATTTGTTGTTATTTAACTGCATGCCCCATTTAGTAACCCAAGTGGAAATTATATCCAGATCATGTTGGATTGTACCAGTGTCTTCAAGATTGGTGCTAGGACCTCCAATTTTGATATCATCTGCATATTCGATGGTTGTGGATAGACAGTATATAGTAAGATCAGAAATGAAGGCCTGAAATAAACATGGGCCCAGTACTGAGCCTTGGGGTACCCCACTGTTAACATGGCCTACATTGGATAATAATCCATTGATTATGACCTACTGTGTGTGGTTCAACAGCCAATTACAGATCCATGATATAATGTACTTATTGATATGTAGATTTTGTAATTTAATCCTTAAGGTCCAGTGAGGCATGACATCAAAAGCCTAGTTCAATTCTATCTATCATTGACTACGGCTTAGTTGTTTATGCAGCAGCCATGGACACCATGCTCAAAAGGATCTGCACAGCCCTCAACAAGGCATGCAGGTTGATTACTGGAGCTCACAGGCTAATGCGTACTTGTAATCTTTATACACAGACAAACTGGTTAAACCTGAAGGGCAGAATCACCTATCAGATCTGCCTTCTGGCAATAAAAATCTGTCTTGGCCAAATCTACCCTGTCTCTCAGAAATATCTAATTCCCACATCTAACCCCCACCAAATTCAGGGCATGTCTAAACTGGCATGTCAATTCCTTTCTGCCGCACCTCCCAGGTGCAATGTTGTTTTCATAAAGGGCGTCCTGCTGGCTAAATAACCTCTCCACTGGTATTCAGGAAGAGTTCTGGATTAGCCCTTTTAAGTGTAATCTTAGAAAACATCTCTCTGCACTTAGTAGCTGTGACTGCTGACTATAATTCACTCCTCTCCCTATGTGGCACCTTTCCTCTCCTTCCCAATACCCCTCCCATTTCACTCACTTCCCCCCACCCCCTCAGCTCCCCCCATACCTGAACCTCCCTCCTCTCACTACTGCTCTTCCCTCCTACCCACCTACTCTTGATACTGCTCCCACCACCAATACCCTACTCTCTCAACCTCTCCTCTAACCCCACCACCTATGGTATTCAATATGGTCTCACTCTACCTATTCCACCCCTCCCCTATCATGCTCTTCCCTCTACTTCCCACCCCTCCTTATAAGTGTCCATTGTTTCCCCCTCTCCCATCATACTGCACACCTCACCCCCCTCCACCTAACAACGCCTACCTCTGGCAGCATCATTGTCTTAATATTACCTTACTATTGTCTTAATCTTTTTATTTGTTATATTTTTTGCAGAATGCATGAATTTGTCTCCACACCTCCATGTTCATTTCCCCCTGGTCTTACTTGTTTTTTATGATGTTTTGGTGCACTTAGGCTACTCCTCTGAATGTACCGACATGACGGTATTCTACCCTGCCTCAATTGTACTTATCTTGTTGTTATCAAATTGTATGTCAAAATTATTGTTTAATATGCCATTGTATTCATATGTTTTTCTTATGTGGAACCTTTGTAAAAGAGCCCTTGGTTCAAATGTATTGTAATCCGACAAATAAATAAATAAATAAATAAAAGGAATCGGTTCACGAAAAAGGATTTTGGACTTAGGGTTTTTAAAAATCCTTTTTTATGAGACAATTTTCTTTTCACAAGAATGAAAAAGGATTCACAACAAAGCTGGCTAGTCACGAAAAAGGATTTAAACTATATAAAAAAGTTCCAGGGACATGGGAGCAGTAAAAAATGCAGAATGAAACTCATCAAGTCCCAATGAGCAAGATACATGTTTTGGTTCTGTAGAAGACATCAGTATAAAGAGTTATGACAGTTTTTTGTGAGGAAAAGCTAAAAACAAGGTGGTGGCTCATGAAAAAGGAATTTTTCCTCCTGAAAAAGGATTGGCCCCTCAAGAAAAAGAGTCCTTTTTCATGAGACCAAATTCCTTTGTCATTCCAGGAAGTTATCCAAAAGAGTGAACTGAGCATGCTCAGAACCCGAACATTTAAAATTAAATAATTTTGCAACAGATTAATACCAAACTAGTGAAAGGCACTTCTGTGGGGCAAGCCCTTTGCACGCTGAAAATTTCTGACCAAAATTCCCAACCATCTGGGTGAAGCGAGATTACAAAAAATGCTAAAAAAACGTAAAATGTTATGTTTTACCACTATGCACAGCTCAAAATCCACCAATCCAACCAAAACAAAACTTGCCACCTCAAGAGATCTACCACACAAGACTGAGCATGCAAAGTTTTGTGAAATCTGTTGAATGGTTGCAAAGTTATTAAAGTACAAAAATTGAGATTGGACATTAAAGTGCCTGCTCAACCCTAACTATAGGGGATCTACCATGCCCCTGTAATAAATGACATCTGTCATGCTCAGAAGGAGTGGTCAAAAAAATGTTATATTGAAAATCTGGGGTAAAAATGTGAAAAACTAAGTTATGAGCAAACAAATTGTTCCAACATTTACTCATAACTTTATTTTTTGCAGATTTTGACCCCTAATGTTTTACATATCCATTGTTTTACCCCACCTCCTGAACATGGCAGGTGTCATTTTTCAAATCCCCTCCAAAACTTGTTTCCAGAGTGTCACAGTGAAGTCACCTTTCAGATGGGATTTTAAAAATTCTGCCTATCTTGATCATAATGACAGGTCATAAAAAGACTGTTGGACATTTGGGGTCAAAATGTGGGAGTCCATTTAGAAGTAGATATTGCCTTTCAGCTGCCCTATCCTGGGTAATTACAGTCTAACAATGTGTCAAAGCAAGACACCACTGAAAATAAGACATTGCATCTCATCTGCTCTATCCTGGGTAAATATGTAGTTAAAATGTGAACAAGCATGACCCTGTAGAACAGTAATACCAGCAGCGAACATACGGAATTGACAAATGCTTGTTGTACTGTGATGGCCAGAACTGCGCGCATTGCTCCAAGTGCAGCCTTATCAGGCTCTTTAAAGTGACAGAATCACATCACGTTCATCGTATTGCATGTAACATTGTTTTTAATTCAGCTCAGCATTCAATCTGACTCACTACAGCTGCATATTGTTGTGACAGCTACAGAATGCCATCAGTAATGACACCCAGGGCCCAGTTTTCAAAAGGGGGTAGGGGCTAACTGTCCCCCCGCTGTCTCTCAATATATACTGTTGTTTGGCAAATTTTTCCTCTTTTCTTTTAATCATGCTGCAGAGTGCAGATTTTGCTCCAGTTCACTTGTTTTTGGGGCAGACAACCCCCCCCCCGCCACCTGTTTGCCTGTGATACTACTTTTGCGTTCTCTCTTTCTTAACCAGTTTTCAAAGAGCCCAGTACTGCCCAGGGACTAAGTCCCTGTAAGAAAGTTACCAGTGCAGCAGACAATCCCCACAATGTTAAAAATGCTGCTTTCGGCATTTTGTGTGCATGGTTTGCATTTTCCTCTTTTTTCTTTGCAAACTCTGCAAAATGTGGAAAATGTCACAAAAAGACAACATTTCTAAAAATTGCATGCATGAGGCAAAAAAGATGCGGTTTTACCGGGGCACCCTTCCTTGTGCTTTTTTTTTAGTCGCACATGCACAATTTTTCCACTTTTGATAATCCGGCCCCATGTCTTTGTCATTCTCCATTGCTGCAAGTTGTTTTCAGCATCTCCAACCTGAATTCCTTGGACATAGTGAAGGACCTTACTCTGATCCATATTGAATTTCATTTGCCACTTGGTGACCACTCCCCCAGAACATTTAAGTCTCTCTCGCTCTCTCTCTCTCTCTCCCCCTCTCTCTGTACATTTCTTCCTCTTTCCTAGAAACTATCACCCTTATTTGATCTGTGTCATCTGCATAATTTGGACTGTATGCATGACTGCTACATATTGTGTGCGTGACATGCAACACACATGTGTATGTTGTGTGGCAGGTGCACACAGCAGGTCCGAGTGGCATGCATGAACCATCTGCAGTGGCTTGCATAGGTAGCCCTTGTGGAGCTGTACCACATTTGTGCTACACTTGGGCAGAGGGGCATGGCTGCATAACAGCAAGTGCAACACCACCACACATGTGCATACACAACGGCAACTACGGCAGTCCAGCACGTGGTGTAGTGCATGGAACCCTATGGCAGGTGGAGGGCTTCGATAAGTACCTGTGCAGAATAGCTGCAGTATGCACTACACAGAGTGTAGGTGCCAAGAGAAGAGGCACAGGTGTTGCAACACACTGACACATAGTGGTAGTGCATTCCAAGCATTGGCGTTGCCAGGCACCCCACACACCACACGTGACACAGCAGGCATGTAGGAAAGTCCCCATGAGAAGTGTGTCCAGGGGATGCAGGGGACAACAGGTCATACAAAATGCACACAAGAGGGTCCCAGTCACAACCTCTTGCTGCCGCAACAGGAAGCCACTGCCAGTGACAAACCCACCCTGCACTGGATGGAGGCTACCAGATGTGCTGCCAAGTACCGCTGCCTGCCACAGTGGCACATGTGTGGACAATTGAGCAGCACACATTGTGTGTGGCACTGTCCTGGATGCCCATGGCTCTCTGCCCCCAACAGGAAACAGCAACCCCCCCACATAGACCACAGGCAGTGGCGTCATGTCAGCAGCAGCACACATGTTGCGAAGCACAGCCACCCGCCACATGTCAGGGATACAAATGCCAGAGACACCATGTCTCAAGTGTACCAAGGGGTTGCAATGGACAGCAGAGGGGTGGAATGATGTCATAGGTGTCCTGACTGCACCCTGGCCACACCTAGATGACATCCCTGGCCCCAGCCCCCCCCCCCATATCTCACAGACCAGCAGTGCACCTCCAACCCATGGCACAGCAGCGCTGCCCTGAAAGAAAGACCAGGATACAGGGTATAGGCATACAAAAATGTACTTGCACACTGCATAACATTACAAAGTGCAAACATGCACAACAAACAATGGCAAAGGCCCATAGATAGGGCATACATCACATAAAAAGCATTCGCTGTAGCCGACATGGTGGCGCTAAGGGCTGAGGTGCTTGTCGCCACACCTTGTGCCACGCCGGCGAACCGGGTTCGGGAATGGACTCGGGCCACCGGGGGTCAGTAGGGGAGGGAGAGGACTGAGCATCCAATGAACTGCTCTCCTCTTCCAGGGTGAGTAGCGGGCCTTGCATCACTCTACAGTGGCCCCCGATGGAGATTGGTGGCACTGTAGGAAGCGACACTGTAATAGGGTGGAGTGGCCAGGCAGACATCAGCACATTTGTGTGCAGACATCATTGCACATCTGTACTCCAGGGGAAACACACAGCAGCAGAAAAACCCTGGTTCCTGGGATAGGCAACGGCAGCCTCCAGTGCCCCCCGGCCACACACCCAATGCTGGGCTCATCTTGCTGGCTCTCCCAATCCCTCACCTTGCCTTGACTCTGGTGTACTATCCTGGGGTTTCATTGGATCAAGGTAGGTGAGGAGTGTCTGTCCCTGATTTCCCAGTGGGTGAGCAACAGGTGGGTGGTAGAGTGATTGGGGGAGAGTGGGGTCTACCTGATAGAGTTCCAAAGGGCCAGTGATAAAGAAAGTCTACAAAAAAAAAAGCATTTGCTGTGCATGAAAATGACAGTCTAGGGCCAATGGACAACAGTTGAATGACAATGGATGGTGGGGTGTGACGAGCTCCAACTAGGACTCCCCCTACTCTACTGAGTCTTCACTGGACCCCAGCAATGTTGTCCAGGTCCAGCCTCACCATTCCAGTGCCAACCAGTGCAATGGACCTCTGTAGCCCTGCAAAGTTAAGAACACAGAGGGAGGACAGGCATGAGTGGGATACATATGCAGAGCCCAGCATGTACATATGCCACAAACAGGTACCCTACCATCCCCAGCACCTACCTTCAAGGGCTCAGCTACCCTCCACATCTCCCCCAACTTGTCCTTGTTTATAAATCTCCCTGCTCCCAACTTGCAGAGAGAAGAACTACGACAGCAGCTGCTACATGCATGCCCTTCATGGCGCCACCACCCTGGCACCATCTAGCTGCTCCCCCCCCCAACCAAGACCAGCTTGTCTGGACATCCACCTTGTTCCTGTGAGAGACAAAAAAATGAAGCAAAAGGTTAGATGTATGGCCCACACCTCACATGAAATGCACACAGCACACACCCTGCAGGTTGCACACCCACCTGGACTGGTACCTCTACCTCCCATAATGTTCCACCCTGGGGGTTGTATGAACAGAACCCCTTGGACACCCTCTGCAATTTCTGTGGGTATACCCCAATGTGACCGATCTTGGGCACACAGCGGTAGCTGCTCTCCCTAGCTGGTGCCATCTTGATATCTGAATGTGACAGGTGTGGCCTAGTGATGCCCATGTATATTGTGCATTGCGCAGGTGTGGTATGGCCACGCCCATTTAAAGGTGCATGCATGCATTGTAGAAGGCTGTGAACCATAGGTAGCCTTGCTGATTTCTGCACACCTGCCATCAGGTAGGCCACCATGTATTGCAGGATGTGTCTAGGGATCCTGATGAATGTCCTCCTGCTGGAGGCTGAGGTGGATCAAGAGCAGCAGGGGTGGCTGAGTCCATGGTCACATGTCTTCAGGCCATGTCTGGATGCCCTTTCCATGGATAAAATGCACTGCATTGAGTGATTCTGGTTTAACCATATCACCATTGCCCACCTGTGTGACCTTGTAGGGGACTCAATGGCACCACGTACCCAATGGTCCTGGGCGATGTCCAGAGAGACAAAAGTGCTTTGTCCTAGTGCTGTCCCAGTGGGTGTCTGGGTAGAAGTAAAGGAACTCAAGACTCTCTTCACAAAAAGAATAGGTGACTTTCCCTGGTGTGCTGGCCAATATTCCCCTTCCCATAAAAAATGGTTCCTGCAATTGTCCAGGCTGTGTGTGGGTGTTGATGTGTGATATGGCCGCTACTACACATTCAATCACTTTACTACCAGTCTAGCATTGCTTGTAAAGCACTCTGGGATACATTGTGAAAAGCGATATATAAATAATAATTCTTCTTCTTCTTCTTCCTCCTCCTCTTCTTCCCCTTCTCCTTCTCCTTCTCCTCTTTCTCCTTCTTCTTCCTCTCCTACAGTCTGCCACTGGCTCATTCCAGAAGGTGGTGGGAGATGTCACAGACATCAGCCAGTCATCAGTATTCGGGGCAGTGCTGCGTGTCACCGATGCCTGCTGCACCATGTGCATGATCACATCATATTCCCAACAGCTGCTGCAGACATACGGACCATGAAACAGACATTTTATGCCATGCATGGCATGCCAAATGTACTGGGGATGATAGACTGCACCCATGTGGTGATCGTGGTACCAGTGGTGGATGAGGAGGCATACAGGAACAGGAAGGGGTACCACAGTATTAACTGCCAAGTAGTGTGTGACATGGCGCATATTATCACTAATGAGTGTGCCAAGTATCCTGGCTCCTGCCACGATGCTTAAGTCTTTGAGGTGTCCAGACTATGTGCCCTACTCACTGCACTTGGGGTGGAGAGATGACTGATAGGTGAGTATACACCTGCAGCATCTATGCCAACCATGGCACTGCCTTGCCACAGGTCTTTACAGCATCTGTTCTGTACCCTTGACATAGGTGATAACAGATATCCACTACGGCCATACCTGATGACACCGTACCTGGAGTCACACGGTGCTGCAGAGGATGCATATAATGCTGCCCACAAGAAGATACATGTTGTCATCAAGAGGACCATAAGGATGATGACAATGAGGTTACGGTGCCTGAATCAGACAGGTGGCACAATGATGCTTGTCCCAGGAAAGGTATTCAAGGTGTTCACGGCATGTGCCATGCTCCACAATGCTGCTGTGTGCTGACATGTGCCCATGCCACAGGATAGAAAGAGGGATACCTCACCTGATGTAGCCGGGGGTGATGGATGAGGAGGCCATGCCGCTGATACACTGTGTGGATATGTAGAGCATAATGCAACTGTACGAGGGTCATTCCACC
Organism: Neoceratodus forsteri; assembly: GCA_016271365.2. Classification (NCBI taxonomy): domain Eukaryota; kingdom Metazoa; phylum Chordata; order Ceratodontiformes; family Ceratodontidae; genus Neoceratodus; species Neoceratodus forsteri. The sequence goes on from CM028132.1 coordinate 460,436,492, forward strand.
ATTGGGGAGGTTGTGGTCGCAGGCCATACTGCTGACTGCAGGACCTGAGCTCCACGTGGGGGGCAGATGGTGTGGGGCATATGGAGCCAGTGGTGCTGGGCTATATTCAGAGAAGGGCAGTTGAGTGGGGCACTGTGATGTCAACTGGCCCTGTGTGCCCCCCACCCTGGGGGGGGTCATAGGTGCGCAGTGGTGGCCTGTGTTAGGGAGTGGGTGGGTGAGTGGGCAGGGCAATGCTATGACAACTGGTCCTGAGTGCCCCCCACCTCGGGAAGGATCATAGATGTGCAGTGGCGGCCTGTGTCAGGGGCTGGGAATCGGTGGGTGGGGCACTATGATGACAACTAGCACTGTGTGCCCCCCACCCAGAAGGGGAGGAATAGGTGTGCAGTGCTGGTCTGTGTCAAGGGCAGAACTGTGTGGGGCTGAATGGTGGGGGTGTATGACAAAGGACTGTGTCAGTGCTTGTGTGCAACTATGATGTGTGCATGGTGCAACAGTGCTGTGTTCGTGGTACATTGTGCTCACTTCACCTTTCTGTGCACTGTCGTCAGACCAGTCAAGTGGAGGAGTTGTGCCAAGGTGCTGTGTTGATGCTGGCATCCTGCCACCACTATGTGGATGTCAGTTGGCCTACGTGACTGGCCCTTGCAGTGGTTGTGTGTCCCTTTGGTCCAATGGTGTGCCACTGCTTGCGGGTTCCTGCATGGATATGTTGGTGACCACTGCCTCTGTACCTGTGGGGCCAATAGCTGTCAGCAGGGCAGTGTCAGTCCCCTATGATCTGGCTTCTGGGTGGCTGGCAAGTGACTGCAGTGTGATGTCCTGCAGCTCTGCATTGGTCACTGTGTGGCATGCTGGTGACAGGTAGGACACCACATCACATCGTGACATGGAAGATGCCTTGCTGCCTATGTTGCCCCTGGATGAGCCAGCCTGTCAGTGCCCTGCTGTATGCCGCGCACCTTATCCATCAGGCATAGGAGTGAGTCTGTGTTCCTGTTCTGTGCCTCCAGCTGCTCCTGTTTAAGCTGGCACACCTCAGTGTAATATGTATAGAGAACACCACATGTGCAGGTCCTCCATAGCTGAATGGCTGGTTGGGTGGAGGTGACCTTGTCCCCACTATTATATGGTGGTGTGGGGCAGTAGTACATGCATCCATGGTGGCCACCTGTGGCCCTTGCGTTGTGGTTTGTGTGGGTTTCATAACCAATTGTGCTACTGGCATACAGGGGGCACCACAGGTGAGGGCTACTGGCTGTCCATGGGGTGCTGTCATCATCGTCCGCCTCCTCCTCCTCCTTCACTGTCCATGCTTGTGTGGTCTCCAGGTCTGTCTCAGTGTCCACAGGTGCCTCCGTCTCCTGCTCTGTACCCGGTGGTGTCATGAAGAGCATGTGTTACTTACAACTGCCCTGCTGTGGGCATTCAATGGTGTTGTACGTGCTCCATAGGAATCACCCACCTCCACTGTCCTCCTATCCCTGGTCTCCTGTGTGTGGTACATGCTGCAGCATGGCCTCCGTGGTGGGTGCTGCCACCTCTTCATGGGTGTGCCCTGGTGTCCCAGTGTCTGTAGGGGACAATACATGTGGGTTAGCGGTGCCATGGCATACAAACCCTCCTGTCCCCTGTTCCTGCATGGTGCTACATACCTGGCACTATGTCCATTCCCTCAACCTCCTCATGCAGGGCCACCTCTGTAAGGGTGTCTGCTACCATTCTATCCATGGAGGTTAGGTGTGTTCCTGTGTGGGTGGCCCACTGCCCATTCCTAGACATGCCTATGTGCCCACCTTCAGCTTTTTTTGACAGCTGACCACAGATCACACCATTTGTGCTTTATGGCAGCTAGCATCCATTCCTCTGGGCTGGCCACATTGATGGCTGCCTGTATGTCAAGCCACAGGCAGGTCTTCATCTCTTGGGGCATTGTCTGGGACTGTGTCCCCTAGAGGGTGGCATAGTGGGCTCATATGTCACTCACCATGGTCTCCACCTGTCCACCCATGAAGTTTAAGGACTGTGACCGTTCCCCATCTCAGGTCCAGACAGGTCCACAGCGCTGTCCACAACTCTGTCCAGCTACTCCATTCCCAGTGGTGGGCTGGGCAGGTCATACATGCTCTCCCTTCCTCTGCCATTTCCTGCACCTTATTTACTATCCAATATTCTTTTCCATGGGTCTGCACAAGATGGCGCAGTTGCCCATATATGGTGTGGTCACGGGGCAGGTCTACGCATTCAGGGCCTGACCAGTCTGTGCCGCGTGGGGCCCCGTGCATCTCCCCTGGTCATGCCCCTGCCTCAGAATGGCATGCACACCCATTAGTGCATGCCACATTCCTTGGTCAGCTTGAGTGCCACGTAGCTGCATGCCGGTGTTGCGAGTCATCTGGGCACAATTTATGCCCCTTTGTGCATAGAACCCCTTTTTCTTACCTGAGACATGCTTCAAGGCCATCACTAAAAATTATTGGACAGAAGGCCTCCTAGTGATGACTGTTAATGAACCCCACTGGAGACTTCCTTAAAATCTAATGTTGTCCCATGAATCACTACTGTCTGAACTCTATATCTTAAAGGGACACTGTCAATCCTTTTTGCATCATACTATTTCTAGTTAAAAATCCACATTTTATAATTGGTTACCTTCTGTCAAATATATTAATGGTGTTGGCGTTTTTATCTGCTTCCGTTAATAGTGGAATTGAAATACATGCTAATGATGCACTTAACCTTGTTTTGGTTCAAATCCTTGACCCACTCTTATTGCATACTTCCTGAACATTAGGAACATCTTCAAATAGTGCAGCCAATTAAGATTATTCTCTTCCCCCTGCATCTTGAGTGGCTAGACTGTTTCTGGGGTGTTTCCAAGTCCAAGAAAGATGCAGCGGGAGTGGATCAAGGACTCTAAACAAACATGTTTTTGTGCGGCAACACCAGTATGGTGGTCAGTCTGTCTTTCACTTTTAAAAAGGAAACAAGAATCAGAATCAAGCTACCAGCTATGTTAATAGAATTTTTAGTTGTTTTTTTAACCAGGTTAACACTAAGCTGAAAGCTTTTTTACAGGAGCAACAGGAGGTTAAGTGACTTGCTCAGGGTCACACAGTATGCAAGTGGAAGCTGTAGGATTCAAACCCAGGTCTGGTCTGCTGGATGTTACCAGATTTGCAGCTGAGAGCCTTAGACCACTGCACTATATGCCTCCTCTTTGTTAGCTGAATAATGAATAACCAGTTGCAATTTGACCAATCATGACATGTGTTTTTTAAACTAGAGACACTTTGATGCCTACGGGGGGCTTGACAGTGTCCCTTTAACTACCTCTCGATGCATTATGCTATATTTCCTGTAATTCCAAATTTCCTCAGTTTCAAAGCCAACTTCTCATGATGAACCACATCAAATGATTTACTATATTCTTAGTATATTACACCAGCTGCCATTCCCTCATCTAATCTCTTTGTTAATTCCTCAAAAGAGATCAACACATTATATTGGCATACTATATAAGTTTATTGGTCTGGTGGGAGGGCCTCCTATGGATATAATTGTGCAGTCTCACATGTTCTTAGGACAAGAGAACTGTGAAACAAAAGTGAGAAGTTCTGGTGTCTTAAGGATGCAAATGGCTATACTCTTACATCCCTAGGGGGCCTGCTATCCAGACACATAAAGTTATTATAGGCCATTTACATTTTTTTAGCTTACCTTTTTTATTTCCAAATGTAGATGACATGACCAACCAGCAGGAAGCCCATTACTGCAGCACAGTGCATGAGACACTCATATGAAGATGAAAGTGTCTCAAGCAAAACTGAAGGAAGTGCTGTCATTATCTGTGAGCCTCGCATAACACTCCTGCGATCTATAATCCCCTACATGTACCCCTGTTTACTCCCCTTTAACAGCCGAAAACTGCCCAAATATTACATATTCTGATCTTTAATAATTGTTTTCAGTATTTTCTGGTCAATTAAAATCAGACTCACTGGCCTATAATCTCCTGGATCACTTCTACTTCCCTTTTGGAACAGAGGACCCACATTTCCCCACAAAAGTCCCTGGGCACTAGGGGTATGTAATATGTGACAAGTAATCATCCTCAGGATCCCAAATATCTTGCAACTGGTTATTCATTATTCAGCTAACAAAGAAAAAGGGAAAATGAAAATCTAACCCTCCCCAGTGGCTAAGGCTAGTCTTGAGGCCACACTATCCCCCACACTAGTCGACTCCTGCCCCCAATATCCTTCCATACGGTCATTTAAGTAACTGAAAAAATCCACTGTGTCACTGAAATGGTTCTCCCTCTTTGGTCTGACCTCCCCCTTATCCTAAAGGGCCATTTATAACAAGTAGCCCACTCCTGACTCCAATCAGTGACTTGAGAGGCAATTAATACTTTCTCTTTACCTGATCAACTCACCCTCTTGCCACACACACCTTAGCCACTTTGTGCACACTTAAGAGTCACTGACAAATCTTCATGAACTGTAAAGCACTTTAGGATACTCTGTGCATGAAAAGTGCTGTGCAAAACCAAAATCATTCTTTCCTTCCTTGTTTACAAAAAATCATCAGTCTGGCATAGCTTGAAAAACAGTTGCTTTGGTAACCTCAATGCAACTGATCAGGTCATGTATTGTGGAGCCCATAAAAATGGCAAGCTTGTTCCATCTTTCTAGTGCCAATTATAAAATGGTGTCTATAAAATTATCTATATTGTATGATACTGTAGGTTAAAACTGGTCAGATGACCCTTAATTAATTTCATTCTACCACATCGTCCTGATTTTGCTTTCTTGTTTCATGTTTTTCTAACTTGTAATACAATTGCATAAGCACGGTAACACACTCCAGGAAGGAATGCTCCCTGTTTTTCTATAAATTACTGCACATCCTGTTGGCTGGTATTGCTGACTTACTGAAAAATAATTGACAGAACCTGGATTCCAAATCCCAAACCAAAGATAGCTGCAAGGTTGAAGAGACAGTACTTTTTATGTTCACCCTTGCACTTGCACAAAGCAAACATGTTGGTATCATACTAGATTTTGAGAAGTGTGTCACTGCCAGTCCAATGTAGGGCAGTCTGCAAGGGGCTCGACAGTGTCAGACCAATCATCAGCTAAGCTGATCATGACACTCTCCTGGCCTTACTGGGTGGAAACGTTATGCAGTTCAAAGAGAAGAGCTGCCTGAATCATAAGATAGCTCTTTCCTTTGATCTGTATAACACGGCCCAGAAAGCAGAACTGATCAGTGTCATGATCAGCCTGCTGTGGTCTCTCCCAGCTTAAAAACAATCCCTCCCATCAAGGGTTAATTTAAGTAGTTCTTGCATATCTGCATGTAGTGTAGTGTACAGTAGCTAATTACAGGGGATGTCCATCCAATGTTACAAAACGAGTGGCGCAAGTATTCTAAAGGATCAAGTTAGCTTGGATGGAGTATTCCCTGAAGCGATCTGGGCAGGCAAGCGGGCAGCACTCCTGACCTTTGACAATTGTAACTTGTAAACCCTGTAATTTAATGTTTACCTGCATGGGAGCCCACACTGCAGCTGCACCATTACAGATATTGGCAGGCAATCAGGGGAAGCAGGAGAAGTAGGAAAAGTTGGGGATGTGGGCTGGCATGATGGTGGTGTCGTGTCACTCCTGGGGTGATCGCAGTGTTAAGTGTCACACCTGGTGTGAAAATTGTAGGACAGAAGGCTGTGGAACAAAATAAGAAAAAAATCACTTTTAAGGTAAAAAAAAGTAAAGGATCACCTGTAGCAGCCTGGATTGGGTGTAGCAATATGAGCTGAATAGTGAAGCAGGTGGGCAGAGGAGTGACACCAATCACTCTAGCAGATTATGTAGCCACAGTACTCAGAGAAAGGCTCAATCTCACCTTTCACAAGTGACAACAAGTGCCCGGCCCCTTCCCTTTGAAGTTGCCACACAGACAGCTGCCACACAAATAACACAAGCTCCCTAACACATAAGCTAAGTAAGGCAGAAGTACTTAACTTTTTTATTACCAGTTCTACATAACTGACCACTCTTTACCACATAGCTGATGCCATTCACAGTGTTCTGTTTTCTGGAAGTAACTTTATTGAGATCAGGTAAGTGTTGACTCCTGTTGAAGGGCAGCAATGTATGCACCAACTTAGAGAAAGACCAGGAAGACAGATACAATTCTAAAGCCCAGTAGCCCCAGTTCTTGCTGATCTGAGATTTTGTTGAGCTGCTGATCTGAGATTTTGTTGAGCTTTTATTTTTGTTTTTGCTATGTGACTGTGAACTGGTCTCTGTCTCAGTTGACTCCTCTCACAGCTAATTACATTTTTAATCACAAAAGTGCGATATGCACATTTATGGAACACATACATACAGACAAGAGAAAGAAGTAAGTACCTCAGCTTGGACTTGAACCCAGCCAACCCAGAATACCATTCCAGTTGCATTACCCATTGTGCCACCAAGGCAACAGGAAACTGGGTTGTCCCAGAGCACATTATTTTTTTTCCAGTGCACAACCTGGTGCTGCACAGATAATTACATTTTGAGTCACAATAGTGCAGTGTGAACATTTATGGAACACATACAAACAGAAGAGAGAAAGAAGTAAGTGCCTCAGAGTAATGTGCTTCGGGATGGCCCAGTTTCCAGTTGCCTTGGTGGCACAGCTGGTAGTGCAACTAGAACAGTATTCTGGGGTGGCCTGGGTTCAAGTCTCAGCTGAGGCACTTTCTTCTTTCTCTCCTTTGTTTGTATGTGTTCCATAAATGTTCACACTGCACTCTTGTGATTGAAAATGTAATTATCTGTGCAGCACCATGTTGTGCATTGAAGAAATAGTAATGTGCTCTGGGATGGCCAAGTTTCCATTTAATTTGGTGGTGCAGCTAGTAGCACAACTGAAACAGTTTTCTAAGTGGCCTGGGTTCAAGTTCCAGCTGAGGCACTTACTTCTTTCTCTCTTCTGTTTGTATGTGTTCCATAAATGTGTACACCACACTACACTGCTACACTGCACTCTTGTGATTGAAAATGTAATTATCTGTTGAGCACCAGGTTGTACACTGCAGAAAGAGAAATGTGTTCTGGGACAGCCCAGTTTCCAGTTACCTTGGTGGTGCAGCTGGTAGCACAACCAGAATGTTTTTTCAGGCAACTTAAGCTCAAGTCCCAGCTGAGGCACTTACTTCTTTCACTCTTCTGTTTGTATGTGTTCCATAACTGTGCACACTGCACTGTTGAAAGTGAAAATGTAATTATCTGTGGAGCACCAGGTTGTACATTGGAGAAAGAGTAATATGATCTGCGATGGCCCAGTTTCCAGTTGCCTTGGTGGCACAGCTGGTAGTGCAGCAGGGATGGTATTTTGGGTAGCCCGGGTTCAAGTCCCAGCTGAGGCACTTCCTTCTTTCTCTCTTCTGTTTGTATGAGCTCCCCTCAGGGCCCCTGCACCAGTACCCACCCACTACACCACCACTACTACTTGCTGCTTGTAATAGTCTTATTAATTTCATGTGCCCTTTTATATGTTTTTATGATTGTTTTGCAGGATTGTTCGGCATTTTTTGCTGTACTTGTACATATGTTTTTTTTACACAAGCTTGCTTTTTGTTTGATTTAGTATTTTGCTTATTAAATACATTACTCACACATTTCTTCAGCTCCTTCTTTTGTTGCCATGTGATTTTGGGACTGTATTGGTTGTATTACTGCACTATTACTAAACAAATAGTCTCTGCATCCACCTTTGGCAACATCCTTTTCGTTTTTCCTTTTCACCTCTATTTTCCTTCACTAAGGGAAGTAGAGTTACTGCAGTGCACAATCACCTCTGTCCTGCTGGTCACCCATGGGATTATATGTGAAATGAGAAGATCTAGGAAATAAGTTGAATTACAGGTTGTAACTAGCAAGCAATGGCATGCAAGGCACAGTGAATGTTGCAGTTAAAGACATTTGCACCAGAAATCTCCAGACTGCAATTTTGTGCTGGACTGAGGCAGCGGCATCCCTATATTTCACACTACTCTGGGCTGGCAATGTGCAGCACCGAAACCTGCATGTGCCAGATTGGAATACCATCAGTAGACAGAAAAAAGGGTGGTACAGATGATGACAGCAGCACCTTGCACTTGGCAACCTCTTCCCTGGGCTACATCCTCAACCCCCCAACTCCAGCCTCAACCAGACATGCCTGATCAATAAAGACTTCACCACCATGTACCTGCCCTCCGTGTACCTGGCTGTGTTCCTTGTGGGGCTCATGGTCAGTAGCTGTGGGCTCCACAAGCTGGTGCAGAACTGAAAGAAGTGGACAAACATCAATGTGTTCATGCTGAACTTGGGTACCACTGACCTGTTCTGTGTTGTCACCCTGCCCTTCCTGGTGGAGTGCTGCATCTGTGATGCATGGTTCCTTGGGGTCTCCTGCCAGATCTCCAGGTTCCTGTTCCACTTAACCTCCATGGCAGCATCACCTTCTTGACCTGAATCAGTGCCCAGTGCTATGTGGGTATTGTGTACGCCATGAAGGTGATGGGCAGGTTATGGCTGAGAGAGTCAGTGCTGGTCAGCATGCTGATCTGGATGTGGGTCATCACACAGATTGTCCCCCACCTGCACTTCATCAGGATCAGTTTGGGGGCAAAGATCTGTTATCACACTGCTACAGATGAGACCTCAAAACGTACAGAACTTACAGTGTTCTGATCAGCATCACTGAATTTGTCATCTCCTTTCTCATGTCCTGGTCCAGAATAAGAATTTGGATAATTCTTTAAACTACAAGTGCTTCAAGCTTGTGGTCATTATGACAGTTCTTTTCTCACTCTGCTTTATGCCATATTGTATTTTCAGAAATTTAAACTTGATCTCAAGTCAGTTACATATTGAGAGGGCATAGAGCAAGACTTTAGTGACTATCTGCCTGGCCCACCGGGTTACCAGAGGGCAAGCCTCTTTGAACAGTGCTATTAACCCCCTGGTTTATCTGGTAACCAATCAAAACACCATCAGTGAAGTTAAAGACTTCAGGCAGTGGGCAAGACAGTCAATAGTCAATTTTTATGTTCGCCCCGTGCCTGCACAATGCGAACATGTTGGTATGATACTGGATTCTTGGGAGGTGTGTCACTGTCAGTCCAATGCAGGTCAGTCTGCTAGGAGCTCAACAGTGTTAGAGCACTCACCAGCCAGGCTGATCATGACACCCTTCTCATCTTGCTGGACAGAAACTTTGTGTAGTTCAAAGAAAAGAGCCGCAGATCATAGGGCCAAATCAGGGTCATGATTAGCCTGCTGTGGCCCTCCACCCAAACAAAAAAAGCAATCCCTCCTACTCTCCGCCAAGCATCCCTTCTGTCTCCCATTGCCTCCTCTTCCTTCTTAATTTTATGACACCAGGTGCCCAATACCATGTGCTGGCTAGTACTCACACCCTGCCTGTTTTCACTGTGCAAAACCGGGGAGTCAACCCCCCGGTGCTGCCAAACATAACACTGACACTGGGGTGTCCAATCCTCAGTGCTGGTACCTGAAATAAAGAAAACTGTCCCATGTAGTCTTTTTTTTTATTTTAATTTTTTAATTGCTGTAATCCCACCCTCTGCAAAGTATCCTTCCAACCTTCCTGTCACTTTCCATGCCCCTAGAGGTTAAACTGACACTGGGGTGCCCAGTCCCCAGTGTCAGAACCTGAAATAAAGAAAATGGTCCCTCATAGTCTTTTTTTCATTTTTCTAACCCTATAAAAAAGAAAACTGTCCATCAATGTCTGCTACCAATACCGGCCCACTGCCACTGTTACCCTCCCCTCACCACTCTCCACTCAGCAGCCATCACCCCTCTCCACCCCACGCCTTACTTACCTACCGAGGGTCCAGCATCATAATTCTCTCTGACCAGAGACACAGCTTCACTCTTCAATGCTGGATCAGGAACTGAGGAAATCAGATATGTGGTTCAGTGTATTTCAATGTGTTTTGAACTTGTTCTCATAACTTGGTCATTTTTTTATATTTTTTCCAAAAATTTTCAACATGGCCTTTTTGGGACCCCCACCCAATGAACAAGGGTGGTAAAATTATTTAAATCTGTCCCAAAAGGTGATTTTTGTGGTGGCGGTATGAAATTACCTTTCAGGTAGAATTTGAACATTTTCTCTGCCCTTGTTCATGAGGTGGAGTCATAAGAAGACTGTGGAAAATGTGGGGTACAACTATTAAAAAACAACAAAGTTATGAGTGTACATTCCAGTTTTTCAACACATGTTCATAACTTTGGTAATTTTCAGTATTTTGACCCCCAATTTTTTAAATTGCCATTTTTTTACACCACCTCATGAAGGTAACAACGGTCATTTTTCAAATCCTGGCCAACATATGTTTTTGTACTTGTGGTACGAAATCACCTTTCAGGCAATATTTGAAAATGTTCTCCATGTTTGTTCATGAGGTGGCGTCATAAGAAAGCTATGTTGAAAATTGGGGTAACACTATTGAAAATAACAAAGTTATAAGCATAAATTGAAATATTTCATCACACATTCATAACTTTGATAATTGTCAATATTGTGACCCCGAATTTTCAACATAGCTATTTTTTCACACCACCTCCTGAACGTGACAGCTATCATTTTTCAAATCCTGGCCAAAATGTTCTTTTGCACTTGTGGCGCCAAATGACATTTTGCCTACTGCTTTATAAATGACACCCGATATGTTCAGAAGAAGGGTCACTAAAAGATATGTTGAGAAGCTAGGGTCAAAATGTGAGAAAATAACTAAGTTATGAAGAAACATTGAATTGTTCCATTTACTCATAACTTTATTTTTTCAGATTTTGGTTCCTAATGTTCAACATATCCCTTGTGTTACCCCCACATCATTAGTATGACAGGTTTTATTTTTCAAATCCACTCCAAATCATGTTTTCACAGTCACACTGTAAAATTACCTTTCATATGGGATTTAAAAAATTCCACCTGTCTTGATCATAACGTTAGGTCATAAAAAGACTGTTGGAAATTTGGGATCAAAATGTGGGAGCCCACTGATAATTAAATATTGCCTCTTAGCTGTTCCATCCTGGGGAAATGCAATCTAAAAATGTGTAAAAGCAGGACGCCACTAAAAATGAGATACTGCATCTCCTCTGGTCTATCCTGGGCAAATATTAGTAAAAATGTGTAAAAAGTAAGATCCTAGTACAGCCGAGCCAGCACTGAACTGTGCTCCTATTTTGCTCTGTCCTGGGAAAAAAATATGCTGTAAAAGCTGGACCCCACTGAAAATGTAACTTGCCTTTAAGCTGGGCTATCTTGGTTAAATACGTTACAAAAAATGGGTGAAAGAAGGGCCCTATCAAAAATGAGACACTGCATCTCACATGGGTTATCCTGGATAAATATATTGCAAAACTGTGTAAAAACAGAACTCTACAACAGAACGTCACCGAAACAGAGATGTTGTATCTAAAATGATGTGTCCTAGCAAAAATACATTATAAAAGCAGAACCACACTAAAAATGAGATACTGCATCTGACCTCTGCTGTCCTGGGTATATGCAGTATAGAACTATTTAAAATTAGGATCCCATTGTAAGTGACATATTACATCTCTTCTAGTCTATTTTGGTTAAATATATAGCAAAAGTGTGTACAAGCAATACCCGGTACAACAGCAATGCAAGCGGCGAACATTCGGCATTGACAGCACTTTTATAGGAAGTCAGACTACAGTTGAGAAGGAGTTGTGTCCATAGACTACTGGACATCCTAAAGATCCAGCTCTGCAGTGGACACAGCCTCACTACAAATGGCATAACTGTTACTGCTCATGAGAATACTTTTCCGCTTTTCTCTCCTTTGACGTGTTCAGAAAAAAAAATGTCGGTCGTCACTCTTGCTTTCTTGTATCAGGGTATTCAGTTTATTCTGCCATTGATCTCCTGGTATTTTAAGAATTCTCTTGCCTTCACTTCTTCTCAAGTCTCCTCTGTGTGGCTTTGATAAGGATGCTAACTTCCTTTTAGACCCCACCAAGGATGTTTCAAAGGGACTTTGATCTTCAGAAACTAAAATGAAAGGCACAGTTTTAACTCTTCATGCACCAGACATGTTTCTTCTTAATCTTAAATTGTTGTCCACTGAATATCCAAGTCCTTCCATAGCAACACTAATTGTTGGTGGCCGGACCATTGTGAGCTTCTGCACAGTACAGACCTGCCATTGCCAGCTCTAGCAATGGTAACTCTTCCTCCTGAGCAGACTAACTCAAGCCAGTCCTCCTTCTCCCAGTTTTCACTTCATACCAAATGAAGTTACGTTATCATACAGCAAAATTCTATGTAGTGCAAGCCACAAAAACAAAAGCAGTGCACTATTCTTTCCTTACACATCAAATTCTGCACTATGTGTTAATACTGTAAATGCTTCAATCATGATTTAGTAAATGTATTCCTTACTTTATTTAGCAGAGTTGAAAAAAACACTGTTTTTACTCTGTTTATATTTATTGTAACAGTCTGTAAATTTATGTGATAACTTTGGAAGAATTAGTTATTTAATATCCCATTTTTGAGTTTGTCAGGGTGCGCAGGCGCAGACAAACTCATTGCTATAAGAGGTGCTATATAGGGGTGTGCCCAATGCAGAGCTCAGTTTCAAAGGGCAGGTCAGTGGCAGGTGAATCAGTTGGTAGGCTGGCGATGGCTCCCTTTCAGCTGTTGGGGTGGAGCTGGCCAACGTGTCAAAGGACAGAGTCGCACCAATATCGGCAAGGCTCGGTTCTTTGATGTTGCATTCCTGCTTTGTTAAATTTCTGGTTGCACGTTCACACTGCTGTAGCTTTCAGTGTGAACACATTGAGCCTAGTCTGTCAGCATGCCCCCTCCCAGTTTCAAATAAACAAACGGCGGTGGCTATCGCCGTCTACCCCTTACAGTCCCCATGAAAGCCAACAGGGGTGCTCAATCACCCTGTTGGCATGCCCCCTCCCAGTTAATTTGCTGATTGGGGGGCTCACTCTTGGTTGGCATAATGTCCCCCCCATTTGTTGTGTGCTGAGCGGGGTGCCCAATCCCTCGGCTCATGTTCCCCCCTCCCAAACATTTGGTATGTGCTGACAGGGTGCCCAATCCCTTTGGCTACAGCCCCCAACAAACACTCAGGTGGCATGTTGAAAGTCTCTGTTAAAAAGAAAACCTTCCCATGATGGATTTTTGTTTTTAACCTATAAACAAGAAAACTGTCCTCAAGTCTGCCATGCTCCCTTCCCAACCCTCACCACCCTCTATGCACCACTTCCCCACACCCTCACCCATTACTTACCTCTGGAGGTGGTGTGATGATCTTCAGTGGAGCGGGAACACGTCTGCACTCTTCAAAGCTGACAGCGAACTGAAGAAGTGGTGGTAAGCTGTATAATGGCATAAATTTTTTTTTTCCAACTTTGGTGCATATCTCAGCCTTTTTTGTAACTTTTGGCACCACATTTTCAACATGGGGTTCTTAGGACCCAATCTCATCAATTCAGTGACTGTCATCCGGTTATTCAGTCCTGAAAGGTGATTTTGTGTTCACTCTGTGGAATAACCTTTCAGGACTGATTAATGAAATGGCAGTGTCACTATTCATGAGGTGGGCTCCCAAAAAGCCTATGTTGCAGATCTGGTGAAAAAATTCCAAAAAATGACTGTGTTACGAGCATGCATTGCACGAGAGAGGGATTGAGCAGTGAGAGGGAGCTCATCGGAGCTCTGGGACTGGGACTGAACTTTTAAATTTTATTTTCGGCACCAAAATGCTGCAGGCTTGCTGCCCTGTTTAACAAGCAGCCTGCAACAGCGCCAGAGAGCGAGAGAGGGATTGAGCAGTAAGAGGGAGCTCATCGGAGCCCTGGGACTGAACCTATAGTTTCTCCTTCCCTCCCTCCTACCCCACACCGACACCCTTTTAAATAGCCTTTATGGGCTGGCAAGGGAAGGGGTTCTCTGGAGGTAGACAAATCAGGACTTCTACTTTAGTAAAACTGTATCATTCTGGGGTGAGTAAAGAAAATCATGGAGATGCAAGTGAGGCTGTGATATTACAGGCAGTTGAGGGGGTGAAACAGAGCTAAGATATACTATGTGATTGCTACAGAATAATATTATAGGAACTGAGGAGTAAACCAGTGCTAAGTATACTTTATGAATGCTGTGCAAACTGTTAGAATTGATTAGAACTGTTTAGTTGCTAAATGCCGTGGTAAGCTGTTAGTATCTCTTAGAACTGTTTAGTTGCTAAAGTCTTTACCTAGATTAACAACTAGCTACAAGGGCTGTGTTGTATCTGTTCAACTGTAAGGGGCTGTAAGCCTTGATCTTAGACCACCCCAGTGTGGTTACTTGCAGAAGGGTGAGGGGTATTACTCAAGGGGGAGGAGACCAGGCCAATGAGAGATGTCTGAATTTTTATGGGCAAGGACAACTGGGGGGCCTCCAGCCAACAGGGCAGGCATATTTGGAAGGAGTATAGGCTGCACGGGGTGTGGGGTGATGATAATATTAAATTGGGCCTAGCGGGTGGGAGGTTGCCCACTCTGCAGGCAGCTTTTGCAGATCAGGGGTGAGTTAAACTGGCTAAGGATGCAACTGGGGGCATTGGGGCGGGCAGTGAAAGACAATGGGGGGGCGAGCGACAAGAGGGAAGTGTCAGTGGAAGACTGGGACAAGTTTCATCCAGCAGGAGGGGAGAAACTACGGAAGAAGAACATTCCCCCAGCTGTAGGGAGGTGACAGCGGGTGTCCAGAGGGAACCAAGAGGGGTGGTAGGGAAGGAGGGGCATTGAGGGGGCAGGCCAAGGCTCACAAATCATTTAAATCTGATACACTTGTTGGTAGAAGGGGGGAGAGAATGCAAATGATGAGACATCATCAATGCTAAGACAGGGAACTGTTAGAGCTGAGAAGGTACAAACCAGGCAGGAAAAGGTGACACAGAAGACAAAGACTTCTAGGAGATCAGGATGCATTGAGGCAAATATGGCTCAGGAGGGGTGGAAGATGGTAGGTTCAGGGAAAAGGAGGAGAAAGCTGGATATTGTGGGCCCAACTTCAGATGGGGCACAACAAACATGGGGGTTCTGCAGGAAAACAGTTATGCACCCCTCATCACACTGACAGGGGCGGGAAGCAACTACAAGGAACCATTGGAGGAAGGAGGAGGAGGATAGGAGACACTACTCCAGAGGAGGGCTCAGGGGCATGGAAGCTAGGAGACAAGAGGGAAGTTCTCTTGGGAACTGGGAAATTGCCCAAAAATGGGGAGGCCCTTTAGGGGACACACCTGGAAGAGACACCAGTTAAAGGAGGAAAATAGGCAGGGGTTAGGATGGAGGGGAAAAGGAGCAGGGGACAAGGGGGATCAGTGCTCCAGGGGAGATACTGGGTTGGTCCCGAGCATCACTGGTGAAAGAAAAGAGACTGAGGGGGATGGGTCAGTGAGGAGGAAGATCTGGGGACAGGGGGGTTCCTTGCTCCTGGGGGACAAACTGCCACTGTCCACAGTGATCCAGCAGGATGTAATGGAACCAAGGAGGTCAGGTCAAAAAGAGATATGGGTTGGAGCAGGGGGGGATGGACAAGGTTTGGGCAGGAGGGAGAGAGGAGGGGACAAGCAGGAGAATAAAGGGGAAGGGGGAACACAGAGATAGTGAGCAGAAACAGGGATAAGGAGGCAGCAAGGGTGCTGCTTTTAGGTGACTACATGACTAGGGGGATCTGGTGAGGGGGGCTTCCTGTGTTGTTAAGTCAAGGAGTATACCTAGCCCGATGGTGCATCAGGCAAAACATCACATCTATTCTCTAGCGCAGGAGTGTGGTGGTACCCCTGACATATTAATACACCTAGGTACTAATGATATACAGGGGAACAGTGAGCTGGAGATACAAGCTAGGTTTAGGGAGCTGGCCAGAGTGTGTCAGGATGTGGGGTGCTTGGTCTCCTTCTCTGAGATCCTACCGGTGCCCAGTGCCAGTGTAGAAAATAAGCAGAAGATACAGGATATAAATGAATGGCTCTGCAGATGGTGCGAGACCAGGGAACATGGGTGGGTAGGGGAATGGACAGCAACCTGGTAGAACAAGGGTCTGTTCGCTAAGGACAGGCTCCACCTTAGCAATGAGAGAAAAGAGGTCCTGCAGCTGAGACTGGCAGAGTTCATCCACTCCAGGTGGGGTTTAAACTTGTGAGGGGGGGGGAGAAAGGGAAGGCCCTGGCCTTCTCACACAGGCAGAGGGGAGGGGACACAGGGCAGGGCAGGAGCAACAGATAATGCAAGTGTTGGTCCTGCTAGGCAGAAGGCAAGGTGGCCTCAGGGTGGGGGAAAAGGGGACAGGTTTGAGGGTGGTCCTGATAAATGCCAAGAGCATGGGAAATAAGATGCCAGGGCTGCAGGTGCTGATGGTGGGGTGGGGTGGATGTGGTTGCAGTCATGGAGACGTGGGCCTCATCCAGACTTGACTAGGACCTAAACATACTTCAGTACACCACTAGCAGAAGGGATGGGGGGAAGGAAGGGGAGGGATGGTGGCTTTTATCATCAGGGATAACAGCGATAAGCAAGGTGGAGGAAGCAGGGGATTAGGTAGAGGGTCTTTGGGTCACCCTGCAGGTTCAGGGTGGGAAACAGGTGAAGATGGGGATGGTATATAGACACCGTGGGCAGGAGGAAGAAGAGGAGGATGGCCTGGTGACTAACCTTAAGGACCACTGTGGTGGAGGTAAGGACATCACTGTGGTGATGGGGGACCCGAATATGCCAGGAGCAGATTGGGGAACCATGGCGTCCTCATCAAGCAAGGAGCAGCGCCTGTTGGACGTCTTCCAGGATGCATTCCTTACCCAGCTGGTGACGGAGCCAACTAGGGAAGGGAGCATCCTGGATGTGGTTCTGTCAGATGGGGAGCTCATCAGGGACCTGGCTTTTGGGAACCCACTGGTGGGTAGTGACCATGCCACAGTTTGGTTCTCCCTAGAACTAGGGGGCAAGGTAGAGCACACAAGAATTACCATGGTGGATTTCAGAGGGGTGTACTTCAGGAGAATGGAGTAGATCCTGAGGGGCTATCTGGATGGGATCAGGCCAAGCATGGGCATGGAGGCACGAAAGGAATTAATAAAGACAGGGCTCCTGGAGGCTACCAAGGCCTGCATGAGGGAAAGATGTACGGGGGAAAAACTAGGAAGCCGAGGTGGTGGACGAAGGAGGTCCAGGATGCAGTGAGGGAGAAAAAGCCTGCTTATAGCCATTATAAAGGCTCTCAGGGGGCTATATCCAAGGAGGAGTATGATATGGCAGCCAGGAGGGTCACCAGGGTGGTGAGATCGGCTAAGGGGGGGGCGGAGCTAAAATTGGCACAGGGGATAAAAAGGGGGGGAAGGGTTCTTTAGGTATATCAGGGAAAAAGGAAAGGGGAAGGGGCAGATCAATTGGCTCAGGATGGGGCGTGGGTGGGTGGAAGAGGTGGGAGAGAAGGAGGAGGTACTAAATGACTTTTTTGCCTCTGTCTTCACCAAGGAGGAGGGAGGGAGAACAGCACTGGTAGGAGAGGGGGCGGTGATACAGTGGTTGAAGAGGGGGAAAAGGATGAGGAAATAACCAGAGGTAGGGTGCTGGATGCACTCAAGGCCCTAAGAGGGGACAAGGCACCAGGACCTAATGGGATCCACCCCAGGGTGCTCAGGGAGCTGGCAGATATCCTGGTCACCCCCCTAGCAGATCTTTTTAACTCCTCCCTGCAGTCTGGGTGGGTACCTCAGGACTGGAGAATGGCCCACATTGTGCCTATCCACAAGGGAGACCCGCTAGAAGAGCCATGTAACTATAGGCCAGTTAGCCTGATGTCGGTAGTGGGCAAAGTGATGGAGAGCATCCTGAAGGAAAGGATAAAGGGGGTGCTGAGGGCTCAGGGTCACATAGACATTCACCAGCATGGCTTTGTTAATGGCAGATCATGCCAGACAAATCTGGTGGAGTTCTGTGAAGGGGTCACAAGGGCCCTGGATCACGGCAGGTCAGTGGTTGTCCTCTTTCTGGACTTCAGTAGGGCTTTTGACTCCATGCCACATCATGGGCTACTGGAGAAGCTGGACAATATGGGGGTGGGAGGGAGGATGGGCAGGTGGATAGGAAACTGGCTGACGCAGTGGGTACAGATGGTGAGGGTTGGGGGGAGGTCTTATCCTCAAGATTAGTCACAAGTGGGGTACCACAGGGGTCGGTGCTGAGTCCACTCCTATTTAATGCCTATGTCATGGACATCAGAAATGGTATCAGGAGCAGGATGAGTCTCTTTGCAGATGACTCTAAACTGTGGGCGGTGGTGGATGAGGAGAAGGGAAAGTTGGACCTCCAGGAGGACCTGGATACTCTAGGGAGGTGATCAAGAATCTGGAAGCTAAAGTTTAATGCTGCAAAATTCAGGGTTCTTCACCTGGGAGCCAAAAACCCAACTTATGCATACACCTTGGGGGGGCTTTGCAGGTTTCAAGTGGGGAGAGAGACCTCGGGGTGATGGTGAATGCCAAAATGAGCAACTCAGAGCAGTGTAGAAGGGTGGCAGCACAAGCAAATAAAACGCTTGGGTGCATAGCCAGGGGGATAACCTCAAGGAGTAGTGAGGTACTCCTTTCACTGTACAATAGTCTGGTTAGACCACACTTTGAATACTGCATGCTGTTTTGGCATCCCTTCTTAAAGAAGGACATTGCATTACTGGAGAGGGTACAGGAGAAAGCGACTAGGATGGAAAAGGGGGCTAGGGGAACTGCCCTATGTGGAGCGGCTGGGGGAGCTCAACCTATACTCGTTGGAGGAGAGAAGAGATGGGGGATATGCTAGAGGTTTTCAAGTATCTCAAGGGGGTCAATAGGGTAAGCCTTGAGTGGGTCCTACAGATAAGGGCTGGGATTGGTGCAGGGAGAGGGTACATCCAGGAGCCCCGCTGGGAAATAGGGGGTCCTTGTGTGAGTGGGAGGAAGGGATGGCTAAAAATCGGTGCCCGGCATAGGCACTGACCATCGAGCAGACTAGATAGACCATAGGGCCTATTCTGCTGACTTCATCGTATGTTAGTATGTATGCTAGTTTCCACGCACACTTGTAATGTCACAAATTTATAATATTTTCACTCCAGATTTTCCACATTGGCATTTTTTTATACCTCCTCATGAACAATATAGTTTTGATTTTTCACATCCTGGCCGAAATGTGTTTTCGCATTTCTGATGCAAAATAGCGCGGTTGCTGTGGAAAATCAGTGTTTGGGACAGATTACTAAAATCATAGTGATGCTGTTCACGAGTGGAGGTCCCAAAATGCCTATGTTGAAAATTTGGTGACAAAAGTCTATAAAATGACTATGTTACGAGTGTGCATTGCGCAGTTTCCACACACACTCATAACTTTAAGAATCTGTAATATTTTCACTCAAAATTTTCAACATTGTCATTTTTGCACACCTCCTTATGAACAGTACAACTGTTATTTTTCACATCCTGCCCGAAATGTGTTTTTGCACAATGGCACAGCCACTTTGGGAAATCAATGTTATGGACAGAGTAAGAAAATCATAGTGAAGTGTTCATGAGCAGAAGTCACAAAATGCCTATGCTGAAATTTTGGTGAAATAATTCCACTAAATGACTGTGTTACATGCATGCATTGCGCAGTTTCCATATACGTACGTATGCTCGTACATTCAAGCATGTTTAATATTTTCACTCCAGATTTTCAACACTGCCATCTCTTTACACCTCCCTATGAATGATACAGCTGTAATATTTCACATCCTGTCCAAACTGTGTTTTCACATATCTGGTGCACAATGGTGCGGTCGGGACAGATTAACAAAATCACAGTGCCACTGTCACAAAAGGCCATGTTGAAAATTTGTAGTGCAAATACCAACAAACACCTAGGGTGTTAGGTTTTCTAACCATAACGTCCCCACCCACCAACCCATGGTAGGGCTCCAGTGCTCTCATCTTTTCTGAACCACAGACACATCTTCACTCTTCAAAGACAGATCACAAATTGAGGAAACAGGTATGCCCTTCAGTGTATTTCAACGGGAATTTGAACTTGGTGGAATAACTTGTTCTTTCTGCTGGGAACTGTAGTCCTGCCAATCGGTGTGTACCAACAGGAATTCCAACGACAAACTTTAGCATTGACAAATGCTTGTTTAAATAGGCATGTGATGGTCTAAACAGATATAACAGGTGGTCCATTATAAAAGCACACTAACTCTGAGGACGTTAGCCCAAAAGCTAGTGAAACATCAATTCTGGTCTGCCTACAGGCAATGCTCTGAACCAGCTAAGTCTGGTCCACTTACTGTTCTTTTTGTGCTATTTGTCTAGGCAATTGTTTTTAATGGGACACTGTCAACCCTTTTTGCATTATATTATTTCTAGTTAAAACCCCACATTTAATGATTGCTGACCATCTCTAAAATTAATTGATGTTGTTGGTTGTTTTGTTTCCTTTCTTAGCAGAACTGAAATGCATGCTAATGGTGCAATCACAGCAAACTTTGCGTTGTTTCAAATCCTTGATCTACACTAACACTTCCTAAGCATTAGAACACCCCCAATCAGTGCAGCCACTCATTATGCAATAATCTCTTCTCCTCCCAAGTGCATTCTTCTCAGAAATCCTGCCAGTGCCAAGGGCTAGTGGGGAACACAAAAGGAAAATTAGGGAGATAAACCAGTGGCTCAGGGAGTGGTGTGAGGCCAGAGGGTATGGGTTGATGGGGGATTGGGGGGAGACCTGGGAGGATAAGGAGCTGTATGCTAGAGATAGACTACATCTCAATTTGGAGGGAAGGGGAATCCTTAAGTTGAAAATAGAGGGGTTCATTGGTGAAAAGTGGGGTTTAAACTTATGAAGGGGGTGGGATGGGAGAAAAGGCTGTCAAAGGGGTGCCGATAAAGGAGGGACTCTGTCTCCACCCCCCTGGGGACCAGGAGGATTGCAGGAAAAGGCCAACTGGCAAAGTGCAGACCAGGGGAAAACAGAATCCCCATGGGAACACGAGCAGGGGAAATGGAACTATAGGGAAAGGGTGGAAGGTAGTCCTGCTAAATGCCAGGAGCTTGGGCAATAAAATGCCTGAGCTCCAGGCGATGCTACCTGAGGGAGCAGTGGATGTGGCAGCGGTCACTGAGACTTGGGCCACTGCAAGACATGACTGGGACCTGAACCTGGAGGGATACACTATGTTCAGGAAGGACAGGGGGGAGGGAAGGGAGGAGGGGCAATGATAGTTAAAAACTGCATTGGCATAGGGGAGTAGAGGACGGAGGGAACCATGGGCGATTTGGGTCACCTTGATAACAAGGGGGCAAGAGAGTAAAAATAGGAGTGGTGTATAGACCCCTGTCCTGGCGGAGGAGCTGGAAGACAGTCTGGTGGCAGATGTTAGGAGACACTGCAGACTGGGCAGAGGAACGTGGTGGTGTTGGGGGACTTAAACATGCCAGGAACAGACTGGGAGACTCATGACATCCTCTGTGACCAGGAACAGAGGTTGTTGGATGTCTTTCAAGCAGCGTTCCTAACTCAGCAGGTGAGGGAACCGACCAGGGAAACACGGTACTGGATGTGGTCTGGCAGACAGTGACCAGATTGGGGCCTGGAGGTAAGGGACCCATTGGCGGGAGTGACCATGCCACAGTCTGGTTCTGCCTGGACCTAGGAGGGGTAGAAGGCTGCACAAAGACGGAAGTAACCGACTTCAGGGGCGGATTTAAGGAAATGGGAAGGATCCTTAAGGAGCATTTGGATGGGATTGGGTCAGACATGGACGCTGATAGTAGGTGGGAAATCATCAGGAGAGGGTGCAGGATGCTACCAGCACCTGTGCAAGAGTAAGACGAAAATGCGAGGCCCAAAACCCTGTTGGTGGACCAGGGAGGTCCAGGAGGTGGTGGGAAAGAAAGCAGCCTATAAGCAATTCCAAGTGCTCAAGGAGTGAAAGGGATCGGGGAGATGAGCTGATGGCTAGAAGGGCCACTAGAGTGGTGAGGGTGGCTAAGGCAAGGAAGGAGCAGAACCTGGCCAGGGAAATTAGGAGGGAACAAGGGTTCTTTAGATACATTGGGGAAAAATGAAGGGTGAAGGGCAGATTAGCAGGATTAAATCAGGGAGAGATGGGCACAAGACCCGGGGAGCAGGCTGAGTACTAAATGAGTACTTCACCTCCAGTTTTCACAGGGAAATGGGGGTGCTGCATCATACATGGGAGGAGACAGAGATACTGAGGAGGGGGGACCCTTACCGATCGGCAGGTCTGGGGAGAGGGGAGGCATCACTGGCAGGTGGGGGAGGGCTACAGGGAGAAGGGGCACCGAAGTGAAATCACAGCAGAGAGAGTGAGGAAGCCCTCAGCTCCCTTAAGACGGAGAAAGCACCGGACTGGATAAATTACATCCCAGAGTGCTGAAGGAACTTGCAGATGTCCTGGCAAAACCCTGGCAGAGCTTTTCACCATCTCTGAGGACAGGGTGGGTGCCCCAAGACTGGAAGGTGGCGCATATAGTGCCTATCCACAAGGGGGATCAAGGAGGTGGCAGGGAACTACAGGCCTGTCAGCCTGACCTCGGTGGTGGGCAAGGTGATGGAGGGCATTGTCAAGGAGAGGCTAGGGGGACCTGGATAAGTCAGGTGCCTGGACGATAGACAGCATGGATTCATCCCGGGAAATCGTGTCAGACAAACCTGGTGGAGTTCTATGACTGGGTGACAAGTGCCTTGGACCTGGGTAGACCAGTGGATGTCCTCTTTCTAGACTTCAGCAAGGCATTTGACTCTGTTCCTCACGTGGGCCTGTTGGCTAAGCTGGGAGAAATGGGGGTGGGGAACCAGATGATCACATGGATAGGCAATTGGCTCCAGGACCAGACCCAGAGGGTTGTAGTTGGTGGGATAGTCTCATCCCCAAGGAGGGTCATTAGTGGGGTCCCACAGGGATCAGTCCTTGGGCCTTCTGTTCAACGCCACGTATCTGACATGGGACAGGAATCAGGAGTGAGATGAGTCTCTTTGCAGATGACTCGAAACTGGGGGCGGTGGTGGATGGGGAGGAGGGGAGGGTGGCCCTACAGGGGGACCTGGAGGCTCTGGAAAGATGGTCTAGAAAGTGGAAGCTGAGGTTCAATGCAGGGAAATGCAAGGTACTCCACCTGGGGGCCAGAAACCCAGGCCAAGTGTACACCCTGGGGGGAAATGCTACAAGTCTCGATGGCTGAGAGGGACCTGGGGGTGGTGGTGGATGTCAAGATGAACAACTCTGAGACTTGTGGGAGCAGCAGCCAAGGCCAACAGGATGCTGGGATGCATCGCTAGGGATCACCTCCAGAAGGAGGAAGTGATACTCCTCTGTATAACTGCTTGGTGAGGCCGCACCTTGAGTACTGCGTGCAGTTTTGGAGGCCACACTTAAAGCGGGACATTAACCTCCTGGAGAGGGTCCAGAGGAGGCAACCAAAATGATTTGGGGCTTGGGGACAGGACCTATGAGGAGAGGCTCAAGAGCTAAATATGTACACATTGGAAGAGAGAAGGGACTGGGGGACATGATAGAGGTCTTTAGGTACATGAAGAGGGTAAATAGGGGAGGAACAGTCGGGGTGCTTGAAGGAAGGAGGAAGGCCACTAGAGGCATGGGTGGAAGCTGGAGGGGGAAGATTCAGGGAGAAAGGAGGAGGTGCTACTTCACTGAGAGGGTGGTGGAGCCATGGAATGCACTTCCTAGGGGCTGGTGGAGGCAGAGAGTGGAGGGGTTCAAGAGGGGTGGGACAGGTACAGGGGAAGGGTTCTGGAAGCAAAATCCAATGCAACAAGAATATCCAGAACTGGGAAGGGAGAAGCCAGAGAAGGCGAGGGGGACAGCAAGGTCAGCACCCAGGGTGGGGGCTGACCAAACGAGCAGACACGAAAGACCGTTAGGCCTATTCTGCTGACATTTTAGTATGTTAGTATTATGAATAGCTATACTGTGAATGGGGTGTTCCCAAGTCCAAGAACAATACAATGTGAGTTGAAGGACTGTAAACAGTTTTGTGTGATAACACCAGTATGGTGGGTAGTCTGTTTTTCACTTTTAAAAAGAAAGAAATCAGAATCAAATGGTCAGGCTGTATCAGCAATTCCTACAGAATGTGGCCAATCATAAAATGTGTTTTTTAATCTAATAATAATGATAATAATACACTTTATTTATAAAGTGCCTTTCCAATGATCAAAGCTCTGAACAAGTAATTCCATAACACATACACAAATAAATAACATCTCCATCAAACGTATTCATAAAATCAGATATTCAGAAACAGCATAACGTACAGCAGCATTATAACAAATTCCTATCAGCCGACCTTGTCCAGGAAAGCTAAACCAAAAAGACAAGTCTTGAGGGCTGACTTAAAGCTCTGGACGGTCAGACACTCCCTCACCCGATGAGGTAGAGAATTCCACAAGGTGGGGGCTGCATATGCAAAAGATTGAGCCCCAGATGTCTTCAAATGCACCCTAGGAATCTCTAGCAATCCCTAGTTAGCGGATCAGAGTGGTCAGCAGGGGCAGTAGGGACAAAGGAGATCTTTCAGGTAGTGGGGTCCCTGATCATGTAGGACTTTATAGGTTAGCAAGCTGACCTTGAAGGTGATCCGCCACTGTACTGACAGCCAGTGCAGTCCACAGAGCACAGGTGTAATGTGGCTGGTGCTAGACGTACCAGCCACAAGCCTGGCTGCTGCATTCTTCACTAGCTGCAAGTGGCAGATATCAACCCCCTGGTAGACCTAGGTACAGGGCATTGCAGCAGTCATGGCGGGTGGTCACAAAGGCGTGGACCAGGGTTGAAAGATCATCGGGAGGAACCAGGTGCTTCACCCGAGCGATATTCCTCGGATGGTAGAATGATGTCTTGACAACGGCCAACACCTGCGATTTCAGAATCAGCCTGTTGTCAAAAATAACACCCAGGTTACGCATCTGATCTGAGGTAGTTAGCTGATCATCTCTGAGCCAGAGCCTAGATGGCTGTCCGGCCGACAACCCGCTGCCCGACAATCTGGGTCCACCACCAACACATCGGTCTTATGTGGATTCAGCCTCAGTCATCTGGCACTCATCCAGTCCTGGATTTTGGAGAAGCAGCTGTTAAATACCGAGACAGCATCCTCCTGCCCGGGCACTAAGGACATGTACAGCTGAGTATCATTTGCATAGCTGTCCTCTGATCGCTCAGTATTAGGAGATCGTTTAGTACCCAGACAAGGGCCGACTCGGTACTATGCCTCTTCATAATCTGGACTGGAGAGAGTCCTAAACATCGTGAGCAGTAAGATGGTCATCCAGCTGCAGCGCAACCACCTTTTCAATAACCTCGCCCACAAAAGACAGGTTAAAGACAGGTCTGTAGTTGGTCGGACAGTCTGGGTCAAGGGAGGGTTTTTTCAGGAGCGGTTGCACTGCCACCTCCTTTAGGGGATGAGGAAAGATCCCCCTCTCCAATGAACTCCAGACAATCTTGGCCAGGATCGGACTGATTTCATCCACACAGCCCACAAGGAGTCATGTGGGGCCCGGATTCAAACTACAGCTGGTTGGCTGCAAAGTCTGGATAACTGTCACGATGTCAATGAATTCCAATCAGCTAAAGTCAGTCCAAACAAACCAGGCACTCACAACCTACTGCTGATCACTGCAGCACCCTTTAGAGGGGGGTTTGACGAATCTCGGACCTGATGGCAGCAACCTTATCTGCAAAAAAACAAGCAAACTCATCGCACTTCTCTTGTGAAAAGGCTCTGCCAGATTCAAGACAGGTTGGATTGCACAATCTGTCCAGAGTCTGGAAGAGCTTAGCTGGTCAGTTTTGTGTAGTGGCAATCTCCCTGGACAGGGATTCTGCTTTCTTATGGGTGAGTGTTGATTGATAGACCGTGTAATGGTCCATCAAGCTAAGCCTGTCAGCCTCCAGATCCAATTTTCACCAGACCCTCTCTAACCTTTGCTCCACTCTCCTCATCTCCTTCAAGATCCCATCGAACCATGGAGATCTTGGGCAAAGACTGGGGGGTGAACACGAATAGGAGCAATAGAATCCAGGGCCTTTGTCACCGCCTTATTATAGGCAAGCACCAGATCCCTTGGATCCATGCATTCCTTCGACATGCTCGATAGATCCAGCACCACCATTAGGCCATCTGGGGTCACATCCCACAAAGAATGGTACAGTCCATCTCCGTAGGGGCAGGCCTATCGAGGGGGCCATGAAACTGAACACTATGGTGTGATGATCAGACCATCTGAATGGTTCCACCACCAAGTCAGATATCTCCATCCCCAGGAGGAACACCAGGTCCAATGAATGACCTTTAAATGTGGGTTGCAGCGGTAACATGTGTGAGGCCCAATGAAGTCATTAGTTGGAGGAAGTCACAACGAAATTGCGAGAGTTCATCGTCGACCCAGGCATTGAAATCCCCCAGAATCAACCACCTGGGGGATTCTAGTATCACGTCAACAATGAAATCCGTGACTTTCTGCAGGAATTCTTTCCCATCTCTGGGTGAATGGTAGATGAGCAATATCCTGCACCCCACACCTGCACCCACGATACACTCAAAGGATCTGGTGGATCCCACTGGCACCTCCACAAGGCCCAGTTCCAATCTAAAACAAATGGCTACAACCGTTCCCCTATGATACATCCTTAGGTGGTGTATCACCAAGTACCCGGGCTAGAACAGCTGAGACTAATACTGGGCCATGTTCTCGTCCAGCCAGGTCTCGGAGATGCACACCAGGTCAACTGTTCCAACAAGATCTGCTATAATAGCAGTCTTATTTTTGATAGACCTGGCATTATGTAACACCGTCTGGGTAGGATGGGCAGTCGAAAAAGACTGCGCCACCTGCCTGCATTCAGCAGAGCCCTTCGGTATGGGAGTCAGACAGGGAAGACCCCTATTCTAATCTCATTTCACCCCAGGGCATCTCCTTGTCCCCACTACCCCAATCCAACCACCCCGCTCCATTGCTCCGCCAGGCCCAGTTCCCCCCTTCCTTTTCCTTCTCCTAATTATCCACAGTGCACGACATCTACTGTATGCCTCAACTGACAAAGGGGGACATATGAAAGGGCAAAGGTCCCTGAGCCTGGAGGGGGAATAGCGCCTGACCATCTTACTACCCTTCCAAAACATTCTAGAAGCAGAAGCAAAGCCACACAGTCAATAATAAACCATACAAATATCAAAAGTTCAACCACACTCACCCCAATCAATCACACAATCAACACTCCAAACACGTTCAACACCCACACACTTACTCAACCTGCCACTCCAAACCTAACATAAAATAAATATTATACTACCCAAACAATAAATCCCCCCATGACACAAATTAACAATATCTAAAATAGCAAGTTTGAAAGAAGCATATAAGGCAATATTTTAGTGGTAAAGAGCAGTCACCAAAGTCTGTAATATAGATGTTATGGACCCGTAGCGCACCCTCCTCTCACGGAAAATGTCCAAAAGATCTTTACCAGCACTACAAACATACGAACATATGAAAGTTGCCAGCAGATAGTGGCCTAGTGGTCAAACAAGTCTGCTTGAATGTGCAGCTAGCACCCCTTATTCTGCAGCTGTCCCTCCCTCCCACCCTTCCCTCCATTGATCCTCCCCTTGCCCTGTCCCAGCCCCTTTTGAAGCAGTCCACTGTTCTACTGGATACCACTTCCACCAGTAATGCATTTCACCCACCTACCCCCCTCTCCATAAAAGTGCCTCCTCATCTCCCCTGAACCTTCTTCCTCCAGTCTCATTTCATTCAGTTGTCCTCCCTCCCTGCATTGAACGTCCTCTTCGTTATTGTCTTGTTTATTCCTTTCATGTACTTGAACATTTCAGTCATATCCCCCCTGTCCCTCCTGTCCTCCAGTGAGTACATGTTCAACTTCCTCAGCCTTCTCTTATATGGTAAGTCCCCCAGCCCCTTAATCATCTTTGTCGCATTGCGCTGCACCCCTTCCAGTAACTTAGTGTCCCTTTTCAGATACGAGTGCAAGTACTGCATGCAGCTGCTTTCCTACATTGTGTCTAGTTGTTCATTGACCCCCTCACATAAGCTGGGCAAGTCCACAGAAGTATTCAGAATAAATAATTTAAATAGTTTATATTCAGAATAAATAATTTAAATATTTTATCAAGGCACTCTCACAGCCCATAGAATATAAAGTGGTCAAAAACAGACACGAAAAGAGAGGTCTGACCGTGTCCTGTAGCAGAGTAGTTGTCTCAAATGTCCTCCTTCGGTCCGGCAATCTTCCCCACAAACCTCAGGGCCCACCAGTGCTGGCTAAGGAGACCCAAACAACTCCACCCTGGAAGGCCACCACCAGAAATCCCCGAGGCTGAAGCTTCGGCTCCCAGCTGGCATCAATCACCAGCCACCCCCCCTCCCAGGCAGCCTAGGAGAAACCAGGGATCTAGAGAAACTGTGAGGCCTAGGAGGACTAATAGGGTTGACAGTATCTCTTTACCTTTGCTAAATAGTTTTTATAGCTATGTTTACATGGTGGCAGTGCTCCAGCATCTGCACCACTCCCTTTACGCTGTGCTCGCTGCTTCTCTGATAATTCACCATTTACACAGCCCACCCTCACAGTGCTGCAGGTCGCTCTGAGGAGGGGCCATGAATTCACCGGAGGATGAAGGGAAGATAGCCTTTGCAGTGAAGAGAGCGCAGCAACTGAGTTGGATCAAAAAAGGATCTGAAGGGTGCTTAAGGTGCTCCAGAGAGTGTCTACACTGTCGACTTTGCAGCGCATCAACCCATGCGCATGGGTTGATGTGCTGCAAAGTTGGCAGTGTAAACAGGGCTTATGTTTCTAAATAAAGTATGGAATGCATCTGCTAAATCATGACTTGAAACATCTATTAGCATATATTGAAGGATTTGGTGTATGTAAGGGGAGGCTTTTGTTTTTCAGCTTGCTAGGATCTTGTTAAGGCTGCACAGCTGTATCCTCATCAGTGGAGCGGCAACTATGTAAAGTAACATATAGAATCATCATAGAATCTTAGAAACTTGGCAGCAGAAAAGGACCCCACCAGCCCATCTAGTCTGCCCCCTACCCCCCCATTACTCATCCCTCCCCCATCTGGAACCCCCCACTATACAGCCCCATATGGCTGTCCCATGCTCTTTTGAATCCTTCAACCGCTTCAGCCCCCACTACCTCCTCTGAAAGCCTGTTCCATGCCTCCACCACCCTCTCCATGAAGAATCGTCCTCTCACATTACCTCTGTATCTTACTCCCTGAAGTCTTAGGCCATGCCCTCTAGTTACAGCCCCTTCCTTCCTTTTAAGAAAACACCCTTCCTTTACTTTGTTGATCCCTTTGACATATTTAAAAGTTTCAGTCACGTCCTCACTCTCCCTTCTAGTCTTCAATGTGTACAGATCCAATTCCTTACATCTTTGCTGGTATGACTTCCGTTGCATACCCTGCATCATACTGGTTGCCCTTATCTGAACTCTCTCAATCCCATCTACAATGTGTATTTTCATAGATGTGGCCTCCAGAACTGGACTCCGTACTCCAGGTACGGTCTTACCATGGCTTTGTAGAGAGGCACAATTACCTCCCCCCTTCTGCTAGTGATGGCCCTGCCAATGCATTCCAGCATCCCATTGGCCTTCCCCAATGCCTGCTACACTGCTTTCCCACCTTAAGGTTACATGATACTATAATCCCCAGATCCCGCTCCTGCTCCATATCCTGGATGTTCTCATCACCAAGGGTGTATCTTGCTTTCGGGTTACTGCACCCCAAGTGCATCATAGCACACTTTTTGGCATTGAATTTCAGTTGCCAAGTCTCAGCCCATCCCTCCAGAGTCCTCAGGTCCTGCCTTATGTCCTCCAGCCCCCCTGCGGTGTTCACCCTATTGCAGATTTTTGTATCATCAACAAACAGGCACACCCTTTCCCTCAGCCCCTCTGCTGTATCGCTGATGTAGATATTAAAAAGGAGGGGTCCCACCACTGACCCCCTGAGGCCTCCCGCTCATCCCCCCCTGTCCTGGAGTACACCTCGTTTACCACCACCCTCTGGCTTCTGCCCTCCAACTAGTTCTCCACTCACCTGGTTATCTTCCCACCTACCCCTACACTTTCCAGCTTGCTGACCAACATTCTGTGGGGGAAGGTGTCGAAGGCCTTACTGAAGTCAAGATAGGCACTTCCACTAACCCCCCAGTCGACCACCTGTATCACCCAATCAAAGAACTCAATCAAATTCGTCTGGCATGACTTCCCTTTCATGAAGCCACGCTGCCTGTTGTCCTGCAATCCACTATCCTCCAGGTAGTCCACCACCCTCTCCTTCATGAGTGCCTCCATGATCTTCCCCATCACTGAGGTGAGTCTGATCATGTGATAGTTCTCCATCATGTTCCTACTACCCTCTTTGTGCAGCTGCACCACGTGCGCCCTTTTCCTATCCTCTGGCACCCTCCCCGAATCTAGAGACAAGTTGAATGTAGTGGCAATATCTCAAAAAATCTATAAACTGGTAGATGAAGAAATAGAGTAATATAAAACATAAAACAGCAGTGCAGTACAGTGAAACTTGCCAGTTACAAACATCATAATATCAATGATGCATGATATTAAGGGCAGTTCTTGCAGCCACAACTCCAGTTCCTTATGGAATGTGCAACCTGCATAATAAGGACACATTGATAATAAGTGCAGTTTTTTTGATCCTGGAGACATCCTAAACATACTTTATTTATTTATTGATTGATTTATTGATTAATTGATTGATTGATTTATCTATCTATTTATGTATTAGTTTATATTGTTGTTAGAACCAGACATTGGCTTGTTATGGGTCTAGGTCAAAAGAGCGTCTACAACATAGCACAGTCAGAAACCTTGCAGGAAAAAGAGCTACAGACAAGACAGTGCTCAGGGAAAACAGCAATCACTTCAGACAGTGCCAAACTGCGGGGCACTGAATTCAGATGAGGGGGCATGGAATTTGGATGAAGGGGCATGGATCTTGGATGAGGGAGCATGGAATTTGGATGAGGGGCACAGAACTCGGATGAAGGTGCATGGGACTTGTATGAGGGGGCACGGAACTCAGACAAGGGGCACAGAACTTGGATGGGGAAAAATTCAGGTGGGTGAGTGGGTGGGCAACAACAATTTTATGTGGTGGGCTTCATCCCCCGTGCCCCCCATCAAATATATATAAACATCCTCGACAATGCACAGACCACCCCAAAAATAAAAAAAAAGTACAACAAAGGAGGAAGACTCGAGCCTGGGTCAGAGAGACGTACCAGCCATTCATAGCCTGTCACTCCATCTGCTAAGCCACACAACCAGCATGGTTCCCAGAACACAATGGAAACCTTAGACTGCTTAGCCTGAGTGAAAAGAGCTACATGTATAGCGCTGTAATGCCCATGCTGTAATTCCCCAGTAGCTCTTTTCACTCATGCTGTTTTCTCAGTGTAGTTTTACTGCACTGTAATTCCCACATGTTTTTCACCGGATACCACTTGTCACCCTATGTTAGATTTCAGGGGCCAAAATAGCTAGTCATCCTATTCCCTTCTCATTCTTAAGGTTGACTCTGTGGCTTTTGACCTTCTTTATCTGTAATTCTGCATAGGAAGAGCAAAGGAGTTTCTTAAACAACATTGATCATATCTGGTCTAAATAGGGCATAAAGGGTTCCAATATAAGGTCAAGTCGATGTTTATCCTCTTCCTGACTGTAATCAATTCTTTCTAGATTTGTACAGTCTATCAACTGACTTACATAATTTTTGATATGTGGAAGGCTTTGATCTTTACAGTATTGCAAAATTAATTTTGTGACATTTATTGGAGTGCAATTGAAAAATTTATGTTTTCTTTTTTCCAATCATCCATTGCTAAGAATGTTTCACCAAATAACGGGATGCCTGGGTTGACAGTAACATCTAATCCTACTACTGTATTGATTATTGATCTTACATTATTCCAACATTTTGCCAACTCTGGACAGGTAATGAACATAGGGAAAAGGAGGAATGGGGAAATTGTTTAACCAGGAAAGGCACACTAACCCGAAGCTCATAGAAACATAGAAACATAGAAGTTGACGACGGATAAGGACTGCAAGGCCCATCCAGTCTGTCCATTTCTTTTTTCTACCTTATGAATGTGCCATTGGCCTTTGCTCTGTCAATGGCCTATCTATTCATACTCATCTGTATTGCTCCCTTATGCCTATCCCATGCCTGTTTGAAGCCCTGCACTGTATTCATAACCACCAGTTCCTGAGGTAGACCGTTCCATGCATCCACCACCCTTTCTGTGAAAAAGAACTTCCTCACATTACCCCTCAATTGGCCTCCCTCCAATCTCATGCTATGTCCTCTTGACCTGCTGTTTTTCTTATATTAAAACATGTTAGACTCTTTCACCTTGTTAATGCCTTTAAGGTGTTTGAATGTTTCAATCATATTACTTCTCTCCCTCCTTTGCTCTAGGGTATACATATTGAGCTCAGTTAATCTGTCCTGATATGTTATCTGATGCAGTCCCTGCACCATTTTGGTTGCCCTTCTCTGGACTGCCTCAATTTGGTTAATGTCTTTGTGAAGGTGTGGCCTCCAGTACTGCACGCAGTACTCCAGAGGGGGCCAAACCAGTGTCTTGTAAAGAGGGATTATTACCTCTCTCTTCCAACTTGTGATACCCCTACTAATATACCCCAACATCCATCTAGCCTTACCTACTGCCTTAGTGGTCTGCCTGGATGATTTCAGGTTATCGGTGATGATGACGCCCAAGTCTCTTTCTTCCCTTGTGACTGCCAGCAACTCATCTTCCAGCCTATAGGTGGCTTCAGAGTTTCTTGTCCCTATGTGCATGACCTTGCACTTCTTTGCGTTAAACCCCAGTTGCCACTCTTCTGACCATTTTGCTAGTTTATCCATATCTTTTCTCGTTTCCAAGTGTGACCTAGGAGCACAAGGAAGTTAATTTACTTGCTAAGCGTTACACAGTATACACGTAGGGGGCTGTGGGATTCAAACCCAGGTCTCCAGGTTTGCAGCTCAGTGCACTAGACCACAGCACTATACTGCCTCCTATATATGCAAGAGTGATCCAACTGCTTCTGTACATCCAGTGCATTTATCTGTTCTACTGTTATTACATTTATGAAGTTTTGCTGATGTGTAGTATACCATATGAAAAATATTGAACTGGATTTGTTTCAGTTTATTGTTTTGCAGCTTTCTAATATTGATGAAAGAATTTCTGTCCACCACTGCACATTTAAGTTTGGTCCAAGGTCTTTCTGCCAGGCCCTCTGTACTTTTGTGAGTCCAGCTTCTTCTGCTCCAGGGATTTGTAAATTTTACCTGGAAGTTTTTAATTTGAGATTTTGTTAACCAGAATATCTTCAATCAGAGATGGTTATAATGTATTTATGTTTCCTATTCTTTTTCTGATGAAGTCCCTTAACTTGTTTGCAAAACTCAATTGGATGCCTGTTCTCATGAAGATGTCCTAACTGAAATAAACCTTTCTTCCTCCTTTTATGAATAAAGTTGTTATTTTTTAATAGCTGGGATTTAACTGATGAATTTTCTGTAGGAAAAATGGGATATTTCTGTCCCCCACCCAAGTATCGTATAGGTTTCCTGCCTTATTTTAGCCAAATGTTTTGTAGAAGAGAGGCATTAAGTGAACTGATTATTAAGGTGCAAATATAGAGATCCTGTAAGATCTTTAAACAGTGATGACTGTTTTTGTATTTCTACCCAGCCTGGTACCTTTTTGGAGTCAAATCATTTGCTGACTTGTTCTAACTGTGCACCAAGGTAATATTAACATAGATTTGGGAGACCTAAGCTGCTGTGTGTTATTGGTACATAAAGCTTCAGAAGAGAAAGCCTTGGTTTTTCATTTTGTCAAATAAGATTCCTTATTTTACCTTCTAATTTGTTGTCTTTCTTGAAATCCATCTAGGTAGGGTTTGAAATGGCAAAAATACTCTTGGAAGGACATTGTTTTTTATAATAGTAACCCAATCCATAAGAATTGGAGCAAGAAACACCCATCTATTTAAATTGTTATAGATTTGCTCAAGTAATGGGTCATAGTTTAGTCTAAACAATTCTGATCTATTCTGAGAAAGGATTACCTCTCAAAACCTAAATTTAATCTTTATTGGAATATTGTTGAAAAATTAGATGTTTTGAATACAGAATTCCTTATGTATTGGGAGACTATCAGTTTTGGTTCAGCGGTTTCTGTATCTGGATATTGCTGAAATATTCATAAGTAAGTTACATAGTGGAGGTAGAGAGACTGTGGCATTGTTCAAATAAATCAACATGTCACAGCACAAAAGGATATTACATGTTGTTCTCTACTGACCATTAGATCATCAATCTCATTGCACTGTCTGACTACTTGTGCAAAGGGTTACATGAAGATGGCAAAAAGAAGTGAAGAGGGGTGAATCCCTGCCTTGTTCCTCTTTAAAGTTTAATGGGAGAAGATAATTGGTCATTTGTACAGATTTTTACCTGAGGTGTAGTGTTAAATTGTGCTCCAAAACCAAATGTCTTCA
Source organism: Neoceratodus forsteri (assembly GCA_016271365.2). Lineage (NCBI taxonomy): Eukaryota > Metazoa > Chordata > Ceratodontiformes > Ceratodontidae > Neoceratodus > Neoceratodus forsteri. The sequence continues at coordinate 460,471,232 of CM028132.1, forward strand.
ACACAGCAAAAAGGAAATCCGAATTAACCTTATTGAATTCTTTCTCACTGTCTAGGGTCATTATTACTGCATTCTTTGAACTAGCTTTTTCCATCAAGTTTAATGTTCTACTGATGTTATCTGCCATTCTCCTGTCCTTGATGAAGCCAGTTTGGTCGGGATGTATAATTTGCAGATAACTTTTGTAAGTCTCTTAGTAAGGATTTTATGAATATCTTGAAGTCCCATATTCAATAGGGGGCATTGGTCTGTGTGAACCACACAGTTCTGGGGGCTTATCTGTTTTTAAGATCAAAGAAATATTGGTTTCACTGAAGACAGGAGGGAAAACCATCCTCCCTCAGGAAACTATTAAATAGTGTGACTAGCAATCAGGTTGTTCGTTCCATAAAGTGTTTAAAAAATTCTCCTCCAAACCCATCTGGTCCTGGTGATTTGCCATTAGAAAGGTCTATGATGGAATCAGAAATGTCTTTTTGTGAAAACTCAAGGTCCATACTAAATCTTTCATCTTCATGTAACTGGTTTAAGTTTAAGGCTGAAAGAAAGGTTTTTATTTTTCCACTGTTTGGTCTCTCTTCTGGCAAATAAAGTTGCTCATGAAAGTTAGTGACTATTTTAGTTACAGTTCTTGGATTGCATGAACAGAAACCATGTTTGTCCTTTACTGTATTTATTGCATTGTTGACTTTTTCACATTGTAACTGAAAGGCTAGTAACTGCTCCAGCTTTTCATCTAAAAAGTAATATTGAGAATGAACCCTCATCATGGCCCCCTCGCTCTCGTTTCCATTGCCTAATTGAACATGTCTCTTAAAACTAAGACTTTTGCTAGGTACTCTTCTGCAGCAGAGGTAAGACAATTTGTTTCTACAGTGGCTAAATCCAGTTCAAGTTGATTAAGGGCTTCAGATTCTGTTTTTTTTTTTTATCAGCATCATATGAAATACATGTACCCCATTTATAAGACATTACTGTATCCAAAAGAGTTCTTATAGAGACTTCCTGAGATGAATTATTGAACAGGAATTCTTTAATACTGCAAAAATAATCCATTATTAGAACATTCGAGGAGTTTTTTATCAATATTACAGTGCCTCTAGCCTTGAATGTACAGTATCTGTAGAATACATCTGTTTTGCCTGGAATCAATTTTAATGCATTTAAAATCATTTTGTTTCACAAAGTAATAGTATATCAACATGTTTTCTTTTGTAAGTTTTAATTATTTTTCAAATTTTTATTTGATCCTTAGCTTCCTTTACATTCCATGACATTATGTTTAACTGAGCCATTTTCTCTTTTTTTTTAATTTAAGTTTCTTTATTCTCCTATGTAGGCTTTGGGGATATACCTCATACCAGCTAATCTGTGCTCCGTTCAGTTTCACCTCTCTGTGCCATCTCCAGGAACTTACCGGGGAACAGGGTTCTCGTGGCTTGCTCCATGGTGGGGATCCCCCCTCTAGACCCAAGAGCAGAAGGATCTGACATTCTAATTGGGTCCCCAGCATTTCCTGGAGGGGGCTCAATTGGCATCATTAAATGTCCTGACATCATTGTGCAGCTAGCACAGGGTTTATTTCCTTCCTGTGATGCTGACATGCAATGACATTAACACAGGGTGTGCAAGCTCCCACATGCTCCCTGCAGATGTTCACTATGTTGTCCACTGTGTCAACATGGTCCATGCAGGTGTCCTGCTCACAGTTTCCTCTGGGAGCTACCCTTATGCTGGGCTCTAAAATCTCACCCCCAGAGGAGGTGACCAGTCCTGAAGAAATGGGGGTTACTAGTGGGGTACCGCAGGGTTCAGAATTAGGACCAGTCCTCTTCAATGTCTTTATAAGCAACATTGCAGAGGGACTGGAAGGAAAAGTATGTCTCTTTGCAGATGACACAAAGATCTGCAACAGAGTTGATGCACAAGGTGGGGTGGAAAGGATGAATGAAACACACCCTGGAGTGCATTATTACTATTATACAATAGCTCATGAGTAAAAACAAAAATGAAAAAGATTAAAAAAGTAAATTTAAAGGTTTTTTTTTTTGGCTGTTCTTTTCAATTGGTAGATACAATTTAAAAAAAATTGTGCTGATTGGCAGTTTTGGTCAGTAGGTGGAGCTGCTGCTATGGTGGGTCTGTACTTTCCCCCACTAGGCTCTCTCTCTCTCTCACACTCTCTTTTGCTTCCCTCGGTCCTTATGCTGTTGGCCTGTGGAAGTGGCACATCATCCCCTCCACCCCCCCACCACGTGCTCTCAGAGTCCCTGGTATAGAATTAAAAATGCTGTTCCAGTTTGTACATATGGAATGCCCCCTCAGCTCACTATCATGGCTGGAACATTGAATGCAGAAAATGGTGATGAGGTACAAGCATGGTCTTACTCACACGAGGCAGCAGACAGTGTGAGGTCACCGGGAGGGACTGCTGTGAAGCCGATTGTAATGATGACTTTATATTTGGCAGCAGGGAGTGTGTTGAGAGTGGGAGGATTTGGGGTGTTTGGTTCTAAAACTGATGTATTGGCTTCCAATGTGATTTTTTTTAACAAAAAAAATTAATTCATAAAAATGGAGTTCACAGAGCAGAGACTGCCAGTGGACCGGGGGACTGCTTTGAAGCTGGTTGCAAAGACAGCTTTCACTTGGCTAATTTTTTTTTAAATAAGAAAACAAAAGTTTGGGTGTTTGGGGGAATGTCTGAGGGTTCTGAGTTCCATTTTTGCTGGTTTCTGTGCTGTAGGATGGAGGAATTAAAATTTTTTCAATTGCTTTTAGTACTGGGAAACTGAGAGCCTGTATGTCAACTGTAGGCAAGTTGGATGTGCCATGTGCAGTTGTTTTTTGTTATGTGATTTGGTCATGTGTGTGCTGGGACTATATCTGTGATGCTGTGCTGGGACAACATCATAGGTCCAGCCTCACACTTACCAGTCAGAGCCCAGGATTCTTTCTTGCCATTGTATAATCTTTTTTTTTTTTTTTAAGAAGGTAACTTCATGTTACTAATTATGAAATGTGTAACTGTATCTCTCTGTATAAAAATAATGTATAGCATACAATAAAGCAAAACACAAGTCCAAGGGCATAATAAACTTGTAAATAAGTTCGCAAACCACATCACAGGACTCTTATTGTGAGCAAGGTAGGGTATTTGTAGAGACCCGTGAAATTCTTTTTATTTTTCATATTTTTTTTTCTTTTTCTGAAATTTCTTCTTATTTCTTTTTATTCACTAAAAATTTTGTTTTATTTTTTGTTATCACATTTACTTTTATAAACTGCCTCAAAATGACCTCATACACTAGAAATCACATTCCTAGGATACTACACTGCATTATGCAAGATTATGCTATGGTCTTGAAAGGTTTTGTAAATTAAATAATTCTGCTGTCGTTTCCTTTTGCACCATCTCTGTGGTAACAATGAGCTTAAACAATAACTGCTGCAAGCATTTATTTTGCTTTTGCCCCCCCAAAAGTACTTTTTTTCACTTTATTCATGTGTTTGTCCTCATTTTATTCTTTTTATAGGTTGAATTTCCTGTCATTTATTTTTATTCCTTGAATGTCTTATTTCTTGTTATACCTTGAATTTCTTGTTATTTCTTGTTATACCTTGAATTTCTTATTTCTTATTTAAGAAAAACACAGGACTCTAGGTATTTGCAAGGCACTAACCCTTTAGCACTGCTGCATAAACAAATGTCATGTACAGTATATACGAAACATGCTAATGAATCACCCTACTCTACATGCAAGGCACTAACTTAAAGAGCTTGTGTACTAACTTGAACATTACAATAAAAAGCAATTCTCAAAAAATGAATTCATGATAGTCAGCATCATTAATGGCTACCAAACAATTAATTATTAAACACTGGAAAGATACAAATAAAGGACATTAATTACCAAAAGGGGAATGTGCTCAGTTTTTCCTTTCTTCATTATTTGACCAGCACTTCTTCCCATCAATATCTCAATATTGAGTTATCTATAACATTCTAGTAAGTAATTGGTCTATAGATATTTTCTCTTGACTTTTTACTGTATGGTTCATGTCATTTATTTGCTGTACCATCTTAACTTCTCTGTTTTTTACTAGATTTTTTGTACCATAAGATATATTTGCAAATATTATGTGGAATAAAATGCATTTTTTAAAGGCTTGTGTACTGGCTGGAATTAACAGTAACTTTCAAAAGTAATCTTTCACTTCCTATATTTGAAGCATACCTCTCAACCTCTCAGCATTAACAAGCATTTGTCAATGCCGAATGTTGCTTGCTTCTATGTGCTGTTTAGGTATTTGGAAGTCATTGGAGTGCAAATATTGAAAAATTGTGAACTTACGAGCGTGCGTGGGAACTGCGCAACGCACGCTCGTAAAACAGTCATTGTTAGGAAATTTTTCACGAAATGTTCAACATAGCCATTTTAAGACCTCTGGTCATGAACAGTGTCAGTGTGATTTTGTTAATGTGTCCCATACATTGAGTTTGCACACCGACTGCGCCATTGTGCGCTACTGGCGAAACACGTTTTGGGCAGGATGTGAAAAATGACAGCTGTACTGCTCATAAGGAGGTGTGGTAAAATGGCAATGTTGAAAATCTGGAGTGGAACTATTGAAAATTCGCAAACCTACGAGCGTGCGTGGGAACTGCGCAACGCACACTCGTAAAACAGTCATTTTTAGGAATTCTTTCACCAAATTTTCAACATTGCCATTTTAAGATCTCTGCTCATGAACAGTGACACTGTGATTTTCTTAATGTGTCCCATACACTGAGTTCGCACACCGACTGCGCCATTGTGCGCTACATGGGCGGAAACATGTTTTGAGCAGGATGTGAAAAATGACAGCTGTACTGCTCATGAGGAGGTGTGGTAAAATGGCAATGTTGAAAATCTGGAGTGAAAATATTGAAAATTTGTGAACTTACGAGCCTGCGTAGGAACTGCGCAACGCACGCTCGTAAAACAGTCATTTTTAGGAATTTTTTCACCAAATTTTCAACATAGCCATTTTAAGACCTCTGCTCATGAACAGTGTCACTGTGATTTTCTTAATTTGTCCCGTACATTGATTTCGCACATCAACTGCGCCATTCTGCGCTACAAGGAAACACATTTCGGGTGAGATGTGAAAAATGACAGCTATACTGCTCCTTAGAAGGTGTGGTAAAATGTCAATGTTGAAAATCTGGAGTGAAAATATTGAAATTTCGCGAACTTACGAGCCTGCGTAGGAACTGCGCAACACACGCTCGTAAAACAGTCATTTTTTGGAATTTTTGGACCAAATTTTCAACATGGAGTTTTTGGGACCCCTTCTCATGAATGATGTCACTGTCATGGTGGTATTTGGGTCCAAAGAGTGATTTCACAGTCACTGCGCGAAATCACCCTTTGGGTCCGAATAACGCCATGACAGTGACATCATTCATGACAAGGGGTCCTAAAAACCCCATGTTGAAAATTGGGTGCAAAAATTCCCAAAAATGCCTGAGATATGCACTAAAGTTGAACCCCTCCTATCTAGCCCATTATACAGCTTAAAGGCTTTTCCTCAGTTCGCGGTCAGCTTTGAAGAGTGCAGACGTGTTCCCGGTCCACCGAAGATCATCGTGCCGGAGTCCGGAGGTAAGTATGGGGTGGGGGGTGTGGGAAGGCTGGGTGCATAGCCGGTGGAGTGCGGGTTGTGGGAGGGGTCCGGAAGCAGCGCCCAGCGGGACTGTTTTGTTTTACAGGTTTAAAACAAACAAAAAAAAAGACTACTAGGACGCTTGCCACGCTGGGGTGGGCTCCCAGCGTGGCACAGAGGATGGGGGGCCATTCACCCGGCGGGATTGGGCACTTCTGGGCTAAACAACTGATTGCCACGCTGGGGTGGGCTCCCAGCGTGGCACCAGCTATGGGGGACGACAGTAGCTCAGCCGGGAGGGATTGGAACATTCGTCGGCTATACAGAGACGTTGCGCACATGCCTGCGTGTGGGGGAGCTACACTTATCGGTGCTCACTGAAGCGTAGCTCTCCTTTCAACTGATGCCACTGCATTTTGGAGCGTGTCATAGACAGCTCCAAAATGCATTGGCTTACAGGGGCCGTGCCTGCCAGCTCACTGACTGAATTGGAGGAGGAGGTGACACACCTCCGAAATCTCCAATGATGGCACTATGTTTCTTGCACATGTGTGCAAGCAACATAAAAATCATAGCACTGGCCTTCAAAAATCATAGCAAATGGCCAGAATGTGTAGCATTTTCTTATTTTAAACAATAATCTATCTACAGATAGTGGGCCCCATATAGTTAGTGATAAGGAATGTTTCTAACAGTTTAGTTCAGAGGATTAATGGTTTGCATGCCCAGAAATAGTTTTAACATTATGAGGAACATCAGTAAACCTGTGTGGAGCAAGGGTAAATTTGAGTGTGAAAATCATAGCGTTATGTGAAATTCATAGCAGTTGAGTGGTATGATCTGAAGTATTTTTTTTTTTCTTATCTGTTTTGCTAATTAGAATACTTACTACTTGACCATATTAATGGGATGTTGCTGGAAATGTCAGTCGTATGCCCTTATGGGGTGCATTTTGTTTTTGTTTTGCTTTTCTGTAGTTAATGTTTTTTCTTCCCTGATACCAAACAGCTCTCAGGGCACCAGCCACCCCAGCCTCTTCTCACTGATTTTCCAGCAGGATTTACCATTGTGTGAAGGCAGTGAGGCCTGGGTATTCATCAGGTGCACGGGTACCAGTTAGCTGGAAGTCAGCGGCTGCCCAGGAATCCATTTTTACTATTTTCCTCTCACTGCAGAGTGGGTGTACAATGCCAGCAAGACATCCCCGCACGTTACCACATGTGGCACATCGGCAGCCACCACTCTGTCCCTCATCATGATCATCCCTCGCTGCTGTTCTGCTAGTCAATGCTAGGGGCCAGGCTAATGTTGTGTGTTGTGACCCTCCCTCCCCAGGACAAGGGTGTAATCCTCTGGATGCTCTATCCCTTCCAACCCCAGCCAGCCACCACTGTCCCAGGTCCATTCCTGAACCCAAGTTGCTGTTGTGGTGGCAGGTGAGGTTCTGGTGCATCAAAACCTATGGGGGGTGCATTTTACATAACAGCAGTCCTTCCTCATTTTACTCCCGGACCTAAGTCACACTTTTAGTTTTACTCCTGGAACTGAATTGCCCTGGGTTCCCTCTCATTTCCACCACTAATACCTGGAGGCAGACATAGTTCTGTTCCACCCTAAACCATACCTTATCAGCACTGTGTCCTCATAGACTGTGACATCGCTAGTAACAAAGAAGAGCCCATCTCCAGCTTCTTGATTGGTAATGTGTGACACATGTTACCAGTCAGGCAGCAGGGCTTGTGAGGTAACAATGAGTGAGACTGCATGCTTGATGTAGTCACCCAATGCAATCAGATAGAAAACCATCAAATGAGCAAAAACAAAAATAAAAACAATTCAGGAATAAAAACTAAAAACAGGCTAATTTTAAAAATTGCTAAAATTTTGTGCCTGATATTTTCTGGCACTACTAGCACTTTAACATTTAGTTTTGACTGCAATTCATATCTCTTCAGACAGAACCAGCCTCCAGTGCTCCCCAATACATTTTTATTGTTTCCTGAAGCGTGTATTAATAAGTATAAATTGTTGGATAAATAATTGTCTATCGTTTTACATGAAGGAAAGCCTGTGTTCTTGAAATGAGTAGTAAATTCATCAATATGTAGGATATCTTATAAAATCTAAAAACATGTACCTCGTGTAGTGCTAACTACAGTAGATTTTATTTACTAATTCATTGTCCGGCAATAGTAAATAAATCCTGAGGCAACATACTAGTATTTTATCAGTTTCTAGATGTAAAATAATGAAGTCTGTTCAACAACTAAGTGTTCTTCCTATTATCTGCCTACTTAGGTACAATAAAAAATAAGCAGATAACCAGGGTGTCTAATTATGTTCTAGTAGAAAATAAACTGCTAATTTTGATGAAGTGATTGCTGTTCTTAATTTGTACTGTAGGTAAACAAATATTTTCTAAAATCACATTAAACACATTAAATAATACCAATGTCTTTTCACTATGTCATATAATAGTCTGTAATGCATGGCACCCTTGTTTTACTGTGACTGCAATCATTTTCATGTATTTAAAAGCACTGTACCTGTTCACATATATTTTACCAGTTTTATCAACTTGTTTTCAGGAATGTTAGTCATAACAGGATGTCAGACCGCAGCTTTGACAGTAGAAGGAAGGAGGCAATCTTGCCACTGTACAGGTCACTAGTGAGACCACATCTCATTTATTATACCCAGTTTTGGAACCGGCACCTGGAAAAGAACAGGGACAGGCTGGAAGCAGCACAGAGAAGGGTCACCAAGGTGATCAGGGACAGCAGGGACAACCATGAGGAACAACTTGCCAAGCTCAGTATTTTTTCACTGGAAGTTGGGATGGAGAGGGGGGGATTTAATAGAAATATACAACTTTCTGAGGGGTATAAATAGGGCAGATAGAAAGGGACCTGTTCCCCAGAAATGAAATCATAATTTTGAGAGGGAATGGTTGGAAACAGAGAGTTGAGAGGCTTAACAAGGACATCAGGACGTACTTATGCACAAAGACGGTGTTGGACGCGAGCAATAAGATGCCAAAGGGGGTTGTGGAGGCAGGGATGATCAATCGATTCAAGGTGGGTGGGACAGATTTAAGGGTTTAGTGAATATAAAAAGGGCAGAGGATGGAGAGGATAGTCCTGTAAAGGAGATAGGCCTATTTGACATCACATCTGTAATATCTAGCTACAGGACTGACTGAATGGACTACAAGTCTTTTTTCTGCCCTCTCATCTATATTTCTGTAAGTTTTTTTGCAATCTTTGCATCTGAGCATGTTGGCATAGATTATCAAGTGCGTGATCAATGTTAACCAGTTTTCGTAGAAGCACATTCAAGTTTATAGAATCATGGAGTCATAGAAACATAGAAAAGTTAGCAGACAAAAAACATTGAACTACTGGTCCATACAGTCTGCCCTGTTATACCATATCCAGCTCCAATATCTATTGTCTAGACAGGGCTTTTACCGTCACCTCCACCCCTTGCCCCCTGCCTACTGTTACCCCCCCAACTTAACTCTATCCCAACCTTTCTTAAAATGATCGATGGCTTGTGTACCCACCACCTCTGCCAGTAGGCTGTTCCATGGCTCAACCACCTTCCCTCTGTAAAATAAAGCTTTATCATGCCATTTCTGCATCTTCCCCCCACCTCCATCAGCTTACACTCATTCCCTGTGTTTTTGACTTGCCATGCCTGCTAAATAGTTCCTACCAGTCTACCTTTTTCATTCCTTTCAGGAACTTCAATGCCTCTACCATATTGTCTCTCTACTTTCTGGACTCCAGCAACTACATAATCAGTGCTCTAAGCCAACCCTTTTACAATCTACCCTACTATCCCGGAATCATTTTCATCACCCTATGCTGCACCATCTCCATCCCGTCTTTGTCCTTCTTAGTGGGGACTCCAGCACTGGGAGCAATATTCCAGATAGGGCCTCACCAGTGATCTAAGGAGAGGTAGTATCATCTTTTTCCTCCTGCTATCAACCCCCCAGCACATCCCAGCATTTTGTTTGCCTTGCTGTAGGCCTTATTACATTGGCTGCATTGTTTTAGGAGTTCCCTTATGAATCCCAAGTTCCTTTCCTCAGATGTAGTGCTCAGCTTAACCACACCCATCCACAATCCATCCTGGGGTCCTTGTTCTCTATGTGCATCACCTTGCACTTTTTGGCCTTGAATTTCAGCTGCCAAACCTTTGACCATCTCTCTGACCTTTGCAGGTCCCTCTGCAACTCTCTTACTTCCACCTTGCTGTCTACCATGCCACAGAGCTTAGTGGGTTATAATCAACAAGACCATCCACAATCCACAGGTGTGTGAATCAAAGTCCATTCGGAATGAAAGTATGCATACAAATAAAAACCCACTGTACTACTAAAAGTAAAACACTGTAGTTAGTACTCCATTTTGGTGCATGGGAGAATTTGCACCTTTACTCCAGTCTGTTATGTCAGTGTTTGTGGCTGCAAAAAGTTTTCTGATAGTCTACATCAACACAGATTTGAAGTGCTTAATTGTAAGTATGCATGGCCAGAGGATTTTGAAACTAAATCAGAGAACTGGGTATGATAAAAGCAGTGTCACATAGAACCCCTCCTTGCCTCACACGTTATTGTTTTAGTGTAACCCAATTGTGCATGCCAAACTGCCAGCATGTTTGAGTATCTTTCCTCAAAAATTGTAGTATTTTTAAGCAGCTTCCATCAAAAATTCAAGAAACTGCAAGAAACTATGGATTTTTTTTTTTTGTGGAGAACAGTAAAAATTACAGATTTTGCAATAAATTTCCAAGAGCAATTTTTCAGTGGCCCTGCTCATAAGTAATAAAAAAAGGATCAGTGGGCAGGAAAAGGGCAGCATTATCAAGGGACCCCAAATTAACAAGTGACCCCAACTAAGGAAAAATAGTGTTATTTCAAAACAAACACACAAAACAATTACTTGGGTTAATAGCAGACTTCACACATGCCCCAGTGAACAATTATGTTAAAAAAAGTAAGCAGTGTTTACGCTCCCTTTAAGCAGATTTAGATAGTGTTTTTTATCTGCTTAAGATAAGCCCTTGCATCTCAAAGATATCACACTGATGAGCTTTACAAGTGCAGTGTACTTGGATATGAGAACTCTAAGGGGGAGAGAAACCAAGAAAGAGAGAGCGAGAGAGGGGTACTGCACCTCCAAGAATGAATAAGCGCACTGCAAAGGTCACCCCTTTGACTGCCTGTGACACCCCTGTGTTCTCCTTAACAAGCTCAGAGAAGGGTAAGCAACTGGATTTCTCATTGGATAGACAGCTACTAAATATTCCAGGAAGGATGGGGGGGGGGTAGATATCGTGACCAGGGTGGTGACTCTCCACATTCTATGAGGCCGGAGTGGTGATGATGCTTCAGTGTTCCAGACTGTGAAGTTGGATTCCTGGCTCCCTTGGTCAGTGTAGGGTTTGAAACTACAACAAGATAAAGGGATTTGGGGCAATGGACACTGGTGTGGAGAATCCTGCAGGGGCATTGCTTTTAGCTGGTATGACTGAGAGTGTCAGAAGGGACTAGCAACAAGGGGAATGCTGGCAGAAAAAGATGGATCCATATGAATCCTAAATGTTTCACTCACAAAAAAAAAATCACGTATCAAAACTGGAAATCTTTGCAGACGTTGCCAGTTTTGTTAACTCCCTCAGGATCAGTTCTAACACGGCTCTTGTTCTTGGTGCCAATTTCTTGAGAAATGATAGTGCAGCAGGATTCTGAAAAGCTGCATAATTCATCAGTTGATGCTGAGTTTGCCTCTTCACAAAATATGCGGCCCCTAACAATACCCAGAATTGAGATGGTGGAATTCACTGAGGTCCTGCAGTGCTGCAGTACATTCATTGTACACCTCTGCAGAGGTTGCTGGTCAAGTTTCATAGAAAATAATACAGTACCTTTTTATTTAGAAACAAAATAATGTCAAGTCAAAACCCTCATTGTACCTTTCTTAGTAATGTTCCCTGATGCCATAAATGTTCAAATTAGTCATGGGCAAACCCCTTTCTGAATCAGATTCAGAGCTCCCATTCCCAAAATGGATTGTCATGGATCATTTAAACTACCAGGGATTCGGGTTTGAATCCAAACAGGGTCACAACTGCTATGTGCATCAGTAGTTCAGATCATTCCAGATGTGCTGTTTGATTGTAGGCAATATTCTGTTAGCTTCCGAAACATCAACCTTAGGACATGCCTCACACAGCAAATGTGGGGGAATTTACGTATTTGTTTAAAATTTTCACACACCAAGATAGCCCATTTAGGTGAGTCACATAGTTTTCAAGAGGGTCCTACTGTAGGGGAATCAAAGAACAGTGGAGGTGTTACATTTTAAAGTAGGAGTTAAGTTGATCTATCATGTTAAAATGTGTACATGCTCATTGACCACATAAAATATAAATTATTTATATGGGATTCACAAAGATGTTATACTGGTCCATGGAAAAGAGCTAAGGCAGTACTTTGCTGTAGAGCCCAATCATTAAAAATTCTGAAATAAAACTGAAAGGGCAACTTCTGAATTCTAATGGGCACTTAGGTAATTATACTTCATGTGGACTTTAAGCCTGCCAGCAGAGGACAGATGGTTAGCCTGCCCCAGTGTTAAGCAGTGATGAGAAAGGAAAGGTATACTACAATGCACATATATGAGTTACAGAACCATGCAATGGCCTGGCTCAAAATATACAATTTATCTTCAAGAGTGAGGAAGCAGGACAATGAGTCATGAGTGGCAGCGCTACAGGTAAGTGATACAAGTCCTGCCCCCTCACAAGTGAAAATTAGAGACATATTCTGAGCCATTTATGCCCTGTATTTTAAATTGTAAAACTTTAAGTCAGCTCTATTTATGAAGATTTGACTATTTCAGTTTGATTTTAATGCTGTTTTGTGAGCAACAGAAGCCGGCCTGAAGTGCAAGCTGCTGTCCCAATTGTTAAAGGTTCCTTTGTGACATATCCAAAGAAGAGATCAATGCTGGTGATGCACCTAACACTGAGATCATTCATCTGTCTTCATTTAGAATTAATCAGTGGATAAAATATAGAATTTCTCTGTATATCTGACTCATACCTACAGTATATTATATCAAATGTTTCACACAACAGGAGTGGGAGTAAAAATGACAAGATAAAAAATATATTTTGGTCAATGCAAACAGTAACATCAAGACATAACAAACAGAATGCTGTTACTGCTGTCATAATTAATATCTTGAAGGTTCGTCTCATCACAATGGAATACTAAAATTAAAGAGAAGCTTTCACAATGCTGCTGATATCACATTTGCCTAGTGCAGCACAGAAGGCAGCAGTTGAAATTAAGAGAAACAGTTATGTCTTCAAACAAACAGTTTTAAAAGTTAAACTAGTAAACGTATGTTGTATAAATCAATATGCAATGTCTGGACACAGTTTATCATTGTTACGAACATACAAAATTGCCAGCAGATACAGGCCTATCAGTCTATGTAGTCTGCTTGAGTGTGCATGTTGTATAAATTGAATATGCAATGGCTGGACATAGTGTGTGTGTATATGTATGTATATATATATATATATATACACACATATATAAAGCCCTGGTGTCTAGTGGACCCCCCACCCCACTGATCACCGGCCCCAAATAGTGCAAAAAAGTTTCCAAATATCTGGTGTCTAGGGAACTCCCCACTCCGCCAATCACTCGCCTCAATAAAAAAATCCTTGATGTCTAGTGGAACCCCCACCGTGTCTGGTAGTACCCCCCACACCACCACTCTGCTCCCCCCAATTCACTCCAACCCCATCCCCAAGCAGGCCACCAACACAGCCCTACACTCACCTCCATGGCTGACAGCCCAACTGGCCTACTCTGAATGAATGAGTGCATGCTTGTACAAACATGCGCTCATTCATTCAGTCAGTCAGCCAGCTCATCATTGTATGGGTGTTTTTAAGGGGAGGCTAGAGAAGGAAGGGTGGCCTGCTTCAGTTTGGATGGGGCAGAATGTTGTTGTGAACCCCTCCCAGGATCCACAATGCCATTACCCCCCATCCCACTACCCCCTCAGAAGACCAGAGAAGCCCCCACCCCTTCTCTAGCCTCTGAAAAATGTCTTCTACAATGATGAGCTGGCTGACTGACTGAATGAATGAGCATGTGTTTGCACAAGCACATGCTCATTCATTCAGAGCAGGTCAGTCAGGCTGCCAGCCATTGAGGTGAGTGGAGGGCTGTGCCAGGGATGGGGCCAGGGTGACTTGGGGGAGCAGAGTGGTGGTGGGGGGCACTACCTGATGGGGTTGGGGGTTTCCACTAGACACTAGGGATTTTTATTATTGGGGCAGGTGACTGGAGGGGTGAGGGGGTCAACTAGACACCAGGAATTTGGAAACTTCTTTTCATTATTGGAGGTGGTGAATGGCACGGTGGGTGGTCGACTAGACAGCAGGGATCTGGAGTCTTTTTTTTATTATTGGGGACAGTGATCAGTGGGGGGGGTGAGGCAAACAGTAGTTTTTGTGCAAAGTGTGGAATTTCACATGTCAAATTCCACACTTTTGCCATCGATCTGTGCCCTGCAAATTGGAAAATTGCACGAATTGCACTCCACAACTTGAGTGCTATTAGTGAAACATTTTTCAGAGCAAATGTTGTCAACTTCACCCATCTCTGGTTCCTGGTAAGACAGTGGGCAGGTGGACAAGTGGTGTAGTAGTGGGTACTGGGGTAAGGGGACTAAGCAAGTTGATAGAAAGGCAGAGGTTAGGATATATGAACCTGTAGTGGAACTAAGGCATCCAGTGGAATGGTGTGTGAGTGTACCAAGAGAGGAGCAGAGGGTTCCAGGGTTATGGGCACCACTGCCACAAAGGGTGAGAAGGACAAAGGAGGCAGGCTTGAGGACCATGGGTAATTCCACATAGGAGACTAGTAAGCAAGCTGGGTAGCTTAGGGTTGGGTAAAAAGGTGGCAAACTGGGTAAAACATTGGTTAGGGGATAGGCAATAGATGGCTGTCATAAATGGAGTTCACTCCGAGGAAAGATGGATGACCAGCAGGGAACTCAGAGAAACAGAGGAGTGCAGGAAACAGACACTCGGGGGGGGGGGCAGTGCAAAATCAATCCTGCTACTCAGTTCTCCAGAGGAAGGAGGTATCCAGGTTAGCAGAGGTGATGACTCTGGGGAAATGGTCAGAGAGAGGAAGACGGAACTTGATGAGAATAGACCTAAAGCTGGCCAGAGAAGGGGCATGGGGATAACCCAAGGGGCAAATCAGGAGAAGGCCCAAAGGGTGAAATAAAAGGGAAAAGACAGCAGTGGAAAACTCCAGACTAGTGGGAAAAATACTATGCAGGAGTGGGGGGGGGGGCAACTGAGCATAGTAGGGAGTTGGGACCAGGTTTGACAGGGACCACAGCAAGGAGATGTGAAACTAGCAGGATAGCCACAGGGAAGAGGGAGAACTGGTCAGGGAGTAGTGAGGCGGAAACAGGAGTTGTGGATGGGCGCTATCCATGAATGCTGGGAATCTGGGGAACAAGATGGACTACCTTCAGGCCATGATTTGGGAGGGCTGAGCAGATCTGGTGGTGGTCACTGAGGCCTGGATGACACCAAACCATGGCTAGTATCTATCTTTTCCTGGATACACCCTCAACAGGAAGTATAGAATGATTGGTAGGGGATGGGAGGGATAGCGATCTACATTAGGGAGGGGATATTGGTCACCAGGGAAAACATGGGAGGAGAGAGTACTGAGATTTGTTGCGTGTAGACACAGTCAAGGGTTGGGTACAGTATCAGCCACCAAGTCAGAATGAAACTGTGAATCAAGAGCTGGAGGGGAGTTAAGGAAGGCTACAAAGGCTGGGGAAGTTGTAAGAGTGGGGGACTTTAACATGTCTGATGTAAATGGAACAACCCACAGGCCAGCAGCAGTAGGAACCAAGTGATCCTAGATGCAGTCCAGGATGGGTTTTTGACCCAGAGGATTAAGGAGCTGACAAGAGATTGGGCCATCATGGACCTAGTGCTGACAAACAGTGATCAAGTCAGAAGCATCAGAGTTGCTGAGCCCGGGGTGGGGGAGTCATCACTGGTCAGTGTGGTTTCAGATAAATTTGGAACAAGAAGGGCTGGACATGAAAACCTGTGCTCTTGACTATAAGAAGGCAGACACTGCATGCATGGGGGTGATACTGAGGGAGTCAGCTCACAGCCCTCCAGGCCAAGATGGGAATGGAAGAAAGGTGGTCCTTGATCCAGGAAGGAGACCAGACTGTCATCTCAACCTGCTAAAACAGAGGGGAAGAAAGGAAGGACAGGAAAAGAAAGCCTCTGTGGTTTATGGGGAGGTGGGTGAAGCAGTAAGAGAAAAAAAGGCTTTATTCAGAAATTATAGGAATATCCAGAAGACAGACCTTCTTTCAATACAGCTGGGGGAAAAAATCAACAGAGAAAGGCACAGTAAAGCTAAGGAAAGGGGTGAAGGAGTGGAGTACAGTAGAAAAAGAGTGGAATTACTAAATGAATGTTTGCTCAGTCTTGAAGGAAAAGGGTGGACCAATTCCAGAGGTGGAAGAGATGGATTGGGGGGCAGTGAGGATGAGTGAAGAGGCAATTACAGAAGACAGAGTCCTCAAAGGGCTCAAAGCGCTTAAAGGGGAACAGTCACCACAAAGGGCCCCACACACAAGTTAGGGCTGGTCCCAATGTACACTTTGTGCATAAAAACATTTTGTCATACTCACTGTTTACTGTAGTATAGTAGATGCAGAACAAAAAAGCAGGCACTCAATCACTTGCTAGTAGACGCTGTTGTTGTTCACAAAGGTTTTTCAAACCATTGCTTGAAAGGAACCCGCATTTATTAAAAACAACAAACACTGGCTGTTACAGGCAGACAGGAAAAGTATCCTCTTTCTAGACCAATGTTTCATGTGACACTATGCATGCTTTGTCAAAGTATATGACTACTATATATATATATATATATATATATTCTATGCAAAAAAACTGCGTTAATGCATCATTTAGGGTTAAAACACAAAAAGTCAGGAAATTAAAAATCTTTAGGGCTACCCCTCCCCCCGTGTGGACTCACCAATCATCCCAAGATTGACAGATGACAGTGTGTGTCATTGGGGTTCTGAGGCCTAAATGTTGCCCCTTTCTTGACACCACCGCAATGCAAAACACTGTCTGCAAAATGTAAATTGTGTCACACAATATCACCGCACAAAATATTTTCTCTGACACATAAACACCGTAATTCACATTTACAAGACATGCTGTCAACACCCTCCAAATTTCAAGTAAAAAGACTAAACCGATTCCGAGATATTTAAATTTAAAGATTGTGAAAATTGGCCTATCTATTCCATTATAAAATCTGGCCATCTTGCCCCTCCCTCACTATCAAAGGTTGTGATAAAAGAATCTCACGATCAAAGAATTTGCAGGCTCACGATCAAAGAATTTTCAGGATCACGATCAAAGAATAAAAAATGGTGAAACTCAAGTTTTAGTCAGAATTACATGAAACCACCACCATGCCTCGATAGAACGAAGCTCCCTGAGCAAAACCCACCCTCATTTATGTTCCTAGGCTACCCCTGGACTGAGAAATTAGAATTTTTCAAAGGGCCATCTAGTCACGCCCTCACGATACAAGATTGCGATCAAAGAATCTCGAGATCAAAGAATTTGCAGGCTCACAATCAAAGAATAAAAAATGGTGAAACTTGAGTTTTAGGCAGTATTACATGAAATCACCACCATGCCTCAATAGAACGAAGCCCCCTGAGCAAAACCCACCCTTGTTTGTGTTCTTAGGCTACCCCTGAGCTGAGAAAATTGTATTTTTACCTCGTGATGCAAGATTGTGATCAAAGAATCTCACGTTAGTGAGTCGCAATCAAAGAATTTAAAACATTATAACTCTATTTTTTGACCATTTTAGGTGAAACCAAAAGCATGGGTCAATAGATCGAAGCCCTCTGAATAAAACCCATGCAGGTT
Source organism: Neoceratodus forsteri (assembly GCA_016271365.2). Lineage (NCBI taxonomy): Eukaryota > Metazoa > Chordata > Ceratodontiformes > Ceratodontidae > Neoceratodus > Neoceratodus forsteri. The sequence continues at coordinate 460,488,932 of CM028132.1, forward strand.
TTACTTCAGGAGTGACCCCTGAGCCGAGATATTTGATTTTTTGTGACGGAATTTAAAAAACAAGATGGCGGACCTCACGATCAAAGAATTCTTTGGGACAAAGATTCTTTGACCGCGAGGCTGCAAATTCTTTGACCACCAGGTGGGATGAGATGGCCCAAACTCCATTCTTTGTTCGCAAAACAACCATATAAATTTTCACATTGACGTATAATGGGAATTTAAAAGTGCCATAGCGTTTGAATGCCTTAATATTTTTTTACCAAATGAAAAGCAGCATGTTCGGCCACCAAAACTCTTCCAGAAGAGCCATCTCTCAGACTGGCACATCACATGACTGCCACGCAGGGCCATGGGCAAATTCCCAAAAACTGCCTCCAAAACTGGTGAAAAATTCATTTTCAGCGTTTTGGTGCACAAAGACCGTCAGTCCAACCGAAATGAAATTTGGCAAATCAAGAGACCTACCATGCCCCACTATGCATACCAAATTTCAGGCAAATCCGTTGAATGGGTCCAAAGTTATTAACGTGCAAAATTTAGATTTTAAATATAGAAGTGCCTTCATAACCCTATATATAGTGGCAGACTACACTATAATATATATATATATATATATATATATATATATATATATATATATATACACATACATACATACAGATATCTACAAAGTATATTGACAAAGCATGCATAATGTCACATGAAATATTTGTCTACAAAGGGATTCTTCTGTCTGCTCGTAACAGCCAGTGTTTGTTGTTTTTAAAAAATGTGATTCCCTTTTAAGCAGTGGAACCAGAGTAGCAAGCACTCACCAGCAACATTCTGCCAGACTTGAAATTTAGCAGCAAATTTGAAGGTCTTAAACTCCAAAAGGTTTATTGCAGAAAATGCACAAAGTAGCAAATGTGTTGCTGATTAGCCACACAAACCCTGGGTTAAGCAGTTGCTGGTGAGTGCTTGCTATTCTGGTTCATTTGTTTGGTGTAAGGATTTGCTACCTCAGCAGAGCACCGGGTCTTGTCCTGCAGTGCACACCATAATTTTGAATTTCTCTTTAAGTAGTGGTTTGAGGTACAGGTATCTTTGTGAACAACAGTAGCATCTACTAATAAGTGACCGAGTGCCTGTTTTTCTGTCCTGTGTCTGTGATTCTCACCAGAGCACCCAAGCCCCATGATGCCAGCTTTTTCTACTGAGTATAGTAGATTGTATCAAACTAATTTTGTTTACTTCTAGGCTGACATCCTTTATAACTACATATCCCACAATCCCCTGCAACTAACATCAGGGCAGAGCTGAAGGAGTTGGAGATTCAATAGCCTGCAGTGCATGTTAGAGTTTGTATAAGCTCTGGTCTTTAGTTTGTTGGTTCCACTGTCCTCTCAGGGCTAAGTACAATCACAGTGAATTGCATTTAGCCCCTGGAGAAAAGCAGGACTGGAAAACATCTAATCTGTGCTTATAAAAGCTCTAACATTCACTGCAGTGTATCGTATCTCTCATTGCAGCAATCCTGCTCTGATGCCAGCTGCAGGGGATTCTGGGATTTGTAGTCACTGATGTCAGCCTAAAAGTAAACAAAATTAGTTTGACACCATCTACTGTACTACATTAAACAATAGGAAAAACAAAATGCTTTTGCTTACAAACTAAACACTGGGACCAGCCCCACACATGTGTGTGGGGTGTTGTGTGCTGACTGTTCCCCTTTAAGGTGGACAAGTCCCCAGGGCTGGATGGCATGCCCCTAGGGTGCTGAGAGAGCTGAAAACTATTCTTGCAGCACCCCTGGTGGATCTGTTTAACTGCTCTTTGGACACAGATGTGGTGCCATGGGAGTGGAGGACAGATAATGCGGTACCCCTGCACAAGAGTGGGCCAAAGGATGAGCCAGAGAACTATAGGCTGGTCAGATTGACATCATTAGTTGGCAAGCTGATGGTACCCATTCTAAAGGAAAGGTTGATCAAGTTCCTTGAGGAAAATGGACTACAGGATGACAGGCAGCCTAGGTTTGTGGCAGAGATGTCATGCCAAACAAATTTGATCAGCTTCTTCGATTGAGTCACTAGGGCCGTGGACAGGGGACAGGTGGTAGATATTCTGTATCTGGATTTCAGTAAAGCCTTTGACTTAGTCCCCCATAAGAGGTTGATTAAAAAACCTACAGACATGAGGGCAGGTCAGAAAGTGTCCAGGTGGGTGCCAAACTGGTGAGGGAGAGAACTCAACAAGTGGTTGTGGGGGGAGCACTGAAAGATGAGAGAACTCACCAGTGGGATTCCACAGGGGTCAGTGCTTGGTCCAGTCCTATTTACTGTGTCCATTAACATCAAAGGCGAGATATGCCTCTTCACAGACAACATTAAGCTGTGTTGGGGGGGAAGCACAGATGAAGGCATCAGAGACCTGAGAGAGGATCTAGTGAGGTTGGAGAGGTGGTCTGGAACCTGGGAACTGGGGTTCAATGCAAAAATGTGCAAGATAATGCACATAGTTTGCAAGAACCCCAGAGCTGAGTACAGACTTGGGGGTGTGAGAGCTGCAGTCACTGAGGAGGAGAAGGATCTGGGGATAGCGATCACAAGCAACCTGAAATCTTCAATGCAATGCACAAATGTGGTGGTGAAGGCAAATAGGATGCTAGGTTGCATTTCGAGGGGGGTTTACCAGTAGGTGGAAGGAGGTTGCTCTGCTCTTATACAGATCCATGGTGCTGCCACATCTGGATTACTGTATACACTACTGGAGCCCCTACCTCAGGAAGCATATAAATCAGCTTAATGTGGTACAAAGAAGGGTACAAAGATAATCATAGGGCAACAAGGCATCCTGAATGTGTAGAAACTAGTGCAACTGAACATGTATACATCTTAGGAGGGGAGAGAGAGGTGGGGCATGATCAAGACCTTCAGATACATCAAAGGTGTAAACAAAGTCAACCTTGGGGATCTTTTCAGCATCAGCAAAAATCAAATAATTGAAGAGCACAGCTGCAAGCTGGGGTTGGGGGTAGGTACAATAAGGATGCCAGGAAGCAGTTCTTCAGAGAGAGAGAGAGAGAGTGGTGAAAGGGTGGAATGCACTATGGGGGGGGTTAGTCAATCACAAAACAGTTGGGGGTCTTAAAAGGGAATTGGTTAAAGTCATGAGAAAGGTTAGGATAAAAGGCAGGAGGCGGAGCAGCATGTAATGAATGCATGAGTTCTGCAATGAGCAGACAGTAGACGACTTGTGCCCGCTTCTGCTGGCATTTTGTATGTTTCATGCAACAACCACCAGCACAGGCAGACAATGCCTCACTGTATCATCTCATCCAAAAGACGGCCTCTTAAAAAAAAAAAATATGTGAAGCAACATTCCATAGCAGCCTCTTAATGGGGGCAGCTGCATGGATGTCTTTTGGCCCCATTAAGCAACTGTCCCGTTATCAGAAGATGCACAGCAACGATGTGCTTCTGAACATCTAACCACACACTTGCACCCCTTGTCCTTTGTCTGGCATGTGCTGTATCCTTCTCTGTCTCCCCACTGGCTCTTTAGAAGAAGGATAATGACTTTCCTGCTTGAATACAGCAGTAGACTTGCTGATCACTGCACTACAGCATGATGTCCATTTTAGCACTGGGACAAACTATACCGCATGTATACAGTATATATGCAGCTGTACCAAGGAGAGAGAGAGAGAGAGAGAGAAAGAGAGATGGCTGAAAGCTAGGAAGCTAAACATACGAGGTGAGCAGTGTCTCGATTAGCAGAAGGCATGCTAGGAAGCTAAACATACGAGGTGAGCAGTGTCTCGATTGGCAGAAGGCATGTTAGGAAGCTAAACATACGAGGTGAGCAGTGTCTCGATTGGCAGAAGGCATGCAGAATGGTGGAGTACAGCTCTGAGAATAGGACAAGGTGTCCCTATAAACCTACAGACCCATCCCTTGAGATCAGATCCTCCATTGGAAGGCAGTGCCACTTAATTGATTTCCAGGGGGATGTCCCAATAATGTTGACATTCCTGTTAACTATGTTCTTATTAAATAGCTTTTACTGTATATAATATTGTAAAGTTGTAACACTCATACTAACTCTCAAGTCCCTGCAACCTAGCCATCACATAAATCGTAATGCTCCAGCAAAATAAAACCAGCTGCAGCTGTTGGCTGTAGCCAAACCTTGTTATCACTTGCATTGCTGTGGTTAGTGGATTACCAAATTACGAAAATTACAGATCTGCAGAAGCTAATGATTAAGCAGAGCTATTCATCAGAAAGGAAGGGCAAGGCAAGACATATGTTATTTTATACAGTTCTCCTTTTCTAAGGTTTGCAGCACTTTGCAATAAGACACACAATACCTCCTGCCATCAAATGTAAGCAGGTCATGGAGTTGGATTAAGTCCTTATTAGTTTCATTTGAGACACTTCTTAAAAATGCATCAAGACAGGGAGCATTTAATGCATTATGCTGAGCCAATACAGTATGCCTACAGAAGGGAGCATGAGGGTCCTGAATTTCAGAATGGCCTAGACATTACACTGTATTTTCAATGACTGCATCTACACTGTAAAGCACTTTCTTTAAATCAATACATAGATAGGCTTGGTTTTAATTTGCTGCAAGTTACATTACTTAGAAGGTGAAACAAAAAGCTATATTGTTAAGTATTTGCCATTGTAAAACCCATTCCCTTATTTTATTAGTTATTTCTTTATTTTCAATGTGGTGACCAGGAGAGGCACATTATACTGGGGCTCATTTCCAGATGCGGCCTAGGTGAGGTAAAACTGGGGTAGGGGAGAAGAACAGTAAGCCATACAGTAAATTATATTGCATAAAAAATGCAGAGCAGTTGAAAAATCAGAAGCAAAATATGTACACTACCTGGGAATACAAAATTATAGTCAGCAAATAAGTATATGGCAGCACTATAATAATAATTCAAAAAAAGATTTGCTAGCCCGCTGGTGCGTTGGTAGAGCTACTACTCACTTTTTGATGACCCGGGTTCGAGAATGGGCCTGGGCTGTCAGATGGCCAGTCGGTGGGCGGAGGGATGAGCATCCCAGAGGATACCCTCCTCCTCTGGGGAGGGAGGGTCGATGCTGCTGCTACAAGACTGACACTTGCATAACCACAGGTGACAGTGCAGTCAGGGAGGCACTGCAGAAGAGAGGACATCAGCAGGATCTTGAGGAGGAGCACACTTGCATGCATCCACATGAGCTCCCTTGCACGCCAACACCCTGTGGGTAGGGTCATGTGGGAAGAATACTCTGAGCAACGGGATCCCCTTGCACACTCGGGCTACAGTCCTCCGTGAGACACCTGGGAACCTCTGCCCCATAGCTCTGGAGTAGGCCGAGGGTTGGTTCCAGCTCAGCTGGATGCTGCAGTGAGGGGATAAGCTGATGCAGTTGGAAGTCTCACGGGTAAATGGCAGAGACAGTGGGGGATGGGGCTGGGTCCAACCGGGAGGAGGGGGCAGATTAAGCCAGAGGCAAAAAATGTAAATTAAAAAGAAAAACAGAAAGGTGCTTTGTAGGCCCAGGAACAACTGTGAGGGACAGCCAAAAAGAGGAAAAGAAAGCGTGTAAAAGTGTATGTGGGGAGGGACAAATAATTTCAAGAGCGGGGGGGCAGGTGGAGGGCAAAGGAAGAGAGGTATGAAAGCTCAAAGAGAAAAAGGAGAGGAGAAATGGAGGGGCAGACAAAACAATGAGGATAAGAAAGACTAACTGCAAAAACAGGAAGGGGGAGTGAGCATTTAGGAGTGATTTAAGGGAAGGGATAGTGGAGAAGAGATGAACAGAGAGAGGGAGGCTTTTCTAGAGATTTAGTAGTTGGAAAGAGAAAGCAGATTGGCCAATAAAAATTATGCACCATGGGCTGGAGAAGGCTCAGGCATCAGAGGAGTGGAAGAAGTTGGAGAAAGGGGTGGAAGGGGGTCAGGAGGGAAGAAAGGCCTGATGGAAAGGTGGAGACCCAGTACTTTATGCATTTATTTAGTTTTTGTTAACCGGCTGAGTGTGCTAGCCCAAAAATGACTATTTTCAGTCACGACCCGGGAGAGTACAGGACATTTTTACAAGCATGACATTTCACAAGTACATAACAGCTTAGGTATCAACTTTGTACATGACAGCAATAGGTATAACTTAGTTCAGACCAGAAAAACATGAATACAAGTGATATAAGCCCTTACCGAGCACTTAACCACATTACATATTATTTATCTTAGAACTCCTCACATAGAGTGCAATAACATATAGAGAAAAATGAACGAGAAAAAAGGAGAGTTTATTAACTGAAGCGTAAAGAGAGAAAGACATGGAGGATCTAGTAGAGATCAAGTTGGATCAAAGCAAGTGCATGGATCTGACTGGGATAGATAACACCATAATTTAAATTTAAAATGACGATGAGATGCTGACTGTTTTAGTTCTTGGGGAGGAATATTCCAAAACAGGGGAGCCGTAAGCTTAAATGCACCAGCACCATTGGAAGTGTGACACCTAGGAACATTTAGTAGTGCTTTGTCAGCAGATCATAGCCCATGGGAGGGGGTGGAGGGAGTAAGTAGTGTTGCAAGGGATGCAGGGGTGTTAAGCCTGATAACTGAGTCACACAGGGAGCCAAGATAGTATTGCCTGGATTCAGAGGGGGACAGCCACCCCAGGTCACTGTGGAGCTGACAGTGATGCTTCAGTCAAGGGGATGATGAGGCGAAACAACAGATATTATTATGTGCGACATCCTGTTTTTGAAGTGAGGTTTTATGCGCTGCAGTAAGGATAGGTGAGCAGTAAGCTAGTGCAGGGAGTAATACCCCTCTGGCAATGGCCAATTTTGCGGACGGAGTTAGCATGTAGCTAGTCTTGTAGGCACCACCCAGTCTACTATTAACTGTTTTACAGGTGGAATGAATGTGAAGGTTTAGATCCAGTGATTGATCAAGCATAACACCAAGGTAGTTAAAGGATGTGACAGTTTCAAGTTTGGACCCTTCTTTGTCATAGATCACTAGGGGCGACGTGCTAGTTCTGAGTTTCGGGGCGCCGATCCTAGGAGCATGGCTTTCATTCTTTTAGCAATAAGTACTAGTTTGTTGACCTGTAGCCAATTTTGAATATTCCCGAAGTCAGTAGAAAGGGGATGAGTTCAGGTTATCAATTGAAGCTGAGCTGGTGTAGATGACAAGATCATCTGTATATAAAAGAGAATAGCAGGTTTTAGGACATCAGAAATGTTGTTAATGAACAATGAGAAAAGGAGTGGACCCAGGATTGACCCTTGCGGAATGCCAATGTTTATAGTAGTACAGTCTGATATAGCAGCATTGAAGTTCATTGTTTGGGTTCTATTTGATAAGTAGCTACTATACCAGTTTGCAACAGGAGTCAAGAAAGGAAGAGCAATGGAGAAAATGTCAAGACTCAAATCAAGGGGAGAGTCAGTGTATGAATAGTTAAAGGGTGATGTAAAGGGAACAGTAATGGGTAATTCTTTATCAGGAATCTGAACAGAGACCTTCATCAGGGGGTTCTGTGTGGTTCAAAAGACTAGAGAGCTGTGGTCAGCCTTTCCTCTAATTGCTGGTACATTTTTCATGAATTTCTGCAATTCCAGTTTCTGTAGTTTTGAGTCCTCTGTGTAGCACCAGGTCTTCTTGTTGTGTGATATTCGTCATATCAAACTGTGCCTTATCATCCATCCTGTAATGAACTACTGGAAAGAACCATGCAAACATTCACAGAAAGGATGTGTTTTTATTTCTGCCCCACAGGACACACCCAGAAATAAGTTGTTTTTCAACTCAGTGTGCCTTTCTGTTTTTAAAAAAAGAGTGAATAACTAAATAACTCTGGAATCCAGCTTAGCATGATTTCCGTTTGCATACCATACAACACCATGGACAAGCAACAGGTGCATCACCTGCAGAACTGTTCATGAACGGATGTTTAAGAACATGCTTTAGCTTACTTCATTCAGATAATGGATAGAAATGAGAGAGGAAAAGTCTGCCCCACTGGGAATTGAACCCAGAAACCCTGGTAATACCATTTCAGTGCTCTAGACATTAATGATGGCTAGCTGTATGAGCCCTGTAACTTAATGGCTAGAGCACCAGAATGGTATTACCAGGGGTCAGGGTTCCATTCCCAGTGGGGCACACTTTTCCTCTCTCATTTCTATCCATGATTTAAAAATGCTAAGCAAAGGCTAATCTGCACAGAAGAAGAGTGTCTGGTGGTGACATATTCATCTAGATAAGGGAGGAATAGTGTGTATGAGCAGGAAGAGTGTGGCATAAGCAGGAATTGTAGAAAGTTTAACCATGACCTGCATGTCAGAGCCAGGGCACTGCACAGTTTGCATGTGCACAACATTGCAAGAGGAGCCGCTGGACTTTCAGGCATGATTGTGATGGAAAGTGGTACCCCTTACCATTTACAATACAGCTGGAGGATTACAGACTGCATCATGCAGATATGTAGATCATACGATATCATTACCAGAGAAAGTCCTAACCAGTTCAAGGAAGGAGCAGAGGTTGGCGATCAACCCCCCATCACCTCCATGTCTGACTCCTGGAGCCTCAGATTCAGTGTAGCCAATGCAAGGTGCTACACATGGAAAGCAAAAATGGAGATAGGACCTACACACTGTGTGGGGCTCCTCTTGCTGCAGTCAAGGAAGAACAGGACCTGGGGATCATTATTGACAATGTGCTAAAGCAGGACAAGCAGTGTCTGGCCACCATCAGAGGGGTCAGCAGAATGCTCGCAGGGTCTGCGCGGGAAGACATATGAAGAGAGACTTACGGAGCTTAATATGTATAGCCTCAAGGAAAGGAGGGAGAGCGGAGACATGATAGATACTGTCGAGTACCTCAAGGGAATCAACAAAGTCCAAGAGGGTAGCATCTTTCAAAAAAAGAGGTGTGCAAGAACAAGGGGGCACAATTTGAAGATTGAGGGGGGATGGCTCAGAGGTAATGTGAGGAAGTATTTTTTCACAGAGAGGGTTGTGGATGCATGGAACTGCCTTCCAGAGGAGGTTGTGGAGTCAAAAACAGTGGTGGAATTCAAGCATGCATGGGACAGTCATAAGGCAATTCGAAGGGGGGGGGTAGGAAGAAATAGGCTGCTGGTTAACTAGGATCTGCAGCTTATCCATTAGGTAGGGAAATGGGCAGACTGGGTGGGCCAAGTGGTCCTTATCTGCCATCAAATTCTATGTTTCTATGTTTCTATGCATTAAAAGAGGTTTGTGTGACCAGCATAGCAAGGGAAGTAATCCTGCCACTTTATAAGGGCCCAGCCTGGAATACTACATGCTGTTTTGGTCATCTCAATAAAAAAATGACATTATGGAAGTCAAGGGGGTGCAACATAGGGCCATCTAAGTGATCAGTGCTATGAGGGGCAAAAGGTAGGCTGGAGGCCTTAACATATTCACCCAGGAGAAAAGCAGGCCGAGAGGGCACATGTTCTGTCTTTAATACATAGCTACAAGATCAAACAGTCAGAGATGTTATGGTGTCCTGCAGCAGAATGTGTGGATATGCCCAGAAGCTATGGGGTGGTAAATTCAAAGGTAACATTAGGAAGTGCTTTTTCTCCCACAGGGTGGTAAACCTATGGTACAACCCATCAGCAGAAACAGCTGAGATGAAGACAGTACAGGCCTTTAAAGTAAATATGGACAAATTTTGACTTACTAATGGAATCATTGGATACCCTGAGTAGTACAATGGGTAGGGAATCCCTATCAGTAGGTTTGTATTTTCACATCATACTTATTTCATCCCTGCTTGTATGGGAAGGGGATGGACATGATGAACCTAGAGTCCCTTCTGACCTTAAACTACTATGTTAGTATGGTGACAGAACCTGTACATCCACTTCATCAATTGGCAGAAGTGCCAAAAGCTGTACCTACTACTGTGCTGACAGAAACAACCAGTGAATGAATGGAAAAGTTGCACACAGGGTGAAGTGTCTGCTGGATAAACTGTTCCTAAACCAGCTAAGGCTGCTCCTGTACCTTGAATTCCTAACGGGCTATTGAGATCCGGATTAGCTCAGGTAGCTCCTGAATGACTAGATTTAGAATTTTGGGTATAAGTGGCCATCACTTGGATGTGAAGAAAATGTGAAGAAATTTCTTCTCTCCTAGCATTCTTTTATGAGTCCTAAATACTGCTTCTCCTGCAAACTGCTTCTCTGGTATGGGTACTCTCAGTGTTCTAAAGGCAGGTTGGATATGAGAAAAAAAAAATTCTCTTACAGTCACTGGAGATCAGATACTCTACCTCAAGCTAGGGTATTAATAGTGTTAGATGTTGCAAGAATTCAAATGCATGTTTTTGTATAATGGTTAAAAGTCATTGCATTACCATTCAGGTATTGGTTAACAAAAGTTTATGATAAAGTAGGGGGATGAAGTAATGTGATAATGTGTTAGCTCCCTCCCCTCAGCTGTCAATCTCCTGGGGTTAACTTTACCTGCCAATTCCCTGGGGTATATTTCCTGCAGGGGAGTTTCATGATGGAGTTTTATTTATTTTATTGATCAGTAACTGGGTAAGGTGGACTGTGACATAGGTCCCTTTTTGCCCATGACCTCAGCAAAATGGTAAAATACATCAGTTTGACAGATACATGATTCTGCATGTTTGGCTTTGCTGCCATGTGCTGTTCATAAAAGAAACTGTTAAACTAGTACAGTGCCTTTCCTGCTTGTCCAGGATACTGCAGTGCCCCTGAGTTTGTCCAAGAGTCCCCCCCCCCCATCCACCATCCCGCCACTCTAGGCTCTGCCAGCCTTGCCACAAGACAGCCAAGGAGAAATTGATAATCAGAGCCACTGCAGCCAATCAGATTGGCTGTGCGGCTTTGAAGGCAGGATTCTTGTCCTCCTCTTAACTCTCATCCTAGTGGTCCCCGGCATAGTGGACCCCAGAGTGAGGCTCACAGCAAGGAGGGTGCCTACATGGGTGTCAGTATAGATCATCTGCATATCTTCTGCCATGCTGACTGACTCCCTTCAGCTGCCCTGCAGTAACAAGGCAACTGATTGCTAGCTACCTGGATTACTGTTGTTCATTTGTAGCCATGTACTTTGTTGCAGTCTGCTCTTATAGCTAGCATCTGTGCACTAGCTACTGTAGAATAATTTGCAAAGTTTATGTTGTCTTGGTTTGATACCTCATTGCTGCTTTTTGTTTATTTACTAGGTAAGCCCTCCTAATATCCTTTTTTTCCCCAAGTGATGTTTAGTTTATGATTAGTCTTTTATAAACAAGAGTGTAGGTAGGCATACTCACTGCACACATTTGTGTACAGTTAGACTGTGTACTGTACATGTCCCAAACCATATTCCTTTTCCTAACCATTATCACTATAATCTAGGACGGCAGTATAGCGCAGTGGTTTAAGGCTCTGTGCTACAAATCTGGAGACCTGGGTTTGAATCTCAGAGCCCCCACTTGTATACTGTGTGACCCTGAGCAAGTCACTTAACTTCCCTGTGCTCCCAGGTCACACCTGTAAACAAGCTTTCAGCTTAGTATCTCTCCTGGTTAAAAAAAAAAAATCTGGCATGGAAGCTGCTGCTGTATTTGATTTTGGGCACTCAGGAGTGTCTGTGTCTGTTCAATGTTCTGTTTTTCAGGGCAAGGACATACAGTAAGTGGATATACTATGACTGCACAAACTCTTTGAGATTAGATGAGACATATGGCAACAGTCTGATTTTCTAAATATTTATACTCAGTAATATATGACCACCACACATAACAGGGCACCAGTGGCAGTGGGGGTACAGCAATTGTAGAGAGAGAGAGAGTATGAAACTGGAATTCCTGGCTACACCCACTGTTTACCTAGTGCAGTCTTTGGATTCTATAATTGCTCTATCTACCTTTATTTAGCTTGCATAGTTATGTAATTTTGTTGCTGGCTTATTGCTGCTTCTGTATGACATTTCATACATAGTCATACATAGTTCTCTCTCTCTAAGTCAATAATTAACTGTCTGCCAAAGCTGCTTCTTTCACCTCCTCTAATCTTCTGTCAATCAAACTGTCTGCTCCCCTTCTTATTGCTTAGTTGCTTTCCTTATTGTTCCCTGCTACCATTCTCCTCCCCCTCCACTTCTCTCCCCCCACCCTACACTAAGCTACCTTTATGGCTAGTTACACCTAGTAACCATCTATTTCCCCTCTTCCACATTTTTCTTTTTCTTAGCTCTCCTCTCCCCATCCCCATCTCTCCCTTCTGTCCAGTCGAGTTTCTTCCACCCCTTCCCCTAGCCTTATTTGTACCTCAATCTCCACCACTTTCTCTAGACTCCTTACTCTCACCTCACTTGCCTCCTACACTGTGCTTTCTCCTTATTTCTCCTCCATCTTCTCTCCCACTCCCTCTTTTCCCCACTCCCTTATCCATCATCTCCAATCCCACCCTCCTCTTGAATGGCTACCCCCTCCCTCTTCTTCTTTCCCTCCCTCCTGATTCTCCACTCTGCCTCTCCTCCCCTTCCCAGGCTTAGCAGTAGTCCCCTCTCTTCCACCAGTCTAAAATGTAGTATTCTACCCCCCACTATCCACTTTTCTTCTCCCCCACATCTCCACTGCTCATCCATGGTAAGTCCGACTCTTGTAGGGCCCACAGTGCCCTTCTGCTTTCACTGTTAGGAAATGTCGAGCTTAGTCCTGTCTCCTCTACTGCTCTCCCATCCCAAAGCGTCAATGTGTCACCCCACCCCCATCCCATCCTAGTGCTTGCAGTTTTTTTCTTAAATTGAATCAACTTAGGCTGTGGACCCTGCAATACTAGCTTGATTTCCTTGTAATCCTTGAGTCCTGACACTCAGTTAGGATCAGTGATGTGCACATTACTTCTGCAGGTTATGCTGTCCACAGACAGGATTGTGGTAAGTGAGATGGGGGCAGTGTTGCCATGTATGTCTGTCTTGATCTCAATTGTGCCATCATACTTCAATCTTCTGCTTCCTTCTCACTTGAACTTTACCTGTGCAAATTCTCTTTTCCTTCTTCCAACCAGTTATGGGGAGTAAAAAATACTCTTTCACCATTAGAGAGTAAATGGTGGCAAGTTCATATTGGGCCTATGGCCTTCTTGAACTTGAGCCAATCCTATGAACATATGAACCTATTCATTCTTGGTTTCACACAGCAAGGGTTATTGCATGCTCAGTGTTTCAGGGCTGGGGTGCAGTCAGGAGGTCATGCCAGCCCCCTACACATTCAAACCAAAACCAGGGTATGACTGCACCCCAGTGTATTACCTCTCCATGTAGAAAAAGATAAAACAAGTGCAGTCTACAATAAATGGATTTTTATAACAAAAAATGCTCAGTCGCAAAGCATCAACAGTAAGTACATAGAGGGGTGTGTTTTGACTAGTTGGTTGCCAACACCCATTCTTGGTTTTGACTGCCACCCTGGTACCAAACCTGATTCCCATCTTCATACTGAGGTGAAGTGGAGCAAAGAAGGCTAGTGCCCATATGTTCCTGCTGCCAAAGACTGCAATAATTTAATTTATTCCTGCTCATAATGTACTTATCCAACTTAGATTTGAATTTGGTATTATCTTTACTGATGGCGGACAAAGCAATGGGGCCTGATGGGATTCACCCAAGAGGGTGGACAAAGCAAAGGGGCCTGATGGGATTCACCCAAGAATACTAAAAGAACTAAGAGTAGAACTAGTAACACCACTGACCCAAGATAGAAATTTGTGGTACCCTGCTACTAACATTCCCAGTGAAGGACTTGTGACCATTGATTCCTATACATTGAGTACAATCTGTAAGCCATTTACTTGTCCAAGTTATTAGTTTTGGGTCAAGGTTTGCCAACTTAATTTCTTTCTATAATTGCCCAGTGTGGGACGATATCCCATGAAAACAGTAAGTCAATTTGAGCGAGTGAATTTGAATGAGTCAAATACAGCAAAGATGGTTTTATAGTGATTGCCTTTTTAGCGAAGAGTGAGCAATGTAGCTTGTTACATTTGTCTACGTGTAGGCAGTAATTTGTGAGCCAGGGTCTGTGCTGCCAGCGTAGCTTAGAGATTACAGTCACTGCTTGTGTCCTCGCTTGCTGTGGTTGGCAGGCCTGGGTTTGAGACTTGCGACTGTGGTGTTTTTTTTTTGCTGAATTTTGCAGCTGGTTTCGTTCTCCTATTTCCCAGTCCCCGAGTTGTGCCCCCCCAAGTAGGAATATTTTATTAGCACCTCCCAACTTTCTCTCTGTCTCTCAGTTGTGGCCCCCAAGGAGTAGAAATATGCTATTTGCTCCCCCATAACTTTCTCCCCATCCTTGAGTTGCGTCCCCCGCAGTGATGGTTATATAATTTAAGGGGGGTGTGGGGGAAGAGCCCCACCACTGAAAGTCACTGCAGCTGCTTGTTTCAGCTTCTTGGTCCATGCTGTAGTGGTGGTTGCAGTTTTTACTTTTGCTGTTTTTGCCTCGATGTTTTGGTCCGCGTTGCTTTGCGGGTGCTGTTTTGACATGGAACCGTGTGGGACCAGGTCAAAGAGTTTACTAAAGTCTAGATATACAAGGTCACAAGGAATGTTTCTATCAGATGAGTTGCTTATTTTTTCATAAAAACAGAGTAAGTTTGTCGTAAATGAACACCTTTAAGTAAAACCATGTTGGTCTGGATGAAGATGTACTATGTCTGTTTGAGTAATGTCTTTAATAATATTCGCTCTAAGATCTTGCCTGGTACTGAAATCAGACTAATGAGCCTGTAATTTGTTATGGCGTATCTTGTCACCTTTTTATGTTCGCTTGCGCGCATGCGCAAGGAATGTTTTGGGAGAGTAGCACACTTTGGAGGTGTGCCTCTCACTTGCAATCCACTGCTCCATTGAGCAGGTGTGTCGGTCCTGCACCAATGGGTGCGGGAGCTGTGTATGACAGCGGTGGTCTTCGCTTCACAGAAAACCACTGCTGTCATACAGAGCACCACGTCACACCGCCCCTCCGCATCACGCCACCCCCCAAAGCTTTGGTGCCACGCTGGGAGCCCACCCCAGCGTGGCAAACGTCCCGCGTTGTTTGCTGACGAGGGTGCCCAATCCCCCGTCAGCTCCTCAGCCCCCAAGCCATCCTTCTGCCATGCTGGGAGCCCACCCCAGCGTGGCAAACGTCCCGCGTTGTTTGCTGACGAGGGTGCCCAATCCCCTGCCAGCTCCTCAGCCCCAAGCCATCCTTCTGCCATGCTGGGAGCCCACCCCAGTGTGGCAAATGTCCCACGTGGTCTTTTTTTTAAACCTGTAAAGCGAAACGGTCCCACGGTGCTTCTCCCAGTCCCCCTCCCACAACCCACACCCACCCACTGCGCACTCCAGCCTCCCACACCCCCACCCCATACTTAGCTCCGAGCTTACGCGACGATCTCCGTGGACGGGAACACGCCTGCACTCTTCAAAGCCGACCGCCAGTGAGGAAATGCCGGTAAGCTGTATAATGGGCTAGATAGGGGGTTTTCAACTTTATTGCATATCTCAGGCATTTTTTGGAATTTTTGCACCAAATTTTCAACATGGGGTTTTTGGGACACCTTTTCATGAATGATGTTGCTGTTATGGCGTTATTCGGACCCGAAGGGTGATTTCGCAGTCACTGCACAGTCACTGCACAAAATCACCCTTCGGCCTGAATAACGCCATGACAGTGACATCATTCATGAGAAGGGGTCCCAAAACTCCATGTTGAAAATGTGGTGCAAAATTCAAAAATGACTGTTTTACTGAGCGATGCTATGCAGTTCCTAAGCAGGCTCGTAAGTTCGTAATTTTCAATATTTTCACTCAGATTTTTCAACATTGCCATTTTACCACACCTCCTTATGAGCAGTACAGTCTAGTCATTTTTCACATCCTGCCCAAAATGTGTTTCCGCCCATGTAGCGCATAATGGCACAGTCGGTGTGTAAAATCAATGTATGGGACACATTAAGAAAATCATGGTGACACTGTTCATTAGCAGAGGTCTTAAAATGGCTATGTTGAAAATTTGGTGAAAAAAATTCCTAACAATGACTGTTTTACTAGCGTGCGTTGCGCAGTTCCTACGTACGCTCGTAGGTTTGCAAATTTTTAATATTTCCACTCCAGATTTTCAACATTGCCATTTTACCACACCTTCTTATGAATAGTACAGCTGTCATTTTTCATAACTCACCTAAAACGTGTTTCCGCCCATGTAGCGCACAATGGCGCAGTCGGTGTGCAAACTCAATGTATGGGACACATTAAGAAAATCACAGTGACACTGTTCATGAGCAGAGGTCTTAAAATGGCTATGTTGAAAATTTGGTGAACAAATTCCTAACAATGACTGTTTTACGAGCGTTCGTTGCACAGTTCTCACGCATATAGGTTTGCAAATTTTCAATATTTCCACCCAGATTTTCAACATTGCTATTTTACCACACTTCCTTATGAGCAGTACAGCTGTCATTTCTCACATCCTGCCCAGCGTGTTTCCGCCTATGTAGCGCACAATGGGGGTAACAAAAAGGTCATGCTGAAAATTTATTGTGCAAATACCAGTAATCGCACAGGGCATTAGGGTAAAGCACCATACGTGTCAAACAACACTGCAAATACCTGCAAGTGAACGTTCGGTATTGACAAATGCTTGTTGTGTATTGGGGTAATAATTTCTGCTGTTGTCCAGTCAAGCAGGATATCTCCTGAGTCTACTGACATCCGGAGAATGATCTGCAGAGTGGTGATTACATAATCTGCCATCATTTTTTTGCACTTGATTTAAGATTTTGCTTGTACCTGGAGAGGAATTTTTTTTTTTAGTTTAGCTATTGTTTCTTGAATATTGTCACCATATATACAGATTAGTGTTCTGGGTCATCATTTTAGTTGATTATACTAAATTCTCTTGTTTTTGGTTTATAACCTGAGCCAAAATATTTATTAAATTCCATTAGGCATAGCAGATGGACAACTGATGGTTTAATTTGCAGTATGAAGTGGGTCTACTCCACAGTCAGACTTTTTTATATATATATATATATATATATATATGTACTTTTATGGATTTTCCATTTTTCTCCCTGATCCAGGACCCCGGCAGACACGTACATGGAGACGCACACTGCGTACCGGCTCGGCCCCTTCTGCCCCACCCCTGGATATTGCTGCCACCCCCTCATGCCTATGCTTCCCACCGGACCTCCGCCTGGTGGGAGCAGAACTACGGAGGGTGTGATCATCCACCCAGGAAGGGGAGAGCCACCTTGTGGCTACTCAATCTTGCTCCTTCCCTCCCCCTCCATGCTGGCTCCCCGACAGCCCGAGGTCATTCCTGAACCTGGGTCGCCGGCATAGCGCAAGGTATGGTGTCCAGCACCTCAGTCCTCAGCTCCACCGGGCCAGCTAGTCAGGCTTTTTTTTTCAGTTAATTTTTTTATTATTGAGTAGTTTCAACAAGTACAGGCAAAGTACAAAGTACCAAAATGTTGTGATACATGTTAAAGCATAAACAACTTAATTAACAGCTCCAACGAAAATGCACATCCTGGGACTTTCGATGATGTCACGCCCCTAGATGGCAGCCTGAAGCAGAGCTCTGATGACCCAGGTGAAATAATTAGTTTAATCAATTGCCATCAATGAGCTGAAACCTACAAATTTAATAGTACCGGGACCTCTTGACTTCTGCAGCATGGTGAAATCTAAAAAAATCTAATTATTCCACCACCAGCAGGAGATCCAACATTCCATTAGAAATGCAGCCTTCAGTTCCTACCCTGTCCTGATCCTTGGCATTAACAGCATCAGTGGATGAGGAAGAGGAATCAGGCTTGGATACTACTTCTACCTTTATGAAAGCGGATGGGCATCGTATGCTCTAGGTTCTACACCGAATCGACACTAAAATATCTGGCCTCCAAAAAGATTTTAAAAAGCTAGAAACACATACTGAGGCCATAGAAACCCAGCCTGAAACAGTACAGAATGAGCACATGGCTTTCGGACGTTCTCTCTCATATCTGCATAAACGAGAGAGAGACCTGACCCTCTGCGAAGAAGATGCAGAGGCAAGAGCCAGAAGAAACAACATAAGAGTTTTTGGCATTCCAGAGGGTGCAGAACAGGACAATATGGAGGAATACCTTGACAGCTGGCTACATAAGGAATTAGCACTTGAAGAGGACTTTCCCCTGGAGATTGAAAGGGCGCACAGGGTGGTTGCTCCTAGACCTAAACAAGGCCCCCCCACCAAGATCAATAATCATCAAGTTCCTTCGATTTCCTACAGAGGAAAAAAATCCATCATATGGCCTGGAGCAAAAAAGACTTAAATTTAGATGGGCAAAGAGTTTATGTTGACCAGAACTACCCACCTCTGATGTTAACTAAAAGAAAGAAAGTACTAATAGTGGTAAAAGCACTGCAAGAAAAAGGGCTCAAGGCCTTCCTCAGATATCCTGTGAGGTTCTGGGTACAGGACAAAGAAAGTATACACAATTTTGAGTCTCTTTTGGCAGCATCCCCATTATTGGAATCGCTGGGGGATCCAAATCCCCGACACTAAGGAGGGGCAGGCAGAACAGGAAATCGAAGACTTACTGTGGTCTGTTGCACCGTTGGGGGGCAGGCATGCAGGCAAGCAGAGGATTGACTCCTTGCTCCCTCTGCATGCTGATGTTGCAAGATGGATCTTGCCCCAGGCTTCAACAACCTGACTTGAGGGGTCCGTTTTCCTCCTGTGATGAGTGCAGAGCATATTATCTCCCTGTTGCGGCCCCCTGGATCTCATTTCCCTGAGGGTCCATTGACTGTAGCTCATTATTATTCAAATCCAGAAAAGGACCAAGGAGGAACCCATCTAACATCGAGGACTGTTTCTGAAGATCTTTTAAAATGAGGGACCGTCCTTGGTGCCTGTGCATACACAGTCCCCCGAGGAAGTACACCACTCATTAAATCTCAGTGTTGGACTTGGACCTTACATGCTTCGATTAACCTCTGTAAGTACTGTTTTCATTATTTAAAGGTGTTTGTTTTATGTTGCAAGGGAATAGGGCTCCATTTCGTTGGATTGATTACAAATTAATTGATTACAAGTTCCTAATGTACTGCTAAGGCTGTCTTTATTTACAGAAGATGAGGAGGAACGTAACAAGGCTCTCTACTTCACTAACTCGGTGAGTTTATGAAACTAATTTGTATTATCACAATTCCTGTGTCAAGGGGCTTAGCAAAGGTCATTTATATAGCTACTTTTTTGTTCAATTCTTTATACTACATCCAAGAGATTACAAGAAATATTGGGCATGTTTAGTGATGTGTGAACTATGATATTTGGGCTTCAAATAGGATCTGTACTGATATACGGAGAGGGGCTCGGCTCTTTGGTTCCCCCTCTCCCAAAATAGGTAATTGAGTCTGTAGAAATGGGATGGAACAGCAAGCTGTATTTCTATAGTTGATTTTTAACCCCACAATTTTTAGGGGATTTCTTTCTATTTTCTGAAAATATTACAGGCCGTCCCCTACATGATAATATACCCAGGGCTTGCTGCCCAGGCTTCCATTCGCACCGGAATGTCTCTGAGAGGAGAAGGAGTAAGCTCACTGGTGAAGGCCAGAGATCTTGTCCTTGGCACTGTGAGTGCTATACTCCTCACAATCAATCCTTATCGGAGGAGGTTAATTCAACCTCCAAGGCCCTCTTTTTGTGCATTGGGTCGTTAGGGAGGTGGCAGAGTATCTGACCGCACCCCTTAGGTGGGTTGTAGAGTTTCACAACCCTCCTCAAATAGTTTAGTCCCTGGTTGGGACATTGAGTGTTATTTTTTTATATGTTCCTGATTTTGTGCATCGTGGGTGGTAATGAGGGGATCGTGGGGGAGAAGAGACATTGTACTAAAGTTTTTTCAGATCAGACATGGCCTCTCTTAATGTGTACTCTATTAATGTAAAGGGTATTAACAATGTTGTTAAAAGGACCAGAATTCTGCAGGAACTACGTAGGGTAACTTGTGACACTGCCTGTATACAGGAGACAAAGTTATCAAAAGCGGAGCATGACAAATTCTGAAAATCATGGGTGGGGACAGTCTTCTCTGACTCACACCCTCATTCCTCCAAATCAGGTATGGCTTTGTTAATAAAGGGGACTTCCATATAAAGTTAAAAATGTGCAGAGGGAGGGCACTGGGTGTTTTGTTTTACTCACGGGAGAATTCCGGGAGCAACCTCTCCACATAGCTTTGGTTTACGTGCCTACACCTCCGTCGGTGGTCTTCTTTAGATCCTTATTCCAAAACATTTCCAAATTACCAGCAGGTCAATTAAAAATGGCTGGGGACTGGAACTGTGTGGAGAATCATACCCTGGATAAAAATCCTTCCCGTCGTAAGTGAAAAATGGGGAGCTCTAAACTTATGAGGACCTGGATCTTCGAGCTAGGGATGGTTGACCTATGGAGAATGCAGAATGCTAAAAGGAGAGACTTTACTTTTTACTTGACAGCTACAAATTCCTATTCTAGGATAGACAGATTTTATGCTTTGAAAAAGTGGGCACACTGTTTTCAGGAGGTGGTGATCCACCAAGTCACCTTCTCTGATCATTCTGTGATTCAGGTAGTGGTCCAATGGTAATCCGGAGTTAAGAAAGGTAATTGGAGATTTGATTCAGGCCTATTGCAAGATGAAGCCTTTGTGGAGTCCCTGAGAGAGGCGATTAAATATTATTTAATGGAAAACCGAGAGGCAGATTCTCCCCTCAAATTCATTTGGGATGGCCTGAAGGTGGTTTTAAGGGGTAAGATTATTAGCCACTCTACTTACCAAAACAAATTACACCAGTCTAAAATTAATCAATCCTTAGAGGAAATTTAAAAACTAGAAAAAGATCACAAGAAAACAAGAGATAGTTCAATATTATCTAGTCTTCAGGAAGAAAGAGCAATATACAATACAGTAATACTACATCACACAGTAAATGCCCTATGGTTTACTAATCAGAAATACTATTAGACTGGGGAGAGGGCAGGCGGACTCCTAGCCCTAACCCTGAAAAAACAGGAAGCAGACAGATTTATTCCCAAGATCCATAGCAGAAAGGAGCCTGGGAAATTGGCGTTACACCCTACTCAAATTGCAAAGGAATTTGCAGAATTTTGTACACATTTACATACCAAAGAAAGAGATCTCAACCATACTCAAAAGGTTATAGATTTCTTGGAAAGGGCAGAACTACCCTCTCTAACAATCACTCAAAAGGAATCACTAGAAGCACCCTTTACAGAGTATGAGATTCAAATAGTTATAAAATTGCTTAACACCAGCAAAGCCCCAGGTCCAGATGGATTTACAGCCGAATGTTATAAGCACTTTGCCCTAGACCTTGCCCCCATTCTTACTAAAGTTTGTAATGAAGCACATAACGAGGAGGCTACTCTGGACTCCTGGGGGGTGGCCATAATTACTGTAATTCCTAAACCTGGTAAGGACCCTCTGTAATGTTCCAGTTATTGACCTAGATCTCTCCTTAATCAGGATGCAAACATTTTTGCCAAACTTCTCCGCTTGCACCTTCAACGATTGATCCTCTCCCTGGTACACTTGGACCAAACGGTTTTCATCCCAGGGCGCCACATCCAGGATAATATCCGCCTTCTCCTGAATACCCTCTCAGCCTCTAAGTTCTTCCCACCTCATACCCTAAATGCAGTAATTTCACTTGATGCCGAGAAGGCTTTTGACTGCCTAGATTGGATATTTTTAGACCACATGATTATAGCGTTTGGTTTTGGTGACAGGTTCAGAAGTTGGATTGGAAATATGTATAGGAACCACTGGGCACAAGTTAAAGTGGATGGAATAATGTCAGATAGGTTTAAAATAGAGCGGGGAACTAGGCAGGGATGCCAGCTCTCTCCCCTCTTATTTGCTCTTAGCATGGAGCCCCTAGCGGCCCTTATCAGACAATCCGAAAAATACTGAGGTATTACAGTTGGGGAACAGAACTCTGCATATCCTTGTATGTAGATGATACCCTGTTGTATGTAGCTGATCCAGTAGGCTCAGCCTCTGAGTTGGAATCTATCTTCCAGGATTTTGACTCAGTAGCCTGATTTAAGATTAATGAAACTAAAACAGAAATGCTTACCATTGGACCAGCCGTTTCTGGGTCACTCCCGAACATAGGTCAGTTCAAATGAGCGAGAGAGGGTATTAAATACTTGGGTATTTGGATCCCCAGTAATCTTGATAAGTTATATCAAATAAATCATCTCAGGCTGCTACATACCATTCAAGCAGATCTCAACCACTGGAATGAACTCCCACTATCACTCTCCGGCCATAAGAATGTATGAGAATGAATGTGCTGCCTCGGTTTCTCTTTTTATTTGCTGCTCTACCTCTCAGACCTCCTGCTCCTTTCTGGAAAAATCTTAAAACTTCAATCTCTAAATTTATCTGTGCAAACAAACCTCCAAGGATTAAATGGCAAATTTTACTAAGAGCTAAGTCACAGGGAGGACTAGGGTTGTCTGATTTTATCAAATAATTTTGGGCAGCCCAACTACAATCTCTATTCCCATTAATGACTACAGAAGAAACCCCACTTTGGGTAGAATTGGAGAAACCTCTTGCCTCATGTGCAAAAATAGCCAACTTGGGGCCAGATATTCAAAACTTTCCACTGGGCGCAAACCATTTATGCAGGTTTAGCGTGGGATTAGTGCGTTTTTGCTATATTCAAAAGGCCAAATAGCGCATGCAAACTGCATTAGCGCTGGGCAAAATCATAATGTATGCAAGGGGCAAACTGAGGGTGTGTGTACATGAATACAGGCACAATACTATATTCAGTGACTAGCGCTACGCAAAGTGGTTTTGCATGACTTAGCGGGACACTTTGCATGGTGCAAATTGCCGCCCAGGAAAAGGTAGTCTTAATCCTGGGTAATCAGCTTTGCGTGACATTTTGACTTTGCGTGGCATTTGCGTGGCTTTTGCATAGCTTTGCATGACCCTAACAAATAAATATGACAGATAGACAAAGCCAGACATAGAGGAAGCATGCTGCTCACTGATGGCACCACAATGATGCCATCATCTGCCACCAGTCTCAGCCATGCCAGGCAGTAAGTGGTGACCTGGCCCCGAGTGGACACCATGGCAGTGTGGCCATACAGCACACACCTGCAGACCACCCTTCTGTGGACACCAACAGATGCCAGCACACACATGTAGCACTGTGGGCATGGGGGATATTGAGGGGAGGGTGTGCGGGTGGCCAGACTGCGCCACAGACCAGGTGTGGCCACAAGGCTGGGACACATCATGCAGTGCACATGGGCCAGTGTTGGGAATACTCCAACAGCAGTGTGCCTGTCTGATCATATGTGCCCCTCCCAGCCACATACCACATAGCTGTACAAACACCACAGCACACACAACCGGCCATATATATGTCACTGTGAGCATCCCATGCCGGAGGTGCAGCATCTGCAGGTCACACAATAGCATAACAGTAATGTCAACTGTCAGTAAACACCTGCAAGTTGGGCCTGTCACTGTGTACAGTGCAGTGGTCATCACTGCCCTACACAACATAGGCATTGCTGTGTCCCTCATGGTACTGGCCCCCTTGCTACTGTAGTGTCTGCTGTGCACTGTAGCATGACCTACAGTGCATCAAGTTGCATGCAGCACCTCCTCAACCTGTGCCTATGCTGTGTTTTCCCTTGGGACACAATATGCTGTGCTGTACTGTACTGTATACATATAGCCTGCAGCTACCATCATGCACTGGTAGACTGACCTACAGGTGGAGTTGCGGGCAGACCTGGCCTGCCCCTATACTTCCAGACTGACCTACAGTTGGAGCTGTGGGAGCCTGCAGTAACGCTGGGCAATCTGCATGCAAATCAGGGCACAATAAGATGCTAATCTGGATGTTTGCCCAGAGACTACCTAAGTAGACTCATTTGCATATCACTTTTAAATATGGCAAAGTTTAGCGCTGGGCAAACGTGTTTGCACCGGGCAACCGGCTTAGCTCCGTGCTAAACCCATGCAAATGTGTTAGCGCTGTGCAAATGGTTTGGGGAACATTATACAGTTTTGCACATTGTACTTTCACATGCGCTGCTGCCTGCAGCTGTACTGGGTCTATGCATTTGCTGGCACACACATTGGCCACATAGTTCACCTCTACCTACCTTCACGTCGCTGTGCACTGTGTTGCTGTTGTGGTTTGCACTTCCTGGTTGCTATATTCAGAGCTGTCTTATACCAGGACTGTTTGCCCTGCTCACCCAGCCCAGTTTGCCCAGCCTCATTCCCATGCTATATTCAGAACCTGTTTGCCCCGGGCTAGTCCTTTTGAATATAGTTTGCTTTTTGCTCCAGGCTAAGTTTGTCCACCGGGCAGTGCTATTTAGCCCCGGGGCAAAGTTTTGAATATTTGGCCCTTAATCTTTATGGATAAAGTTGGACTGCTCAAACTTACCTTAGGCAATCCTTGGTTGGAACATTGAAAAAAACTTGGTTATCAATATATAGTAAATTGGGGCTATTCCTGAAATTATGTATTTGACCCCTATGAGAACCTGTATAGATTTTATTCCCTTTCAGATGGACTCAGGTTTCCACTGATGGGGAAACCAGTGTTTACATTCTATAGGTCAATTTTTAGACGGTCGAATTTTTAAGCCTTTCCACCAATTAGCGAGAGAGTTCCATCTTACACCACATGATTTTTTTTTTTAGATTTCTCCAAATCAAACACTTTCTACTGGGTAAAGACAAACAAAATCCAATTAGATGTGTGGGCTTCTCTGGTTGTTGCAGGCTTGATTGACCCTCAGACAATCCTGTCACCATTGTTGCTCTGTTATCTGAATTCCCAGTTTTTTCCCCATTTAATCTTGGCTGGAAGGGAGGGGTCTGGGGCGCTGTCCCTCATAAAACTGCATGTTCCCAAGCCAAACCTTGTCTTTGCTTAATCCAAGACCCCAGTGGAAGTAGTTGCATTTTCTGGTTCCTATACCCAGTGCAAATTGAGCATAAGCATTTCTGTTTGTTCCAGGTAGTGAATAGGTTTCTAATCTGAAGATGTCTCCAGAAGTCCCCTTGTGGGAGCCCCAGTCTGGTTGTCAGCTCCTGGAGGGTGTCCATAGAGGAGCAACCCAGGGTTTTTAAGTCTCCCAGGCACCCAATTGGTTTTAATATCCACTCTTTCCATTTGATCAGATGATGCTTGATGCATAAAAAGGGATTGTTCCAGATTGGTGTATGCCAGCCTGTGCTAAGGCAGTGTTTGGCTCTACACTCTACCTCAAACCATGCCAAGCAGAAGCTGTGCAAGGTTATCCAGCGAAGTGTGCAGATAGGGGTGTGCCTCCCAGGATGTCTTCCTCTATTGTTATCCAGGCTGGAGGGGGTAGGAATCTTTTGATTGGAACCACTTAACTGATTTAGCTGTGATAAATGCAATGGAATATTGAGCAAAGTTGAACATATTCCAACCCCCCTCTTGGCCACTGAGCTCTCAGTTTGACTCTACTAAAGCGTGGGTGGGGGGAAGGTCCCCATAACAATTTGCTAAGTCGGCTATTCAATTTATTTACCCAGGGTTCAGGCAGGATTATGGGTAAGTGTGAGAGCAAATAATATACCTTTGGATCCAGCATTAGCTTGATTGCAGCTATCTTTACCACCAGGGACAACTTGAGATGTTTCCTTCTTGCCATGTCTTTGCGGGGTGCCTCTAACAATAGTTTGAAGTTTTTATCCACTAGGGTTCTTAGGTTAGGTGAGAGCTTTACCCCTAAATATTTTATTCCTGCATGTACCCATGTCAATCCTAAATTCCCTAACACCTACGGAGAGGTGTCCCATTCAAAGGTAGAATTTCAAATTTAGCGATATTAATCCTAAATCCAGAGAAACCCCCAAATGTTTCGAGTATATCTAAAACATTCAGTAGGCTTTGAAAGACATGTTTGGTTAGGATTAAACAATCATCAGTGTAAAGTTTAGTGGTGTGAGGCTTGTTTCCTATTTTGATCCCATGTATACCAAGGTGGGCTCTGATAGCTGTGGACAGGGGCTTCATGGCCAATACAAACAGAAGAGAGGACAGCGGACAACCTTGCCTGGTACCCCCACAGTATGTAATTGGAAAGGGTCAGACAGATTCCCATTTGTAATTACCCTAGCCCGGGGCATGCGTACATTGTTTGTATCCATGCTGAAAAATAGGGGCCTATGTTAAAACTGTCCAATATCGCATGCAGGTACTCACACTCCACTGAATCAAAGGCTTTCTTGAAATCGATCATTATTGCCGTGGCTGGAGTGAGAAGTACTGCTGCTGCCTGCATTAGGGGTACCAAAGACCGAATGTGGTCTGAGCTGAGCCTCCCCTTAACGAATCCTACCTGAGAGGGGTGGGTAAGTTCAGGCAGGCATTTTTCTAGATGTGTTTGTTGCTGGGATCTTAGCCAAAATGTTGGCATCTGCATTTATCAGTGATATTGCTGAAAGTTTGCTGGGAGGGCGTGGTCCTTCCCTTCTTTGGGAAGTACTGTAATAATGGCCTCATTCAAAGAGGAGGGGCAGGCTTTAGTGGCATGCACATCTTGTAGCATTTCCAGCAAAGGGGTGGCTATCAAGGGTTGGACTATTTTATAGAAGTCCACAGGGAACCCATCCCCCCCCCCAGGGCCTTGTGAGGGGCCATGCTGGATATAGCCTGGCCAATTTCTTCTTTGGTGATGTCGGCCTCCAGGGCATCCCTGTGCGACCCTGTCAGATTTGGAAGCACTAGGTTACCCATAAACTTCTCACAGTTCCTCCTCTCCCACTGTACTTGAGAGGAATACAGGTTTTTGTAAAATTCAGTCATAATCTTATTGATTAATTCAGGGTCATAGGACAGTCTGCCTGCTTTGTCTTTTAGTTGGTTGATGGCCCTCTTTACCTGTCTCTGCTTTAGTCTATAAGCTATGAGATTGCTGTCCTTTTCCCTCTCTGCCCAGTATCTATGTTGGACCCGCTGGATATACAGTTCTGCTTTACTGGTCACTAGGGTGTTGATTTTGAGCTGCAGACCCATGAGCTCTGCAATCTCCTGGGGATTCTTAAGGGATGATGGGTGTTTTTTGTAATGTCCCTCCAGCTCTGTGAGCTTGTCTACTAACTGCGAGTGCTCTTTCTCTCTCTCTCTCTGTTTACGCCTATAAGTTGCAAAACTAATTATCTTGCCCCAGATGGTGGCCTTATATGCCTCCCAAATACTAGCAGCTGAAGCTGATCCTGCAGAGTTATATTTAAAAAAAAGTTCAGTTTCTCCTTTAAACCAAGGAGTAAACTCTTTATCCTGTAGGAGTAAAGAGTCCAGTCGCCATAGGAGGGATCGGTTTGTTTGCATGGAGGGTCAGAAATTCATAACTACAGGAGCATGGTCAGAGATATATACTGGAGTGATGTGCACCCCTGTTGTAGTGGAAGTCAATTTGGGGGAGGTAAACCAGTGGTCTAATCTGCTGGCCAAGGCCTTGGGAGTGGAGAAGTACGTGTAGTCCTTATCAGTGGGATGAGAGAGCCTCCAGATATCTGACAACTGGTGTAAGGTTAGCAGGGCCTTCACAGCTAGTACTGAGCGGGGCTGGGGTTTTGGGTTGGCATTGGACCTGTCCAGAAGGTGGTCCATTGTCAGATTAAAGTCCCTACCCAGGAGGATGTCTGGATTGTCAAAGGAGACATCCATAATCTTCTGGGATATGGCATCAAAGAACTCCAGAGAGTCCTCATTTGAGGCGTAGATATTGATCAATTCCATAGGTCCTGTGGGGGTCAAGACCTTCATAATTATCCACCTTTCTTCACCACCTGCATGTACTTTAATCAGTCACCAGTGGAGTTGGCAATGTAGCAAAATCGAGACACCCTGCTTGGCTGACCCTGCAACACTATGCTGCTCTTTATCCACCCATTCCCGAACCAATTTGCCTGCTTTTCTAGAGCAAAGTTTGATTTCCTGTAAAAATGTGACTTGGGTACCCATGTTTTTAAATTTGTTAGCACCATTTTCCTTTTGACCAGTGAGTTAAGATCCTTTACATTCCATGAGGTGGCTATAATAGCCTTAAGGTTAGCCATAATTTGAGTGCCTCCATTTCACATGCCAACAAATGGTTAACAAAACATTCAGTACCATGAGTGTCTCCCCAGAGCTATTCGACAATCCTACCATAGCAGTTCTCTCAATCGAGTTAAGTCCCCTCCTGAGGGTTATTCCCTCTGCCATGTCATGTGTCCACCCTTGCCTGGGATGTGTAACTACTACCTTTATATTAAATATTACTGTCTTCATGAGTATAACCTGGTTACCCCCACCCACCCCAGGCAAGCAGTGTAAGTCCAACTGTGGAGTTGTAATCCCTCCAGGAAGATGCCAGCCAGGAGAATTACTATCTTTCATGGGTGAGCTGCCAATGTTTAAAGACCATAATACAACCAGGAACAGCATGGCAAGTCTCACCAATATATTTACACACCATCGAGGTGGTATTATCATCACTGACCAGGAGGTGAAATCAAGCTCCCTCCATCCAACAGCCAAGTATACTCCTCGGGGGAGGGTTGCAGGCCCTAATGCCCTCAGTAGCCAGCCAGAAATGCCACCTACCTGGTTCCAGCTTAGGTTGCACTGCTAGGGGTATGGTGGACCAGACAGCCACCTTACGCCAATGTCATACCTCTCCATATCCACCCAACAATAAATCTACTTTCCCTGGACTTGCCTTGCTCTCTCCTACTGTTCACAGATTTGAGGGGGTGGGGTGGGGAAAATGGAGGAGCGTTTCCAGTGTTCTAACCTTCCTGTTAAGCCCCCAGAACTATCGAGGTCATATTATTGCAAAAGCAAAGTGCGTCAGCTGCAGTGGGTCTGTTTTGCTAAAACAGGCGGTCTGCGCTTTCTGTACTAGCATGATTTTAAAAAAGAACTGTACAAGTTCTAAGCCATTTCTCTTTTGTAACTGGATTATTACATATCCACACTTTGTACTTGTGTAGTTCAACCCTCCCCTTCACCCTGCCCCACTTACTCCTGCATTGCATTAGAACTATTGTGTTGCTAAGAGCTATCCCTGGACTGTTAGGGACTTTGCCAGAACAAGGTAACAGCCTATTTCCTCCAGATGGTGAGTCAGTGACCAGACCTCATGGCTGTTACACTATGCTCATGGGGTACGAATCCAGGTCTTTTGGGTCAGTGTAAATGCAAAATGGGAACTTGTGTTCACACAGGCCAAGCAAAATTGATCCAGCTCGAGGCTGCTAAACCATGAACCACTTGACAGATAACAAACCACATTCTGCCTATTCCCTTTCCTCCCGATTTCCAGAATTCAGCCCCTTTTAAACATTTGAAATTGTGAACAATACATTTAACTACACTTAACACTGTAAACACTCTGAACTTGGGCAAACAGCCCAGCATCAAAGCAGTAACATTTGGGAAATCGTGTATCCTCTGGAAAATGTCCGGCATGCAGCTGCTTCCCCGCGAGGAAGCACCATCTTACTCGGACCTTAGACAGCCACCTTGAAACCCCCCAGCCCGAGTTCTTTCCCCTTAAATTGCACATCATGACCAAGGAAAAGAAAAGCAAGAGGAAAAATTAGGCATTATACTGGGAGAGGATTGCTGCCTAGCCCTAAGGGGGAAGCCACACCAAAGTACCTTGTACCCTGGAGACCTTCAGGCCTCGCTGGATTCTGCATTCACTGGCGGCAGCATAGTGTCTCATGCAGCCTGGGAGTCCTCTACACAGTTAGCCCAGTCTTGGTAAACCAGGGCCCAGTCACCAGCAGTTCTTAGGGGACAGCTGGTCTTCTGCAGTCACTCCGGTACCAGCAGATAAGTCCAGAATCGCAGGCCAGAGATCCTCCAAAGGCTTGAAGCAGTTGGATGTCTTCACTGGGGTTGTGTACATTGATGAGCTACTACCTTCCAAAAGATGTATCATCTGTTGCCTGCTTCTGGTTCTATTCCTGCGGGTTCTGGCATGCTGCAGGGAGGCTTGCCATCCAATATGTGCACCGGGCTTCTTCCGCTGCTTCCCTCTCTGTATCTGGTGCCATTCAGGTCCATTTTCCACTGCAGCCCCTGCCTCATGGGCCTGCTTGATGGAAGAGCATCACGGCTCAGAAGTATCCATAGCTTGATGGGCCTCGCCATGAGATGGAACTGATGATTGGCATTGAGCGACCCTATCACCGCAGACATCCACAAGGAGCATTTCTACCTTGGCTGGAGAATTAAAGGTGATGTACTCACCCCTGTATGATATTCTTAGTTGAGCAGGATACCTCAGAGAGGCTGCTATATTCATTTTATACAGCACTTGTTTCACCAGCCCATATGCACGTCTCCTATGGGATAGGTTATAAGAATAGTCCTGGTAGATTTGAACTTGGGGACTGTCCCAGCTCAGATGTTTTGGCCCCCTTGCCACATTTAGGAACAACTCCTTTTTGGGGTACATGAGAAATTTATTATTATTATTATATTTGCTTAACCAGGAGTAGCACACTAAGCTGAAAGCTTTTTTACAGGTGTGACCTGGGAGTACAGGAAAGTTAAGTGACTTGCTCAGGGTCTCACAGTATGCAAGTGGAAGCTGTGGGATTCAAACCCAGGTCTGGTCTGCTGGATGTAACCAGATTTGCAGCTCAGAGCCTTAAACCACTGCGCTATACTGCCTTTGCAGATGATTGGCCATGGCCAATCCCCCTGTTGGGGCCATGGTGCCAAGAAGCGATGAGCCCATTCCAGCTCCAGGGGAGGGAGATTGTTCAGGCGTAGCATCGCCGGGAGGGCTTGCCTTAAAAATGTTATCATATCGGTGCCCTCTGCCCCTTCCAACATGCCTATGATTCTAATATTCTTTCATCTCCCCTGGTTTTCCAGATTGTCGACTTTTGCAATCAGGTACTGCAGTTGATTAGTATGGTCTCGTAGTTGGCAGTGTGTTCATGTAGTATGTCCCCCTGCCTTTTGACAACCAATTCATTGCTAGTAACTCACATTGTCAGTTTCAGGAGGTCTGCTTTGGTGCTGGCAGTGGTATTTTTAAGTTCGTCAGTGTCCAACAGCACTCTGTTCAACATTGTGGTTAAATTGGCAAGCTGTTGTTCCATGTTCTGAGTCATTGTAGCTGACAATTGCTGAGGTTCCCCCATCATTGTTTGATTGAGGGTGGTTTCCAAATCAACACTGGTGGTTTATGGTTGTCCCACAGGCCAGCAGCGTGGGTCTATTATGGTGCCCTTCATCATCAAAGTATTCAGCAGTATAAAGTCCATTTTTGACAATGGAGGTATCAAATTGCTTGGCTCTGGCTGAGAAAGTCTAATCCACCATTTATGTCCTGGATCAGGGAAGTTAAATCATTGGATGGGTCCTGATGGGTGATACTGGTACTGCAGTAAGGCAATTACACTGCTTCCATCTTGGATGGTTAGCTCCTCCCCTCCACAGTCAGACTTTTTTAATGAATTAATATAACTATAAAAAATTGTTACTGTTTTTATTAGCACATGACTCAAGTGACAACTCCATTTTGTGTTTTGCATTTCTGATTGCGTTTTTGCATAATTTTTTAGTGTGTTTTAAGTTTAGCCCATGATTTCTAGGATCTTGTTTGAAGAAAGTTACGGTAAGATGTATCTTTTTTATTAATTAATTATTTTACATGGGAGCCATTTGGGGCGAATACCCCTATTGTTATATTGCTTGTATTTTTGGATGTATTTTGTAAATAAATCCAGGACTGCCTCTTTGAAGCATTGCCACACTTATTTCACTGCTTTGCCCATTAGTATGCTGTGTAGTTAATTTTGCTCATAGCAGCCTTTAGCCTGAGGATGTCTGCCTTACAATATTGGTAAAGTGAGGTTGTTCCAGACTTGAATGGGTGTTTAGTATGGATACTGAAGATAACAATATCATGGTCACTGCTACCAAGAGGAGTAGTGGTTTTCCAATTCATAGCTTGGATGTAAGCAGGGGAGATAACTAGATCCAGAATTTTGCAGCCTGTTTTCACATGTTGGCTAATCAATAACTGTATAGGTAGGTCAAGAAGACATCTACCAGCCATTGTTGAGGCAGTCATGTGGTCCTATGATAAAGCACCTATGCTGAAATTGTTTTTTTCCTATAATGCTTTGTTTCCATGGGGTCCAGGTGGGGCTACTCAGTTCCATCCCAACCCCTTCCCCTACTGGCCACTGCCTCCCTAGCACTTACTTGATCCAGAGACCCCATGACTTCCCCCCCATTGTGGGGCCAGGAATGGGACGACCATCCTCCTCCCACCTGGATCCATTATCCAGTGTAAATTGGTAGTTTCTTGTTGCACTGTGGATCAGGGAGGAGCAGACAGGACTTCATGGAGTCTGAGCCCCTGTTGTTTCTCCCCAAGCCATGCTGCAGCACTGCATAGGCATGCGTGGAGGTGCGCGTACGTCACATAGCTACAGTTCCTCCCTTTCTTGGCACTCAGACACTACATTGTACCCCAGGCCTCCACCTGGGGCAGCCAAGGGCCAAGATAGCTACCCTCCCCACACTGGGATAGGGGAGGAGAGCATTCCTCTAGATGCTCAATCCTCTCCCTCCCTCCCTGGCTGACGCCCAATGACTGGAGATGATTCCCAAACTCAGGTCACTGGAGTAGCAGGAGGTACGGTGCAAAGTATCTCAGCCCTCCATGCCACTGAGCTGGCTATGTTGAAGTCTTCTAAGATAATGGTGTCCCCAGCATCGCAAGCAGTTTCAATTCCTTGGCCTCCTATCTTCACTTTACACCCTTTTCTGGAGACCTCAAAGTTTTTGGCATCCTTAGCATCAATTGACTGAGGCTTC
The DNA here is from genome assembly GCA_016271365.2 of Neoceratodus forsteri. NCBI lineage: Eukaryota > Metazoa > Chordata > Ceratodontiformes > Ceratodontidae > Neoceratodus > Neoceratodus forsteri. The sequence goes on from CM028132.1 coordinate 460,521,911, forward strand.
TCTTCAATAAATCTCATCAAATTTAGTCCCTCAATCTGTAACTTATTTCTGAGCCCCACCCACCTAAACTCCTCTACCCATTCCCTTATTGGCTGCATCCTGTCTTGCCATCCCCACCACATCTTGGAGCATGGACCTCTCCCCTGATGTACTCAGTGACAAGAGGATTGTCTAGTGATTTCATAATATCCAGCACCCCCCCCCACCCCAGTACATCTGGTGCAATTTCCTCAGATCCCTTGATCTGATCTCCCAACTAGAGAATCTTCACGACAAGAACTGGTCCCCCATCTCTATGTCCACCAACATAGATAAAATATTTTCATTCTTCCACTCTAATTTCATGACCAGCTGGTGAAAATTAGCCCCTTTGGAAGCCCCATGTACAAATCTACCTTTTCTGGATTTCCACAGATTTAATTGCTTGCATCAAAGAATGTGATCCTGCATAGTGCCAACAAGAGTTTTGGCTCCATGACGGACTTGTTGAGGTACAAACAGCTCCAAAATAACAGCACTAAGCCTATTTTTTTTTTTATTTTAAAATGTGATAAGCAGGTAGCTCCAAGAGTATAAATGCCCATTTTTATGGAGGACCTGGACAAACATAAAAAAAACAAAAAGTTTCAGACAATACAAGTTAATACAACAAGTATACAATAGTACAAATAATAAGTATCATACATGATAACAATTGTATTTAGAGCTGTAAATACAATACTGTTTTAAGTTCAATTTGAAAGCAGTATGAGATGCAAGTAATATAAGACATAAGTTGATGCAAGTCAGATGGAAGAGAATTCTTTCAGGGGAAGCCAAATTACTTTTCCACTAAGCTTCAGAATAACTTTAAATCCTCAGCCAAATTTTTGAAAGCAATCTACTCCATGTTTGACCTTTCCCACTGCCAACCACCCATACTTACCCACTTCTCGTTCCTTCCTTCCTCCCGTACCTCCCCCCCCCCATTTTCTTTCTGCACTATTTCCCCTGCTGCCATCCTAGAAGCACACAAGGAGGTTTGCTGGGTAAAAGGCCAGGTACACCTAAGAGACAATGCTCCACAAGAAAAAGCACAAACGTTGCACTTGAAGAGTAGGAGTATGACTGAAATTCCCTAAATTGGGAACATGTTTATTCAGCTTTTACACACAAAGCAGTAAGTCAACCAGTGCTACTTTAACTACACTTGTGCCACTTAAACCCTCTAACAGAAACCACCATGATGGACTTGGACCTAAACTACTACACCTCTGCTTCTGTGATTGCTCTACCACTCTGTTCTCTAATTCTCCTTTTGGCTTAGTAAGGTTCCTCAGGCCTGGAAATATGCAAATGTGTTTCCTAGTTACAAAGGGGTGACCCTCCTCCCCAGGGAACTACCACCACATCTCTCTCCTCCCTGCATTGGTCAAAGTGCAGGAGAAACTCAAATCCTACAAACATTCCTCCTTTCTAGACTCTTATCTGCCCTTTCCAGTCTAGCTTCTGAAAATTCAGCTACACTATCTCTTTACTACTATGGTTTCCTGCTTTCACCCTGACTGCAATAGATCAGAGTCTATTCACCTTGGCCATCTTTGTCGACCTTGTTAAGGCTTTTAACACAATTGCCCACTCAGTCTTATATGATAATCTCAGAGCTCGCTATACCTGCCTGCTTGTCAAAAAAAGCACAACTGAGACTTGTGCCACCATCTCTATGTGAACTACTTCAGAGGGCTTTACCAGTCAAACCTACCAGGAGCACAGAGAAAGGTGGGCTCCTGGTGCAATTTAAACGCACCACTCTGGCTCAGAAATCCATCCATATTTATTTAATATTTATTTAGTTTTCATACCAAGGGCCTACATGGTACAATGGGCTACTGGCATCCCTCATGGAAAGCAGTAAAATTAGCCTCTTTAAAACAGGACTCAGTACTCTCCTATATCATAAAATGACATGTGTTTGCTTCAGCTAGCCTATAACAGGGCACTGTAGACTGAATCTCACCCATCCCCCCTCATAACCCCCACCTCATCTCCACTGCCACTGTACATATCTCCTCATCTGCCCCCACCTGCTCCCCAGTCTCCCACTCTTGTCCACCCTCCCAACCTCCCACTAAGCTCCCAGCTGCCCCACCCCAGCACCTCCTCCCCCCCCTTTCTCCCGATACCGCCCCCCTGCAGCTTCTCCTCCCCTCAAACATCACCTCCCTCATCTGACTAAGCCGCCTGAGGCTTCTTCCCCAACCCCACTGTATAAACTGGTCCTCTACCTGCGCAGACAGCACTCCCAGGGGGCTAAGGCAACTTTCCTCCTACCAACATTAAGCACTTCCTCTGAAACTGTATTTTGTATAAGTTGTATCATGGATAATTTTAACTGTAACCTGATTGAAACAAACTGTCCATTGTAACCAATTCTTACTGTACTTACTGTCTGTAATCTGTATGTTTCACATAATTGTTTTGTTTTATGTATGACCTGGAACCTTTGTAAATGAGTCCAAGCACTCAAAGGTATCAATCCCAATCTGCAATAAATAAATAAACTCACGTGGACTGGAGTTTCTGACCTTTTGGTCAGTTGGTAATGCTTCTACTTGTCTGGTCAGTAACAGTTGAAATAGGCAATGCCGTAGCCCCCTCCCAATCCATTCATGCACGCTCCAGCCTCCATCCTGGGAACAGTCCTGTTTTCCATTTTCCAGAACAACCTCCTATGTTTTTCCTCACACATACACATGCATGTGGATGACACTGTACTTCTAGCCTTTGAAGTCACACCCTGAGAGTTGAAAGCAGTACTACCGAGGTACATAGCCAATGTTCCATGCTGGTTCCACTTTAAAAACTCTCTCTTATTGTCAAAGTGGTCTCTTTAACCTTCATCACTAATCTGAGACTCCTTAGGCTCAAATACACGCTCTGCCTGTGACCCTTGATAGTTACCCTTTTGAAGAAGCCTACAATTTAAAATACTTTGGTGTCTGGCTGGTTTAAAACCTTGATTTGTTTATCCCACATGTATACCATCCATAAGAAGTTCCTATCCAAACTTGGAACACCATACCACAAGTTCTGCCTCCCAGTCCTAGTCTGCTATTAGATTATCCTCAAGCCTACCAGTAGAGACAGCTGAGATAAAGACAAAATATGCTTTAGGCTAAGCCTGGACAAATTTCTGTTCAACAGGGGAATCACAGTGTACCCTGGGTAGCAAAATGAATGATGATTCCCTATAAAATAGCATACGTTTGCACAGCTTTCATATTAGTGCTGGCTTATGAAGCGTGGGGGCCACCCTTAAATAACCATGTTACGCTGCTACTACAATATGATCCTACTTGTGTTTGATTATGTGAATGAGGTTTACAGTACTTACCATACCATAAACTGCCCTGACCAAGCTGGACCTTCCTCTTTCCATTCTTTAGTCACTTTGCTCATAATTGCCCACCCTACACTCACCACTGCTCCCTCAACTTGAATACCCCCTTACATGAAGACAAGTGTCTCTCCCAGTGTGCCTCCTTCTTGGCCACATTCTGGTTCTATTCCATTCGCTGTTATCTCTCTATCCTACACTCCTGCTACCCCATTGTTTCTCTGACCCCCAGTCCTTTTCTATACCCTGTTTGAAAACCTCAGCTTGGCAATCTGCCATTTCCTCTTGCCTCCCCCACCTTGACATAGCCTCCACCCTGCCATGGACTCCTCTTCCTCCTTTTCATTCTCCTTCAAAGATCTCTTCCACAGTCTTTCCTCCAATACTCGTTCATGCAATCCCTCGCTCCTCCTTCTCCTTCTTCCTATCACTGTTGCTCTTGATCCTGCTCTCCTTCCTTTATGCTCATACTGCCCCCTTTGCCACTGTAGACTGTTGTACATATTAACTTCCACTTGAATCTTTGTTATTTATGTTTCTTGTATATTATAATATGGCTATAAAAAATCAGCAGTCTGATTGGCTGAGGAGCTTGGAACCCAGTGCTGTTGTCCCACCACAACAGCACTGGAAGAAGAACCAGTAGCTTCTTCACATATGAAATCAATTGTACCAAACACATACCTGACTGCCATCACAAATGTGGCTGTCACCTTTACTCAATAAAAACCTTCAGCTTCTGAGGTGCCACTTCAAATCTCAGGTCTCCATACCACCTCATTAGTCTCTCCTTGGCCCATTATAGCACTTATCCCCCCCACCTTGCCCCCTTTTTCTCTTCTATCACTCCTTCCCATTTATTTTTTGACAAATGCCTCCGGCTGCATCTTCATCCTCCCTCTCCTCTCATCTCTGTTTCTCCTGCCACCCCAGGCGCCTGGCTCTACCATTCCTTGTGGGCTTACGTCATCCTAGCTGTGTTCACCATCTTACTACAGCTGCCTCTGTTAACTACCTACACCTCTCCTCCTCCTCTACACCTTACTCTTCCTATAATTGACCCCTTTCAATAGCACTGTTGTACATGAATTGTTTACTGTTATTTCACCGTTGCTTCCTTGTTGTTTGTTATTTCTGATGTGGAACCTTTGTAAAAGAGCCTTGGCTCAAAGGTACTTCTAATTCTAGAATAAATAAAATAAAAAAAATAAAAAAGCTAGGCCCTAAAACTGAAACTGTCTTAAATTAAAAAAACGCCTAATAATTAATTGTTATTTGCCCTCATAATCCTCTACTATGTTTTGTCTTCTAGGGTTAATTGAAAGGACAGAGCAAGGTGAAACATTAAGGTTTCTTTAGGCCAAGCAGAGTTACTGTTTTGTTACTATTTTGTTTTGTTCTGACAGGTTTGCAGTTTGATCTCTCTTTCTCATATTGAATAAGCTGATTGTTTTTCTTCCAGAGCTCTTCCAGGGGATTAGGTGTGTAAATTGGCGGGTGGTGCTGACAAAGGCTTAGTACCTTCCAACAGGGGGACGATTTAAAAGGTTAAGTTAGTTGGTTTGTTGAGGTGGAAGACTAAAGTTTGCTGACAGAAAGCATCTAGCTTTAACTAAGCTTTTTGTCTTTTAGGCTTGCTTGAATGGATAGAGCAAGGTGAAATATTAAGGCTTATTTTGGCTAAGCAGAGCTACTGTTTTGTTACTATTTTGTTTTGTTCTTATAGGTTTGCAGTTTAATCTCTTTCTCACATTGAAGGAGCTGATTGTTTTTCTTCCACAGCTCTTCCAGGGGATTAGGCCTACCCTACCTTCCCCCACCCCCACCATCCCCGGGCTAGTCCACCTTTATAGGAGTACACCTGGGATACTGATTTCAACTTCCTACTTCAGGACAGAGCGGTAGAGCTTACAGCTACATTTAAAACCACAAGTTAAACACCTTTAGAACTGCACTCTTGTATTAAGGCAGAGTAAAAAGGGGTGAAGAGAAAAAAGGGGGAAATCAACAATAATCATGTTGGGTGTAATGCAAAACAGTGGCTGTGGGGCAGCAATCTTCTGGAAGACATTCTGGAGGCCGCAGTGCTGCTCTATCTGCATGCACCTCTCTGCGTTGAGGGCTGAGGTTGTTCGTTTCCAGGCAGAGTTGGCTAGGATTCAGGAGACTCCTTCCCCCAGGGACCGCCAATGCCACCCCTGCTGCCTCAACGGATGCCAGTAAAGAGGGTCAGCTGGACAACAGTGGGCTCAGGAAGGGTGAGGGAGGTTTTGCAGAGGTGCATACCACCTGTGGTTCCACTCCACAACTCCTACGCTATTCTGGTTGAGCAAGGCTATCCCATGGGGGCACCTGCAGTGGTGGACAAGGTGGATGCGGGAAATCTCTGTAGTGGAGACCCCGGGGGGGAGGCAAGGGATCCAAGAGGAGAAGGAAGCAAATCCTAGTTGGAGACTCTATTATTGGGGGGGTAGAACTGGGGCTGGGTAAGGGAAGAGGGAGAGAGAGGTAAGGTGCCTACATGGTGCCTCAGGTTGGAGGTATAGGAGGTGAATCCTGAGGATCATGGGGGCAAAAGCACAGGAGGGGGAGCTAGAGATCATTGTCCACCTGGGGTCAAATTACCTGTCTGACAGTGACGTTGGGCAGTGCAGAGGGAGTTCATGGAGTTGGGGAGGGGTCTTAGACTGGTGGCACGCACAGTAACCTTTTCAGAAGTGCTACCTGTCTATGGCATGGGAGATGCCAGGATGCTCTGCACCAGGGGATTCAACAAATGGCTAATGAACTGGTGCAGAGTTAAGGGTTTTGGCTTCACTGGGGACTGGTGGCCCACCTGGAAAGATTTGGGCTTGTACATGAGGGATGGTCTGCATCTGTGGGAGGGCAGGATCCTGACTGAAAGGTTTGAATGTTTCATTGGCAGACATTTAAACTAGCCAAGGGGGGTGGAAGAATGCAGGAAAAACTCACCTGCCCCCCCAGGTTAAGATAGACAAGAGGATACAAGGGATGAGGAAACACAAAGGACTGAAACAGGGAGTAATGTCAGGGGAGACACAAAGGGAAGGGATGCGATCAGAACAAATGGGGGAAAAGCCATCAAAACATGGAGGGCCATGTGTACACATGCCCACAGCCTGGGTAACAAGATCCTTGACCTTGTGGCATTGATGACAGAGGGAGACGTAGATATTGTGGCAGTCACTGAAACATGGTACAGTATGCAGAAAGCCATGACTGGGACTTTAAAATACCTGGGTACACAGTCTACAGGAAAGACAGGGAGGGCAAAAAGGGAGGAGGGGTAGTGATCTTCATCAAGGAAGGGATCAAGGCAACTGAGATAAAGAGAAAGCAGGGAGGAGGGGAGGCACTGTGGGTCACACTGGAGTCAAGAAATGGCACCACTATCCACATAAGGGTTGTCTACAGACCCCCTCATTCAAGGGGAGGAAACAGATAGGGTAATGCTAAATAACATCCTTAAAATGGCAGAGTAAGGAGAAGTATTGTTGGTAGGGGACCTAATATGCCTAATGTTAACTGGAGCACCTATGCTGCAGCCACATCCAGGAGCAAAGTAATTCTGGATGGTCTGCAAGGGACATGCCTCATGCAACTTGTGGGGGAACCCACCTGTAAGAGGGCAATATTGAACCTGGTGCTCACACATGGAGACAAAATAATGGATGTATTGGTGGGCAGCCATCTGGGGTCCAGCAGCCACCATACAGTATGGGTCAAGATAAAGACAGTAGAAGAATCAAGCCACACTAAAGCCAGAGTCCTTGACTTCAAGAGGGCTGACTTTACTAAAATGGGGGAATGCTTCATGAAAACACTGGCACAGGGTGAGGGAGGGGGAGTACAGGTACAGTGGAAGAACCTTAAGAGAGCCATAACAGAGGCAACAAGACTTTGTGTGAAGCTAGTGAACAAATCCGGAAGAAAAAGAAAACCATTATGATTTTCAAAAGAAATGGCAGGGAAGGTTAGAGATTAAAAACTGGCATTCAGGAAATACAAGGAAATGCAAAGGGAAGAACAAAAGGAACTACATCAGGCAAAGCAGAGGGAGGCGGGTAAAGCAGTCAGAAGTGTAAAGGCAAAAACAGCGGAAAGGACAGCCCAGACAGTGAAAGAGGGGGACAAAACCTTCTTCAGGTACATAAGAGAAAGAAGAAAGGCCAAGGGAGGGATGATGAGGCTTAGTAAAGGGGGGGAGTGGGCTGAGGGGACCTGGAGAAAACTGAGATATTAAACAAATACTTTTGCTCAGTATTCACAAAAGAAGGAGAGGGGGATGGACCAATATTAGCAAGTAGACACACATAGGATAGATGGGTGGACACCAGTCCATTCACAGAGGACAGAGTCCTAAAGAAACTCTTGAAATTGAAGGTGGATACGGCAGTGGGGCCAGATGGGATATCTCCCAGAATACTAAAAGAGCTCAGAGAGATGATACTGTCAACACTGAGCCCTATTCAACAAATCGTTGGGGAAGGGGGTAGTACCGGAGGACTGGAGGAGGGTGAATATGATACCTCTTCACAAGAGTGGGAGCAAGGTCAAGTAACTATAGACCAGTCAGTTTTACCTCAGTAGTGGGAAAGATGATGGAATCACTGTTAAAGGAAAGGATTGCAGAATATCTAGAAGCCAGTAGGGCACAGGACCCAAGGCAACATGGATTCACAACAGGAAGGTCATGTCAAATGAATCTAATAGATTTCTTTGACTGGATGACAAGGATAGTAGATCTGGGAGGGGCGGTGGCCATGGCCTATCTAGATTTTAGCAAGGCTTTTGACACAGTCCCACACAAGAAGTTAGTAAACAAGTTGAGCAATCTGTGAGTAGGTCCCAAGGTGGTAAACTGGGTTAGAAATTGGCTTAGCAACAGGACTCAGAAGGTGGTGATAAATGGAGTTCAATCTGAAGAAAGGGGGGTAACCAGCAGTGTGCCACAGGGTTCAGTGCTGGGGCCAGTCCTCCTTAATGTCTTTATAAGTGACATTGCAGATGTACTCGAAGGAAAAATATGCCTCTTTGCAGATGACACCAGGATCTGGAAAAGGACTGGCACTCCATGGGGATGGAGCAAATGAGGAGAGACTTAGGAAAGTTGGAGGAGTTGTCAAGAGTGTGGCAGTTCAGATTCAATGCCAAGAAGTGCAAAATCATGCACTTGGGGAATAAAAACCCAGGGGATGGATACACAATTTTGGGGGAGGTACTAACAACAACCAAATGGAAAGAGACCTGGGGGTAGTCATAACAGATGATCTAAAAGTAGCTAAACAATGTGACAAGGCAGTGAGGAAAGCTGGAGGATGCTGGGGTGCATAAGGAGAGGGATCACAGTAGAAAATAGGAGGTGGTGATGCCACTGTACAGGCTGTTGGTGAGGCCACATCTAGAGTGTTGTGTGCAGTTCTGGAGACCTCATCTCCGAAAGGACATCAACAGGGTGGAGGGCAGTTCAGAGAAGGGCAATGAAAATCGTGCAGGGCTACACCAGAAACCATACGAGGAGAAACTGAGAGAACTCAACATGTATACTCTGGAGGACAGGAGGGAGAGAGGGGACATGATAGAGATATTGAAATACCTCAAGGGGATCAAGAGAGCTGAAGAGGGCAGTATCTTTCAGAAAAGGAGATTTGCAAGATCAAAGGGTCACAATATGAGGCTAGAGGGGGAAATTTCAGGGGCAATGTGAGGAAGTATTTTTTCACAGAAAGGGTGGTGGATGCATGGGACAGTTCCTGGAGGAGCTTGTTGGGACAAAACAGTTGTCGAATTCAAGAATGCATGGAACAGGCAGAAGGCAAAACTAGTTGTAGGAAGGAGGAGGTAGGCCGCAGATCAAATAGGATCTGGAGCTTATACAGCAGGTAGGGAAATGGGCAGACTAGGTGGGCCAAGTTCAAGTTATATGTTACACACACACACACACCTTAAAAAATTAAGTGCTACAATACTTACGATTTTAATTTATGGTGTTTCTTTGGTTACCATGAAAAATTCCCCCCTATTCTCACCTGCTTACTGGGGAAATATGTGTTGTTTAACCTGCTACAGATAAAACAAAAGCCCTGGTTCCATTTAAGGCCTTCTGTTGTGTGATAGTGGTGGTGAACATTCTGCCAGTAGAACTGAGCAGAGATTTGAATTCTTGTATTCCATTTATAATAAACATTCCATCTCTTGAATTCAAACCAAGACAAGTATCTTAAACCGCATTCTTGGATATTTTGTACTTCAATATTTTTGCAACTGTCCAATGGATTTGTATGACATTTCGCATGCACGTTCTCAAGGGGTAGCTCTCTTAACATGCCTAGTTCTGGTCCAGTCGGATGTTCAGATTCCAAGATCTGAATAGTGAAAAAAGTTAAAAGATCACAATTTTTTGCTGCTTTATTGTCATCATCTAGCACCCAGATGGTTTGAAATTTTGGTCTGAAATTTTCAGGGTAGAAAGGGCTTGACCCACAGATGTGCCTTTTGCTGGTCTGGTGAATACTAATCTGTTCCAGCGGGAAACAGACAGTCAACCTGTTTGTGTCTAGGAGCTTGGTGTCATTTTCCTCCAAGTACTGTAAAGCAATTAAAATCATATTTGTTAACATCTACTGTAACAATAAAATGTAATAAAACAAATGATGCAGGGTAGCTCTGCAAGGGAGTACAGTAAATGTGTTTACATTTTGTTACAGTGCAGTTAGACATTCAGTTTTCTTTCTTTTTTTTATGTATTAAAAAAAAAATAAAAAAGTCAGTCCAAGACATGACAAGGGAGTGCAGTACCTCTATATATTATGACTAAATTTAATTGTGATACAGTTAAGCCTTCAGATTTTTTGCTTCTGTTAGATGTCTTTTTTAATGCAAAAAAAGGAAATGCGAACAATGTGAAGTGATGCAGACTAGTTCTGCAAGGGACTACTTTATCTCAATGTCATGGCCAAATTTAATTTCAATAAAGTTAAACTGGTTCCATATCATTTGGGTAAAAAAATAGGTGACAGTCATTTAGGTGACAAAAACAACGGTGAGAAAAAGAACAGTGACCAGTGTCACAAACCCACTCAGCAGGTCAGGCCCTCTGCTCCCACAGTGCCAACCTCTGAGTGCAGTCTTGTGAACAGGAACAGAACAGGGCAACCCTCCTGTCTGTTTTGTGGGTTCGAATCAACCTTTGGTCTCAAATTCTGGAGGGATTCAAACTGTGAACCTCTTACTAGCGTACCCAATGTACAGGCTCAGATAATTCTGCTCTTTGGGGAAATGCCAGATATCTTTCACCTAACCAGGTGTACAAAATGAACACTTAGCACTCGATGAAAGACCTAGGATAAACTCTTACCTTTTTCCCAGTTTGTTATTAACAGTAAGCTATGCACAGTGTCAACTTTAACCATATATGCTTCACTTGTCAAAGAAAGAATTTCATAGGCACACCAAGCAGTCTCTTTAAAATAGAGGTTTACTTTAAAATAGATTAAAATATGTAAAATGTAAATACAGAACAATATATCACAAAACCAAACAATCACTTAAAAAATAAGGTTATAAATACAAACAAAATCTCCTACCACAGTACACTTAGACTTGTCTTTTTAATGTATACCTTCTAACAGTGCCTGATGTTGCTTTTTTTCAGAGTCCAAACATGTATGTCACTAAGTTGAAAACAGAATACTGTTTAAAACTGGCTTTGCCAACCTCTTTGCATGAGGTCACCTAGCTCCTCCCTGTCAGAATATAACAATTATACAATACAGGATGTCTTATCATTCAGAAAGTAAATCAACTAAGGTGACATCAGCAAAAACTAATTTCCCCATATGACTTCCCAATCTAGTCTGTGACTTTCCAGTATCTTCTTTCATCCGTGAGCAGTTTCCAGCTTCACAGACATCAAAGGAACATTTATGACTTAGCACCTAAGTGGCATAACATGTATTCTTCCTCTAAACATCATAAAAGCTTATGATTTTCATCCTAGCAGCTGGCAGCTCCAATTAAGCCAGATAAACAGGAGATCCTTAATTTGTGTCTCTTCTAGCCTGTAATTATCGCCTGGCTTTTAGGTTAACAGCTTGTAGTTCAAACTGGGGGTCATCCCACATGCTGTCTTAGCATGTCTCATGAGAGACGCTCAATAACACATTTTTATATTACAAAAATCATAGAGTAATCAGAACCAGCTGTCCAAGCATCACAATCCTCCCTACCTAGACTGAATTTGGGGGCTCTATCCCCTGAATGGGATAAGCTTCCCAAATCAGTTCACTTCTCATAGACGTGAGACAACCCATCTGAGTTCTGATTTTTTACTCCAGCCCTATGTAAGATTGTCATATCATACCCTTGCAAAGCAAGACTCCATCTTAACAATCTACCATTATTCTTCCCCATTTGCGTCAGCCAAACCAGGGGAATGTGGTCAGTTTGTACCACAAAATGCTGCCCATACAAGTACGGCTCCAACTTCTTTAGGGCCCACATTATGGCAAGACACTCCTTTTCCATGGTAGAGTAAGTCTGCTCCCTTGGAAATAACTTTTTACTCAGGTACACTACGAGATGATCTTTTCCTTGGTTGGATGTCTGACTCAGTACTGCCCCAAATACCCATGTCTGAGGCATCAGTCTGAACTATAAAGGGCCTACTATAGTCAGGACTTGTCAAAACAGGAGCACTGCACAGTGCCTCCTTCAGTCTGGTAAAGGATTCATCACAGGCTGGCCCCCAGGTAATTTTCTTTGGCATGCTTTTCTATACCAGGTCAGATAGGGGAGCAGCCAAGGCACTGCAATTGGGTACAAATTTTCTATAGTACTCTGCTGTCCCGAGGAAACTCCTGACCTGCTTCTGCGTCTCTGGTCTAGGCCATGCCTGGATCACCTCTATTTTTATTTGGTTAGGACAGAGCTGTTCCCAGCCTACCACATGCCTGAGGTATGCCACCTCTCCCACCTGGCACTTCTCAGCTTTGACAGTGAGCCTGGCCCTCTGTATCCTGCCCAGCACTTCCCTAAGGTGGGACAGGTGTTCCTCCCAGCTTGCACTAAAGATGGCAATGTCATCCAGGTATGCCACGGTGTACTCCTCAGCACCATTTAACACCTGGTTCACCAAACCTTAGGAAAGTGGCCGGGGCATTCTTCATTCTGAAAGGCATTACTTTAAATTCAAATAAGCCTATCGGAGTAATGAAGGTCAACCTCTCCCTAGCTCTGTCCATCAGCTGTACCTGCCAATACCTCTTGGTCAGGTCAATAGTCGTAAGGTAGGTCACCCCTCCCTACTTGTCCAGGAATTTGTCCATCCAGGGCACCAGGTGGGTGTCTGACTTCATGACTGCATTCAGTCCATGATAGTTCACACAGAAATGAGTAGATCCATCAGGCTTGGGCACAAAGACTAAGGGTGAGGCCCAGGGGCTGTGGGATCTCTGTATTATCCCTAAATCCAGCATCTCCTCCACTTCCCTCCTAATGTCCTTTTGGACACCCTCTGACACCCAATATGCTGTCTGCTGTATGGGTGTCTGTGTCCCTGTCTCCACATCGTGCGTCACTAAGGGGGTTAGTCCAGGTTTGGTGCTAAACAATGGGGCAAAGTCTGCTAAAACCTTCCTTACTTCCTGGATCTTGTCAGGGGTCAGCTGAGGAGACAATTTAACTGCCTCCATAGAGGACTGCTGCTTACTTTCTTCCAGCAAGTCCAGAAGGAGGTCTCCTTCGTCCGTCCCCTCCCAGGACTACACACTGCAAACACCATGTCAGTCCTATTGGCATATGGCTTCATCAGGTTAACATGGTGCATCCTTTCTGTCTGTCTTCAGTCAGGTAACTCTATAATATAGTTCACGTCATTTACCTTCCTAACTACTTTGTATGGTCCTGCCCACTCAGCCTGCTGCTTGTCTTTCCAGACCAGAATAAGGTCCATGGCTTCCTGACCCACCATGTACAAGCAAACTCTGGCTCTGTGGTCATGCTACACTTTTTGTTTCTGTTGGGCAGCTTCCAGGTTGCTCTGGGCTGTCCCCATAAGCTCCCTCAGCCTTTCCCTAAACCTAAGGACATAATCCACTATGGGAGTTCCCTTGGTGGTGTGCTTGCCTTCCCAGTCCTCCCAGATCAAGTCTAGGGGCCCACCTACCCGGCATCCATATAAGAGTTCGAAGGGGGAAAATCCTGTCGACTCTTGGGGCACCTTCCTGTATGCAAATAACAGGTGGGGAAGGTATTTCTCCCAGTCCCTCCCATGCTGTTCAGCAAAGCCCAGAGTATTGACTTCAGGGTACCATTGAATCTTTCCACAAGCCCATTTGCTTGTGGGTGATACAGTGTCGTGCATCTCTGCACCACTCCACACTTCTCCCATAAACATTTCATCAGGTCTGACATGAAGGAACCCCCTTGATCGGTGATAACCTCCTGCAGAAACCCAACATGGGAGAAAATCCCAAGTAAGGCATCTGCCACTTTGTCTGTCTCAGTGAGGATAGGGCTACTGCCTCTGGGTACTGGGTAGCATAATCCACCACAGTCAGTATGAATATATTCCATGAGAAGCTGGGGGTACTTAAAGGCCTCACAATATCCATTCCCACCTTCTGGAATGGCTTCTCAACTATGGGCAATGGAATCAGGGCAGCTTGGGTTTTCTTGCCCGCCTTCCCTATTTCTTGGCATTGGTGACAAGATCTGCAATACTCCTTCACCTGCTGGGTGAAGTTAGGCCGATAGAAATTCTGGGCCAACTACTGCATAGTGTGCATGATTTCCAGATGACCAGACAAGGGAATATCATGTGCAATCTTGAGCAACTGCTCACGATACCCCTGGGGAATGACAAGCTGCCTACCTCTGTCTGCATAGCCTGAGTATACATAAGTCCATTTTCCCAATAAACCTTGTGCCTGCCGTCACCTCCTTGTGCTCTGTCAGAGTCTGCCCAAGCCCTTAGCTTCTCTAGACTAGGGTCACTTCTCTGAGCAGCTGCAAACTCCTCACACATTCCCAAGGTACGGAACAGGTTCCCTTCTGTCTCTAAACTAGGGTCCATAGCACTAGCATCAGGGCACTTAATGATCACTGTCAACCCCAACCCTCTGACAATGGGTCACCCCTTCCTCCTCGGAGCAACACTCTGTAGCTGTGTGGTTAACTGCTACTGGGGAAATTTCTACCCCCTTTTCATTAGTCTCCCCATCTGGAGACACAGGCTGGGGAACCAGCCTCCAAGTGAGTTTCACAGTGGCTTCTGTGGGGTCCAGGGAACTACAATTTTCCCTTACCGCTTGGCTACGGGTAACTGTGCACATCATCCCCTGTTTGAGATTGTTGCCCAGGATCATACTAACATACTATTTGCCAGAAGATTAGGCCTTACAGTCTATTGAGTCTGCTCGAACCTTATATCCTTAGTTGGGTGCCGAGGCCCTCCCATCCCTTGTGCTCCAGAGACCCCTATCATCCATCCCAACCCCCCTGGGACAGGCCATCATCTGATACATCCACTTTCTGTATCTGTCCCACCCTCTCTTGAAGCCCTCCACTATGGATCTCTGAACCAGCTTGCCAGGCAGTGCATTCCAAGGGTCCACCACCCTTTCAGTGAAAACCTCCTCCTCTTTTCCCCCTCATCCTTCCACCTTCCAACTTCAAACCATGCCTCTGATGATACCTCCTGCTTTAGTCTAAAGATCCCTCCATGTTTACCCTATTTATTCCTTGAGGTACTTGAAGACCTCAATCATGTCCCCCGTCTCTCCTCTCCTCCAATGAAAACAGGCAGAGCTCCTCAAGTCTGTCCTCATACATCAAATCCCTAGTCCTCGTATCATCTTAGTTGCCCTCCTCTGTACCCTCTCCAGGAGCTGTATGTCCCTCTTCAAGTGTGGTCTCCAGTACTGTATACAGTACTCAAGGTGTGGTCTAACCAGTCCATTGTACAGCGGCAGAATCACTTCTCTGCTCCTAGAGGTGATCCCCCTTACAATGCATCCCAACATCCTGTTTGCCTTGCTAGCCGCTCTCCTGCACTGCT
The DNA here is from genome assembly GCA_016271365.2 of Neoceratodus forsteri. NCBI lineage: Eukaryota > Metazoa > Chordata > Ceratodontiformes > Ceratodontidae > Neoceratodus > Neoceratodus forsteri. The sequence goes on from CM028132.1 coordinate 460,537,366, forward strand.
CAGAGTTATTCATACATGCATCCACCATGACCTCTAGATCTTTTTCCCCTATTGAGGCCTCCAGCGCCTCCCCTCCCAGGGTGTACCTGTGTTTAGGGTTTCCCCAACCAAGATGCAACACCTTGCATTTGGTGATCACATCCACTGCTAAGGTTTTGGCTACAGCCACCTGTTGCACAGTTCCCCCTATTTCACCCCAGTCTAGGAGAACACTAGCGAGGGGCAATGCTTTCTCCCCACCAGTAAAGTCTTGTACAGTGACATATTTATTGGGTATAAGCTGACCAGGCTGTACCAGATCCCCTTTTACCAATGTCAGGAATGCCCCTGTGTCCCTTAACCCTTGCCTCTGTACACCATTCACCATGACTGGGTGCATGTGTTCCCTCATGTTCACAGGCATGCTTCCAGGGACACACAAACAACCCACTTCTTTCCTAGCACCACCTTGCATATTGATTGTCCATTTGGGACACTGTCTGGCAATATGCCCAGTGTCTTTACACAACCAACATTCATTTCTTTTCTCAGAGAAATCTTTTCTCTGAAACCTGGGGCTAACTGGTTTCAGTGGAGGCAGTGAGGGTTTTGGCTGCCCTGAAGGCATGCTTTTCCTTTTCTGTGCTGACACACCTGCCCCATTCACTCTCAGAGCAGGTCTTCTCTTGGCATAGCGGTCCGAGAGTTCAGCAGCCTCTTGCACTGTTTTGGGATCTCGGTCCTCCAGCCAGGTTTTCAGCTCTGCTGGGCATGCCCAGAAAAACTGTTCTAACAGAATCACATTTTCAATTTTATCAACAGAGTTTGCCTCAATTCCTTCCCACCAATGTTTTAAAAACTGATGTCGTTTTGTGGCTAGCTTCTCATAGCTCATGTCAGGGCTTCTCCTGAGCTTATGGAATTTAGCTCTGTATGACTCAGCAGTTAATTAAATTTTTTTAGCAGTGCAGCTTTAAGTTTGCTGTATTCATCACTGTCCTCATTGTCCATTTGACCCAGTGCATCCCGAGCTTTCCCGGTAAGTAGTGGGGATAGCTGGAAACTCCAGGACTCCCTATGAATTTTAGCCTGAATACAAACTTTTTCAAAAGAATTTAAAAAGGCATCCATATCCTTCCCCTCTTTAAATCTGGCTATCAATTTGGAATTCAATTTGTAACCCAGCCCTGTAGTCCCAGTTAAACCCAAGCCACTTACCTGCTCTGGTGCTGGTGGTTGGAGTCGTAGCTTCTCCAGTTCATATTGCCTCTGGCACTCACACTCCTCACAGTCAGCCTCCTGCTGTTCCCACTCTGCCTCTCAGCATTCTCGCTCTGCCTCTCGGCGTTCTCGCTCTGCCTCTTGGCATTCTTGCTCCCTCTTCTCCTCTGCAGCTCACTGTTCTCACTCTGCCTCTCAGCAGTCTCACTCAGCCTTCTCCTCTGCAGCTCACTGTTCTCACTTCTCTTCTCCCTGGAACTCCAGCTCCATTCTGCACAACTCAATCTGCAGCCTAAGTACTTCTGGATCCAGGATACTGGTGACCTTCCCCTGCTACTGTGGCCCTTCACTGACAGTGGCCCTGCTGCCCTCCTCATCAGATCTGGACACTGCACTGGCCACTAGCCCTTCCACATTCAAGGTTCGTTCCCTTACAGTCACGGTCTGTGACTCAATGCTCTGGGTATCTGCTACCATCAGGGCATTCACGAGGTTCTGTTTGGTGACTTTCACCTCGTATGGGACTCCTTTGTCCCTGCACAACTGCTTTAAGTAGTCTACAGTGTGCCCGCTGTAGTTGGAAGCCATCTTCTTCCCTAACTATGGCTACTTTGACTTGCACTTAGAAAGAAAATACAACAAGTGGGAACTTGACTGTAAGCCAAGTGATATAGTTCTATTTCCTTTCAAAAAAAATCACTGCCCTTTCTTTGCAAATGAGCTGCACAGTATCAAGCTGACACACTGAACAATGAATGCTTGTAATACCAAAATTATCCACACCACTGCCAACCAATCTGTCACAAACCCACTCAGCAGGTCAGGCCCTGTGCTCCCACAGTGCCAACCTCTGAGCACAGTCTTGTGAACAGGAACAGAACAGGGTAACCCTCCTGTCTGCTTTGTGGATTCGAATCAACCTTTAATCTCAAGTTCTGGAGGGATTCAAACTGTGAACCTCTTGCTAGCATACCCAATGTACAGGCTCAGATAATTCTGCTCTTTGGGGAAATGCCAGATATCTTTCACCTACGGGCACATAACCAGGTGTACAAAATGAACCCTTAGCACTCTATGAAAGACCTCAGATAAACTCTTACCTTTTTCCCAGTTTGGTATTACCAGTAAGCTATGCACAGTGTCAACTTTAACCATATTTGCTTCCCTTGTCAAAGAAAGAATTTTGGAGGCACACCAAAATCTTCTTTAAGATAGAGATTTACTTCAAAATACAAAAAATGTGTAAAATGTAAATACAGAACAATATATCACAAAACCATGCAATCACTTAAAAAAATAAGGTTATAAACACAATCTCCTACCACAGTACACTTAGACTTGTCTTTCTAATGTATACCTTCTAACAGTGCCTGATGTTGCTTTTTTTTCAGAGTCCAAATATGTATGTCACTAAGTGGAAAACAGAATACTGTTTAAAACTGGCTTTGTCAACCTCTTTGCATGAGGTCACCTAGCTCCTCCCTGTCAGAATATAAAAATTATACAAAACAGGATGTCTTATCATTCAGAAGGTAAATTAACTAAGGTCACATCAACAAAAACTCATTTCCCCATGAGACTTCCCAATCAAGTCTGTGACTTTCCAGTATCTTCTTTCATCCATGAGCAGTTTCCAGCTTCACAGGCATCAAAGGAACATTTATGACCAAGCACCTAAGTGGCATAACCTGTATTCTTCCTCTAAATGTCATAAAAGTTTATGATTGTCATCCTAATAGCTGGCAGCTCCAATTAAGCCAGATAAACAGGAGATCCTTAATTTGTGTCTCTTCTAGCCTGTAATTATCTCCTGGCATTTAGGTTAACAGCTTGTAGTTGAAACCTGGGGGGGTGGTCATCCCACAGGCTGTCTCAGCATGTCTCATGACAGACACTCAATAACACATTTTTGTATTACAAAAATCATAGAGTAATCAGAACCAGCTGTCCAAGCATTATAACCGGCAATATAGGGTGACAGTAAAAATGGTGAGAACTCTGTAGTATGTATTATCAAGGGCTTCACCCTCACACCCTCTGATGTGGTGGGCTTTGCCCCCCATGCTCCCCATTCTATTATCAGCTCCAGGGGGTGCAAAACTTGGAGAGGGAGTGAAAGCCACTGGTCACCTTTTCTGGTCGGTCACCATTTTTCCCATCACCATATTTCCAGTCGCCATTATTGTCATCACCCAAATGTCCATCACCATTTTGTATTCACACAAATGATGTACTATCAGTTAAACCTTCAGATTTTTTTGCATCTGTTTATCGCGTAATCATTAAAGTCATGTTGAATTTTTTTATAGCCATATTATAATCGCAATAAGGCACTCCAGGGTGTGCGTTGTTGTGGGATAATGGCACATCTAGGGTGGTGGAAGCACTAGGCCTTCAGCCTCATGCTTCTTCCCACCCTAGGTATACTATTATCCCACCGCGATGCACACCCTGTTGTGCCTTATTGCTTAAATATAGTACTTAAGTGTAATATAGTATTAATTGTTTTACAAACCCTTAGCCCTTAGCAGTCCCCATCCCCCACTTATTGTTTCATTTCAGCATGACTTACCTGGTCATTACTTTTGAATAAATAAATACTGTCTGGTTACTTTTAGTTCCAAGAAATTATACTTTATAATTTAGTTTCAAATTGCAATATTTTATAATAGCATGTCAGTTCAAAATCTTTCTAAAAATCCATCTCAGAATACCTGCCCTTTTCTAGTTTTACTTTTCTGCTCAAGAGAGACATTTCTGGGTCATATTAGTCACGCTGTAAGCCAGCTATGCAGATTCCAAGCAATCCGAGAAATACACTTTATTGTTTAATGAAACTAGACATTTCTGAGGGTTAATAATATCAAGTTCTGTTATTGCTGCTGTTGAATATATTGAACTGATTTGGAGTGTTTGTGTGGACGAAGGGGGTTACACTGGATTACTGACAGGGGTATGGAGAGGCATTCGATGTGAAGACACATACAGGGTGTGTACAATACAACTAGCCTGTTATTATTTGAACAGTGCTCTACAAATATAGTTGTATTAATATTTTGACCAAGGATATCACAATTAAGTCTTAGGCAATTCATTTAAAGTTCAGTTTGAGCAATCAAGCAGCCACCAGTGAGGATGGGCTGTATCCCTGCTGTGCACTCAGGTACTGCTCTCTGTCCCTGGCAAGTCCTTTACATCTGATTTCCATGGTTTGCTTTCTATGTTTTCTTTCCTGGACCATAACCCTGATCGTTGAGATCACACAATGCCTTTCAGTTATGGTACAAAAGTAATGCAGAGACAGTCACATCTGAAAGACAGCAACTAAATCAGTGGCAATCGTAAGGGGCTCTCACAGGTACTATAGTAAACCACTTCCTCAGAAAGAAACACTCTTCTTCCCTACTTACAAAGGCATCGACATATACACAGTATACATTATCCCTTAAGGTTAACTGATATACTGAAGTTGTGAACTGTCTGCCTTTATTCATTTCTAAGAAATCATTATTTTATAATTCAGGTGCAAATTGCAATCTTTGAAAACAGCATATGAGATCTAAGTACAGTCAAAACACCTTGTTTTTCAATTTGCATAATTATTCTGCCCATGGAAGGCATTCCCTGGTCTTCCTAGTTACACTGAGAGCCAACTATGCAAAGTTACCTCAAGACCAAAATAAACAGCTATTGGGTCAATTTGTTCCCCATTAAAATGGATGAGAAAGGACAGGTAGAGAGCCAGTTGTTACAAAACATTTGCAGCACATCAGTGAACTAAATAAATCAAGCTGTACAATCATGTATATAATGTAAAAAAATTATTACGCTTTGTTGAAGTTTAGAATATTTGAATGTAAAAGAATATTTTATTCTGACATTCTGTAATGATGTAATGTAAAGCCAAAGTAAAATGTTTTTGCTAATCTTGCACACATGATGTAGAGCTGTTCAAGTGTTTTTTATTGTAGGCAATATTCATTTATTTAGTTTTTGTCTATGGGGTAGGCACACTAGCCAAGAATGTGCCTATTTCTAGGCACAATCTGGGAGATTGCGACAGTGGAGAACAATCAGCATTTATATAACGCTTTTCATATACATTGTATCCCAAAGTACTTCACATACAGTGAGAGACTGGTAGTGAAGTGACTGAATGAGTAGTGCAGCCATTTCACACATCAACACCCACACACAGCCTTGGACAATTGCATGAACCAGTTTTATGGGAAGAGGAATGTTGAACAGGACACCAGGGAAATTCACCTACTTGCCACGGGGGACTTTCTGGCCAAATCCAAAATGGCCACTGTGTCTGAATCGCTGGAGGAGATGGAAGCCTCTGAGGGAGGGGAGTCGACCTCCTCCCCTATCCTCGATTACCAAGAGGTCGAGGTTCTGGAAGAAGCATTAGAAGTGAATTTTGATTGTTTGGAAGAAGAAGAGATCTTTATTTCCATGGAAAATCTTTCTAAAACATAAGAAAAGGCTCCTGAAATATCTCATATGGACTCACAAAATACACATATTGAAGGTTTGGCTATGTCAAAAACAGAATTACTATCTTTACTGGCAGCTGAAGAGCAAACGTTTTCTCAGACAAGATGTTTCTTTCAAACGCGGCTTTCTCAGCTAACAGCAGAAGAACAGGTGGGCAACTCAATTGTGCAAACTGACAGCCAACGCCCCACTCATCATGACACAGCTGCTCCCTTACTAGAGACTAACAAGTCCAGTATTTACACATCACCTCAGGTAATTTCTTCCCCTATTACTGAAAATAAGGCATGCAGTGGCTCTGTTTATAGTGAAATTGTGTGCCCAAAGCCTGAGGAGAGAAGGGTGGGATTCGTGTGCAGCCATTGAAAATGTTCATTTGTTTCAATTACTGGGGCAATCTCCTTTGCAGATGGTGGTGTCTGTTCCAAAGCAAGCCGCTATCTCTAGTCTCCCTGCAGATGCTGTTGTTTATCAAACAGTGCCGACCCAACAAGATGGCGCAACAGTTTATTCTTTTTATGGCCAGAAGCGCTCCTAAGCCCCAGAGGAAAGACATCTTAAAAGGGCAGAGAGAAGCAATGATGCTGGCTAAACACAATATAGATCCTGCTAGCCTGTCAGGAACTCATTTGACATCAGGCCAAAACCTATTAACAGCTACTGACTCAGACACAAACAGTGTTCTCTCTGTAGCCCCAAATTCACAAAACCCTTTGTACTAGGACTGGTCCCCAGGAGCTACACTACAATCTGCAGGCTGGAAACAGAATTTGTTGGGTGGCTGGATACCCAATCCTGCATGGGACACCTTTTCTCAGGATTCTCCTACATGGCGCCCAACGATAAAGATTCCAGTACCTCTCACTACAGTGGAAAAAACTTTGGACAGTCTCCCTGTACAGGACACTTTACCCAAACCTACCCCAGTATCTGATATTTCTTTCCAACAGAATCATTCTGACAATGCTATTACAGAACTGGTTACACCTCAGGTGATTGATTCCACTGCACCCCCTAAACAGCAAGAATCACTCAAAATGACCAGTCTGGAAGAGGTGTCAAGCTCAAAACCTCTGTTGTCTGAACTTTTCCAGAACTCAAAAAAGGAAGCTACACCTCAGCGTAATGCCGTTCATATTAGATATAAAGGCGGGCTAGACACCCGTTCAGACAGATATCATGTAGGGAAAATATTGTTAAAAGACTCTCTAAAATTTACCCCCAGGCATGTTTATGCCTTTATCAACATGTCAGGGGAGGACAACTATGGCATCAGCTTTTGTTCAGCTTATGCTTTGGACTTATTTTGGGAGCAATACAACCAGGTAAAGTTTCCCCCTACGTGGACCGCCGTTTTGGTTATTCCATTAACAAAACCTTTAATAAAATATGTTACAGTGATGTTTCAGAATGAGGGGGTCCACACAGAGGACATAACCTACTGGTTGTCTTTAAAATGTGAGGTTTTGAGTGAACCCAAAGCTATTTTGGTTAGTGAACTGTTTTGGACTGTGGGATGGAAATATAAGGTGAAGTTACGACAAAACGATTCTGGTATAGAACATATACCCAACTCCTTCATGCTGGGCCGGGATAGGGGGGTCTGCATTTATGCTGGGCAGCCCAGGGCATGCTATAAATGTGGTTCTAGAACACACTTATCTAGCATTTGTGATGTTCCAAGATATAATAATTGCGGGGAGGTAGGACATGTTACCTTTCAATGTGCTAACCACACAAAATGCGAACTCTGTGAGGAAGTTGCCCATATATTTCTGGATTGCCCCTGGGCTGCAAAAAATAAGGCTTCTGTGATCAGCCCTGATCTGCTGATACAGCAAGCCCAAGATGCTGCTAACCCTCCCCCCAAGAAGGAGACTGATATCCCTCAAGACCCCCACACCCCCAAGTTTCTGAGGATCCACCAGAATGTGGGGATAGCCATCCAGGCCCAAACCAGGATGTTACTCTTCCTGCTGCTCTTCCACCTGTCTATTATGTAGATAGGCCAGAAGGGGAAAAAACATCTGTAGCACTTGTGGTAGGTAGTACACCCATGCAGACTCCTCACAGGTCCACTAGAAGCACTAATCCTCCCAAACCCAGTAAAACTGTGGAAACAAAAAATGTTTTCTCCATCCTAGCCAAATGGGGAGATGGAGATGGAGATGGTGGCCAAGGGGAGATCCTACCTCAACACCCAGATACAGGAGATCCTGAGAAAGTTGAGGACTCAGAGGGATATAATACAAAGAAAAAAAAGAAACAGAAAAAGATAACTTCATTTTTGAGTTAGGATGCAGGTTTTTAAAGTGAGCTCTGTGAATGCTTACAGTCTATTAAATCCTAATAAATGGCATACCATCTTTCAACATGTCCCTTCTGCCGAACTCACTCTTTGTTTTTTCCAAAAGACTTGGATGTATACTTCAGATCAAGACTGGGATTTTAGAGCAGAATGGACTAGTGGTTCATCCTTTTGGTCATTTGCCCTGACAGAGCCGATGACCTGGGTATAGTGTTCTCTTCCTTTGCTTTTTCAGTATCCAAATTAATTGATCCAATTCCAGGGAGGTTATTAATTATAGATGGTTTTTCTGGGACCTACAAAATATCGTCTCATTAACTTTTATGGTGCTCAATCAAAGGCTGATAGGGTGGACATGTTTCATACACTGCAACCCTATTTGGTTACCTTAAAACTGGTAATTTTGGGGTGGGAGAGATTTTAACTGTGAACTTAAAACCCCCTCCACATCAGCTGGAAAACAATCTATTGGGATTCAGATGCATTTCAAAGCTGAATTAATACAGTGGATTTGAGAGAGTGTAGGCCTCTCTCAAACTCACATCCCCATTTTACCGATTCTAGAGGGAAACATTTTTCCACTATAGATTATTTTTTCATTTCAAATTCTCTTCCTATTCCCCAACTGATGATGTATCTCATGGAATTTTTGGATCACTGTTTTTTGTCAATCAGGTTTCAAGAAACTACTCATATGAAACCCTGTTATAATAGATGGAAAATGAATGTAGCAACTTTACAGGAGCCATCTGTTTAGAAACAACTATATCAACTCTTATGGGCAAGAACTACAGTTAGCTTTTTATATCCAGATAAAGGAGAGTGGTGGGAGGATACAAAATTGGAGATAAAAAAATGCTTCCAAACGTATGGGAAAATAACCAAAACAAATAGATTTTTTACATATTTAAAACTTAGAAAACAATTACAATACTTATATACAGTAACCTTAACATCTAGACAGGATTTTTCAGCTCAAACAGACAAAGTAAAAATGGATATGAAAACTTACCAATATGACTGAGCCCTGACAGTAAGGGCTATTTTGCAATACGGTACCCAGAAACCCCCCGTGGTAGACCCTTACGAAGCCTGTAAAGCCAGGAAAGCAACAACTACCATAGAGGAGTTACTTGATGAGAAAGGTAGCATAGTTACCTCTCCTACAGTTCAAGATTTCCAGTCCTATTTTCAACCTCTACAGATACCTTGTTTTCCTTGAGGTGTCAGAGTCATTAATCACACCTATTCTTTCAACAGAAATCCTAATGGTGATAAAAAACTTAAAATTAGGAGCATCCCCTGGCCCTGATGGGATCCCATACGAATTTTATAAAGCTTATGCAAATGAATTCAGCTCTTGCTTAGAAGTTTTTAACTACTTTCTTACCCACAATGTTATTTCCCCTGCCTTTTCAGAAGGCTTAGTAGTTTTTTTTTATATAAAACTGGTAACAAAAGATTAATTCAGAATTGGAGACCTATACCCATTTTGAATTCTGACTTTAAAACTTTCACACAGGCCCTTAATAATCAACTTAAACATCTTGCACAACTGGTCATATTTCCAGTTCAATTTTGTGGTATTCCTGGCAGAAAGATTCACCAAGCTTTGACTATAATAAGAGATGTAATTGAATTTTCTGAAGAAAAACAACTTAATCATTATATCATTTCAGTGGATCGGACAAAAGCATTTAATAGGGTTTTTCACCCCTTTCTGTTTTGTTCCATAGAACAATATGGAGTTCTGAAATTCATTGTAAATTGGGTACAATTACTATATTCTTCAGCTATGGTTAGGCCCATAATTAGAAACCAGGCCTCTCAAAGTGTCAGAGTTATCGGGGTTCACCAGGGGTGCCCCCTTATCCCCCTATTATATCAATTCTCTTTGGACCCACTAATTAAAAAAATAAATGATCTGTCCTTATGGCAGGGTATTGCATATGGAGCCCATGGTGAGGAGCTGTGCATTATAGCCTATGCTGATGATATTTGTTTATTTTCTACATCATTATCCCATTTAGATTTATTTAGGCAGGGAATGGGGAAATTCTCAGTGGTTTCAAATGCTAAATAAAATTTGAGTAAAAGTAAAGGCTTAATTATTGGTTCAGAAGGGGTTTTAAAAGAAACGCATGGGGGAATTAAGGTAGCATCAGATCCCCTGAAAATTTTAGGTATTTTCTTTGGTCCAAGGAATTTACCCTCTCAAAACTGGGAATCTACACTATGTCAGGCAGAAATGAAGGTTCATAGATGGAAGGCATGGAAATTGTCTAAATCTAAAAGAATCCATATAATTAAACAATTCATAATTCCCCTTTTTTATATATAGCAATGATATTTCCACCTCCTTTAGTATTTGAGACTAGACTTTATAATTGTTTTTTTCAAATGCTTTGGGGGTCCAGACTTAACCTGATTAAAAGATGCTTTACTTATTTACTTAAAGGAGAAGGGGGTTTAGGGATGGTGGATTGCATCATCTTTTTTCACTCCATTTTTTTCTCTCAAACTATAAGATTGGGCTTATGTCCTACTGAACAGCCTGACTGTAGATGGATCACGAAGACTATAGGTTCCTATTTTTCACTGTGGAACTCACATCCCCAAAACTACACATTAGGCTCAAGTTACATATTATTTTTAAAACCATCAGCTCAGAAACTTAGGAAATGGGACCTGACAGATGTCATTATTAAAAATAACTCTGTGAAACAATTATATAAGGTGATAGTAACTTTAATACATCCTGATATTGCAGATTTTAAGAACTGCTCCCCTGACCATGTTGACTCGGTCCTTGTTCAATTAAAGAATGAGAGGATTCCTCCCCATATGTGGGAGATACTATAGTTATCTATGTACGGTCACTTAAATGTCCATGGTAACTGGAAACATTAAGTGTTAGAGGATAGAAACTGCCCATATCCCACATGTACTGCAGCAGAGGAAACAATGCATCATTTTTTGTTTGACTGTTCTTTTTCAGTAGCATTGTGGAAGCATTTAGGAACTAAGTGGAAAATGCCTTAGTTAATTATGTTAACCTATGACTGTTTTGTGTTAGGCATATACCCAGTATATTTATATGCTTTTCACAAGGAAAATTTAGCAATATTTTTTTGTATTTTGAAATTTTATTTATGGCAAGCCAAATGTCAGTGGGTCCTATACCAGAAACAAATGTTCTGTGAAACTTTTTCTGTTTTAGTGGGTCAAGCAATGAGGACAGTGTTTCAGAAGGATAAGTTATGGGTTTCTCCATTAAAAGTAATGAGGTGGCGGAAGGGTTTTGCTATTTTTTTAAAATATAAATAAGTTTGGGGTGAGGAAACCTTGATTATTTAGTCTGAATTTATTAAATTTTAAGTAGCCAATGTATGATGCAATACTTATTTATTTTAGTTATGATTTATCTACTTTTTTGTATGATTTACAGTGATTTGTCAGTTTGAAAGTGATTTATTCTGTTTTGTGCTGCTTATTTTGTGTTTCATCACTCTTTTTGTATATATTTGTTTTTTGATGTTATTATAATAAAATATCCCCTACTCTTGTGAAGAGTGCCTTGGTTTTTTTACTTTTACCTGAACACCCACCAGGACAGCACCAGAGATGGGTAGAAGGGACCTCAGTTTAATGTGTCATCCAAAGGATGGCACACCCGAACAGTACAGCACCTGCCAGTATTGCACTCAGGTGCTGACAGTTATGGTATGAGCCCAATCCCAGAGTGGGACAAGAACCCATGACCTTCTGGCCCAGAGGTGGATGTGCTACCAACTGAGCCACACTGTCACCTATAGCAAAAGACAATGGCAAGTACATTCATTATCAGTCCAAGATACAAAATACAGCACAAAATGAAAAGTTATAATGGATGAGGAGAATTACAAAATGCACATACTACATAATAAAGTGACAAGTGCAAAAAGGCATTCAAAGGTGACAAAAACTAAATGTTCATCACAAAATCAGATGGATCCATATAATTATTGACAACTAGAAAAAGGGGCACACAGCCAACGTGTGCAGATAGGATCGATAGCAATTATGAAAGGCCTGCAGTGAACTACCTTGTCTGAACTTAGCTGGAATGGAATTCCATAGTTTGGGAGCAGTAATAGAAAAGGCAATCTCACCTAATTTGGTTTTAGCCTTAGGTATGGGCAAGAGGTCAAGATCCTAGAGAATATAGATTTCTACAGGGCATGAGAAGCGAGGCAAGAGGCAAGGATGATTTTTTCTGAACAAAACTGTAATAACACCTCACAGGATGAGGTCACATAGGGAAAGTGAGGGAGCCATCCAAGTTTCAAATACAGTGTCCAATAATATACATGTCAGTTGGTGGCCAGGATGAAATGACAGATATTATTATGCTGTATGTCACGTCCCATTTTGTAGTATGAATTTATTTTTTTTTTTTGTTAGTTGTTTAACCAGGACTAGTGCACTAAGCTGAAAGTTTTTTTCACAGGTGCGACCTGGGAGCATAGGGAAGTTAAGTGATTTGTTCAGGGTCACATAGTCTGCAAGTGGAAGCTGTGAGATTCAAACCCAGGTCTGGTCTGCTGGATGTCACCAGATTTGCAGCTCAGAGCCTTAAACCACTGCGCTATACTGCCATAGGCCATAGAAAAAGACAGACAACCCATATAGACGTTTGGGGAGTAGAATGTCATGGCTATGGCAATTTGAGCTTTTGGGGGAGAGGTTATAACTAGCCTTGTACGAAACTCCAAGTCTGGAGTTAACAGCTTTACAAATGGAGGTGACATGAAGATAGAAATCTAAAGATGGGCCTAACATGACACCTAGGTAGTTAAAGGAGAGGGTAGAGGCAAGGGATGTGCCATTATCGCATAGAACTGACAGAGGAATTGTGCAACTCTTTAACCTACGGGGCTGAACCAAACAGCATAGCCTGCATCTTTGTTGTATTCAAGAAAAGTCTCTTCAGAAGGAGCCAACTCTGGACAGCCTGAAGATCAGATGACAGTTGTCTGTTTCTATCAGCTATGTATCGGGAAATAGCAGAAAATACTGTAATGGTGATTATGCTATTAGCATTCAGAAGTGATGAATGTTCTTTTTTTTTTTTTACTTTTGTTTCACCAGGTGAGACACACTAAGCTGAAAGCTTGTTTACAGGTGCAACCTGGGAGCACAGAGAAGTTAAACGACTTGCTCAGGGTCACACAGTATGCAAGTGGGGGATGTGGGATTCAAACCCAGGTTTGTAACTTAGAGCCTTAAACCACTGTGCTATACTGCCTCCCTGTCATATGACTGCCTGTGAGATATAGAGTAGCCATCAACAAGAGAATCTGTTAAATGACTCATATTGAGTGGGGTACACCATAAATAGTCTGCAGTACGAAATAAACAGAATAATAGAAAAGAAAGCGTCAGTATCAAGGTTGTAATGCTATTGAGGGATTCTGGTGATTTCATAAACTACGAGAGCAAAGCAATGCAGAACATGCCTAAACATTTGTATTCATGAGTTATGGTCCTGCTCCTGCCCCTCATACATGTAGATAAATTGTATATTCAAGGTCAGGAGATTTGTTGTATATCTATCTTCAGTGTCTCATGGGTTTTTGATTAACTCTCTGCAAGAACTTGGCGTAAATGAATGTCTTAGAAACTGGATTGGCTCATGGCTCATAGATACACATTAGAGAGTACATATAAGAGGATTCTTGTCCAAGTGGGGGGCGGTGGCCATTGGGGTCCCCAGGGATCAATTCTGGGGCCTCTGCTATTTAATGTGTTTGTGCAGGATATGCAAGTAGCTGAAGGGGGTGTAGCTCTGCAAGTACACAGATGACACAAAGGTAGGAGCAATTGTAAATGATGTTGCATCAATACAAAAGCTTCAGAATCAGTTGTATAAGTTGGAGGACTGGGCGAGGAGTCACAAAATGAAGTTTAATGAGCTAAAGTGCAGGGTAATGCACTTTGGTTTTAATAATGTTAAAGTGCAGTATCAAATAAATGACAACATTATAATAAGTGCAGAAGATGAAATAGACCTGGGGGTTATTATTTTGAATATGCTAACATTTGATAAACATAATACACAGATGACAAAATGTGCGAGTAAAATAACAGGTAACATCCTGAGGAACATAAAAAGCAGGAGTATGAATATTTTGGTGCCCCTGTATAGATCCCTAGTGAGGCCTGTTCTGGAGTATGGCATGCCCCTCAGTGCACCACAGAATACAAGTGATTCTAGACTTACAGAGAGAGTCCAAAGAAGACTAACTAGGAGAGTAAAAACAGTACAAAATACATAATATGCTGAGAGACTGAGGGATCTGGGGTTATACTCAGTGGCATATTGTAGAACTAGAGGTGATCTTTGCTATGTTTATAATGCATTTAGAAATGAAATAGTGTGGGAGTTGGCAGGTTTATGTAGAAAAAACAGGTAGGGCAACTAGGCCTCATCTGTTTCAGTTGTCAGGAAAGATCTACAGAACTACAAAAAGAGGACGATGGCCCAATCATAGAGTAGTTAAGGTGTGGAATGCACTTCCAAGTGCTGTGGTTGAGGACGGTAGTATATCAGCCTTTAAGTTCTTACTGAATCAACAAATGGGTGACAAAAATAGGGAATTTGCCAACTAATAAGTGACAAGTCCGTTTATGGTTCTCATAGCTGATTGGACTTTTAACCAAACCTATGAATCTCAATCTCTCTCTCTCTCTCTCTCTCTCTCTCTCTCTCTCTACATATCTATCTATCTAGCTATTATATCTACCTACCTTTCTATTTATCTATCTATGCCTATTCATTGCAAAAAATGATGTTAATGCAGAGATTGTCACCCCAATGCCCACCTCCTCCCCCAGCCCCTAGCCTCTTGTCCAAGTACAAGGTACATGCCCAAACCCATGTCTCCTAGTCATATACTGTTTGGAGGTAGAGAAGTATGGTTTGAGACATGTCGCCAACAGAATCAGTCATAACTTCCTTCATAGAGGCCCTGCAGACTCTGCATGAAGCAAGAGATCATAAAATCTGCACACATTATACGCCTTGTAACCCTATTATTGTGTTTATAGTTACTATAACTGTTCTTTGCTCTTTAGTAGACTTGTTGGTGATGGGGAGGTGGACTGTGGGGTTGGGGGGCTGCTGGGTGGTGGGGGCCAGGCATCTGTTACCACTGTAAGTATGTATTGTTGTACTGTACGTGCTTAGTATTCTTATAAAACCAATAAAGTTTACATTTAAAAAAAAATGAAACAAGAGATCATGTATAACTTTGCTCAGGGAAGGGGATGGGCATTAGGTTTGACAACTCCAGGGAATACCCCACCACTGATTCACCAAGGCTCCTGAGACTCCAGACCCTAATGTTTTCATTTCCCTACTTTGTGTGCTTTGATTTTTTTGGGAACCCTAATCTGTGCAGTGATGCAGCTTTTTGCAATGAATTTTCCTTCTTTTTGTGGTAGTGGAATCACATGCAGAAGATGCAGATGTTTCCCTAGTGTCTTAGCCAACAGTGTCATGTGAATAAAATAGGTCTGTGCAACCCACTCCCAGGACACACCTGGAAACACAGGACGGACCTGGAAACAAGTTATAATATAATAGCTTAGTGTGCCTTTCCTGGTAAAAAATTGCATATTATATATATATATATATATATATATTGCAAAAACATCATTAATACATCAGTTACGGTTGATAGCACAGAAACAAAAGTATGTAAATGTGATGAATAGGTTACCACCTCCATTATCACAGATTGCCGGGTAGCTATGGGTCATCAGGCCCAAGTCTCATCCCATTTCATGTGTAAGCAAGCTGACATTCTATAGTATAGGAGAATGGGGTGACAGTCAGGTCTGATGACCACATGGCACACCCCAACATCTGTTGGTGTGTGGAGGGTGGGGGCTGGTGGGGGGTAACCCTAACATCACATTTCTATACTTTTGTTGCTGTGCAATCAACTATAACTGATGCATTAATGAAGTTTTTTCAATGAATGTCTCTTCTTTTTGAGAAAGTGAAATGTAACTGGTAACCAGTATGTGTTTGTGGGAGTGCGGGCCCTCCAGGCCCTATACTCCCTTCACATTGCCCAGTTTTTGTGTAATAGTATGTGTATGTGGAAGTGTGGGCCCTCTGGACCCTGCGCTCCCACTTACACATAAGTACGGAGCCATGCAGCAGCCCCATAGTACTGAAAAGGAACCCTTGCAACACTTATTTGGCAATATCTCAGTAACCATTGCAACTAGGAAATAATTTCACTGCAGTTGTAATTGTGACTTCAAAACCTCCACGCAAGCTTAGTCCACCTAGGTGGACTGAGCTGTGGGTAGCAAAAAATCCATATCTGGAATTGTTTCTGAGATACAGGTGTCAAAAGTCACTGCAGGCACAGCAATGTTAGCCTATGGGAAATTTCTGAACTTTGGAGTGCTGTAACAATGAGCCCATTGAATTTTCTGGGACCAAAAAGGCACACGTGTGGGCACAGGGCTTGCCAACCTGCAAATTGCAGCCCAAAAGCCTCAACCATTTTGATGCAGTCGGTGTGGCAAATAATTGTTCTTTTTGGGTGCAGTTTTGACAATGTTTTCGAGCACTGTTTTCACGAAAACATAAAGGTTTTGCAGAACCCCCTGTGCCTTATAATTAAATATTTTCATGCAAAAAGAATGTTTTCATGCATATTTGTTTTCTGTCCATGTCCATTATCACGCACACAAAAAATGTTTTTGAGAAAACAAAACGCCAAGATGGCAGAAAAATTTTAAAACACATATTTCCAGTCAACCTGCACAAAAACTGATGCCAGGGACAAGTTCCTCATGCCCTATTTAGGTAAATTATAAGTATTTGTGTTTAACAAGGAGCAGTATTTTTCCAGTTACGTCATTTTTTCTCACTTGCTAACTGAAAACAAGCTGACAGCAACACAAAAAGAAAAATGCAGAGCACGAAAAGAAAAATGTTTTTGTGAAAGTTTTCGTGTCACCCATATAAATTTTGCTATAGGCTAAACCGGGACATGAAAAGCATGCATAACTTTTGAACGGATTAATATTTTTTTCACCAAATCTTCAAAAGGCATGACCTTCACCCAGGCCACATATACAAATGCACATTTGAAGCCAGACAGATGCACTGTTTGGTCTCTGTAGCCTGACATATTGCAACATTCACTCATAACCAGGGCATTTTATTGTATTTATACACAAAATGTTCAGCATAGCCTTCCTATTACCCCACCTAATGAACCTGGTAGGTGAAAATTGTCAAATCCCCACTGAAACATCTTTGCCGCACCACTGAAACCTCATTCTGCGCTACAGGTGTGAGAACACATTTTGGCCAGGATTTGAAAATGACAGCTGTCACGTTCATGAGGTGGGGTGAAAAAATTGTCCTTGTTAAAAATTTGTGGACAAGATATTTAAAGTTACCAAAGTTACAAGTGAGTGTAGAAAAAATACAGGGTACATGCATAACTTTGCAATTTTTACATATTTTGACACCACATTTTCAACATATGCTTCTTATGGCCACACCTCATGAATAAGGGTGGTGAAAATGTTCAAATCCTGCCCGAAAGGTGATTTCACCAAGCCACTGTGAAATCACCTTTCAGGCCTAATTTGCATAATTCTACCACCACTGGTCATAAGGTGGGATCCAAGAAAGGTCATGGTGAACATATGGAGTCAAAATATGTAAAAATGACAAAATTATGCATCAAAGTTAAAAACTCCACTGAAATACATTGAACCACACTTTGTTTGTTTATTTTTATACTGTATAACCTGTGAGCAAAATATGCCCATTTTCACTGGTGACCAGTAACAGAATACATACAAAATACATATAGAGAATCACAAAAAATATGCAGCAAAATAAAATACAAAATCAATTAAAACATCAACACTTATCTTAGTTTCTCATATTGCAGTCAGTGGTTCCAGCAGCAAGGCGTGACTTCGATCGGAAAGTGAATCTTTGCCTTAGGAAGTGTTTAGGTGAGTGAGGATGTGTGGGGGGTGCAGGGTGGTGGGTGCTCAGTGGGAGGTCATGATGGGGAGGGTCAGATTGGTGAGGGTCCATTTTCTTTTTACAGGTTTAAGGAAAAAAAAACACTGAGGGACAGTTTTCTTTGTTACAGGTAACATTAATGCGGGGGGGGGTACCACTAGACACCAGGGGAAAAAAAATATTCATAAGGGGACGGTGATCGAAGGGCAGTGGGGTGCCACTAGACTTCAGGGAAAAAAGTGTTCATAAGGGGTTGGCAATCAGAGGGTGGTGGGATGCCACTAGAACCCAGGAAAAAAAGGATTCACAAGTGGATGATGATCAGAGGGTGGAGGTGCCACAAGACACCAGGAAAACATTATATAAACATGGGGCTAGTGATCGGAGGGTTGGGGGCACCACTAGACACCAGAGGAACATTATATAAATACAGGGCTGGCAAACAGAGGGTGGTGGTGCCACTAGACACCAGGAAAACATTTAAATACAGGGTGGTGATCAGAGGGTAGGGGTAACCTCTAGACACCAGGGAAACATTATGTAAATACAGGGATGGCAAAGGGAGGGTGGGGGTGCCACTAGACACCAGGGAAACATAACTTACATAATAGCACAGCAATGGAGGGTGGGAGGTGCTACTGGACACCAGGGAAAGAGTCATCACTGCTCTCAGAGCAGCCTGCAGCATGAGTTCCAGCTGCAGCTGCAGAACTCAAGAAAGTCTCATTCAGAGAATGCAGATCAACAGCTGTTCTCGCTAAGCTGAGTACTCAGGATTTTGGGGTGCCCATAAAAGGTATTTCTGGCCATCAGCTGAAGAAGCAAACTTCAGAATCTAGTTAAACAGGTCCTGTTTCACTAGGCTCTGGTGTTTTGTTTTATTTTCAATTACACATTTTTATGACATTTCCATGCTTGTCAGTTGAAGGAGAAAAGGAACAAGATGGCAGGCCTAATGGCATAAAAAATACTTCATCCTATGTGAAGCAAATGGTGAGAAACCACAAACAGCCCTGTGATGCAGAATTTTTGATGTTGTGTTCAAACATCATCCCAAGAACCCTACTTATCATGCTCAGAACAGAAAAACACAAAACAGTAAAGCCTTATAATTCTGGAACCATTTAATATTTTTTTAATTAAACCATTCAAAGGTACTACTTTAGAACATCATGCCTGTACCCTGAACGTTTTGGGGAAAAATTCCATTCCGTATAGGCTGTAGGTGAGAGCAAAACAAAAACCCATGTGAAGTATAGAAAAAAATTAGACATCTACAGAAAAATGACATATGCTGATCTCGGAAACCACAAAAGCTGCTATCACAAAACATTCCACAGATTTACATGTTGCCTCCTAGACAACTCATACAAAAATTCAGCCAATTTTGTCAAACGCTGCCAAAGCCATTAAGGCACAAAGTTAGGGGTTTAACATTGAACACCCTTCCTCTTTGATTTCAACTCTTGACATCAATGGTGCATATGGCTATTATGATGTCATCAGGATTGTCAAAGCTGCCCTCTGATTGGTTCAGTATTCATAGTGGTGTACCCAACATGGCAGACAGATAGATAGATAGATAGATAGATAGATAGATAGATAGATAGACAGATAAATACATATTCTTTACAGAAAAAATGCATTAATGCAACAGTTAGGGTTCACATCAAAGCAACAAAAGTAGGGAAATGTGATGTTAAGGTTTCAAATCCTAACACTCCTGCCCCACCTTTGAAGCGAATGAGGAGTAGAGTCCTCCCTGCAGTTGTCAACCATAACGCTTACCCCATTGCAGTAATAGAAAAGCTGAGATGTGATGGAGACAGATGTGTATATTTCAATAGTGCATAGAATGGGGGTAAGCGCTATGGTTGACAACCACAAGGAAGACTCTACCCCTGATTTGCTTCAGGGTTGGGGCAAGGGTTTTAGGGTTTGAAACCCTACCATTACATTTACCTACTTTGTTGCTTTGATATCAATCCTAACTGTTGCATTTATGCAGTTTTTGCAGAGAATGTCCTTCCTTTTTGAGATAGTATAATTGTATCCTTATTTACCTGTGGGAGCACATGGCCCTCTGGGCCATGCGCACCTATCCCTTCATAGATGCATGTACATTTGTTGCATTTCCATTTGTAGAACAACAGCGATCAAACTGTCCACATAGCCTTCCTATTACCCCATCTCATGAACCTGGGACTGAAAATTTTCAAATCTTCACCAAAACGTCATTCCACACCACCACCACATCATTCCACACCACTGACATAAAAAGAGATTTTGAGCAAGATTTGAAAAATTACAGCTGTCACATTCATGAGGGTAGTGTAAACAAATGGCTATCGTGAAAATCTGGGGTGAAAATATGTAACATTAGGAAAGTTATGAGCATGCATAGCTAAATTTTAATGGATGTGCATAATTTTGCCATTTAACATATTTTGACCACACATTTTCAACATAGCCTTCTTATGACCCCACCTCATGAACAATAGTTGTAAAAATGTTCAAATCCCACCCAAAAGGTGATTTCACCAACCAACCGTTAAATCACCTTTCAGGCCAGATTAACATAATTCCACCAACATTTTTTCATGAGGGTGGATCCCAAAAGGCCATGTTGAAAATCTGAGCTCAAAATATGCAAAAATGGCAAAGTTATGCCACAAAGTTGAAAACACCATTGAAATACATTGAAGCTGCAAACAAAAAAGGATTTCCCCTCATGAAAAAGGTGATGTCATACAAAAAAAAGATTCTTTTTTTGTATCATGAGTCATGAAAAAAGATTTCTAATGTTTTAAAAATAAAATTTTAAGGGCATTTCTCCTACAGTTAAGTGCAGAATCCAGCTGGGGTGTCCCAATAAGCAAGATACACACTGTATGTTGGTCGCTCTCCAGAATGTCAATTTTGTGTCTTTTGAAATTAGAATTTTTAGGGAAAAACAGGAAACAAGATGGTGGCAAATGAAAAAGGATTTTTTCCTTCATGAGAAAGGATGACAACATGTGAAAAAATATTGTTGTTTTGTGTTAAACCTCTATCTTGAAGTGCTTACTGAGCATGCTCAGAACCAATTTTACAAAATTTAAAAATTAAATAACTTTGGAATGGAGTAATATTTTTTCACCAAACCAGCAAAATGCACAGCAGAGAGTCATCCCCTTTCAAGCCTGAAAAGCTCAGAACAAAATTAGAAACTGTCTGGGCGCTACAGGTGTCACCACAAAACTCAGCAAAACCACTGGGAAAAACAAAACCTGAAAATTTAATTTTTGAACTATCCAGAATTCAGAATCCACACATCAGATCAGAACAAAAGCTGCCACATCCACAAATCTACCACATGTGTCCACACATGCACAATTTCATGCAAATCCATTGAATGGTTGCAAAGTTATTAAAGTGCAAAAACATTGGATTGGAATTTAACATTAACCTGCCTGCTCAACCCTAACTGTCCCTATAATATATTATAGGGGTGCAATAGTGGCCCTATATTTTTGCTTGAGTGCTCAATATCACAATATTACAATGTTAAGCCCCTAACTTTGCAGTTTAATTACTTTGGCAGGATTTGTCAGAATAGCGCATGAATTAGCATTTTCCATGGATGTGCCATGTTGTGAAAATGTGAAGCATTTCATGACAGCAACTTGTGCAGTTTCCAAGATCTGGCTA
Source organism: Neoceratodus forsteri (assembly GCA_016271365.2). Lineage (NCBI taxonomy): Eukaryota > Metazoa > Chordata > Ceratodontiformes > Ceratodontidae > Neoceratodus > Neoceratodus forsteri. The sequence goes on from CM028132.1 coordinate 460,559,118, forward strand.
TCCATTATTTTGTCACATTTTTCTCTATTTTTCTTTCTTTTTTTTTTTTGCTGTCATGTACAGGCAACATGGTACTGAATTCCTGCACAAAACTTTCAAGGTACATGTAGTCTGTGCCGAGGTAGTGCCTTTCAAAGGTTTGGTGAAAGAAATATTAAACGGTTCCTGAGTTATAAGGATTTAAAAATTGGTTTCAAATAGATGCCCCATATGAACCAGAAATTTCTGGTTCATAAGTGTGTTTGTTGGTTCACTAATTTGGTATATCATGAACCCAAAATGGGTCTCATGAAACACTTTTCTTTTGCTCACGATGGTCACCATCTTGTTTCATTATTTCTGTTACTACTGAAGTTGGAAAACACTTGTAAAGGGATAGTTTCATCAAAAGTAAAGCATTGCTGGTGTACAGTGTTTTCCCTAAGCAAGATTTTATAGTCAGTTTATGGGGAAATTTGCCAACGTTAAATATTTCTTGCATTCACAATCTCTCCTGAGTGATTTCTGGTTTGAACCACTTTTTTTGGTTCAAACTAAAAAAAGAAAAGTGGTTCCAACTACTAATTCTCTTTTATGAACCAGAAAAAGTGATTCTAACTTGACATTCTGATATTATCTTTGTAGCCATCCTCTGGAACTTCTCCAGTGGGTTAACATGCTTTTTTGAGGTGTGGGAACCAGTAACGAAGTTTATATTGTAGATGTGGTTTCACCACAGAGTTATACAAGGGCAGTACAAGTAGGTTCTCCTATAACAAGTCATATAACGAAGCAAATAAATTCCTGTTTTACTAGAAATGGAAGCATACAGGGCCTGGAGGCGAATGAGTACACGATTATACTATCTCAAAAAGCTATGAAATTCATTGCAAAAAACTTTGCTAATACACCATTTAGGGTTATCTATTCACTGCAAAAAAAAAAAAACCTTCATTAATGCACCTCTTAGGGTTAAAGTGACAAAAGTAAGGAAATGTAATGTTAGGGTTCCCAACCCTAACACCCTAGCCCCACCCTCCAGGTAGTAACAGGAAAAACCATTACAGTTTCACCTCTCCTGCATCTTTGCAAATGAGGTGTGGGGTGAACCTTGGGATTATTAACCCTAACTCTCACCCCATTCTCATATACTCCACACATCTCAGTTTATTTACTGATGGAATGAGGGTGAGCATGAGGGTTAACAACCCCAATTTACACCCCATGTATGATTTGAGAAGGTGCAGGACAGGTGAAATTGTAATGGTTTTTCCTATTGCTGTCTGTAGGGTGGGGGTGAGGTGTTAGGGTTGAGATCCTTAACACCACATTTCCCTGCTTTTGTCATTTTATCCCTAAATGTTGCATTAATAATGTTTTTGTTTTTTTTGCAATGAATAGATAGATAGATAGAAAGATACAGTAGTTGCACCGAATTAGTAAAGGGATTTTTTAAGGATTTTTAATAATCCCTATTGAGAATTGTGAAACCTTTAGTTAGGGATTTTGTTTTGTTTGTTAGTGTGTTCACTGCTATACAGAGAGGGTTGTCTCATCTGATAGTGTAGTTGAAAATCTACCAGATGGCACTCAAGTACTGTAATAGGAACTGGCCTCTTTCTGTAGGTATAACAAAAAGTATTTTAGAGGACTTTTTCCCTAAATTTTGTGAAGGATAAATAGGGAACCTCACAAAATTGCTTGACAAATTCGGCGCTACTACTGTAAATAGATAGGTAGCTAGACAGACCGACAGACACAGACAGACAGATGTGCGTGTGTGTACCATGGAAGTACAAATAACATTTTGAAGATGAATGGTGTTATTTTCACTAAAGAGTTAGCTGCTGTGCAAATAACATCTGAAAACACATTATTTGCACAGTAGTTATGTTATCTGCATAGTGGCCTCAATTCCTTACAGTGCATTGCACTTGGCAAAGTGAAACCATCACCCAGCTCCGTGTCACTTTCAGGTAAGACAGAATAAATGAGGATGTACATGACCTGCCTACCAACACAGAAGGTAGACTGAATTTGTTTGAATAGTGTTTGAACAATACTATTTTCCCTGCACTAAACAACTGTCAGTAGTGAAGTAATCACTTTCAATACGACCGTATGCAAAAAAGCATTCTGTGATAACAGCGAAGAAATGTTCAATAAAAAAAACAGCACAGAATGTGATAAATAAACAAACAAAAAGTGTAATCTAAGAAATATCACTGTAGAGGATTTTTTCAAGTGTTGAGTTTACAGCACATCTGAAAGCGAGATTCACCCAGTCAGGCACCCTGACAGCCAAAGTGCTGCGTCCCTCTCGTGCTATCACTTTTTTTTTTTCCAATTGTTTAACCAGGTGAGACACACTAAGCTGAAAGCTTGTTTACAGGTGCAACCTGGGAGCAGAGGGAAGTTAAGTGATTTGCTCAGGGTTACACAGTATGCAAGTGGGGGCTGTGGGATTCAAACCCAGGTCTCCAGATTTGCAGCTCCGTCCCTCTCATGCTATCACTTTAACAACTTGAATGAAGTGCTGGCCTTATTGTGAGAAGTAGAAATATGTGCCTAAATATAAGTAGATTATGAAAAAACACGTTTATATTCACCCAGAAAAGTCTGAGTATATCAAAAACCTGCCTTTTTCAAACCACAGCAAGCATGTCTGTGACCTTGCCACCCACACCGCTACACATACACAAATTCTGAGTGACAGCACCACCCACCAACCATAGTTGTGTCTTTGAACAAGCCACCCAGTAGTTTTCTAACATAAATCAGAATGTTGGTGGACAGACCACTAGTCTGAACACAGATGGCAGCTCAGCGGTCATCGAGGAAAGGGATAACTTTAAAATGGCGTAGTGACTATTTAAACTTCCCACAATAGAAACAAAACGTCATTATAATGTCGCACAGCAGATTACATATCTGAATTTGGATGTACCGAAGACCAGAAACTGGCTCCAATCACACATAAAGCTGCTACAAAAACCCACAACATGACATTTCAAAGCAATTTTTTAATTTCTTCACATCACTCTTTTGTGCTGAAGTAGACACAGACAAACCAATATAGTTGAGGACTCCTGTGGTATACACTGATGATCCCATGAGGCAGTGCCAGATATACATGTTATCTTGTTGGAAATGTTGTTATTGACATTGTGCACTTGTGGCTGCATCACTAGTGCAAAAGTGCAATAACAACAACATTCCAAACCAGAGAACATGCATATCTGGAGTTACCTCATGGGATATTCCCTATGTATGCCGTGTTGGGTACATCACAATGACTACTGAACCAGTCACAGAACAGCTTTCACAATGCTGATGGAATCACAGTAGTCATGTGCAGCACTGATGATAGGAGTTGAAATCAAAGAGAAACAGTTACATAGTCATACAAACAGCAGATTTAAAAGCTATGACTAGTAAACTTATGTTATATAAAAGTAATACTAGATATGGGACTGTGTAGTACAAGGCTATAATTACTGTTGAGACAGTTTATGGACTAGACTGACACTCTTTCTAACACCATAATAACCATGTTCCATCCATAATAACCAACCAGTTATGATGTAGGTGTCAGTCAGTCAGGCCTGAGACTGGACTACCAGATGACTAATTGCTTGTGACAGTCTAGAAGTGAGAAATTTTGACAAAAACTTCACATCAGAATTTAACAAACAGAGGCCTCCAAACAGATAAATACCTTTTGTCACCTGTTTTACACAAAAAGTCTAGCAAATCTTCCTTCATGCTAGATAGTAAGGAATGGTGTGTCAATATATGATTAAAAATCTGAGTCAGTTCCCCAACTAAGCAAGGCCCTATTACCTTATAGAACTCACTGGAGAGGAGTCATGTGACGCAGAGCACTAGGTAGCTGCCTTCTTCTAGAGCTCTGGCCGCCTGTCCCCCCTAAACAACCTGAAAATTCTAGTTTTAGTGATAATTGTTAAGGGTTCTCATTGTTCTACTAGCCTGGGAGACGGTGTAGATATTGGGCAAGTCTCAATGGAAATAGAAATGAGAAAAGCTATGCTGAAGCATACCCTGCCGGCAACCACAGAGATGGCCTTGAAAAAATCCAAGGCCTCATCTATGCAGCAGACCCAGACTTCTACAGCAGGGAGCATGGAGGTAGAGCCCCTTACACTCACCAGGTTTTTGGAGGAATTTCAACCATTCAAAGTGGAGATGAAGGAGTTAGCGGGGGAAATTAAAAGCATAACTAATGTTCTGGAAGACATTTCTCAGAGAGCATCAGATAATGAGGCTCGCATATGGTCATTGGAGGGGAGATGTGAGAGAGTGAAGCCCGAACTGGTGGTAATGATGCAACGCATTTCCAAATTGGAACTGAAGGTGGAAGATCTTGAAGGTCAAAGTCACAGCAATAATGCGGTAATTATTGGTTTACCTGAGAAGGAGGAGGGAGCGGAGCCGATTAAATTCGCCCAGAGGTTTGTGGAAAAAATAGCAGGTCCCCCTCCGTTTGGTCCCTGTTACATTATAGAGAGAGCTCACCATGCCTTGCGCCTGTTACTGCCACAGGGAGCACCACCACTCACCTTCATTTTCTGATTCCTCAACTACCAGGAGTGCCAGCACTTTTTAATGAAGATCAGAGACATAAAAGAGCTAGAGTGGAAAGGGGCAAAGTTAAGGGTAGCACAGGATTTACCCTTATCAGTCCGTCAAAAGAGAGCATCTTTTCACCCATTGGTCAAGAAGCTAATTGCAGCAGGAATTAAATTTAAGATGGGCTATCCTGCTAAATTTCAAGTTTTGTTGGCAGGAACCTGGAGTACCTACGAGAATGTGGAAACTGCCACAACCGCCCTCAAAGCAGAGCTACCTGATCTCTTCAGGAACCCCTGAGATCTCTAGGGAGGTATTTACAGACTTAAAGTGCACTCATATGTGGCTAATTTTGGGAGTTTGAAGTTACCTGTCTGGTTAAAGCTTCTCCAGCGGTTCCTGTGAACTGGGCAGATTAGTTCTTTTCATTTTACTTGGTTCCCAGGAGGAACATTTTCTCGACTGTAAAGAATGGGGTCTCTTTACTTCATTTGCCTAGTTTCCCCTGCCTTTCACCTTTGGTTTTGTTTCGAGGTGCAGTCGGCTCCTGGAGCAAAGGAGATCGGCTGATCAGGTCGGATGTCATGGGAAGGTGGTGGAAACCCTGTGTGTTTTCCTCAACATCGAGGAGGGGAAGGATCATAGTATGGTAGCGATTAGTGCGATATCTTGGTATGCCTGTTTAATTTCACCCCTTCGCCACTAGATGGAACCAGAGACCATGTTACTGTACATGCTTTATACAGCAGAAGAAGTTGAAAATGAACAGACACTCTATTGCTACCACTCTGCACTATATGGACTGCCAGTTTTTTTTTTTATGGTTCTTTTCCTTTTGGGCTTGATGCCCTGGGTGCCAATGTACTTTACTTTAAGTTTGTGAAGCTAGCTATTAATCTTATCAAACTGAAGGTATCAGTTATATTTGTATAAGGGGATCGCTCAGGGTTTGGCCCTGTAATGGTTTAGTGTTTGATGTAGTTAAATGCAGGTAGTATATTTTGTAATAGAAAAAGTGTGGGAAAACATATGACTGGGGCTTGTAGTAAAAATATGTTGTATTAGATTGTAATTAATGGGGGCAAGATAGACAGGTATCAAGGCCTAATTGACATCACATGGTTATATTATTTTACTTTACTAGCATGTTCAAAATAATTGTATATTCGTAATGTTAGAATGCTAACTGTGTTGAGAGAACAGCATAGTCAGTAGGTTGGCTGGGGTTTCGTAGTTAGTGGTTGTTGTGGTGGGGCAGGCGGATGGAGTGGAGGAGTATTTACTGGGTGGACTGTTGTCATGGACCATGACAGAATGGGTTGGGAGTGGGGGGAAGGGGTTCTGGAGTGTTTTGTATATGTTGTGGGGGTTTGTTTAAGGGTATTCGGTATTGCAGAAGGGGGTGGAGGGGTGGGAAGCACAGCATGTGTATGGTATGGGAAAGGGAAGAACGACTCGTTACATGTGGACCTTGGATATAGTCCTTATGAAGGAGTAGTCAATGGCCAGGGATATTAGATTTATTAGTTGGAATGTAAAGGGGGCCCGACATAAGTCCAAGCAATATAAGATTTTAAAACATTTAAATCATTTGAAAGCTGACATAATGTTTATACAGGAGACCCACTTACTTAATTGTGAAGCTAATAATATGAGGTGTCTGCAGATGGGGCAGGTTTTTGCTTTGGAAGGTAACACCCAGAGCAGAGACGTGATGGTGATGATACATAGGTCCGCTCCCTTTGAACCTCTTCAAGTAATCCAAGACACCTTAGGGAGATTTGTTTTCATTACAGGCAATTTACACACTCTGGAAATACTGCTTGGGTCAATTTACAGTCCAAATGCAGACACCCCAGGTTTTTTTTTTTGTACAGATAATGGAAGCACTAACACTATTCCTAAATATTCCCATTATTATAGGAGGGGATTTAAATTTGGTAATGGATCCATCATTAGATAGATCTGGGTCCTCTCAGAAGGGTCTCTCCCCAGCCCAAAGAGCCGTCAGAGAACTTTTAGACCAAATTGGTCTCTGTGATGTGTGGAGAATTCTTCACCCTAAGGTCTGGGAATTTACTTTTACCTCCCAGGTGCATGGTACTGCATACTGGATTGACTATGTTCTGGTCTCGAATACTCTTATTTCGGGAGTGGTGGATTCGGACATAGCTGCTGGACCAACCTCTGATCACTCGGTAGTTATTTGTTTGGTATCCTTTCCATCTCTCCTTAAAAAAGGTGGTAGATGGAAACTCAATAATCAGTTGCTAAAAGACCCAAAAGTAGTTAAATATATATCTTCCCAAATATCGGAGTTTATCTCTATCAACCACAATTCTACTAGGTGGCCGGATATGGAGTGGGGAGCACTCAAGATATTTCTGAGAGGGATCCTGATTGGATTGGCCTCTTGGAGAAAGAAGGAAAGGGAAAGGTGTATTTCTGAACTTCTTTCTCTGATTCAGGAAAAGGAGGCTTAGCTTTCTCCTCTCTCATCTGAGGATTACAGGCAGGATTTACTTGAATTGCGAGACTCATATTTAAGTTTACTAGGAGAACAGGCTGAGCTGGCAATTATTAAAACAAAGGCGGTGTATTCTGACCAGGGTGAGAAGGAGGCCATATGCTGGCAAGACGTGTTAAACAGCTGGAATCCGCTAGATTAATTGCTGCTGTTCACTCTATTGAAAATGGTTCTATTAGAATCTCTCCAAAGGAAATTGCTTGAGAGTTCAAGAAATATTTTGAGCAACTATATAGTGCAATGAAAGATCCTCCATCAGAGGAGAAGCTGCGACTCTACTTAGGAGAGTTACACCTGCCCTCCCTTTTGGAGTATCATCAAGCCCGGCTTACAGCCGTCATTACCCAAGGTAAAATAGAGCGAGTTATTAAGTCCCTCCCTTCTGATAAAACCCCTGGCCCAGATGGGTTTTCCTCTAATTTCTATGAAGTTTTTTCCAAAGAGTTAACCCCGATACTTTTGACACTGTCAATATATTCTTAGTGGGCAAGCAACAGATGTCTCACTGTTTGAGGCACGAATTGTGCTGTTACCCAAACCAGATAAACACCCTGACTCTGTTTTAAGTTATAGACCCATTTCGCTTCTTAATCATGATATTAACATTCTTGCGAAATTAATGGCAGATCATGTAAGTGATGTTCTTCCCGAGATAATTGGTGCAGAGCAGGTTGGCTTCATGAGGGGGAGATCCTCAGTGGACCACTTGCGGACTCTCACACATTTTCTCGGTCTCTAGAGAGGCTGATCATCCTATGACCTTGGTTTCCCTGGACGCTGAGAAGGCTTTTGATAGGGTCCACTGGAATTATCTTCTAGCCACAGTGGAAACATTTGGCTTCCCTCTGAAATTCCGGAAGTGGATTGGCTCTCTTTACAAGTTCCCTTCTGCTAGAATTTCTTGTAATGGTGTCATCTCCGATTTCTTTAAGTTATTTGTGGGAACTAGACAAGGCTGTCCACTGTCTCCACTTTTTTTTTATTTATATTTAGAGCCTCTTATCAGGTGGATTTTGCAAGCCCAGGAGGTTCAGGGTATCCGGTTGTACGGTCATGTTACTAAGGTATCTTGCATATGCAGATGACCTTTTGCTCCAAATATCATACCCAGCTTCATCTGTACCTGCTTTACTAGAAATTATACAGGGCTTTAGTGAAGTTGTCAATTATAAACTAAATATTGAAAAAACACTGGTATTCCCCCTGAATCATAAGACTTTTAAACAAGAAATTGCCGCTTTAGGGTTATCTTGGAAAGCCAATGCAATAAAGTATTTAGGGCTTACCCTCATGAGGACCCTGGTCCATACACAACAGTTAAATTTGGATTCCTTGGTTCATACTATTGAACTAGATTTAAAAAGGTGGGCTTTGCTTCCACTTTCATTGTGGGGAAACATTTATTTAATTAAAATGAACATATTTCCCCATCTGTTTTACCCATTAAACATGTTAAACGTTTGGCTTCCATTAATGTGGTTTAGGAAAATTCATGGTATAATCACCAATTTCATCTGGAATTATAAAAAGTCCAGAATGGCTTATCATAAATTAGCTGCTCCTAAATCAGTTGGAGGGCTACGACTTCCTCATATTGGGCTGTATTATTGGGCCAGTCATGCAAATAAATATCTCAGATGGTTAAAGGTAGTGGAACACTTGGACCAAGGTACATATGTCCCATTCTGGTTAAAGGTGGAGATATCTCATATAATGGGGCATGGCCTTTCCCCCAAGGCTATGTTACATATTAACCCAAGTTCCCTACCTGTTGCTCTTCAGAACTCCCCCATTGGGACTTCTATTAGAGTCCAATCGCAATTATGTGCCTTTTTGAAATATAGCCATACTAAGGACTTATCTCAACCTATAAGAGGTAATCCCAGTTTTCAATTGGATGGCAAACTTCTCAAGAGTAGCTGGCTTCCACAACTAGGTGACTGCCAACTTATTGAATTAGTCACTGCGGAAAGGCAATGGTTCTCTTTGATTGAAATTTTGAATAAATTTCAAATTCCACACACTGATTTATTTAAAGTTTTCCAACTTCATCATCTTTTGTTAAAAGTGCTGGGTGTAGTCTTCCCGACTGCTTCAAAAGTGTGCTTTCAAGCAGAGTTAGGGCCTTTAGCAGGAATGGCTCATGCTGTTTCCAAAATATATTGTACTCTCTACAGTTGGGCCTATCCTCAAAATTTTGCACCGGTCACCTTTTGGTCCTCACTATTTCCTGATATGATGTTCAATTGGATGCTACTTTGACGTAGTTGCCATAAATATATGTTGCAAGACAGGCTTAGATTGATGCAATTTAAACTATTGCATAATATTTATTATTTCCCTCAGAAGTTGGCAAGGTTAGGTATTGTGTCCTCATTTACATGTACTAGATGTCAACAAGGTAGGGTGGGATCTTCTCCACATTTTCTGGAATTGTCCCAAGGTAGCTCCACTCTGGACCACTATTAAACAAAGGGTGGATCCTATACTGGGTCTGAATGACCTGTTTACAGTGGAGATATGCTTGTTGGGGGATGTTTCTGGCATTCCAGTGCAGAATAGGAAATATCATATGCCTTTGATTTCTGCATCAGTAAAGAAGGTGGTCCTTAGACACTGGAAGGATACTTCAGAAATTACCTATGTTGAGTGGTTACAGGAGCTACTCACTAATCTTAGAACGGAGAGAGTCATTGCCAGTCTCCAGAACAAGTTACCAAAGTTTAATTGTATCTGGGGTCCCTTACACACATTATACTCCTCACAGTCTTAGGGGGGATTCTTCCTTATCTCAATTGTAGAGGTTGAGGAAATGGGTTGCTGTGCTTGGAATGTTGGGGAGAGAGTGCAAGAGGTAGGGTGGGGTGGGGTGGGGTTAGGTAGGGTGAGAATAGATTCTTGCAATGTCTGTTTCATGTATTAGGGTTAGGGAATGACTAATACACCAGGCAGACTAGAAGGACCTAGCAGTCTCCTTCTACTGTCTATGTTTCTATGTTTTAAGTCAAAAGAGAATAAAAAAAAAGATGGTAAATTATAGAACATTGTTTTTTGACCATTTGAGGTCTTGGTAAGGGTAGGAAGAGATAATCAGGGAACTTAGTGAGAACAAGGTCTGAGAAAAAAGGAGTATTTCCTGGAAATAGAGGTAAATCCTGTCCCAGATCATTTCTGTACATAGTTAGAAACAAAAGTTAACATATCACCTGTGTCCAGAAGTAATCTCTGCATGTCCTTAACATGAAACATAGTTTTCTTATCAATTCTGTACTTGCAGGCCTCACAGGGACAGGTTTGAGCCACTTTTCCTGAGTGTCATATTGCTGTTCTTTTTACAGTGCTCTGTATCTCTGCAAATGAAACAGGGGCATTTCTTTTTTCAGCTGAGCAATGTGGATGCTATAATTGTCTTATGTTTCAACTGTTAGGGAAATTAATTTTTTGAAAATGCTGATGCTGTGTCACATAGTTAAAGTAATCAGTTTTGCTACGTCTTTTCCCCCAGGAAATAAAGAAACATTTTAGTTCATGCTTGTTGTCTTCCCACCAAAGACGCAGGTCATCATTGCAAACTAAAATTGTTTTCCTTGCAGATAAAAACTCACCTCTGGCATCCTGGACAACTTTATCATGTAAAATGAAAGAATGTAATTTTCAAACACCTGGGCCATGGCATAGTGTAGGGGAGGTTCCAAAAGACACAGTGGCCATTCTGTGGTCTGAAAATTCTAACAGGCACACAGTGGCAGACCTTAGCAGAAGGTGTAAGGCACAGAATAAAAAAAAATCTATCCATGTGGCCAATGATATTTCAAAAAGTGGTACCGCTCTTCTGGGTAAATGAAAAATTGGCATCTGATAGCCCTTCTGTCTTAATATGAGTAGATAAAAAGGATATGATACTGAAAATAATCTTTCTTTTTCTTTGTGCACCATGATCAAAAGTGACAAGCAACAATTAAAATAATGTCTGAAAACCACAGGTTTGGATGTGAAGAGAAGATTGAATAAGTTTAAAGAGTCTGACCCTATCAACTATTGACTGTGGTGTGTAAACATTAATAAGCCTATAAAAGACTTTATGAATCATTATATCAAACAACAAGGCATAGCCTGGATTTAACTCAATATGCCTTAGTACTTCAGCATCGGTGTATTAAACAGAATACCTACCCCAGAATAGGGTCAGGGCCTAGGGATGAGTAAAAGGGTCAGGGATACCAAGCTCCCTTGGTACTGGAAACCTCAGATTCTATATGAAATCTGTCATCTTGTAGAAAAATCACCTCGCTTCTGGACAGCTGAAAAAGGGAAAAGGCAGTATGCTTTTTCTTCAGATTTTTAATGCTTTTAACATTAGCTGTCCAGAAGGTAACATGAGGAGGTGATGTACAACTAAAGAAAAGGAGCAGAAGGGAATAAAGCCCAGGCATGTCAAGGTATTATTTTTTTCCCCAGTACCCCATTTTTTTATCCTACTTTTTCTTTTTTTTATTTAGTATGCTTTATTAAGTCTTAATATGCACAGCAGTATAACAAAGAAATATTGTAATAGTGCATAATATTATACATAAAATTATATACCTATTGTACTCTCCCTTCCTACCCATCTCCCATTCCCTTCCACAGAAGACACTAGAAAAAAGGGTAGTATCTAAGATTAAACTATGATCATAGTTAACCAGTATAAGTATTATCATTAGCAAATAAAGTTGGACAACCAAGTTTCTAAGGGTCCCCATCACTTGGAATGAAGAGCAAAATGTAAGATACTTAAAATTTGAGACAGTTCCTTGTACCGTTCTAATAAAGTAGGAGTGTTTTGGTCAAATCAATGTCTCAAGATTATTTTCTTTGTAACCATCAATATCAAGCTAAAATGACATTGCTTGATACCTATCAAATTTTGGATGTCCATTCCTAGTATACAATTCTTTACAGTAAAGGCAGAAGAGATACCTAAACTTGGCTCTAATTTTTTAATTATATTGTTCCATAAAAGTTTGCCTTTTGGGCAATCACATAGGATATTTTATTTGTATTTATTTAGTAAATTCTAGGATTACAAGTACCTTTGAGCAGGGATTGCTCATTTACAAAGGTTCCACATCAAAGGATGTAGGGTAATGACAATACAAAGGAAACAATAGATGCATGTATTACATTCAAGGTTGACTAAGCATGGTATATACAGTGGTTTGCAGAGAGATTCAGCAATAGCCAGCATGAGTAAGTTTTGAAGGTGAACTACATATGGAGTGGAGAGAGGCAGAGAGGAGTGAGCAGGCAAAAGCCATTGTCAGATTGTAGGGGTGGGTGGCATGAGAATGGTGATGGTGGCTCAGGCCTAGTGTCAGCTGAGAGGGGAGGGGTGGATAAAGGGAGGAGTGCGGGGGACAAGGAATGTCCAGAACAGGAAGTGGGATTGTGCAATATGGCTTTATTTAACCGATAGAAAACTATAGCAGAAGTGGACCCCCAATCGGTCAGTCAAGGAGGGCAAGCACATTTCACAAACTCTCCTTGCATGCAGTACAGTTCGCAAACACACAAAAGAACATCTTCTTCCCATTTCCCAATGGTGCATTTAGTGGACACTTGGCCATGCACCTAAACATTTTCCTCCCATGTGTGCACATATTGTGAAACTAAGCCACACACACACTCTCAGTACTCATCTTCAAAAATAGGTGCAATTATGTGAAACTCTGCCACACACCTAAACTTGCAGCACTAATCTTTGCTCAGGTAAAAACTGGTACCCTTTATGAACCGGTTAGCCCTGCCTTGTAAGCATCCAGATGTCATTCGTCCCACCCTTTGCCCCAACTGACAACCTCTGTCATTGCATTCCTCCAGGGATACACCACTGAAACCTCCATTCCACACTGAAATGCTAGAGGTCCCATACTTTCCATTTCTGTCACTTACTGGGGTGACCACAGTACAAACTGCACTCTCCTGGGTGAACAGTTTACAGAAATTCACTCTCCTGGGTGAACTAGGGGCACTGACAGGTGTGTTCTAGCCTTATCTATGGGCACACACAGCCCAGAAATAGTTCCCCTAAATATGTGGAGAACTTATCTCCTTAAAACAGTTCTCATGAACTAGTTGTCCCATCCACTGGGCATGGAACAATAAAAAAGGCACCTCTCTCTGGTAGTAGGTCAAAACTGTCTCTCAACGGTTCTTTTCCAAGGCAGCTGAAACACACAAAGGATCTTCAGAGGATTGCCCCTTGAACCCACTGAGGAAAAGCAGTTCCTTCCACTTCACTGGGAATAGAAATCAGGAAATCCTGCTGTAGAACTGTCTCCACCACTTCACTGAAAGCTGGAAACGGTACTCCACTAGAGTGAGAAGTTCTGGGCCCTCAACTCAGAGCCCACTGGCAGACCTTCTGCCACTCTCACCTCCACACTGAGACTCACTCACTCTAACTGACTCACTACAGACTGAACATTCTAAGCTCCCCACAGCAGCTGTATGCAGGAAAGGGTTATGTTGCTGTGAGAGTTCTGAATGACCTATTCATTTTTCTCTCAGGCTATCTAAGTAAAAAAATGATGCCATTCAGTAAGAAACCCCTAATGAGCTCCCTACCAGCTGCCTGCTACCTTCCTAGCACTAATACCGATAGGATTCTAGTAACCCCAGGGGACTGGGTGGTTACATCAGTATGAGAATAGCATGACTTTCTTGAATTGTGAAGCTACAGCTGAAGTCATTCTGCCCACTTCAGTTGGAGCTGTGAGCCACTGACCCCCTGATCTCTTTTTTTGCTCACTCTTTACTGTCACCCCCAGTACCACTTCATTCTCTTCCCTCCAGGTCACCCACCTGCCCCTTCCCATGTTTAATTTAATGTTGAAAAGTGAACTGGGGTGCCCACCCCCAGTGTCACTGCTGTTCCAATCCTCCCCTCCAGGTTGCCCACCCCTTCTCATTATATACATGGCAGCACCAGGGAGCCCATCCCCAGTGCCACTGAACAGTAGTAGTCCAACACTGGGGTGCCCAATCCCCACTATCAGAAAGTCCCCTGAAACAAAGAAAACTGTCCTTCATTGATTTTTGTTTTGCTTAAACCTGTAAAAAAGAAAATACCCATCACTGATCTGACCCAACACACCCCACCCAAACCTCCCACTCAGCACTCACCACCCCGGCACCCAAACACCCTCACTCACCTGAACATGTCCCATGATGTAGATCCACTCTCCATCTGAAGAAATGTAGTGCTGCTGGAACCAATAACTACAGAATGAGAAAATTAGGTAAGACTGGTTTAATTTTTTTCAATGGGGTTTGAACTTTTATCATAACTTTGACATTTTGTTTAATATTGTTACACCAAATGTTTGACATGGCCTTTTTGGGACCCAGCCTCATGACCAGGGCAGTGGAATTATTCAAATTTTATCCAAAAGGCAATTTCATGGCTGTTTTGCAAAATCACCATTTGGGTGAGATTTTGAACATTTTCACCTACCAGGTTCATCAAGTGGGGACATAAGAAGACCATGTTGAAAATTTGGGATCACAATGTTAAAAAAACAACAAAATTATGAGTGTACATTGAAATTTTTCTATACTCTCTCATAACTTTGGTAATTGTTGATATTCTGATCCCAAATATTAAACATTGCCATTATTTCACACTACTTCACAAATGTGATAACTGTCATTTTTCAAATCCTGGCCAAAATGTGTTTTCATACCTGTGGCATGGAATGATGTTTCAGTGGGGATTTGAAATTTTTACCTACCGAGTCATGAGATGGGGTCACAAGAAAGTAATATTGAAAATTTGATGTAAAAATATGGTAAAATGACCAAGTTATGAGTGAACACTAAAATATTTCAATGTTCATGCATAACTCTGCTAATTTTCAATAGTTTGACTCCAAGCTTCCAGCATAGCCATTTTTTCACACCTCCTCATAAATGTGTCAGATGTGATTTTGTAAATCCTGCATGACATGTTTTCACACTTCTGGTGTGATACAACATTTTGGCCCACATAATATAAATGTTATGTTTATAAGGGGAACTGCACAGAATCACAGGGCCTGTAGGGTCCTGAGCTTTCAAAGCCAGATAGATTCCATCACTTGATGTAGGACCCAGAGGGTCTTGCACATTTGGATATGTAGCGAGATGTATCCACTCACTAGTCACATGGTCTGGAGGTGATGTACAGCTACATGTATACTGAAAGAAGTGCAGGGCCCAGAGGACCCTTTGCTTCTGCAGTCAGATGGATTCCTCAATTACCTTGTAATTGTAATACCGTATATTTTAGAAATAAAGAACACATAAATTGTAAGGTTAAGTTAAAAATATGAATTTATGAAGCACAGGGACATCCAGGCCCTGCTCTTTTGGATGCTGATGGATCCCTTACATGATGCAGGACCCAAAGCTGCAGCCAGATGGATACCTAACTTAAAATTAAATATATTTTAGAAATAAAAAACAAAACAGTAAAGTCAAGTGCAAAAATAAAATTTTATATAAAGTAATTGAAATTAAGTATACTTATACATATTATAATATAAATAAGTTATTCAAAATAAATCATTTCACTTTTGAAATATAAAAGAAAAAACCTTCTTAAAAACAAAAACAAACAAAAAAAAACAACAAAATGTCCATTTAAAAAAAATATTTTTGGGGTGCCCCAGTCTTAAAAAACAGAATAACAATAATAATGAAAAAAAAAGTTGCCTATAGTTGTAAAACAAAATGCCTTTTTTTGTAGTGAGGAGGCTGTCACCATCCTGTACTGTGGAGGCACTTGCCCTGGTCCCTAGTGATGGGGGGGGGTCTGTTGTTCATAGTATCTCAACATGGTACCTCTCTTTGAAATGGCAGTTGGTATGTCACAGTTTTAGAAAATAAATAAGTAACCAATAACACATGACAAAGCATGTGATAATTAGATAATAACCACAGCCCCCCCCAAACACATACACTCTGTGGATTGGAAGAACACAAAATTAGCTGAATGACCTTAAATCACAGGGTGGAGGGAGTGTGGCAATAACCCACTAACTGCAAGTCCTGAATTGTGTTGGAGCATTTATAAAATGCCACAAAAATAATAAGAAACACAACACCAAATCTTTAATTAAGAATAAATAAATCTTTATCATTGGTAAATCAGTTCTCACACAAAACAGCAGGGTTTGCCCCATCAAAGGGGCTAGATTGGCTGGGAGGAAAGTCACTTACTTCATTAGAAACTTTTTTACAACCATTACATTTAGTAAGGATTCTGAAGCAATGTAATGATATTTCTAGGCAGTTATATCAGCCTAGAAAATAACTTTTGAAGGATTTCAATGTAATATTTAAACTTGTGTGGTTATTGCTCACAGTCATTAACCAGTCAGATAACTGGATTTTTCATACCCATTTTATAACATAATTTAAGTAATATATCATTGAATGAATGTATAATTTACCTTGTTTAACTCCAGCTAGAATGTTGTGATGAGCAGGTAGATCTGTCGAAAGAAAAATAACAAAAAAAAATACTTATAAGATGTGTAAATTAAGATCATGATTTTTAAATGATGTGATGATTTTTATCTGGTGTGATGAGTTCTTTTCATGTATAAGACATGTTTTTTATTTTATTCAAACACTAGGGTATTCATAACTAACAATAACATTATATATTCACTATCAAGATGAACTTAGTACATTAATAAAACATTATATTTTTTATTCGGCACTAAACTGTCTTTGTAAGTTGTTTTCTCATTTCATTTACATGAAAGAAATAAATGTTGCCAGCATGCTTGGCCACTGACCTTGTACTGTGCAAGCATATGATCTTGAACATCACTGAGTGTAAGTGTGAGACAGTCTTCTACATAGTGCCTGTATAATCAGAAATATATAGAGTAATGTATGTGCAGCCATACACAAGAAGGTTGCCATGGCAACACAGTGACCTTAAGAATGATGCAGGAGATATATCTCTGTCATCATGGCAATCCCACATTGGAAACTCAGCTGTGGACTGTATGGTTGCCCATACGTTATTCTGTACGGGGTGTGGGCATGGATAACCATCACAGAAAAACATTTGCTTAAACAGAACTTACTTCAACTTATCATGGCTCATCCTGGTGGCCACTGTCATTCTTTACAATGCCCCAATGATGAATGATTCACAGTCCCTGACCATCTGTCCTCTCTCCTGGTCGGTGCACTACAAATTAAAGAGTTGTGTACTGATGGCATAAATATTGATGATTCACAGCCTTCTTAGCCCCCCACTACCTGTTCCCTCCCATATGCCATATTCTGTGCAATAGCCAGAGCAAGCACAGCTAAATGACCAAGTAAAAGGCTGCTCATTTGTTTGCATAATGACATAACTAGTGCAGCAGAATGAAAACTTGTGCTCTACTATGTATGCCACTACTGCACCACAACTGCATTTTACAGTGTATCAATTTCCATACACAACCACACCTCTCTATACAGTATAAGTAAATGTAAGTATTATCATGATACCTGTCTTACAGAGTTGCCCTCCCCTAAAAAATGGTAAAACGAATAGTTAGAAAGTTATTTCATAATCATTGTTGTACTTATGCTGACATTCACAGACAGAACCTCCTGCAGCAGGGCTGGATATACTGGATATAGCAGGCCAGGTCCCATATTTGGGATGCAGATGAGTCACTGGTGGCCACTGGTGTACTATTCTACCCATGGAAAGGAGCAGTAGTTGTTCCTGTGACTCCCTCCATGGCCAATTCCATGGCACCACTGGTCAACATTTCTGTCATCATGTGCAATAAATAATTAGATAAATACATACTTTAGCAACATGTAAGATTCTGTTATAACATTGTTGACAAGTCACTTATTTTTCAGTAAAATATTGTATACTACAGTATATTTATCCCTAGAACACTAGTACCATACATAAGCTATGCCATTTCTATGCAGTCTTGTAAATTAATTCTTACTAAACAGCTGATAACAGTAGCAATTGCATATTGTGTCAATATGGTAATACTGTGCTATTATCAGATACTGCTTTGATATTTTTGAAGAAAATAATTGTTGAAGTAACAAGTACCATTTACAGATAATTTATTTTATAAGGATTTAATATATTATAGCATACTCATCTTTAAAATTCTATGTCCATAAATCAGCTATAGCATGGCTATATAAACATTTAAAATCAGTCAATGCTTACTGAACAGTTTATGTAAATGCAGGAATTACATATTGTGGCAGCTTGATAATACTATGCTTTATTGCAATAAAGTTGTAATAGTTTTTTTTTAAGTTCATGATTGAACACAGTTGAAAAAGATGGTCAAGTGGTACCAATACTGCTGTTGCTGTTATTAATCTGCTTTCTGTGATGACCTTGTGTTGACATTTGTGTGGAAAGTTGGGGGGGGGGTAGGTTGGATAATTAATTTTTGATTCACCTTAGGAGTAGGTGCCCTGGGTGCCCAGGAAACATTTGTCACACAAACACCAGGTAGTTGATGATTGCTTGTAATGTGAGTAGAGTGGTTGAGGTGTTGGTGGATGTTCTTTATGGAGAATGTCAACATTCTTTGCATGGAGTGACATGTTGAGTGCTCTATGTGATGTCCTTGGGTGGGTGGTGGGTGAGTAGTGGTGTGTGTGTGAGCATTGGGGGGGGGGTCAAGTACAAAGGAAAACATTTCTATAAATTTTACTATATGGACTGGAAACTGGGAACAATAATCAATAACAGCTGCAATTAATCGACTTTGACTGTGTAATTGTACTGTACCGTCTTCTTCAATGATGACTACATCATCCTCTGCAAGGTTTGGACCCTTTTCCTCTAGTTGCTGTAGGACTGGCTGCAAGTACACCCTTTCTGCTGGGGTGGCAGGAAGTCAGGATGGACTGTAAAGAGAAAGAACAAATAAAGAGAAATAATAAGGCAAGTATTACATTATGGTATATATACATTTTTTTTCCAAGAAGCAGTCTGATACTAATACTTTTATTTTTTTACTAATATTTGACAACTTTTAATGATTTTTTCTAGGCACCATTATATTGTAGCACTCTATGTAGTTATGATATGCTGTTATAATATCTATTGTTATAATTCCTACAGTGACAACCTTTTCAATCACTATAAAACATCATTTTCAGGTAAGAACATAATTACTGTAAGCTGTGGGCATGCCTGAATAATCTAACATTAATACAGTTTAGCATAGGCTGTTGTCATATATATATATATATATATATTAGTATTTACTGTAACAGATGACGCAGAGTTGCTTTCCTCTATGTAATCAAGCTTGAAGTTGTTTTCTGAAAAAAGTTTTATTACAGAAAAATGTACAGCACAGAGTCATTGCTTTCAGTCATTCACCAATAGTGCCCCACAAAAAAACAAGTTCACTAAGGGAGAAACAGTGTCTGAAATGGGCAAGGATTGACATTCACAATAAAAGACAATATATGGACATTGATACACAGACAAGCCTATGTGGTCATCTTGAGTTTTCTATGGAAAATAGTGAACCTCATAGTAAATGCAAGTTTCGATCTAATTAGTTTAACATTATAATAATTTAGCATAGGCTGTAGTCACACATATTAGTATTGTGTGACAGATGCCACACAGCTGCTTTTCTCTGTCAAATCAGGCTTGAAGATGTTTTTATTTTAAAACATGAACATATAGAAAAAGAGCTGCAACACACTGAATCTATCCTTAGAGACTACCATGAACTCCGAATTGTCTCCCCCTCAGCCCTGCCCCATAACCCCCTCCCCCACTTTACTGAAAAGAAACACAGTGTCTGAAAATGGCCATGGGTGACCATTCTCTGCAAAAGATGATATGTATGAAATCCAGTGCCTGGAATATGTTTACTGAACTGTTCTAGTGCCAGCTCGATGTTGTTGTGCTGCAGTAGTGATGTGACTATTCAAGCTAAGAAAACAGGTGTATGGTACCAGAGCACACCCATTACAACCAAAGGGGGCCAATTACAACTCTAAGAAAAGGAAACACTGGTTCAGTGTAAGAATAACCAAGATATGGAATGAGCTCCCTGTCAAAGTAATAGCTAGTAAAACCATGATTGAATTCAAGACTCACCTGGATACCCATTTAGTAGCTAAGAATATAGCAGGATACATCTGAAAACTGGAGAGCTATAATGGACCTTTGGTC
This sequence comes from Neoceratodus forsteri, assembly GCA_016271365.2. Lineage (NCBI taxonomy): Eukaryota > Metazoa > Chordata > Ceratodontiformes > Ceratodontidae > Neoceratodus > Neoceratodus forsteri. The sequence continues at coordinate 460,579,433 of CM028132.1, forward strand.
TTCCTAAAGCTCTGTATTTACCTATGAGACTACTGCTGCACCACAAGTTTAAATGTTGCAACACAGGTACTTTCCTCTATGGACTCAAGCTGGAACCTGTCTTTTTTGTTAAAAAAGTGGAACTTACATAAAACAGTTAATGTGATTAGCTCAGTAGTTTGAACTCACCTCCACCCCCAAGTGTACCCCTCCCTGCAGTCACCCTTTATTGAAAGAAAACAGGCAGTCTTAAGTGGGCATGGATGCCAAGTCAGTATGAAACATAACATATGGGCATCGATACACATACAAGCTTGGATATGTTCATCTTGAGTTTTGTTTGGCAACTACAGAATCTTTCAAGCTTCTCTGTTGAAACTGTTGACTGCCATACATACCTTTTGATAAGGACACAGGGTTGCTGTGTATGGCTGTCATACAGTATCCTGTATATTATACCCTAAAGTTAATTTATATTGATACTAATGCAATGCTTAAAGAGAGTAAAATAGTTATATGGAAAACAGCTTCTTCCTAACTTAATTTTCTTATGTAACTTACAGTACTTCCATAGTGCCTGTCGCCAAGCTCTGGCTTCCCTGCCAGCTCCCACATGTTTAGAGTGTGCTTGCACCAGTCTTTTTCAGTGACCCAGACATTGCCAGTTTTTTTCAGCTTATAGAACTTCTGCCACAGCAATTTCCACTTTCGACAGCAGGAGTCAGGATCTTTTGTGTGTCCATTCTTCACAGCCTGCACTGTTTTTTAAGGCATGTTGATCCCCTCATCATAATTTGCATCCTGCCGCTTTTTTAGGCCTTTGACCAGGTACCTCCTTGTTGATCTACAACTTGGGCATGAACTAAGAAAAGGAAAGAAAAAAGAAAAAAATGTAATAAAAATTTATATTCAGGCATTGCCTATAAACCGTATTGTGAAGTAATTAAGTTTACTTAACAAAGCTTGTGTATGGCTTATTTATGTGTGTTAATCATATTTGTTGTGTTGCATCTATTTTTGATGAAGGTAGGCGTGACATTGAGAACAGCTGTTGTGGACAGTATTAGGGTACTGCAAAGGTGTACATATTGATTGTTACACATCACAACACACTTTGGATCTCATGTTGGATGTCTCCCAGGAAAATAATATTTCAGATTGTCTGAGAAATACACACCATCTTTTAGATACAGTGAATCATTATAATATTTAATTTGTGGGTGAGTAATGGTGTGCATACCCAGATCACTCAAAAAGCCAGATATTTGAATGTTCACATTTCTGTGTGATCTTTCAATTCCAGGTGCATACTACCGGCCTTTCAGATCACACACTCTGTAATATCCAAATACAGAATCTTACAGTTAAGCAACATTCTATGCAGCTCCACCAAGTCTGATTTAGCTGATTCTATTAAATCAATACCCCTTCTGTAGCCCAAATTGTTACCTCCAACATGGATCAGCAGTATGTCTGGCTTGGGGTGACTGTTGAAAAGTCCATGTATGTTTGGCATGAGTTGTTCCCATCTTCACATCCTTAACAAATCAATAACCCTCATAGTTTTCCAGTTGCAAATCATTCCCAAAATGACTCCTACCGGCAAACTGTGCACCCCATAGCACAAATGAACTGTCAACAATTCATACTGTCATCGTGAAGCTTTCTGCCATGTGGAATCTCTTTAAAGACTCTGCAAATAACAGAAATCCTAAATGTGTATGTCTCTCACAGCAGTCTCTGCCAACTGACACTTAGAATGGTTCTGAGTTGTCAAACAGACTAAACAAAAAATGTTTACCCCTTTCTCAGCTTTTCATTTGAAAGCATTGATAAATTGTTTACCAATCAGCTTACAACTGTAACACTTAGTTTTATGTAGTATCTTCATTGGTTTATCATTTCTACAGGTTTTCTTGCAGTGAGCTGTCATTGGTTAAATGGCAGAAAACATAAACATTTTTGAGAAGGAAATCATTTATAAATAATTTCACAATACTTCAGTTGAAAGAATGTTATGGTGTCTGATTGGCTAGTGCAAGGCCTATATATTGTGCTACTCAGATTTTTCCCCTACCTTTTTGACTTGTATCCTGAGTGGTAAGACTGTGATTTCTAAATTTTGGCATTTTCTTATGATATTGTAGTGAAATATGTTAGTCTTGTGGAGTAATATTAAATACAGTTGGAATAATTACTACACTGACTTTATATTATATAACTGTAACTGCTGTTGTGACAAAAAATGGACAGTTATATGGCAAACACTGAATCTGTATTCCTTTGTATTCATTATGGTGCTATTTACATAGTTTGATTGAGCTCTCATTATTTTCCCACATTTACAGTATTACCTGATTTATTTAATTTCTGAAGGCCAGTAATAATTTTGGAATGTTTTAGACATTAAAAAAAATATTTTTTCATGACTTGATCTTTTTCTTTCTTAATCTAATCTTCTTTCATGAGCCACTCATGAAAGAAGGATACTGAGTGATGAAAGGAGAAAAAAACAATATGCATTGATGGCATTGACATTTCTAAAACACTGAATTCCAAACAAAGAATAATACCTTTAGTGATAAAATAGAAATATTTCACATCGGTACTATATCCTGCATTTGGATCGGGTATTATTTCATCAAAATTATAAGCTTAAATAGTTTAAAAAGTAAAAAAATATGACAGCAGTACATACTAGGCTGTAGTGCAATTTGATCAGTTTCCAGACAAGATGGCTGACTTCCTGGGTTGTGGTGATGTCAGCACTGCATTCTCATTAGCCTACAGATTCTGTTTCCAGATTAAAAATTATCTTCTTTCATGAACAGCTCATGAAAGAAAAAACTTTGACTCATGAAACAAGACATTTCCTCATGAAAGAGTTTTTTTTTCCCAATGGAAATGACAGGAAATGCTAAAAAAAAGAAAGCTATTTTCATGATTATTTTAGTAATATTACAGATATATAATGTATGTATGTATGTATTTCAATTTACATAGTTAAATGTTCATATAGGATTTGCCTATAATAAAATAATTTGGCTTATCTTGTTAATGGTAAGTCACTTTATTAAGAAAAAAGTGTACTGTTTTTTGCCTCTTTCTTTTCACAGTTACTGACTACTATTTGAATATGATTCCAGCAACTTCAACCAAAAATGCCTACAAGAGAATGAAGTCATACTTTAAAACAACCTGAAAGGTACTTTGATACACATGGCATGCCTTACAAATCTGATGGTGCAGTAATACATAATAGGTTGCAGGAAACAACTGATGCCTGTCAAGTCAACACAAATAAAAGAAGAGAAGCAAACTTGGCAGATATGGCTGCAAAGTCCATAGTTTGTCACACACAAAAAGAAATACAGAAAGAAATACCATAGAATGAGACACAAGAAAACAATGTGGCCTACTGTACCTACAGGAAAGAAAACAGAAGAAAAAAAATCAGTGTGCGACTAGCATCACTCAGAGTCATGCTACCTATTTTAAGATGTTGTCCACCAAAGCAAAAATAGAGCAGATAATATCTGCAATAATGAGACATAAAAGTAAGAAAACTAAAAGGAAAACTCATATGATAAAACGACGTCTCAGAGTTACACAATTTATACAAATGGCACTAAATTTCTGATCACAGTTGTGGTCAGAAATGTTCGCTCAAATAGATAAGAAAATTATTTTTATGAAGTTGCAGAAGTTCCAGAATCTGAACAGTGATAACTTCTGCCTCATCTTTGATGGGTCTTGGCTGCGCGCTGAGCAGAGAGAGGCATATTTTTAAAAAGAAATGTACCATCCACACAGTAAGCAAGCAGCTGGCTATGTTGATGAAGCTTGGAAAATACACTGTGTTTTGCCCTTGGTTGAACATCATGATTTGCATGAGGTGGAGGAAGACAATGATTCATCAGTGGAACAAAACAAGACACAATATGTGACATGGCCAAGTGATGATGTGTAATCTTAGACAAAAGGCTTTTGATGAGGTTAAGGATTTCATCAATCTTTTCAACGTCACAAAGACTAACTAAAAATACAAAACTGACACTAAACATAGATGAATGCCCGGTTAGGTCTTACTCTGGTTTGATGGGTCACTCGTTGGCATTTTTGCACACAGGAGCTTGTGACAGTGTACAGTATTCCACCATGTGTGCATTATTACTGTGTAAAATGCAGGAATGCACAGATTTGTTTCTAAAATGTACCGGGTCAGGAGTGCTCTTCATAAATTTGCATGCCTTGATCTTTTATTGACAGAAGGAGACATGGATAGTGCTGCAACTTTCATTCATCAACTTGAAAAAAAATGATGTACCTTCTGATGAATTCTTAATTCAAGATGCACAGCACATGTTTAGCTGTGTTAAATTGACAGAAACACAGTTATTAGACAAATCTGGAAATGAGACAGCCGCATTTGAATGGACAAAGAGAGAAAAATGTGAACCTGAATGTGTTTCATGCAAGCAGCTATTTATTGTTCACAAACATCCGAATTGCCATTTAGAATCAGATGTGAGGCTGTTTGGTGGCATATTTGCTACAAAGAGTGAGTTTGCATTAGATGAGATAGTGCACATATGCTTGTACTGTTTCAGAAAGATAAAAGCAGACGTGCTGCCTCTAAGATCTGTTTTGAAAAACATGGAGGCAGATATGACACCCATAGAGATTGCTTGCTTGAACTTATTTGAATGGACTCTGATCCAAACTATGAAACCATTCCATACAATTCTAGGACTGAACAAAGCTTAAAAGCATACCAGAGAAAGAACTCATAAAGTCATTGATGGGATCTATGATGTATCTGCCACTCCCACTCCAGAAAAAGGATGAGGCCATAACACGGGACAATAGCATTATCATTTTGGTGAATGATGTTCCAAGAAAGGCAAAAATAATTTGGTAGCAATTTTGTGAATGTAGAGAGAGTTGCAAAGACTCTCATTACCTAAAAGGTTGAAATCCATGCTACAAGGATTTAAATATTGACCACATTAGTTTGGAATATTAGACACCAAGAAAGCAATGACCGAGAAGGTCTCGATGTCTACAAATGAAAATGTGTATGAGCAGTACACAATTCATCCTCTCCGTGTCAAGGTTAGTGAAAACACACTTGCGTCAAATAAAACAGGCTGATCCCTGATCATTTCCCATATGGTACTGGTTGCTGCTTGGACAAGCATGGGGAACGTGTTCCTGGAGCTGAGTACTGAGCATCTAGAGTGCTGCATGTCAATGGGAAATTCAGAAGAAATATTCAATACTTGTTTTACCTCCTACAAGAGAGTGAATTAAGTATATTGTCTGCATCTGTTGCACATACTCTATGGATGACCACATCACTGCATGGTCTCACAGCAGCAGAAGTGTTGCAAAACTTGAAAAACAAGGATTAGACACTAGAGGTAAACCTGAACTCCATCCCATCAAGTAGGTGTGGTACCAAAGAATACTAGTACTGAAGGAACACAGAAGTAATGTGTATGCTAGAAGAGTATGGTACAGCCACTTAGTTTTTTACTCTAAGTTGTGTTGAATACAGCTGGGAAGAATTGCCAGAAATATTACAGTGGGCAAATGTAGATATTGATGGCATATCATCAGTGAATGTTGGTGAAATGTGCTCTGTAGACCCAGTGTCTGTGTCACAACATTTTCATCACCAATGTTTTGCACTACTGAGGTCGATTCTGTCAAAAATTAATTCATCTCTTGGTATTGTGTAACATTACTTTCAGAGAGTGGAATACCAAGCACATGGTGCTCCTCATATCCACATACTACTGTGAATAAAAGATGCATCCTACATTGGTGATAGTCAAGACAGAGAAATCCTCAAGTTTATCATGCAATACATCACATACCTCAACTTCTTGACAAATATGACAGTCCAACTTTATGGAAACTGGTTGAAAACTTTCAGCGACACATCTGTTGCAAATACTATTCATCAAAAGGTGAAAAATCATGGCAATTGGTGTACAAGGTGTCATTTTGGATTTCCTAGAAATGTGTCTCAAAAAGACCACCTGAATGAATTGTTCCCTGCCATCTGACACCATCTAAAAGCAAAATCTACAAAGAAAGTCTATGAATTGCCTAGAAAAGAAACTGAGGCATTCATTAATTACCTCAGCCTTGTTCTATGACAAATTGAAAGCACTACAGTGCTTGCACAGAAACTACAAACAAAACAGATGCTGTGTCTTAAAGTCTCACAATCGGATTAAAGGTCTTGCTGCAAACAAGTCATCTTCAACAAATATTCTGAAAAACAATTTGATTGACACATACTACACACAGAGACACAATGCCATGGAGAACATGTATGTTTTTGAAGTTGCTCAGTGGTATGACTATAAATCTGGAGCCAAGTCTAGTCCTACAAAGGATATCTTCCAAGCCACTGGCATCCAAGGAAGTCTAGTAAAAAGACACAAGCCTTGGTTGATTGATCATTACAAATTGTCTCTGAAATCTCAGAGGCATTACTATTTTGTTCTACTCTTCCTGTTCAAGTCATGGAGACATGAAAGCTCATTTAAGGGTGAATCTGACACATATGAAGTGCAATTCAATTTAAGCTACAAGACCTTCAAAACTGACAGTTCAGTTACATACATAAAAATATCAGAAGTAGAGAAAGAACTATTAGAAAAAGCTAGAGAACAACTGGAAGAAGACACTCCAGTGAATTCTCAGAACAACTGTGATCTAGAGTGAGGATGTGCACTGGGAGCTCCACTTCCTATAAATTATCCCACTGTATTGATGTCAAAGGTTGAAACAGCCATGGAACAGGCATGACAATCTGCTGTTGATATATCTGTCATTAAACAGCAGTTAAATTAACAGCAGCAAGTATTATATACTGGCATGACACATGACGTTCACCATGGTATTTGACATCATAAAAAGAGTGCTGTTATGTCAAATTCAAACCACTATGTATGTTTGTCAGTGGTTCAGTTGGCACAGAAAAAGTTTTCTTATTGAATCAATTACTGTCAACATAAGGAAACATACTGGAGAAGCAATGTCTGCAATTGTGGCTGCTCCAACTGGACTTGTAGCATATGACAGAAATGAAGTGACTCTGCACCATTTTTATGCTGTCTATTGAACATGGAAAAGCTGGTGAATACCTCAGTTTGTGTTCTGAAGTTACAAGCGACCTACACAATATGTTTGACAAAATGGAGTTCTTGACTATTGATGAGACCAGTATGGTCTCCAATGTTATGTTTGCCTTCATTCACTTATGTCTGCAGGAGAGTGTTGGCACAGACAATGACGTTGCCTTTGGAGGCAAAAACATTGTTATTTTGGTGACCTACTTCAACTTGTACCTGTGAATGGAAAGCATGTATTTTCTTTACTTACTCTTGAGTAAGCTAGAAAAACTATCATGTGCACTGGTGGAAAAAACCTTTGAAGGTTATTCACCTATGTTGAACTCTTTCAGAAAATGCATCAGAATGCTGACCAACAATACAAGGCATGATTTGGACACTGGTCAGCTTCCAATGATTCAATACTGAAGATGCCCATGATAGGCAAAGGCAAGAGTTCTATGTCAGAAGCATGTGATCTGTTTAGCGCATTATGCTGTGATGGCACACAAATTGTGTATTTGATGATGAGACTTAAACAGTGAGCACATTTCAGTCAGATAATGCTGGGGAAACTGAAACAACTAGTTGCCACATTATTATCACTTGATTCAACCATCCTAAACTGAGGTCTCTTATACCCATCTTGGTGTTGTCCTGGTGGGTGTCCAGGAGGAAGTAAAAGAACCCAGGGCATGCTTCACAAAGAGTAGGGGACATTCCTGGTGTCCTGGCCAACATTCCCCTTCCCATAAACTGATTCATGCAATTCTCCAGGATGTGTGTGGGTGATGCTGTGTGATATGGCCACCACTACTCATTCAGTCACTTCACTACCAGTCTAGTATTGCTTGTAAAGCACTTTGGGATACACTGTGTATGAAAAGAGCTATATAAATGCTGATTCTTCTTCAACCATTGGAGTTTGTTTAAGCCCTACAATAATCTCAAAGAGGACTGACTGCCTAAAAGAGTTGAGTGTAGATATATCCAGAACAGCTGGCCTATAGTCATTTCCTATGGTCTCTAAAAATGCACATCTGATTCAACATCACAGTGTTGACGTGGATCATGGACTGGTCAACAGTTCAATGGAGCTCATAGTTAAGAACATTAGTTGAAATTGTTGTGGTAATGTTTGACAATCTTGATTACCCACAAGTCATCAACAGATGCTTGGTAAAATTCCAGCTTGTGAAAGGCATTATGTAACATGAAAACAGTTCCCATTCTTTGTTGCCTATGCAGTGTTGCAGGGTTTGAGTTTAGATGCTGTGATGACTGACAAAGGGATTACTATCATCAAAGATGGTATAACCAATGCTGCTTTTTCATGTGGCAGAACTCTAGCAGGATTATACATTATCAACATTACATGTAATAAAATGTATGCTGAGAAAAAGTACAACCTAGAGCACAATCTATTGCATACTTTGTATCAACCCAGTATGTCTCTGATTCCACTAGTGAATGACATAGTCATTTGAAATGTGGCTTCTGAGATGTCACAGAAATTGAAGAGGAAGAAGTCTACTGTATATGATTCTTCCACTTTAACAGGTTGATAAGGGATCAGCTGTGGCCAATGATACCAGATCACCTCCAGCAGAAACAACAATTTGTCTTGCTACAATGGTGTCATTTGACAACAGTGCTGGCATAGATTGCTATGCTAATTCTGTAATGCACATATTCCTACATTTGCTTGAATTTGTTGCTTTAATAACTGCTTCAAAATCAACACTTCTGACAGATACAGCGAAGCATTTGTAAGCTTCAGTCAATGGCAAAACAATAATGTGCAGTTGTTGACACCGCTACATCAAGCTGTGACATCTTATGACCAGAATAGCACATTTGCAGAAAATGTTCAGCAAGATGTAGCTGAGTTTATGATGGGAATCACAAATTCATTGGAAGAAGATGGAATTCCGATAAGGCGGTACTTCATACTAAACTACGTCAGCAGATATGTTTGTATTTCCTGTGGAAATATTGACAGATAAGTGACGGATGACATGTCGTTGATCTCTTTATATATCCAACAGGAATCATCCATCAATTTCAGAAGTTGTTTACCAATGCTGAATCCCACTGGGAGTGCACAAGGTGTAGCAGGAGCAGTACTGATCACTGAGGGTGACCCGTTTAGTGAGCTACTTCATGCTGATACTACAATGATTTGACTCACAGGGAGTCAAAGTTGTATCTCCAATAACTGACTTCATCACAGGTTGAGTTATGTTTAGACATACGCATTTCAACACTCAAGCAATAATTTTACAGCTTCTGTGCATTCTGGTCATAACGAAACTTGGCTAAGCTACAGTAGTGGCTAAGTAAAGTGCAATAATGCTACATGCTAAGGAAATGCTTCCAAGGAAGGTAAAGGATGCACATTTGATTTTCTTAAAAAATAAGCAATCCGTGGGAGCTTCCAAAGAATAGTTACCAACAATATGTCTCTCAGATAAGTAGGCTAAAAAGAGGTAGATGTCACACATGCGTCAATGGCATCCTTCCCTGCTGGGATTGTATCACTATCCGAAAGTTAGTGACCTGCGCTCTAGGTAATGTGAATGGTGTGCTACTGTGGGCAGCCAGCCCAAAACATGATATACAGTAATTCCAAAAAGCAGCACTCAGGTAGCAGCAATAAACATACCCAAACCAGTTTAAAAGTTTTATGCAAACCTTTGAAGGCAGTTTGCCAAAAGTGCTAGGGACTTACTACACTGGTGATGTACTCAACTGGTTACCTGAATCTGCAGGAATAAAAATGCAAAGGTTTGCTTAAAATGTTTACACTGGTTTGAGTGTGTTCATTGCTGCTACCTGAGTGCTGCTTTTTGGAACTATATGGGATTGTATCAGTCACCGAGTCATGAAAAAATGCCTGGGATAGGCACAAGGGAATTGTTGGGGGTAAGGGGGGGAGCAGCACCATAGATCGAGTAGGGTCGGTATCAAAAATGAAGATATAAAAATGGGCAGACTAGGTGGGCCCTGCAACCCTTATCTGCCATCAGTTTCTATGTTTCAATTAATTTTCCTAAATCTAATTTCTACGTGTAATAGCTGGGTGGTTGCAATCATGACACTAATATATTTTCAGTAAGAGTAGGATCTTGCTAAGGTGCCAAACTGTGAGCATAACCATCTTTTACAACCAGTCCTGTCATATCTAGATATTTTATTCCCATCCCCAAATACACAGACTGGCCCATACACATATGTACATCAGCTCATCATGTAACACTGTGCGACACATACAAACATTGCAACTGTACCACACATGTATGGCTTGTCACCTGCTATAAAAGTACACCTCAGTTTTAAATATGTATTCAATGCTGAAAACATGTTTATTTGTAAATATGTTGTATTACCATATGTTAAAGTAATAACTTTCATATAATACAGTTTGCATCTGTGTGCACAAGTCCACATTCTTATTCTTTTATCTGAGTGCACACATTTATGTTGACAAAAAATATTATAGTGTTTTAGTACTGTCCATTTCATTTAAGCTGATGTATTATTCTAAATTGTCAAATATTTTTAACACCGTATATGAATAACATGTAAATGGTTTACCTAGTATGCTGGCTATGCACTGTTCCTGCTTTTTCTCAGGATTGCATTAATTAAGGGATTGTGTGAGGAATTTTACAAGTACAACCTGTCAATACTTGTAAATAGTTATGCATATAAAACATACAGCGAACTGTTATCTAATTTTAACATTTAACAGATGACTGTTCTTATTTATGGTATGATTTGTCATTTTTGTGGTATTTGTTTTTTCACCTTCTCCAGGAACTATTGTAACAATTTGGCATTGGATCAATTTGCATTTTTTATGTAATAAACTTTTACAAAAGTCTTTACTGTCTTGTGTCAATTTCTTTATAAATTATAAAAACATGATCATTAGTTGTGTTGCAACAGTAAGTCAAGAAATGTCATGGGTGCCTAGTGGTATTAAATGAATATTATATAATCATCATATGTTTTGTCTTTATGTGAGTATTGTTATATATTTTATGTTTAGATGTAACTAAGTGAAATATAAACAGGACTATCTTGTGAACAGGATTGTATAATCCTAATGATTAGAATTTCCTGTATAAAAATAAAGTTTTATCATTATCATCACATGTACAATTAGAGAAAAATAGCTGACTTCTCATGTTAGAAGACTATTGCATTTTGTGTCTCTTAAACAACATTGGCCATATGGAGAATTGATACTGAAGTTAAAGCTGGATGAAATGTGAAGAACTGAAGAGCTCTTACAGATAACATTGCTGAAAGCATCTATTACGTGTATGGTATAAAAACAAACAAAAGGAAACATATACATTCTGTATACTAGCTCAAAAAGAAAGCAAAATATTTGCCAAAAAAACTGTGTTAATGTACCAGTTATGGTTCAGCTTAAAGCAACAAAAGTATGAAAATGTGGCATTAGGGTAAACCCTAACTCCCCCCCCTCCCAAGCAGCCAAAGGGACAAGACAACACAAGAAATTACAGGTAGCCATCATCTGGCAAGCTATCATCAGTTAAGACAAAAAACATGCAGCTCTTTAAAATGACATATCCATCATCATGATCCAGCACTTGTGTAGCCATGGGTACACTTGTTCTCTTCAACACATACACACCCACTCAGAGAAAACAAATAAGGACCCACTAGGACCATGAGGAGTAGAGACAGGCAAAGTCAGCAAACTTCCCTCTGTGAATTAATTCATGAATTTCACACAATTCATGTAGAGCAAATCACACAATTTGCAAAGTGTGAATCATGCAATTTGGGGACCTTGAAATGTAGAATTTCACCTCAAAGTGTGGCATTTCACCCTTGAAATTCTGCACTTTGCAGCAAAATTCCACACTTCATGGCAAAAACTTTACGATTCGGGTGAGGTCAGTTTCTTGGGTCCTGGGAAGCTTTGCGAATCTCCACAAAGTGCAAATTGTTGCCATTTTGCGAAAACTTCGCCAGTGACATTTTACTTCCCCACATCTCTAGTGAAGAGGTTTGCGCCAGCTAAAAAATGCTTTGGGCTAAAAAGTCTCAAATGTATACAAAAATTGCTTCATTGATATGTATTCATATAAAGATGAAAACAGCTCACCCACATAAACACTTTGTAGTTGCTGCAGTTACTGACATGGGCTTGGATTACAGGCCACTTCCTGGTTGTACAGCAGCTACGTACTAAATACTTGATACAACATAGTCCAATGTGCAAATAACTTCATCTGAAGCCCATAAACATGGCTATAGCAAGCCCCAAAAAATGCATTCCAAGCTTTACTTTAATGTACTTTTTGCTTGCAGTCATATACTCAGAACCATGCAAGTCAGAAAACAACAAATGGGTGGCCCACAACTCCTGTTAGACTTGTCGCATTGCAGCAGGTGTGCTACATGCTTACATATCGACAAACAGACATTATCAAAGCTAAGCAATTTTAGTATGCATTTGAGACTTTTTATTCTGAATCATTTCTAGTTGGTGCAGACCTTTTCATGGTCTTAGTGGGACCTTGTTTGTTTTCTTTGATAATTGTTTATACTGTGAGGTATGTGCACAAACTATAGTGTGGGAGCATCCATTTCCTTTTGAATTTGACATACACATCCACTTCAGCCTGCAGTTATTTTATGTCCTGTTTATTTACTGATGATGGCTGTCTGCAGTTGCTTATGCTGTCTTGTCCCATTGGCTGCTTGTTGGGGGGGATGGGGAGTTATGGTTGGAAACCAAAATGCCACATTTCCCTACTTTTGTTGTTTCAAAACTGAACCTTAATTGGTGCAATAACGTGGTTTCTTTGTAAAGAATATATATATATATATATATATATATATATATATGTATATAGCTTCACGGTGGTGCAGCTAGAGTTAGGGTTGCCCAGCCACTCCTATGTTAAACCCAAAATCTTGCACTTTAATAACTTTGCAGCCATTCAATGGATTTGCCGGAATGTTTGCATGCACAGTGTGGTTCCATAGATCTCTGTATCTGGCAAGTTGCATTATGGTTGGATGCGCGGTTGAGGAGTGCAACAAAAGTGCAAAAACAGGGTTTTTGCACATTTCTTTGCTCAGGGCTACTGCCCAAACAGTTTTTTCATCTGGTCTGCAATCTTCAGGGAAGATGCAGTCTAGGTCACTGATTTGTCTTTTGAAGATTTGGTGAAAAAATATGAATGCATTCAAAAGTTATTCAAATTAGAATTTTCCCATTATAGTCAATGGGGAAAAAATATACCTGTAAGTGCCTCTTGAAAGCTGCCTCCACCACATTTTTCTGTCGCAAATGGTCTCACGAGGCCACCATCTTGTTTTCAGTTAGCAATGGTGAAAAATAACTGTAGTTTGAATTTAACTGCCCTTGGTAAACATTAGCAGTTGTGTTTACCTAATTGGGGCATGAGGAACACAATGCAGCCATTCTTTTACTGTAAACCCCCCAGAAATGCCTTTTTCATGATAGACCCCCCCGTAGTGTCACAAATTGTGACAAAGCAGATGCAACACTTTCACAAACTGCCGCACTGTCGTGCTCATTCTTTTCCGCATTTTTGCAAAAGTGCCACAATTTGCGACACTACTTCACCAAAAACACAATTTATTTGCCACCCCACTGCACCTAAATGGTTGGGGCTTTTGGGCTGAATTTTGCAGGGTGGCAAGCCCTGGACCCACAGATGTGCCTTTTCATGATTTGGTCAAAAAATGTACAACAGATCCAAAGTTATGGCACTCTGAAGCTGAGAAATTTCCCATAGGATAACAACAATAATCAAAAACCCTTGTCATAGGAAAATAATAACTAGATTGAGTTTGAATGTAATCACAGTAACTGGCGAAATGAAATATATAATAAGCAAAATAAAACAGAAAGAAGTGAAGGGCAATGTAAGTGTGGGATGGGAAAGGATAATCTGGTATGTTTACTGATTTAATATCCCTCGTATGAAAAAATAGGAAACAATTACTCAGAGAACACCTTAAGCATCTTGAATACAAACCATATCATCTGGTTACGCATCTCCCACAAACACATACCAGTTTCATTACACTTTCTCAAAAATAAGTGAAATTCATTGCAAAAAGCCATGTTAATGTATCAGTTAGGGTTGATAGCACAACAACAAATGTCTGGAAATTCAGTGTTAGGGTTATCACCCCTACCACCCCCCCTCCACACACCAACAGATGTCGAGGTGTGCCTTGGGGTCATCAGGCGTAGCTTTCACCTCATTCTTCTATACTGTAGCATATCAGCTTTTTTACACATGGAATGGGGTGAGAGTTAGGCCTGATGACCCCATGGCACACCTCTGTGTCTGTTGGTGTGTGGAAGGTTGGGGGGTAGGGGTGGTAACTCTAACATCGAATTTCCAAACTTTTGTCGCTGTGCTATCAACCCTAACTGATGCATTAATGCAGTTTTTTGCAATATATATACACAGTACAAGTCACATTAAACTGTTCCTCCAATGAGTTGTTTTAGCATTTCTTACTGAGTTGCATAAGTGTTGCTGGATCTGGCACAAAGCCTTGCACAAACTGTTTCTTAAGAGTTAAAACTTAGTTTTGCATTGCATTGTGACTGGACTACAGACACATTCCAACTGAGCTGCAGAAACATTTTACAAACATTGCTCTTGAGCAGGTTAAACACTGAAAAACAATGCAGTATGAGTTGCCATTGCACTGTGTGTGTGTGTGTGTATATATATATATATATATATATATATATATATATGCATATATGTATATATTATACTGGCACGGTTGCGCCCATATAGTTAGGGTGAAATTGTACTTCTATGTTAAAGTTCAAAGTTTGAGCATTTCTAACTTTAGAGCTGTTCAAAGGATTTGCATAAAATTGGGCATGCATAGTCCCTAGGGATAGGTCTCCTGACCTGTCAAATTTGGTGGGCATCTGTCCAATGGTTTCTGAGATATAAAGTGTTGACAAAACAGAAAAATCAGGATTTTTTTGACATTTCTTTGTCATCCTGTATCTCAGAAACGGCTTTATGTTGTGGGCTGACACTTTCAGGGTAGAAAGCCCTTGGGTCACAGGTGTGTCTTTTGTAGGTTTGGTGAAAAAAATATTAATCTGTTCAAAAGTTATAAAACTTTGTCATTTCCCATTATTTCCTATGGGAAAAGTTAAGAGTTTAGCATGAAAGTAAGATTTGCACACCTTTTGCAAGTTTAACCGTGTGAAAATCTCACTTTCGCAGGTTTTTTTTTAAATGCAGAATGCTGCATTGAAATTTGCTGCCCCCACCCTGAAACTAGCTTCATTGACAACAGGGGTGCCCAGTCCCCGTCGGCATCATGAATGCTCCCACTCCAAACTCATGCAGCACACTGGGAGCCCACCCCAGTGTGCCCAGATTAATGTTTTTTTTAACATTTTTCTAACAGTGGGATGCCCACTCCTGCTGTTGGATGTCTTCCCCCAACTCACTTCCAGTGCTGATGAGGGTGTCCAATCCCCCTGTCGGCATCATGTGTGCCCCCCCAAACTCATGTGGCACACTGGGAGCCCACCCCGGTGTTCCCAAATTAATTTTTTTTCAAACAGTGAAACCTGTAAATGAAGAGAACCATCCCACAAAGTCTATTTTTATATTTAAAACACTAACAAAGAAAATGGTCCCTCATCATCTCCCCACTCCCCCCCCATCCCCACCCTACCTGTGCACACCCACTTCCCTGCACTCCCCTCACCCATACTTACCCTCCGGAGAAAGGGACTGACAATCTTCTCTGTACATGTCTGCACTCTTCAAAGTCCAACCACAAACTGAAGAAATTGAGGTACACCATATAATGGGACTCAAAGGGGGGGGGGCAACTTAGGTTGATATCTTGGCCAATTTTAGGAATTTTGGCCCCAAATTTTCAACGTGGGTTTCTTGAGACCCCTCCTCATGAACACTGTCACTGTCATTTTGTTTCCCAGTCCCAAAAGGTGATTTTGTGGTCACTGCATGGAATCACCTTTTGGGACAATTCACAAAACAACAGTGCCATTGTTCATGAAGTGGGGTCCCAAAAAGCCCATGTTGCAATTTTGATGAAATAATTCCCAAAAATGATTACAGTACAAGCGTGCATTGCGCAGTTTCTATGCACACTTTTAACTTCACCAATTTTTGTGTTTCTTGCACGCAAGTACAAGAAACACATTGCTTCAGTTGGGCCAGTTAATGAGATGCCACTATACTCAAAGAAACTCATGTCACAATCAGCTGTGTTCTGTAAAAACATTACTCTGTAGCTGTTATCTCTCACTGCCACCCCCCCCACATTCTCTCTCTCTCTCTCTCTCTCTCTCTCCCTCTGTCACACACACACACACGCACACACACACACACACACACACACACATCACTCACAGAGGCATGCATATAGGGGACAGCGGCATTCTTTGCCGGAGGTACAGCAGCTCTCAAATCACTACAATAAAAGTAAGAATGGACACTGCACCAACAGTATCTGACTATGTAACAGGCAGCCCCAGTTTTTTTGGGTCAAAGTAGATTGCCCTTTTTAACCCCTTCTCACCAGAATTACATAGAAGTAATTTGAAAAAGAGCCATGTATGTGTCTTTCAGGCTGAAAGAATTCAGATGTGAAGGGATTACTCTTCCCATGCTGATTCAAAGAGAAGCAGGGGGGATATGAGATGTATACCAGCTGTATGTTGTAAAGATAGCAGGGGGTCAGGACTGTGACAGTGGGGCTCAGCTCTGAACTGACAGAGCCAGAGATTTACAATTCTCATTTAATTACTAAGTGGTCCCGCACTCCACTTACATGTTTCTCACATGCACAAAGTGTGGACAGTTGATCAGCTGGACCAATCAGTACAGATCATTATGGCTTCAGGATTTTTTTATTTTTAATTCTCACCCAGTGACTTGACAGAGAAGTTATACTCAAAAGATAGCTCTATATGCAGTTAACTGGTGAAAAAGTTAACAGGAGTCTGGATTTCTTTTACTATTACCTCTTCAGTGGGAAACTGAAAATGATCCTCTACAAATTGGGAGAAGTCCTGTAAGGCATTGGTCAGTACAGGTACTGCCCTACTGGAATTGTGAAAAATGTAAATGTGTTATAGTATGCAATGCTTTTAAGTAATTGTTTCTTAGAAACAAAGGCAGAAGAGTTAACCTCTGGTAATACTACATCTAACACAATCACATATTGGCTACATCTTGAGATTTCAGATGTCAAAATAAATCACATAAGGGCTTATATCACCTTATTATTATTATATTAGGAGGGACCTCCTTGTAAATGAGTGTGTTCAATGGTGTTTTCCTGCAAATAAACTGGAGACTTAAACTTGAATCTTATATTAAGAGTACATGGTGATCCTGTATATGCAGTAACTTGACTTTCCTACCCTTACAGTATTGATGCTGTGTAAGGCAGTCATCAAAATAGTTTAATAAACTCATTTAACAACAAAATCATTTAACAATCCTAATTTTATGGCTCTCAATGCCAGATGGGATTTTTTCAACTTTGGTGCATATCTCAGGCATTTTTGGGGAATTTTACAACCAAATTTTCAACATGGGGTTATTGGGACCCCTGCTGATGAATTCAGCCACTGTCATGGTGTTATTCGGGCCCAAAAGGTGATTTCGCGGTCACTGCATGGAATCACTTTTTGGGCCTGATTCATGAAATGACAGAGCCATTGTTCATGAAGTAGGCTCTCAAAAAGCCTATGTTGCAAAGTTGGTGAAAAAATGAAAAAAAACAACTTTTCCGAGCGTGCGTTGTGCAGTTTCCATGCACGCTCATAACTTTACAAATCTGTAATATTTTCACTCAAGATTTTCAACACTGGCATTTTTTCACACCTCCTTATAAACAGTACAGCTGTCATTTTTCACATCCTGGCTGAAATGTGTTTTCGCACTTCCGGCGCGAATAGCGCAGTTGCTGTGGAAAATCAGTATTTGGGACAGCTTAAGAAAATCACAGTGATACTGTTCATGAGAAGAGGTCCTAAAATGCCTATGTTGAAAATTTGGTGACCAAAGTCCATTAAATGACTGTGCTATGAGCATGCCTTGTGCAATTTCCATGCACCCTCATAACTTCACAAATGTGTAATATTTTCACTCCAGATTTTCAGCATTGACATTTTACCACACCTCCTTATGAACAATATGGCTGTCATTTTTCACATCTCACCCAAAATGTGTTTTTGCACATGTAGCGCACAATGTCACGGTGGGTGTGCAAAACCAATGTTCAGGACAGATTAAGAAAATCACAGTGACACTTTTCATGAGCAGAGGTCTTAAACTGACAATGTTAAAAATTTGGTGACAAAAGTCCATAAAATGACTGTGTTAGGAGGATGCATTGTGCAATTTCCATGCAGACTAGTAAGTTCAGGAATTCGTAATATTTTCAGTTCAGATTTTCAACATAGGCATTTTTCACACCTCCTTATGAACAGTACAGCTGTCATTTTTAACACCCTAGCCAAAATGTGTTTTCGCACTTCCGGCACAGAATAGCGTGGTCACTGTGGGAAATCAGTGTTTGGGACAGATTAAGAAAATCACAGTGACACTGTTCATGAGTGGCGGTCCCAAAATGCCTACATTGAAAATCTTTAGTAAAAAATCCCCAAACTAATGGCATCATGGGTGTGCGTTGCACAGTTTCTACACATGCTCATGACTTCACCAGTTTTTTTTTTATATTTTCACTCCAGATTTTCAACATTGCCATTTTTTACACCTCCTCCTGAACAGTACAGTTGTCATTTTTCACATCCTGTTCAAAATTTGTTTTCACACCTGTGGCGCCAAATGGCACAGTGGCTGTGCAAAATCACCTTTCAGCTAACAAAGTGATAGTGTCACTGTTCATGCGGTGGGATCACAAAATGCCCATGTTGAAAACTTGGAATAAAAATACCAAGAAACACCCAGGGTGTTAGGGTTTTTGACCATAATGCTATACCCTGTAGGGACTGACAGGCATCAGGGGTGTGACTTGGGACTGTCGACAGTAATGCTCATGCCATTCCACCCCAACCCCCACCCTGCAGCCAGTGACAGGCATCAAGGTGCACCTTGGACCCTTTGGCCCCAGAGTTCACCCCATTCTCCAATACTGCACCCATTTCAGCATATTTCCTTATGGAATGAGGTGAGTGTAAAG
This sequence comes from Neoceratodus forsteri, assembly GCA_016271365.2. NCBI lineage: Eukaryota > Metazoa > Chordata > Ceratodontiformes > Ceratodontidae > Neoceratodus > Neoceratodus forsteri. Next base: position 460,598,794 of record CM028132.1, read on the forward strand.
CCTGAACACCCCAAAGCACACCTTGACACTTATAAGAGTCTGCAGGGTATGGTGAGGTGAAATGTCGTGACCGTTTTGGGCAACGACCAAAAGGCACACCTCACTGCCTGTTTAAATCTGCAGGGTGGGGGTGAAGTTGGCATCAGTTCAATACTTCACTGCCATTCTTATACTGCATCTGTCTAACTCCTGCACCTCCACTACTAATGCCAGCAAGCAACATTCGGCATTGATAAATGCTTGTTAATATTTTCACTCCAGATTTTCAACATTGCCATGTTTAAACACCTCATTATGAATAGTGCAGCTGACATTTTTCATATCCTGCCCAAAATATATTTTTGCACCTGTGGCACAGAGTGGCACAGTTGCTGCATGAAATCAACTTTTGGAATAGATTAACAAAATGACAGTGCCACTGTTCATGAGGGGAGAACCCATAAAACCCATGTTGAACATTTGGTGAAAAAATACCAAAAAATGACTGCGTTACGGGCATGCATTGCGCACTTTCTACGCACACTCATAACTTTACCAATTTTTCATATTTTCGCTCCTGATTTTCAACATTGCCATTTTTTCACACCACCATATGAACATAATAGCTGTCATTTTGAACATCCTGTCCAGAATGTGATTTCATACCTGTGGCGCAGAATGGCGCAGTTGCTGTGCGAAATCAACTATTGGGATGGATTAACAACATTACAATTATACTGTTCATGAGGAGAGTTCCCATAATGCCGATGTTGAACATTTAGTGAAAAAATTCCAAAAAATTAGTGCATTACGAGCGTGCATTGCACAGTTTATATGCACGCTTGTAACTTTGCCAGTGTTTCCCTTTTTTCACACTGTTGTACTATCTGGATGAAGGGATGGGAGCACAGGGTCTGAAGGACCCTGGCTCCCACCTTGACATGTGGATACTGTTGTACTATCTTGATGGAGGGATGGGGGCTCAGGATCTGAAGGACCCTGTGCTCCTTGGACACTGCGCTCCCACCATGACTTATGGATACTGTTGTATTATCTCCATGGAGGGATGGGAGCGCAGGGTCCAAATGACCCTGCACTCCCGCAGTAAAATGAGAATACAATTATACTATCTGAAAAAGAAGGGAAATTCTTTGCAAAAAACTTTGTTAATGCATCAGTTAGGGTGGATACTATGGTGACAAAAGCAGGAAATGAGGCATTAGGGTTTTCTAACCTAATGCCCCAAATATTCACCCCTACCACCCCACCCCATCCCCCTACCCTTCACACACTGACAGGTGTCGGTGTGTGCCGTAAGTCATAAGGCCTAACTCTTACCCCATTGTCCTATACTGCAGCATGTAAGCATGTTTACACGTGGAATGGGGTGAGAGTTGAGTCTATGGTCCCATGGCACTCTCCAATGCCACTGTTAATTGTGTGGAGAATGAGAGATCGCAGGCGTGGGTGGTGGTACAGGCAGGAACCTGGGCATGGGTTGTTACGGTTAGACACCCTAACACCTGATTTCCCTGCTTTTGTCACTGTGGTATCACCCCTAACTGATGCATTAATGAAGTTTTTGCAAACAAAAAAGAATATATATATATATATATATATATATATATATATATATATATAGTGTATTTTTGGGACAAATGCATGTATAACAAGTGAAATGTAAGCCAGCCAGTGAAGATATCATTGATATCTTCATGTTCTATACATCATACTGCTAGCTCCACATTCCCATACATCACATTATTATCTCCACATTCCTATATGTCATATTGAAACTTATCGGGTTGATCCTGCCCTTTCTGCCGTGTCTTAAGCTAACTAGCACTTTCACTTCTCACGTTGTTATGTAGCATGACCAAGTGGTGTCAATGATGTGCTAGCAGGGATTTAAAGTAATGCACTCTAAATGAGACAAATTTACAAAACTGTGCGCTTTTTCAGAATTTTTTCACTTTTTTTGAAAAGAAGCCACTGGCTGTAGGCAGACGACTAGCACTTTCACTTTTCATGCTGGTATGTAACGTGACCGAGTGATGCCAGTAATGTGGTGCCAAGGATTAAAATTAAGGAACTCTGTACTAAAATACTTAGAAAACTTTGCCCTTTCTGATAATAGTACTCCCTTTTGTTTGAAAGAAGCCACAGATGGGAGACAGATGAGACCCACCGAGTCAGTGGCTTCAGAATAGTAGGCGCAAGGATGAGCATGCGTTGCTACTATTCTGAAGCCATTGACAGAGTTCCTTAATTTTAATCCCTGCCACCACGTCATTGACACTGCTCGGTCATGCTACATACTAGCTTGAAAAATGAAAGTGCTACTCATCTCCCTACAGCCAGTGGCTTCTTTTCAAAAAAAGAGTACAATTCCCAAAAAGCACACAGTGTTCTAAGTTTTTTTTCTACAGAGTGTATCATTTAAATCCCCATCACCACATCATTGCCATACTGTCATAATGCAACATAACCACACCAAAAGTAAAAGTGCTAGTTTTAAACACAGGATCAGCCAGATACCTCACCATCAGTAAAAGTGCTAGTTTTAAATATGGCACAAACAGCAGGATCAACCAGATAACTTCCTAAAATAAAAAAAATGAACTGCATGTTGTGTTGGGGGGTATGGAGAATTGTGCTGTGGGGCAAAACATAACTAAGTCACCTGGAAGGGAGGGGTTCCGACATCTCTGTCTGGGAAATGAAAACTTCTATGTGGGGGATTGCTTGGAGGAGGACATGCAGACGGTTTCTGTTTTGGGGGATCCCAAAACATATGTTGTATAAACAGAACATGACATGGCCTTACTGAAGATATTATATTTATCTTTACTCAAGGCCAGTGACATCAAGATATCATTGGCCTCTCGTGAAGATACATATGATATCTTTAGTTAGAACATGTCATATCATATGTATTCACTGCAAAAAACTCAGTTAATGCATCAGTTAGGGTTGATAGCACAGTTACCACAGTTATTTTGAACCTTAACTTTGGAACCTTTCAACAAATTTGCATGAAATTTGACATGCATAATCTCTGGGCCTCTTGATGTGCCAAATTTTGTGTGAATTCATTGTATGTTTTCTGAGATACAAAGTGTTGAAAAAACAGAAAAATCTGTTGTTTTTTGCCATTTCTTTGTCCACCTGGATCTCAGAAATGGCTTTAGGTTGTGGTCTGAAATGTTCAGGGCAGAAAGCCTTAGCATCACAGATGTGCCTTTTGAAGGTTGTATGACAAAATATTAATCCATTCAAAAGTTATTAAATTCTAAATTTTCCCATTATTTCCTGTAGGAAAATTTATATGGCCAGCATGAAAGATTTTATTTTTCTCACAAATTTTACTTTGCACAAAATACGGTCCCTTTTTTTTAAAAGAAGGAAGATACTTTGTGCAAAGTATCTGTTTTGATCACAGGGGCTCTGTAGCGTCCACCATTTTGTTTCCTGTTAGTGAGGACCAACAAATGTGGTAAATATGCAAAAATGTAATGTTATAGAAAACAAGCATTTGTCAATGCCAGACGCTGGTTGTTTGTTACAATTATTTTTTATTATTTTAAAGGTGATTTTGCATGCGAGTGTAAAATCCCCTATCGGGATGCAAAACAAATTTTGGCCAGGATCTGAAAAATGACAGTTATGAAATTCTTGAGGTACTGTGAAGAAATAGGTATGTTGAACATTTGGGGTCCAAATATTGAAAATTGCCAAAGTTACAAGCCTGCGTTCACAAATTTCAATGCAGGCTGATAACTTTGTTGTTTGTGAATATTTGTACTCTAGATTTACAACATAGCCTTCTTATGATCCTACCTCATGAACAAGTGCAGAGAAAATGTTCAACTCCTGCCCAAAAGGTGATTTCATGCAGCAACTGCAAAATCACCTTTTGGGATGCAAAAGAAACCGTTTTGGCCTGGATCTGAAAAATGACAGCTATCACATTTATGAGGTGCCGTGAAGAAATGGTTATGCTGAAAATTTGGGGTCAAAATATTGAAAATTGTCAAAGTATAAGCCTGCATTGACAAATTTCAATTCAGGCTCATAACTTTGTGATTTATTGTGCCAGCCTGCTCTTGTCCTGTGCACACACACACACACACACACACACACACACACACACACGCACAGCCACATTGAGGCCAAGAATAAACTTTATTTGTAATTTCTGTGACTATAACATTTCTCTTGGCCCCCAATAGTCTCTCTCTCTCTTTCTCCTTTGAATGGTGGCACAAGTCAAAGACTTACTTTGCCTGTCTGCTCTTGCCCTCTGTACACACACAGCCACAATGGGGCCAAGAATAAATGTTATAGTCACAGAAATCACAAATAAAATTTCTCTTTGGCCCCCAATAGTCTCTTTCCCTCTCTTTTGCCCCTCTGGATGGTGGCACAAGTCAGAGATTTATTTTGCCAGCCTGCTCTTTCATTGTGCACACACACAGCCACACTGGGCAAAGAATAAACTTTATTTGTGATTTCTGTCACTATAGCACTTCTCTTTAGCCCCCATTGGTCTCTTTCTCTCTCTCTCTCTCTCTCTCTCTTTTTCTCCTCTGGATGGTGGCAGAAGTCAGCAACTTATTTTGCCAGCCTGCTCTTGCCCTGTGTACACGCACAACCATACTGGGGCCAAGAATAAACTTTATTTGTGATTTCTGGGGCTATAACATTTTTGTTTGGCCCCCAATAGTCTGTGTGTCTCTCTCTCTCTCTCTCTCTCTCTCTCTCTCTCTCTCTCTTTATTAGTTGCTGTAGGAGTGGAGGTGGGGGTGTAAGGAATGGGGCCATAAGTTTTTGTATGCTAATTTTTGAAGATTCCTGGGGCAGAGGTGTGCAACAATGCCAGCATCTGCCTCGCCCCCTCTTGCATGAGGTGCCAGCAGCGGTGATACCGCCAGCCTCCACCAGAGGTGAACAATGTACCAGATACTCTTCCCCCTCCCCCCAGAGAAGGAAAGCAGTCCCTGGGACACCCAATTCTACTGATCCCCACCCTCCAACTCCTGAGTCCATCTCCGAACCCGGGATGTAGGTGCAGCAAGCAGACACTTATATGTTGCCATAATAACTTTGTAATTTTTTCACATTTTGACCCCAAATGTTCAACATAGTTTTCTTATCACCTTACCTCATAAACCCCATGTGTGAAAATGTCTTAATCCATGGCAAAACGCTATTCCACTCCACTGATGCAGAAAGCCACTTTGGGAAGAATGTGAGAAATGACAGCTGTAGTGTTCATGAGGTTGTGTGAAAAAATGGCTATGCTGAAAATTAGTAGTGAAAATATAACAAATTGGCAATGTTACACTCATGCATAGGAACATGTCAATGAGTGCTCATAACTCAGGCATTTATTTGGTACTTTTCTTTCAAATTTTCAATATGGCCTTTTCAGGACCTCACCTCATCAACATTGGTACTGCCATTTCATTACTTGGCACCGAAAGGTGATTTTGTGCAAGAATCACACCATTCCACACCATAGGTGTGCAAACGCATTTCAGGCAGAATGTGAGAAATGACAGCTCTACTGTTGATAAGGTGGTGTGAAAAAATCTGTATGTTGACAATTTGGAATGAAAATATTAAAAATGTGTTTACTGCTCAATTAAAAGATTAAGTGTAAAAAATTTTGCAAAGGTATGTGCCTGCATAGAAACTGCATAATGCACGCTCATAATGTGGCCATTTTGGGGAATTTATTTGCAAAATTTTCAACATGGGCTTTTTGGGACTCCCCCTTCCCCCCAAACAGTGACACTGTTTTGTTACTCTGTCCCAAAAGGTGATTCTACACAGGGACCGTAAAAATCACCTTTTGGGACTTAGTAATGAAATGACAGTGCCAGTTTCATGAGGTGGGGTCCCAAAAAGCCCATGTTGAAACTTCGGTGCAAAAAAACTTAAAAATGGCCGTGATATCAACATACTGTAAGTTCAAAATGCCATTGACTGCCATTATATGGCACTTACCTTGATTCTTCTGTTCAGCTTTGAAGAGTGCAGACATGTCCCGGTCCACAGAAGATGTCAGTTGCTGATCTCCGGAGGTAAGTATGGGGTAAGGGGAGGTGGGTACACAGAGGGAGGGTTGGGATGGGGAGACAATGAGGGACCATTTTCTTCTTTACAGGTTTAATTTAAAAAAAAGACATTGGGGGACTGTTTCCTTTTTTTCAGGGATAAAAAATGTTTGAGGACACTAGGGGTGGGCTTCCCAGTGTTCCAGAGTCATGATGGTGAGCGGGGGAGTAACATAACTATAGTACAAGGGGGATCGCTGACACAGGGATTGGGCACCCCAATGTTGGACAGTGCTGAGGGGGTTACTGACATGGGGATTGGGAACCCCAATGTCAGACAGTGCTGGGGGGATCACCGACACAGGGATTTGGCTCCCCAATGTCAAACAGTGCTGAGGGGATGGCCAACACAGGAACTGGGAAACTCAATGTCGGACAGTACTGAATGAATAAAGTTTATTGATTGACCATTTAGGCCATTACAATTTAACAGGAGGAAAACATCTAAAACATACAGTAAAATGTAGACATTTAAGTGCATACACCTGATGCAGCAATAAATATCAAACACCATATAAATATCCATACCTCCAAAAATTCCATATAAAAATATTTATCAAGCCATGTCAAATAAGCATGACATAAGCTAATTAATAATTAGTTTCTCCTACAATATCACTGGTTTATTCCCAGCAATCTAGCTAAGTTATGGCAGAATTAATTATTGTCCTAGGAAATATCAAAACATTCCCCTAAAACAACCATGACCACATATTTGTCCACCATAGTTATGGTTATAATTTATACTTATATAATGAAAATCCTATTGATACAGAGCATCATGAACATTTATATAACATCTTAGTGTGTATAACAAGTTTAATATCTAATGGGGAAAACTTGATATACCATGTAAGGATTCTTGTGTAATAATGCTCCTTAAATTCCAAATTCCCATCACTTGTACTTTAAGTTCTTACCTTGTTTGATTCCTAAATCTCTGGATTCATCAATCCTGCTACAATCTGAGGACCTTAGTGGGTCCTTACTTAAAAATTATAAAAAAGCAAAAATTAACAAAAATCCAAATACTCCACAAATTACATTGTCTAGCAATACAGGCTTAATACAGGACAATGAACAACAGAGTAATAAAACTACTAACAACATAAAATGACCTAAAAATTAACATTAAACAAATGTAACAGCTGGAGGCTGTGAACGACCATCTATAAAATTAAATAGTTCACTAATAGTGGTAGTAATATGTACAATCGGTATATGTAATGCAAGCACCTTTATGCATAATTATGGCTCACCTATGAAATTATTTTTTCCATGTTTTTTGTAACAGTTTGAAGCAGTGAATATGAAAATATAAAACTATTTGTAGACATAACTTTTTGGGGACAGATTTGAATTAGGCTGCATATGAGAAGTCATATGGATTAACACCATACGCTGACCTGAAAGAGATATACAATTTACATTTCCCTTAGCAAAATAATTCATTAAATGCTGCAGGGATTCCAAACAAAGCAGCCTTAAAAATGAGCATATTTTGTCAAAATCAGTAGGTAAAATAATGAGTTGGGAAAGCCGTATTGATAAGGTCTATTTCCCAAATCTCAGTCGGGGATAAGCTTACCCACACCTCTTGCAATATCCTTACACTTTTCATTCCATTTCACTTAATTAATAGCAGTTCATTCCACGGCATTTATGTTAGCTAGCTTCTAGTTGGAGCAAAAATGTTAGGGTGAGGGCCCAAATTAAAGTTATGGTCCCATAAGATAAGAGAACAAATAAAGTTCATCTCCAATGATCTCACACTCAACAACATCCACAGTTTGCATAGCGAATTGCAGGTCAAAACAAAATGTAAAAGCTCCATTTGACATGAGAGTCTGATTTCTTTCTGTATAGAGATAGTTGTCCTAGTGGCTCCATTTTAGACATAGGAGTCCATCTGTGGCTTGGCATTGTTTTTAGTTTTAAATATAAAAGTCAAATATAATAGCCATACCAGCTTATGCAAACAAAAGAGCCAAATACATTTTTTAAAACAAGGTTGTGATTATTGGAACTATCCTGCACCCGCTATCTGTATATTAAGTTCAATGTATGCTGACAATTAGGTTATATCGTAAGACATTCAGAGGGCATTACAAATTTAAATCCAGATCTGCACATCATATTTGAAAATGCTATTAAGATCCCCATTTATCTGGTCAAGGAGATTGTTTCCAAAGCCTTGCAGTTCCAATGTTTGGCTCTATAAGCACAACAGGCACTAAAGGAGACCACCACTCATTAAACAGGGGCATTTTACCCTCTATTGGATCTCCTCATATCGCTAAATGGTATCTTTATTGGGATTTATGCAAGGAGAATTAATACAAGCGAAACTCAAACTTAGCTTTATTTTTCAAATGAGGTTCTGGATCCAAAAATCCTGAATCCTTCACAGGACTCCCAACTCTCCATATTCAAAATAATTCTTCTAGCTCAAGTTAAGTTTTTCCAGGACATCATCATATAAGGTAACACCTGTGGTTCAAATTTGGACAAATGGCTCATCTGAAAAATAAAATAGAGAGAAAATGCTCCTCTGAGCTTAGTATTTTCTTATTGATAAAGACATAAGCATTCCTCCCCCTTGGGAAACACTAGCATACCTTTAAAACATTCAGAAGTACCTGGAGCACTAATAGCACAAAAGACTGTCAGGTTCTCTCTCTCTCTCTTTCTGCAAGGAATGAAATTAGGACAGGTGCAACTCCAATTCCATGTCCATCTCCATTTCTCTGCTCCAGTCACTCAGTAGCTGAGTATCACAGCTCACAAAGGCCGTCACATAAGCCTCAACAATGCTTTGACCATTCAGTATCCTGAGAGTGCCTTAACCATTCTGCAAAGAGGGTCAATACACCCAAATCAAGAGAAAAAGCAAACAGCCTAACAAGAAGCTGCAAGCACTTCAGAATTAAAAAAAAGCAGTGTTCAGAGGCAAAAATCACAGGTTTGGGTTCCAAGATGCCAAGAGGCAGGGAGCCCTGAGGGCAGAGCAGCAATGCAGCTATCTTTCTGCCCAGACAGTACTGAGGGTGGGGGGTTGCCAACACAGGGATTGGGCATCCAAGTTTTGGACACTACAGGGGAGTGGGGATGACCAACATGGGGATTGGGCATCCTTCGTGGGCTGAACAATCATGCAATTCAAAGGGCCAAAGCACTCTCAGATTAGAGTGTCTTCAGTCCTTCGAAGTGCATGACTGTTCAGCCCACCCGGCAGAGAGTTGCATCAGGACCAGACCTAGTCACAAATGGGGTAGACTGCCGAGCCCCTGGTTCTGTGAACTGCAATGTACTCGGCAGTGACACCCCCTGAAATCCTGTATTACAACAATATGTTGATTTGTGCAAGTGCAACCAATGTAAAAAACATCAGAATGTAGCTAATGGGGACCCGTTTAGCTACATTCTGATGGTTTTTTTTTACTAAAAGTGTCCCAAAAAAGTTTTGTTGAGCACCCAAAATCTCGGGTGCTAGGCTAGTGAGAGGACTGCCTGTGTCCCGTTCTGTGCATGAGAACAGCGGTATTTTCTTGACTTCTGCAGCTGCAGCTGAAACACGTGCTGCCATCTGCAGAGTCAAGGTTCAGCCACTCTGTTTGCCAACCCGCGCTTGAAGCATAAAACACTGGGGAGCCCAGTCCCAGTATTCCCACAGTTTCAGTAGCAACCCCCCCCCACCTCTTTCTTTTAGAGACACTGGGAAGCCCACTCCCAGTGTCCCGAATGTAGGTCCTTATGTCTCCATTGCTATGTGACATTGGGGAGCCCACTCCCAGTGTCCTCAGATGGTTTTCTTTTTTCACCTGTGAAAAAGAAAACTGTCCCAAACAACTTTTTTCTTTTTAACCTAAAAAAAGAAAACCATCCCTCGCCATCCCCTGCCATCTCCCTCCCCAACCCGCACCCTCCCACTGAGGACCCACCACCCCACACACCTTTACCCCATACTTACCATCGGAGGTCAGTAGCTGTGATCTTCTCTGGACAAGGACACATCTGCATTCTTCAAAGGTGAACCATGAACTGAGGAATCCAGGAAACTGACATATAATGGTTGGCAATGGGCTTTTCAACTTACGTTGATATCTCAGCCATTTTTAGGAATTTTGGCCCCAAATTTTCAACATGGGCTTCTTTGGATCCCACCTCATGAACACTGACACTGTCATCTAATTACTTGGTCCCTAAAGGTGATTTTGGGGTCACTGTCTGGAATCACCTTTCGGGGCCGATTAATGAAATGACATTGCCAGTGTTCATGAGGGTAGGTCCCAAAAAGCCCATGTTGAAAATGTGGTACTTAAAATTAGAAAAAGGCTGCATTATGAGTGTGCATTGTGCAATTTCCATGCACACTAGTCACACCTCCTCATGAACAGTACAGCTATCATTCTTCACATCCTGTCCAAAATGTGTTTTCGTACCTGTGACACGGGATTGCACAGTAATAGCGTGAAATCCTCTTTTGGGACTGATTAACTAAATGACAGTGCCACTGTTCATGGGGTGTGGTCATAAAATGCCAAAACTGAAAATGTGGTGAAAAAATGTCTAAAAATGGCTGACATACATGAGTTTGTCGAAATTTTTCTACGCACGTTAGTAACTTTGGTAATTTTTAATATTTTGACTCCAAAGTTTCAACATAGTAATTTTTTCACACGACCTCATGAACAGTACAACTGTCATTTCCAAAATCCTGTCCAAAATGCTTTTTTGCAACTCTTGCATGGAATGGCATTGCGTTGCGTTGCAGTTGTGCAGAATTAAGTTTTAGCAGTGATTTTACAATTTTCTCTACAGGGTATATGTGCTGGGGAAATAAAATGGCTATGCTGATAACTTTGTCCTGCATCTACAGAGGGATGGGTGCACAGGGTCTGAAGGACCCTGCGCTCCCACAGTACAATAAGAAAAATCCCTGAGTATGGGAGTGCGGGGCCCAAAGGGACCTGTGCTCCCACTGTGACACAAGAGCAGTTATGGAGGGTGGGAGCCTGGGGCCCAGAGGGACCTGTGAGTCTAAAAGAGAGAAATAAGGATACAATTAAACTATCTGAAAAAGTAAGGAAATTCATTGCAAAAAACTTGTGAGTACTATAGCGACAAACACAGGGAAATGAGGTGTTAGGGTTTCCAACCCTAACACCCCACCCCCACACAGCAGACACTGATGGGCATCGGTGGGGTGACTTGAGGTTATGAACCCTGATGGTGTACCTATCTGAGCTTATTTACTTATAGAATGGGATTAGCATTAGAGTCCATGACCCCGAGTCACCCCACCAATGCCTGTCTGTGTCTGCAGGGTGGGGGGTGCAGTGTTAGGGTTGGAAACCCTAACACCTCATTTCCCTGCTTTTGTCACTATAGTACTCTCCCTAACTGATGCATTAGCAAAGTTTTTTTTTGCAATTTATATAGTATAGATAGATAGTATATGCCATGTTGGGTACACTGCCATGTATACTGAACCAATCAGGGAGGAGCTTTCACAATGCTGAAGACATCACTATAGCCATGTGCAACACTGATGTCAGGAGTTGAATGTGTGGTACTACACTTTGGCACCAATAACCCACTATACTCTTATACACTTAGCAATGTGACATTAAAATCAGTTGATATGGAGAGAGAGATCTAAGCATTATTGTCAACAATAAATTGTCATCAACAGAGCACTGTAATAAAATCACACTTACTACAAATAGAATCCTTACATGTATCAAATGTTAATTTGTGAACACAAGCGAAGCACGTATCCCACCCTTATATAGGTCCTACATCAGACCTCACCTCAATACAGGCTCCCCCTTTTGATGCCTTTTCCTGAGAAGGGATGTAAACTTAGTCAAGAGGGTCAAACAAAGCGCAACTAAAATTACACCTAATCTAAAAACTCTCAACTATAATTGAAGACTTACCTGCTCAGGGCTAGTTTGAACAGGCAACCTTTTGTTACTCTACAAAAGTTTACACAATCCAGAACTAAGTAACCAATGTTATTTCAAATATAACTAATGCACTCCTTATTTAAGATCCCATAATAAGCAATTAATAGTACCCAAGGCCAACACCTGTAAAAGAGATGGATACTTTACTGTTAGGGTCACCAAAGCCTGGTATAAACTCCCCCAATATGTGGTCAATTCAAATAATTTTGACATATTCAAGGCCAGATTGGATAGCTATCTCAACTGGTCACCAAAAAAGGGGATAATCTACCCACAAAGTGTGGGAGACAATCGAGATGGGCAAATGCCTGCTTATGTCTATACTATATTGAGTAATACGAGAATAAAAGAGAAATGGTTTCATATTCACACAGACAGCATATTTAAAAGCTATAACTAGCAAACTTATGTTGTATAAATAGAATTATAGATTGGGAACTGTGTATTACAAGGCTATAATTACTGACGAGGCCACATATTCAGTGAACTGACACCACTTTCTAATGCTGCAGCAACCAGGTTCCATCCATAATAACAGGACTGTTATCATGGTGTAGGTGTCAGACAGTCAGTGAGTTGAAAGCAATCCGACACTGAAAGTGGAAGTTGTCAGCTCCATACTCACATATCTGTAGTGCCATGCACCATACTTGTTCATCTCTTAACAGCCATTGTTTTTCTACCACATACTGTAGCTTTTACACCAGCAATTACATAATGTATGGGGTGTTACATTATTTGTTTTTTTTGCACACACTTGGTCTGTAATACCATCACAAACTACTTGTGATTTGCCCTTGTGGTTTATGTGCTTTTACACACTCAGGAGTACAAAAAAACTCCTAATGTGCAAGATGGTATTATACCTGAGAAATATAAAGCCCCCAATTTGTTATTTTTTGAAATATTTGGATCCAGGTAGTTTTCAGTTTTCCCTCTCCAGTCAAGAGCTAACCTTTCTGCTCCTGCCTGGTACAGCCACCAGCACTCCCCTGAGCAGCATCTTCTGCAGATTCCACTCCTCCTGCCCTCTCCTAGGCTAAGGCCAGTGCAGGGGGGTACACCAGGAGGGTAATTTCTTTATCACATGAACTGCTTGCACATATATGGTTCCCTTCACCCAGAAACTTCACAGTGGATGGGGAGTACAAAAGCTATTGTGCCGCTTATGTTGCTTTAGCATCCACCATGAGCTGGCTTGCACTGTATGCAATGGTTACAGTACACGCTGACTCACAGTCACATGCAGGTAAGGTTCTGTCTCCAATTACCATAGAAAGAGCTTGGCATGATATTATTAAGAGAAATTGTAATACTATCATCACCACTTTAAGGATAGTATTACAAGATCTTGTAATAATATACAGTAGTTACAGCTCTCCAGTAGAATGACATCATTTTTTTTATAGGTTTAATGATATTATTATCATTATCCATATATGACAAATTGAGTATGTATTGGCCTGAGTGAAAATATAGTTTATATGACAAATTGAGTATGTATTGGCCTAAGTCAAAATATAGTTTATCATTACGTGTAAGGTGGCATGACTTCCATAACTCACTCATTGCACTGCCATATGTATGTTATGGTAATGTCCCTTATGACAAACAACTTTTTTCATGGTAATCTATTTTGGAGATGTCAACAGTCTCAGGATGTGCTTAAACCTTCATTGTGGAGGCTTCCTGAAAGGGGCTGGGGTCATTAGTGAACAAAGGGTCAGAGACACTTTGTCTTAGCAGAGTCCACCCACAGTCCTTCAGATGCTAGATTATCTTTGAGACGAAGCTGGGGTCCTGAGATACAAGGGGGAAGATAATATTACAAGGTAGGCTTCACCCAAATCCTAAATCAGAATCAGCTTTAGCCAATTGGATGAATTTGGGCACAGGGAAGTAATGTCACTGCTTTGCTTGACTGAGGTACTGAGAAGCGGTGGTGGGGGGAGACATAAATGCCCTAGCTCCACTTTGCACACTTTCACTGGGATTCCTGTGTGAGTTGGTTGAAACATAGAAGTTGATGGCAGATAAGGACCGCAAGGCCCATCCAGTCTGCCCATTTCTTTTTCTACCTTATAAATGTGCCATCGGCCTTTGCTCTGTCAGTGACCTATCTATTCATAGTCATTTGTATTGCTCCCTTATGCCTATCCCATGCCTGTTTGAAGCCCTGCACTGTATTCATAGCCACCACTTCTTGTGGTAAGCCATTCCATGCATCTACCACCCTTTCTGTGAAAAGAATTTCCTCACATTCCCCTTAATTGGCCTCCTCTAATCTCATGCTGTGTCCTCTTGTCCTGCTATTTTTCTTATATTTAAACATGTTAGACTCTTTCACCTTGTTTATGCCCTTAAGGTGTTTAAATGTCTCACCATATCACCTCTCTCCCTCCTTTGCTCAAGGGTATACATATTGAGCTCCGTTAATCTGTCCTCATATGTCTTCTGATGCAGTCCCTGCACCATTTGAGTTGCCCTTCTCTGGACTGCCTCAATTTGGTTAATGTGCTTCTGAAGGTGTGGCCTCTAATACTGCGCGAGTACTCAGATGGGGCCTAACCAATGTCTTGTACAGAGGATTATTACTCTCCCTCTTACGACTTGTGATACCCTACTAATACACCCTAACACCCCCTAGCCTTACCTACTGCTTTAGAGGTCTGCTTGGATGATTTTAGGTCATCAGTGATGATGATGCCCAAGTCTCTTTCTTCCTTTGTGACTGCTAGCAACTCCTCCCAGCCTATAAGTGGCTTCAGGGTTTCTCTTCCCTATGTGCATGATTTTGCACTTCTTTGCATTAAATCCCAGTTGCCACTCTTCTGACCATTCTGCTAGTTTATCCAGATCTCTTCTCATTCTGCCCACCCCATCTGGATCATCTACTCTGTTGCAGATCTTGGTGTCATCTGCAAACAGACAAGCCTTACCCTCTAGTCCATCTGCGAGGTCACTAATGAAGATGTTGAATAGGACTGGCCCCAGGACTGATCCCTGAGGTACCCCACTTGTGACTTGCATCTCTTCTGACTGTATACCATTTACCACCACTCTCTGTTTTCTGCCAGTCAACCAGTTTGCCACCCAGTTGACCAACTTCTGACCCACCCGAGCCTACCTAGCTTATTTATCAATCTTCTATGTGGAACAGTGTCAAAGCTTTGCTGAAGTCAAGGTAGGCGACATCAACTGCCTCTTGGTCCACCACTCTGGTTACCCAGTCAAAGAAATCTATGAGATTAGTTTGACAGGACCTTCCTTTGTAAACCCATGCTGTCTTGGATCCTGTGCTATGGATTCCAGGTGTTGCACTATCCTTTCCTTAAGGAGTGCCTCCATAATCTTGCCCACTACTGAGGTAAGACTGACCGGTCTGTAGTTCCCCGCTCCTCCCTGCTACCACTCTTGTGGAGTGGGATCACATGAGCCCTTCTCCAGTCTTCTGGGACCTCTCCTGTGCTCAGAGACTCACTAAACAATTCTGCTAATGGCTCTGCTAGTTCCTCCTTTAGCTCCTTAAGCTACCCTGGGATGTATGCCATCAGGTCCCATTGCCTTATCCACCCTGAGCTTAGCAAGCTCTTGTAGGACCCTTTCTTTGTGAAGGAGTAGTGCTCACCTCCCTCCCCTGTGTCCATGATGCTGAGCTGTGGGCCCTGCCCTACCTTCTCTTCAGTAAATACTGAGCAAAAGTATCTATTTAGGATAGATGCCTTTACAGGGTCCTCCTCCTCACATGCTCCTTTTCTCCATTAAGCTTGTAATACCCCTCTGGACTTTCTCCTTTCACTAATGTATCTATAGAAAGTCTTGTCACCTTCTTTTACTGTTTGTGCTAGTGTTTCCTCAGTTTGGGACTTTGCCTGCCTTACTGCCTTACCTGCTTCCCTTAGGGCAGTTTGGTATGCCTCCCTATCTTCATCCCGCTGTGTTCCCTTATATTTTCTGAAGGCCAGCCTTTTGGCTCTGACCTTTTCTGCTACTGTATTTGAGAACCAAAGTGGTTTCCTTCTTCTTTTGCACTTCCTTTTCTGTCTAACACAATGAGATGTTGCTTCAAGTATTGTATCCTTAATGCTTGCCCACTTTGCCTGTACCTCCTCACCTGTGTTTCTTTTTGCCAGGGCTAGCTTAACTCTGTTGGCCATCTTATCAAAGTCAGCTCCTCTGAAGTCCCATATTTTTGCCTTGGAATGGGATGATTTAGATGTAGTAGCCAAATTGAACCATACCATGTGATGGTCACTGGCCCCCAGGTGACCTTCTACCTGGAGATCTGTGATCCCTTCTTTGTTAGTCAGTACTAGATCTAGGATAGCCCTGTCTCTTGTGGGTTGCTGTACCAGTTGTTTGAGGCCCTCCCCCTGCAGGGAATCCACTATGAGTCTAGTTCTGGCAGATGTTCCTACTGGTATTGACCAATCTGTATCTGGCATGTTGAAGTCTCCCATTATCAGAACCTCCCCTTTAGCTGTCATGTTTTGTATATCTTCTAACAGTAATGTGTCTATGTCCTCCCTCTGGTCTGGGGGCCTGTAGACAACCCCAGTTCTTATGGCTGTCCCATTTCCTGTTTCCAGGGTGACCCACAGTTCTTCTGGCTCCTTATGTGTATTCTGTTGTTGCAAAGGAGAGACCCAGACTGTGTGGGCTGGTTTTCAAAACTGTGAACGCAGCACTTACATCTGTGTTTTGGATGCATGATGTGTCCACACAGATGGGTCCAGATGTCTGCATCCTATTCACAGACATCTGGACGCATTTGCAGCATTTCCTGCATTTTATGTCAATTTCTGCTGCTACTACTGAACTCACGTCTGGTTGCTGGGCACAAGTTCAGAATCCCCTCTAGGAAATTAGACTAACTTTTTGTGGTATAACCTCCTGGGCAGATTTCCACACTTCCATCTTAAAAACAGATGCATGCAGCTAAAAATCTCACCCTGTGTGTCTGTAGAGAGACACTATGGGTGGCATTTTTATAGGGGTGTGCATAGAAATATAGAAATTGTTGGCAGATAAGGACTGCTAGGGCCATCTAGTCTGCCCACAAGCCATGTACTTGATTACAGCTTCTGACCCTCCCTCTGCTTTACCTCTGTGGTTCCCCTATGTCTGTCCCATGCATCTTTAAATCCAACCACAGTTTTTGCTCCCACCACCTCCTGTTGCAGGCCATTCCATGTGTCCACCATCCTGTCTGTGAAGAAGAACTTCCTCACATTCCCTCTTAACCTGCCACCTTTCAATTTCATGTCATGCCCACTTGTTCTTGTACTCCTCCTGTATTGGAAGATGTCTCTCCCCTGCACCTTGTTGATGCCCTTGAGGCACTTGAATGTTTCTATCATGTCCCCTCTCTCTCTCTCTTCCCTCCTCTCCTCCAGTGAGTATGTATTGAGGTCTCTTAGTCTCTCCTCATAAGTTTTTTGGTGCAAGCCCTGTACCATCTTAGTCGCCCTTCTCTGGACTGTCTCTGCCTATTAATGTCCTTTCAAAGGTACAGCCTCCAGAACTGCACATAGTACTCCATGTGAGGCCTGACCAAGGTTTTACATAACAGCATCCCTACCTCCCATCTTCTGCTGATGATACCCTGCCTATGCACCCCAGCATGCCTTTGGCCTCCCCTGCTGCTGTTGTACTCTGCTTTGACATTTTCAGGTCATCTCCTTCCCACCCTAAGCCAGTTCTACTTTTATAGCCACTGGATTTGACTGACAACAGGAACTTCCTGTTTGGCAGTAGGAAGGGAAGGATCACTGAGACACATTAGTTTCATCAACCTTGAAGGAAACTAAAAAATAGCCCCCCCCGGCTGCTGGAGGTCTGAATCTGAACAAGGAAGGAGGATACTACTGAAGACTACAGGAAGTTCCTGTCCCAGAACAGGAAGGGCGAGAGTTGTAAGGGCACATAGGTAGTAGGAATGTAGGTGTAAAAATACATAGAGGGGGAGAGAGTAAGCATACAAAGCAACAGGAGAGGGGACACAAAATAAGTCATGATGGGAGTGGTGCAGTGCAATGGCTGTGGGGCAGCAGTGTTCTGGGAGACATTCTGGAGGCTGTGATGCTGCCCTTTTTGCAAGCACCTCTCTGGTATGAGGGAGGAGGTTGCCCATCTCCAGGCTGACCTGGCAAGAATTCGTGAAACCTCTTCCCCCACCCGGGGACCACCAGGGCCACCACCACTACCTCAGAGGTTGCCAAGAAAGAGGAATGGTTGGACCAAGGTGGGCTTAGGGAGGGAGAGGGTGATGGAACAGAGGTGCATCCCTCCAGTTGTACCTCTCCACAATTCATATGTTGTTTTGGTGAATAGTGGTTTCTCTATGGAGGCACCTGCTATGGAGACCAAGGAGGATGCTGGGAACCTCCACAAAGGAGACCCACAGGAGGGTGGCACAAGACCCCACAGGGGAAGGAAACAACTCCTGGTGGGGGACTCAATCATTAAGGGGTTAGAAGATGGGAGAGGAATGGGAAAGGGAGGTAGGGTGCCTGCCCGGCACCACTGCTCAGAGGGACAGGAAGCGAATCCTCAGGATTGTGGGAGCAGCTGCATGAGGGAGGGAGCTGGATATCATTGTCCACCTAGGGACAAATGACCTGGCTGCAAATGGGATCAGAGCAGTGCAAAAGGACTTTGTAGAGTAGGGAAGGGGCCTTAGACAAAAGTAGAATGTACAGTAACCTTCTCGGAGGTGCTGCCTGTCTATGGCAAGGATGATACTAGGGCACTCCGCACCATGGGATTCAATGACTGGTTGAAAAACTGGTGTGGAGTTCAGGGTTTTGGCTTCGCTGGGGACTGGGAAGCCACCTGGAGGGATGCAGGCCTATACTGGTGCGATGGTCTGCTTCTGTCCGGGGGGATCCAGGATCCTAGGTAATAGGTTTAAATGCTTCACTGGCAAGCATTTAAACTAGTCAAGGGGGGAGGCACTGAAAAGGATTAGGGAAATCCCAGTCTCCCCCTAACAAAACACAGTAGTTAGAGAGGTAAACACCAAAGTAAAGAAGTCAGTAGGGTGCAAGACAGGGGTAAATGCAGAAAAAGGCAGTAAGGACAGGGACGGGGCTAAAAGGGGTAAGTCCATCAAAAAATGGAGGGTGATGAGTACCAGTGCCTGTAGTCTGTGTAACAAGCTCCCTGAACTAGTGGCCTTGATGGAAGAGGGATGCCAGGATATTGTGGCAGTCACTGAAACATGGTACACAGAGAACCATAATTGGGATGGCAACATACCAGGACACACAATCTACAAATGGGACAAGGTGGGTAAAAGAGGAGGAGGAGGAGGAGCTCTCTATATAAGGGAAGGGATTAAAGCAACAGAACTAAAGAATAAACAGGAAGTTGATGAGTCACTATGGGTCACCCTGGAGACAGGAAATGGCACCACAATCCGCATGGGGGTTGTGTACAGACCCCCATCTCAGAGGGAGGGAATGGACAAGGAAAGGATAGAAGGCATCCTTAAAATGGCAGGAAAAAGGGGGAGCTATTGTTGATGGGGGACCTGAATATGCCAGATGTTAACTGGAGCACCTTTGCTGCAGGCACATCCAAGAGCAGGGTCAGACAGCTAGTGTTGGAACCCACTCAGGAGGGAGCAATCTTAGACCTGGTACTCTCAAATGGGGATGGAGAAAGGATCTCAGATTTAGAAGTGGGTAGCTATCTGGGAACAAGTGACCACCAGTGTGGTTCATGATAAACACAGCCATTGAGTCAAGCCATACAAAAACAAAAGTATTGGACTTTAGGAGGGCTGACTTTGGGAAAATGAGAGAGTGCTTCAGAAAAGCACTAGCAAATGGGCAAGAAGGAGGGGTGGACGAACAATGGGGAATAATCAAAACAGCCATCACAGAGGCAACATGCTTTTGTGTGAAGCAAATCAACAAAACAAAATGAAGCAAAAAAACACTATGGTTCTCAAAAGAGGTAAAAGGGTAGGTTAAGGATAAAAGGATAGTATTCAGGAAATATAAGGAAACACAGAAGGAGCAGGACAGATAACTATCAGTTAAAGCAGAAGCAGGCAGGGAAGGCAGTCAGAATAGCAAAGGCCCAAACTGAGGAAAAGATAGCCAACTCTGTTAAGAAGGGGAATAAAACCTTTCATGGGTATATTAGGGAGTGAAGAAAGACCAAGGGAGGGATACTGACGCTTAATAAAGTGGAGGGAATGTGGGCAGAGGGTGATAGTAAAAAAGCAGGGATACTGAATGAATATTTCTGTTCTGTATTCACAATGGAAGAGGAGGGGGAGGTACCTAAACCAAAAAAGAAAAACACTCTGGATAGGGGGTCGATACCAGTCCACTCACAGAAGAAAGGATTTTGAAAGAACTCTTGAAACTGAGGGTGGACAAAACAATGGGGCCTGATGGGATTCACCCCAGAATTCTAATAGAACTAAGGGTAGAACTAGTAACACCACTAACTACAGTACTCTCTTTAACAAATCATGGGAGGATGGGGTGGTACCTGAGGACTGGAGGAGGGTGGATGTGATTCAACTTCACAAAAGTGGGAGCAGGGCAGAGGCAGGAAACTACCGACCAGTTAATTTGACCTCAGTGGTAGGGAAAATGATGGAATCACTTCTGAAGGAAAGAATTGTTGAGTACCTAGAGGCCAGTGGGGCACAGGACCCAAGGCAGCATGGTTTCACAGCAGGAAGGTCATGTCAGATGAACCTAATAGATAGATTTCTTTGACTGGGTGACCAAAGTAGTAGACCAGGGAGGGGCTGTGGATATGGCCTACCTAGATTTTAGCAAGGCATTTGACACAGTCTCATACAAAAGATTAATATACTGCACAAGTTAGCCAGCCTTAGAGTGGGTTCCAAGTTGTTAGACTGGATAAATAACTGGCTGGACAACAAGACGCAAAGGGTAATAGTAAATGGAGTCCACAGTGAAGAAAGGAGGGTAACTAGCGTGGTACCGCAGGGTTTGGTACTGGGACCGTTTTCTTTAATGTCTTTATAAGTGACATTAGAGAGCACTTGGAAGGAAAAGTATGTCTCTTTGCAGATGACACAAAGACCTGCAACAGGGTTGATACACAAGGTGGGGTGGAAAGGATGAAAAGGGACTTGGCAAGGCTGTTGGAATGGTCAAATATATGGCAGCTCAGATTCAATGCAAAGAAGTGCAAGGTAATGCACCTGGGAAACAAAAACCCAGGGGAAGAGTACACAATGCAGGGTGAGATAATGACAACAACAAAAATCAAAAGAGACCTAGGAGTAATTATATCAGATGACCTAAAGGTGGGCAAGCAATATGAGAATGCAGTAGGGAGGGCTGGGGGAATACTGGGATGCATAGGGAGAGGCATCAACAGTAGAAAACAGGAAGTTGTTATGCCTCTGTACAGACAGTTGGTGAGATCCCATCTGGAGTACTGCGTGCAATTCTGGAGACCCCATCTCTGCAAAGACATAGACAGAGTGGATGCTGTTCAGAGAAGGGTAACCAAAATGGTGCAGGGCCTGCACCAGAAGATGTACAAGGAGAGACTAAAGCAGCTTAATATGTATACCCTTGAGGAAAGGAGGGAAAGGGGGGACATGCTAGAAACTTTCAAGTATCTCATGAGAATTAACAAAGTACAAGAGGGTAGCATCTTTCAGAAAAAGAGATGTGCAAGAACAAGGGGCACTATTTGAAGATAGAGGGGGGACAGCTCAGAGGTAATGTTAGAAAGTATTTTTTTCACAGAGAGGGTTGGGGATGCATGGAACAGCCTTTCTGAGGAGGTTGTGGAGTAGAGAACAGTGGGAAAATTCAAGAATGCATGCGACAAACATAAGGCAATTCTAGTGGGGGGTAGGAGGAAGTAGACTGTTGATTAACTAGAATCTGCAGGTTATCCATCAGGTAGGGAAATGGGCAGACTAGGTGGGCCAAACAGTCCTTATCTGCTGTCAAATTCTTTGTTTCTATGTTTCTATCTAAAATTATAAGCCCCAGGTCACTTTCTTCCTTGATGACTGTCAGCAGCACCCCAACCCCCATTATGTAGCTCTCTCAAGGGTTTCTATGCCCCAGGTGCATAATTTTGCACTTCTTTTAATTAAACATCAGTTGTCACTCCTCAGACCTTATTTCAAGCTTCCACAGGTCCTTTCTCATTTTCTCCACTCCTTCTGGAGTATCCACCCTGTTATAGGTCTTGGTGTCATCTGCAAACAGACAGATCTTTCCTTCCAGCCCCTCTGCAATGTCACTAATGAAGACATTGAACAGGACTGGCCCAAGGACTGATCTCTGAGGTACCCCGCTGGTAACTCCCTCTCCCCAGATTGTACCCCATTTACCCACCACCCTCTGTCTCCTATCCACTAGCCAGTTCTTAACCCAATTTACCACCTTGTCTCCCATGCCCAGACTGCCCATCTTATTAACCAGCCTCTTATGTGGAACAGTGTCAAAGGCTTTGCTGAAATCAAGGTAGGCGACATCCACCACCCCCCTGATTTACTTCCTTCATCACCCAGTCAAAGAAATGTATCAGATTTCTCTGACACGACTGACCGCTGTGAAACCATGCTGCCCTTGCATCTGTAATTCAGGCACATGCTGCATCCACACAGATGTGCCCAGATGTCCACATCCTATTCACAGACATTTGGACACATCTGTGACAATTTCCATGGTTTACGGCAATTTCAGCCACACCTGTGGCAATTGCATTTGTTTGTTGGACGCAACTGTGGGATTCCATCCTGAATGTGAGACAAGCATTTTGTGGTCTAACTATTTGGGTGGAATCCTGTACTTGTATCTGAGAAACTGATGTGAGTCTTTCAAAATACCACCTTTAAGGTATCAAAGAGTAGTTTGGATAGTAAGGTGAGAAGACTGGTAGGGAAGATAGAAAAGCATTTACCTGCACAAAGATGCAAACTTTCTGTTGTAATCCTACATGTGTACTGTTGTTTGACTATGTGTAAATCATGTAAATATCTTAATATTACTGTTGCATTTGGACAACCAGTGTTTAGTAATTATTTTTCTAAAGACTGGAGTAACTGGTTGGTTGTAACTGCATTTCTGTGGGAAGGGTACTTCGATAAAGGGATGCTTAGTAAAAGTGTCCGAGAAAGAGTAGAGTATGTACTACCCAAAGCAGAAACCCTCACCACAGGGAGTATAAGGGTAGAAGGTGGAAGATAAGGGTTATCAGGGCCCTGAGGTCTGCACTCTTGCTATAGAAGAGACCTTGATGGTGACCATGCTGGCACACATGGTCAGTGGCAAAGACAAGAGAGAGAGAGAGAGAGAGAAAGAGGCCCACTGGGTACCGTGGGGTGCTCTGACTAACACACACCCTCACACTGAAGATAATTTTAGTATTCTGAATCAGCCTATTGCATGTCCTACACACATATATATATATATATATATATATATATATATATATATAGGTCTGGGACATGGCAGCTGAAATACGATGCCAAGAAGTGTGCTGTGATGCACTTGGGGAGTAGGAATAGAAAAGCAAGGTACACCCTAGATGTGGAGGAAATCAAAGTAACAGAACAGGAGAGGGATCTGGGGATCATAGTCTTGTAGAACCCTAAGGTAGAAATCCAATGTAGCAGAGCATCAGGAAATGCTAGTGGAATGTTGGCATACATAGACAGAGGCATTACTAACAGAAAGGAGGTAATAATGCCCCTTTACAAAGCCATGGTGAGGCCAAACCTAGAGTATGGGGTTCAGTTCTGGAGGCCACATCTCTGCAAGGATAGAGATGCATTGGAGAAGGTTCAGAGAAGGGCAACTAAGATGGTACAGGGCATACAGAGAAAGTCATATGAGCAGAGGTGTAAGGAGCTGGAACTGTTCATGCTGGAGACAAAGAGGGAAAGGGGAAACATGATTGAAGCTTTTAAATATGTAAAGGGGCTCAATAAAGTGGGAGAAAAGGGTTTACTTAAGAGGAAGGATGGGGGTCAGAACTAGAGGGCACAGCCTCAGACCACAAGAAAAAAGATACAGGGACAATGTGAGGGGGGATTTCTTCACAGAGAGGGTGGTGGAACCCTGGAACAGACTACCAGATAGAGTAGTGTGGGCTAAATCAGTGGAAGAATTCAAGAGGGCAATGGACAAGCATATGGGGTTCCTCTTCAACATACCATTAACATCCCCTAAACTTATACCCCGATTCTGCCAGACCTTGTACGATCCCAGTACCCCCCCAAACTTGGCAACTGCCCCAACACTCAACCAAAACTGTCCCCACTCTAATTCATGGCCCTGCCCCTTCCTCTTTGCCCCCTTGCACTCTTGGATAATTGTGCAACTACTTACCTACCATCCAACCACTTATCGCCGCCCACACCTGCAAACAAGGTGGCACTCAATCACTTCTTGGTGTCTACAATTGTTAGGGCACTACCTTACAATTGCTCTCATGCTTCTTGCAGCAGGGGACATACACCTGAACCTAGGTCCCCCCCACACCCCTACCTCGCTAAACTCAGCGGGTCCATCCCCAAATTCGACCACTACCACAAACCCCATTGGAGGCCCCTCCCATGTGGCCTGCATCTCCTGCACCTAAATATAAGAAGTCTAGCCCTCAAACTCGACTTCCTTCAAGTACTCATGGACCACTATGCCCCAGACATCATCATCCTTTCCGAAACATGGCTAAACAAAAATATCACTGCTCTCTCGGTCACCATCCCAGGTTACACTATGGCCCTCCAGGACAGAGTGTCGAGGCAGCGGTGGGGCCATCTATGTAAACACCGACTTACACTTCTCCATAGTCCGAGCCAAGGCCAAACCTAAAGCCCAAAAACTACTACTGGTTCAACTGGATCTACCCTTCACACTCCCAATGTACCTCGCTGGTGTATACTGCCGGCTGGGCACACCAGCATCATCTGTCACTGACCTCCTTACAGAAATCTCCTCCTTAACCTTGACTGGAGAATTTTATATCATGAGAGATTTCAACCACAACTGCTTAGTTCAATCTCTCAGCAAAGCATGTACTGTAATTTCAGCACTAAACCTGTCACAAACCATTTCTAAGCCCACCCACCTAAATCTCAAAACTGGCAACCACTCGATAATAGACTGGGCACTCACCACCCACCCCCACCATGTCATCAATGCAGGACTACTTCCTGACTCCCTGAGTGACAACCATATTATATACCTGGACCAGAAAATCCACTGCCCCAAATCTGCCCCCAAGTTCCTAGTCTAAAGCTCCTTTGTTGGCAAAGGCACCTAGCTTCACCTGAACTCTTTTCTTCTAGGTTGCTTGTAAGGACAGAGCAAAGAACCTTACCAGAGCAAGGAAAAAGATTAAGGATTCTTTTAGCTTGGCAGATTTACTGTGTGTTATTATTTTCTTTTGCACTCACAGGGATTCTTACTGTTTATTGCTAACATTTTATTGCTTTATTTTTCTCTGATTCAAATTGTTGTTGCTGGGAATACATTCTGCTGCATTATTACAGGGTGTGCCTACAGGTGTGTGCTTACAGATTACTGTTGTAATCTTCTGATTCAAATTGTCTTTTGCAAGGTTACTGCTTTATTTTTTTCTGTAGCAAAGTGTTTCTTACAGGGTATATCTTCTGTGAAATTATTACAGGTGGTGCTTTACAGGTTTTACAGTTTTATCTATCATTAGGAAAAGCTTTCAGGGCTACTGCATTTGTTGCTGGCTGATTGTTTCTGCTCTTACCTCCTTGTTTCTTTCATCCGTGGTTCTTCTTTTTCGGCAGGGGAGAGGCCCAGTCACCCACCCACATCCCCCACCACCCCACGCTACACTCCTTTTATAGGGTAGCACAGTCATGACGTTTTCTATAGCAAAGCAGGAAGGGTCAGATCAGAGGTGTATCCATGCAGCGACCTCATTTACAGGGGCACGAATAATTTAACTTGTTATAACAAGTTATACAAAAACAAACAAACTAAACACAAAATCAAACAATTGCTTTCATTTTCCTCCTTCTAATTACTCAGACCAGGTTATAAACCCAGCAACTTATCTGGAATGATATTATTAACTGCAAGTATTGCAGAACACTTTTCAGAAGGGCAGTTATACAGGATTTAGGACACTGTCCTACATGCTGGGCCATTGGAGATCTAAGGGCTCAGCTCCAGGCAGCATGGGCAGAGATTGCATGCCTCAAATCACAGATTCAGGAGGAAATATATTATAAGAACTGCCCACCATTTCCCCAGCATCCAAAAGAAGCACCTCGACCGCAGAGGGTAGTTGGTCCAGGAGATTGGCAGGTGGTTAGGAGGGGCAAATTGGGTGCCCTATCTCTCGGTGCTCTCCAACATATCACCTCCACAAACCATATAAAAACTATGAACAGGTATCTGCCTCTATAGCCAAAGACAAACAAAGGGTAGAGGACACTGCAGCACAGGAGCTAGCACAACAAAACACACCCAAAGCAGGAATCAAAACAAAAAAACCAAAAAATGAAATCCAAAACACTTCTGATAATAGGAGACTCCATGATTCAGGTAGTTGATACCTATCTCCAGCCAGGGGTAATGGTAAGATGTCTGGCAGGTACATCGGCATGGAGAGACACTGACCACATTGCTAAAACTGTACAGGAAGCAGGAGAAAACACTGATGTCCTGGTACACATAGGGACTAATGATCTCGACAGCTGGTCAGTTGTAGAGACCAAGGAACACCTGACAAGGCTGGGTGACAAACTATCTTCCATTTCATCCGGCATCTCCTTCTCTGAGATCCTGCCAGTCTAGGAGAGGGGTGCAGATGGACAGAAGGTCAGAGAAGGGGAGATAGGGGAACTAAACATGTGGCTCAAGAGCTGGTGCCAGGAAAAAGGACACAAATTTGTAGGTAACTGGCAACAGTTTTGGGAGTGAAAGTTCTTTAAATTTGATGGATTGCATCTGACTAAGGAGGGAGTCAGTGCATTGAGGCAGAAGTTTGATGTCTTTGCAGAATATTTAAACTACCAAATGGGGAGAGGTGTGCAGCACCAGATATGTCGAATGGGAAGGACACCCTTCCCCCCCTCAGCTAGGGATCAAACAGGAGTTCACCATGTTTGTAGTACATTTGCATCACCAGGTAAGGAAAAAGGTCTGCATCCCCATGCAATGCACAGGGGAAACGCCAGACCTCACCCAACAACTAACACACCAAAATCTGGCCAATGGAAAATAATGTACACAGATGCTCACAGTCTGGAAAACAAGATCCCAGACCTGCAGGCAATAATTACAGAGGCTAAACTGGACATAGTAGCCATTAGCGAGACATAGTTCACCAGTAACCACACTTGGGAGGATTCAGTACCCTGCTATGCACTGTTCAGAAGAGACTGAGGTGCAAAAGGGGGCGGAGTGGCCCTTTATGTCAATGAAAATATCAAAGCTACAGAAATTCAGAATACACATAAGGAGCCAGAAGAACTGTGGGTCACCCTGGAAACAGAAAATGGGACAGCCATATGAACTGGGGTTGTCTATAGGCCTCCAGACCGGGGGGAGGACATAGACACATTACTGTTAGAAGATATAGAAAACATGACAGCTAAAGGGGAGGTTCTGATAATGGGAGACTTCAACATGCCAGATACAGATTGGTCAATACCAGCAGGAACATCTGCCAGAACTAGACACATAGTGGATTCCCTGCAGGGGGAGGGCCTCAAACAACTGATACAACCCGCAAGAGACAGGGCTATCCTAGATCTAGTACTGACTAACAGAGAAAGGATCACAGATCTCCAGGTAGAAGGTCACCTGGGGGCCAGTGACCATCACATAGTATGGTTCAATTTAGTCACTAGAACTAAATCATCCCATTCCAAGGCAAAAATATGGGACTACAGAGGAGCTGACTTTAATAAGCTAGCCCTGGCAAGAAGAAATACAGGTGAGGGGGTACAGGCAAAGTGGGCAAGCATTAAGGATGCAATACTTGAAGCAACATCCCATTGTGTTAGACAGAAAAGGAAGTGCAAAAGAAGAAGGAAACCACTTTGGTTCTCAAAAACAGTAGCAGAAAAGGTCAGAGCCAAAAGGCTGGCCTTCAGGAAATATAAGCGAATGCAGTGGGATGAAGATAGGGAAGCATACCAAACTTCCCTAAGGGAAGCAGGGAAGGCAGTAAGACAGCCAAAGGCCCAAACCGAGGGAATACTAGCATGAACAGTAAAAGAAGGTGACAAGACTTTTTGTAGATACATTAGTGAAAGGAGAAAGTCCAGAGGGGGTATTGCTAAGATCAAAGAGGACAAGGGGCGTGTGAGGGGGAGGACCATGTAAATGCATCTATCCTAAATAGATACATCTGCTCAGTATTTACTGATGAGAAGGTAGGGCAGGGCCCACAGCTCAGCACCATGGACATGCAGGAGGGAGGTATGCACAAGTCCCTTCACAAAAGAAAGGGTCCTACAAGAGCTCAATAAGCTCAGGGTGAACAAGGCAATGGGACCTGATGGCAAACATCCCAGGGTACTAAAGGAGCTAAGGGTGGAACTAGCAGAGCCATTATCAGAACTATTTAGTGAGTCTCTGAGCACAGGAGAGTTCCCAGAAGACTGGAGAAGGGCTCATGTGATTCCACTCCACAAGAATGGTAGCAGGGAGGAGGCAGGGAACTACAGACCAGTCAGTCTTACCTCAGTAATGGGCAAGATTATGGAGGCACCCCTTAAGAAAAGGATAGTACAACCACCTGGAATCCATAGGAGCACAGGATCCAAGACAGCATGGGTTTACAACAGGAAGGTCCTGTCAAACTAATCTCATAGATTTCTTTGACTGGGTAACCAGAGTGGTGGACCAAAGGGGAGCAGTTGATGTCGTTTACATACTAACATACTATTTACCAGCAGATTAGGCCTTACGGTCTATCGAGTCTGCTCGAACCTTAGATCCTTAGTTGGGTGCCGAGGCCCTCCAATCCCTTGTGCTCCAGAAACCCCTATCATCCATCCCCACCCCCCTGGGACAGGCCATCATCTGATACATCCACTTTCTGTGTCTGTCCCACCCTCTCTTGAAGCCCTCCACTGTGGATCTCTGAACCAGCTCACCAGGCAGTGCATTCCAAGGGTCCACCACCCTCTCAGTGAAAAACCTCCTCCTCTTTTCCCCCTCGCCCTTCCACCTTCCAACTTCAAACCATGCCCTCTGGTGATACCTCCCTGTTTTAGTCTAAAGATCCCCTCCATGTTTACCCTATTTATTCCCTTGAGGTACTTGAAGACCTCAATCATGTCCCCTGTCTCTCCTCTCCTCCAATGAAAACAGGCAGAGCTCCTCAAGTCTGTCCTCATACGTCAAATCCCCTAGCCCTCATATCATCTTAGTTGCCCTCCTCTGTACCCTCTCCAGGAGCTGTATGTCCCTCTTCAAGTGTGGTCTCCAGTACTCTACACAGTACTCAAGGTGTGGTCTAACCAGTCCATTGTACAGCGGCAGAATCACTTCATTGCTCCTAGAGGTGATCCCCCTTACGATGCATCCCAACATCCTGTTTGCCTTGCTAGCTGCTCTCCTGCACTGCTCAGAGTTATTCATACATGCATCCACCATGACCCCAAGGTCTTTTTCCCCTATTGAGGCCTCCAGTGCCTCCCCTCCCAGGGTGTACCTGTGTTTAGGGTTTCCCTGACCAAGATGCAATACCTTGCACTTGGTGATATTGAAATTTAATTTCCATGTGTGAGCCCAGCTTTCCAGGGTGTCCAGGTCCCCTTGCAGGACCAACCTCCCCTCTTCTCCCTCAACTACTGTTCCCATCTTGGAGTCATCCGCGAAGAGACTCATTTCACACCCTATACCCTCCCTGATGTCCGACATGTATGCATTAAAGAGGATCAGACCCAGGACCGAGCCCTGCGGTACCCCACTACCAACCTCTCTAGGTTCAGAGCCCCCACAGACCACTACTCTGGGTGCATCCAGCTAGCCAGTTTTCAATCCATCTGACCATCAAAGGGCCTACTCCTAACGCCATCAGTTTCTCCACCAGACCATTGTGGGGGACAGAGTCAAACGCCTTGCTGAAGTCCAAGAATAATACAGCCACAGGATTTCCCCTGTCCAGTTCTGATGTTACCCATTCGTAGAACTCCACAAGATTGGTTTGACATGATCTACCAGGCACAAACCCATGTTGCCGACTATCCAGACCTCCCACCTCCTCCAAGTACACCCCCAATCGTTCCTTTAGTATACTCTCCATTAATTTTCCCACCACCGAGGTCAAACTGATGGGTCTATAGTTACCTGGTACTTCCTCGACCCCACTTTATGGATTGGCACCACATGTGCCTCTCGCCAATCCCTAGGTACCCTCCCTGTCTCAAGTGACCTGTTGAAGAGCTCCGCCAGGGGTACAGCCAGTATGTCCGCCAGTTCCCATAGTACTCTCGGATGAATGCCATCCGGCCCAGATTTGTCTTTCTTTAGGGCCTTGAGGGCTGACCACACCCTTTTGGCGGAGATAGCATCATCCGTCCCCTCCACCTTACTGACCTTTTTATCCTTATCCAGATGTGGCACCCCTGGGGTACCTCTCCCTCCCTCTTGCTCCATTTCTGTTGCTCCCCTGATCCCACTCACTGCCGCTTCTATCTCCTTCATGCCTTGCTTTGTAGATATCCCATCCCCCTCCCTAGTGAACACAGAGGCAAAGTACTGGTTAAATACCTCTGCCTGGTCCCTCACCCCTTCCACCCACCCTCCTTCCGATCTCAATCTGCTGAGATGGCCCTTAGTTTTTCTCCACTCCCCAATGTACCGGAAGAACCCCTTTTCCCCTCCATGTATCCCCTGTGCCAGCCGCTGCTCTTTACTGGACTTTGCTCCCCTCACCATAAGGGTGACTTTTCTAGATGCAATATGGTACATTTCCTTATCCCTATCCCCTCTTGTTGTTTTATAATTTTTGTAGGCTGCCTTCTTTTCTCTGACTGCTACCTGTACCTCACTGGACCACCAGCATGGTTTATGTGACCTTGCTCCCTTACGTTTCAACTTAGCGCAGATCCTGACTGCCTCATGAAGTACCCATTTTATGACCTCCCATCTCCTTTCCACACTTGTCATTGATGTAATCCCCTTCAAGTGATCCTTGAGAATATTTCCCATGCCCACAAAGTCTTCCCCCCTGGAGTCCACTGCCAGTGCCCTAGATTCCCCCATGCTTATTTGAAACCAGACAGTATTGTGGTCGCTCCCAGTCAGGGGTCCTATAAACCAGGTCCCTACAGATCCCCATCTGCCAGAACCACGTCCAGGACATGCTTCTCTTTGTGGGCTCCATCACATGCTGTGTTAACAACACATCCTGGAAGCCGTCCAGCAGCCTCTGCTCCTTGGCCACCTTAGAGGACATGGTTCCCCAGTTTGTACCTGGCATATTAAGGTCCCCCATCAACACCACTCCTCCCCTTTTGGTCCACACTGGGCAATGATGTTGTCCAGCAAACCATCCTCTAGAACATCACTCATCCTGGGGGGCCTATATACTACACCCAGCTTGACCTTATCTCCTGCTGGGGATCGTAAGGTGACCCATAAGGCCTCCACGTTTCCCTCTGCCTCTTCTACCCTAGCAATTTCCATGTCATCTCTAATGAACATAGCCGCTCCACCCCCTCTGCCCTCCTTTCTATCCTTCCTAAGCATAGTGTACTCCCACATTTAGGTCCCAGTCATGGTTTTTGTTGGCCCACGTCTCCGTGACCACCACCACATCCACCCCCGAACAGCATGGCCTGGAACTCTGGCAACTTGTTTCCCAAGCTCCTGGCATTTACTAACACCAACCCCCACCCCTTATCCCTGATCTTCTTTGTCGAACCCTACCCAGATTCCTTATACTTCCATCCTCCCTCTGCTCCTCCTGAAACCTCCACCCCAGTCTGTTTCCCCCCTCACCCCTTGGGCTTGAAGGCTACTCCCCTCATCTGGAGGAGAGGGCTTTTGGTCAGCCTCTCCCTTATCCCTTCCCCCCTCACAAGTTTAAACCCCACCTTTCTTGAATGTAGTCAGCCATCCCCTGTTTAAGGACTTCCTTTCCTAATGGGGCAAGATGAAGCCTGTCCTTGGCATATAGTCCCTTATCCTCCCAAATTCCTTTCCAGTTCCCTAACACCCCCCAACCCACTCTCTTCACCCCACTTCCTGAGCCAGTCATTAACCTCTGTGAGCTTCATTTTTTCCTCCACTGAGGCCTTTGATACTGGCAATATCTCTGAAAAGGAAATGTTGCATCCATTATCCCGACAGACTCTGGCAAGTTCTTGGAACCTTGCTTGGATTTCCAGAACGCAATTTCCCTCTAGATTGTTAGTTCCCAAATGCACCAGGAAATCCGGTTTCCATCCACAATCCCTAACCATTTCATACACCATGAACTTTGCTCTGTGCACTGTCAGTCCAGAGATACTCACTACCTTCACCTGGCTATGGCATCCACCCCCCTGTCCCTCCCACTGGCTACCCCTAATCATCAAGTCTCCCAATAAGAGAACTTTAACACTGCCATCATCCTTATGGTTACCTCCACTATGCCCTCTCAGCCCCCCATCCCCCCTTTATTCGTGATCTCAATTCCATGGGAGTCTTCCTGCCTTATTAGAGACCCCCTTGTCACCCTCCTCTTTCTGCCTCCCTCGTTATTTTGCCCTCTTAACTCAAACCCTCTCTGAATAGGTGTCCCCTTTAACCCTCTCTTATCCAAACCATTTATCCTAGCCCTGATGGTTTCCCCTTCCCCCACACCGCCATCCTCCTCCCTTGTAATAGTACCCCTGCCTCCAGAGGCTCTCTCTAAGTCCCCTTTAGCTAGGGCCCCATCCTTGGTACTGACCCCCCTGCTGAACGGGGGCTCCTCTCCCACCTCCTTGTCTCCCAGTTTCTCTCCAATCATGCTCTCTTCCCTCATGTCTGCAATATGTTGCATCTCCCCCATTTGCTTAACGTTTGCCTTGACTTCAGCAAAACTTTCGATGCTGTTCCACATAGAAGATTGGTTAATAAGCTGGGTAGGCTTGTGGTGGGTCATAAGTTGGTCAACTGGGTGGCAAACTGGTTGACAGGCAGAAAACAGAGAGTGGTGGTAAATGGTATATAGTCAGAAGAGATGCAAGTCACAAGTGAGGTACCTCAGGGATCAGTCCTGGGGCTGATCCTCTTCAATATCTTCATCAGTAACATTGCAGATGGACTGGAGGGTAAGATTTGTCTGTTTACAGATGGCACCAAGATCTTCAACAGAGTAGATGATCCAGATGAGGTGGGCAGGATGAGAAGAAATCTGGATAAACTGGCAAAATGGTTGGAAGAGTGGCAACTTGGGTTTACACAAAGAAGTGCAAGATCATGCACATAGGGAAGAGAAACCCTGAAGCCACACATATAGGTTGGGAGGGGAGCTGCTGGCAGTCACAAGGGAAGAAAGAAACTTGGGCATCTTCATCATAGATGACCTGAAATCATCGAAGCAGACCACAAAAGCAGTAGTTAAGCCTAGGGGCATGTTGGGATGTATTAGTAGAGGTATCACAAGTCATAAGAGGGAGGTAATAATCCCTCTTTACAAGACACTGGTTAGGCCCCATGTGGAGTACTGCATGCAGTACTGGAGGTCACACCTTCCCAAGGATATCAACCAAATTGAAGCAGTCCAGGGAAGAGCAACCAGAATGGTGCAGGGACTGCATCAGAAAACATATGAGGACAAGTTAACGGAGCTCAAAATGTATACCCTAGAACAAAGGAGGGAGAGAGGTGATATGATCAAAACAGTCAAACACCTAAAGAGCATTAAAAAGGTGAAAGCGTGTAACATGTTTCAATATAAGAAAAATAGCAGGACAAGAGGACACAGCATGAGATTAGAGGGAGACCGATTAAGGGGTAATGTGAGGAAGTTCTTTTTCACAGAAAGGGTGGTGGATGCATGGAACGGCCTACCTCAGGAAGTGGTGGAAATGAATACAGTGCAGGGCTTCAAACAGGCCTGGGATAGGCATAAGGGAGCAAAACAGATGAGTATGAATAGATAGGCCATTGACAGGACAAAGGTCGATGGCACATTCATAAGGTAGAAAAAGAATGGACAGTCTGGATGTGCCTTGTGGTCCTTATCTGCCGTCAGCTTCTACGTTTCTATGTTTCTATGTTTCCTACAAATCTCTTAATAGCACCCCTGTGCTTGAAGACCTAGCCATCGCAAACTGGCACCTACCCTCTACTTACTGATCCATAGACGATGCCCTCCTACATTTCCAAACCACGTTCCTCAATGTCCGGAACAGACATGCCCCACTGCATTGCTCAGGGGTATGCAGAAATCACCTGCCTTGGATCACCCAAAAAGTTATAGCCTGCCAAAATGCCCACGACAAAGCATGGAGAATGTACAAATCTTCTCGCCTCGCTCAGGACTTCACCACATACCGTATGCTGCGAAACAAGTGCACCAGAGCAACTCGCCTCTCTAATGTGGAATATTTCAGCTCCTCCCTCCAGTCTAACTTAAATAGCCCATCCAAATTCTGGAGGGTCATTCACTCCCTCTTCTCTCCCCTGGCTGCAAATCCCACCCTGCTCCTAAAAATAACTAACACACTCCTCTCGGATCCATGCGCAGTTGCTGCCAAGTTCAACACATATTTCTTCTCATGTGCCTCAAATCTCCTCCCCTCACTGCCCACCACTGTCTCACCCAATCCTACTGCAAGAGCTATGAAATCACCCGGGCCTTGCACCTTCTCCTTCCATGATATCTTGCCAACTGAAGCCCTCGAGGCCCTACTAGCTCTAAACCCATTAAAAGGTAAATTCCCTGATGGGTTAGACAACAGACACCTCCACCTCTCTGCCCCAGCCATAGCAACCCCCCCTTGCCAATCTTCTAAACCTCTCCTTTGCCACTGCCGCAGTCACAAAGGACCTGGAAACATGTCGTTGTCATTCCCTCCCAAAAGGGGATGCCCACTCTTCCACGTCAAATTACCACCTTATCTCATTCCTCCCAGCCCTTGCAAAAGTACAGGAACACCTGGTGCTCACCCAACTCACCTCCTTTCTCTCTGACTCCAACTTCTTCATGCCGTTCCAGTCTGGATTCAGGAAGGGTCACCCCACTGCATCTGGTAATTTGATGTGGAAGAGGGGGCATCCCCTTTGGGGGGGGGGGAATGACAACGGCATGTTTTCAGGTCTGAGTGACTATGGCAGTGGCAAAGGAGAGGTTTAGAAGAAGTGCAAGGTAATGCACCTGGGAAACAAAAATCCAGGGGAAGACTACACAATGGGGGGTGAGATACTAACAACAACAAAAATGGAAAGGGACCTGGAGGTAGTCATATCAGATGACTTAAAGGGGGGCAAGCAATGTGAGAGGGCAGTAAGGAGGACTGGGGGGATACTGGGATGCATAGGGAGAGGCATCACCAGTAGAAAACAGGAAGTTGTTATCCCTCTGTACAGACAGCTGGTGAGACCCCATCTGGAGTACTGTGTGCAGTTCTGGAGACTCAATCTCCGCAAGGACATAGACAAGATGGAAGCTGTCCAGAGGAGGGCAACTAAAATGGTGCAGGGTCTGCACTGGAAGACATATGAAGAGAGAATAAAGGAGCTTAATATGTATAGCCTCGAGGAAAGGAGGGAGAGGGGGGACATGATAGAAACGTTCAAGTACCTCAAGGGAATCAACAAAGTCCAAGAGGGTAGCATCTTTCAAAAAAAGAGGTGTGCAAGAACAAGGGGGCACAATTTGAAGATGAGGGGGTGGCTCAGAGGTAATGTAAGGAAGTATTTTTTCACAGAGAGGGCTGTGGATGCATGGAACGGCCTTCCGGAGGAGGTTGTGGAGTCAAAAACAGTGATTTAATTCAAGCACGCATGGGACAGCCATAAGGCAATTCTAGGGGTTGGGGGTAGAAAGAAGTAGGCTGCTGGTTAACTAGGATCTGCAGCTTATCCATTAGGTAGGGAAATGGGCAGACTGGGTGGGCCAAGCGGTCCTTATCTGCCATCAAATTCTATGTTTTTATGTTTCTATCCTCCCTGATAAGACTCACTGATACCATCCTCTCTAGAATGGATAAAGGGCAGATCACCTCGGCAATATTCGTCAACCTTGCTAAAGCGTTTGACACCGTCTCCCAACCTTTGCTGTTAGCAAGTCTCTCGGAAGCAGGCCTCACTGACTCAGCCACTAACTGGTTCAGTGCCTACCTCACAGGTAGACTGCAATCTAAGAATTGCAGATGCCACATCCTACCCCCTCCCCATGACTACTGGTGTCACCCAAGGGTCGGTACATGGCCCAATTCTGTTCTCCATTTTTCTTAATGACCTGCCACTAATCTGCTCTGCTACTTCTATCCACATGTACATAGATAACACCATCCTATTTGCCTCTGGTTCTTCCCTGGATGAAGTAGCATCCAATCTCCAGTCCGACTTCAATCAAGTTCAACGCTGGTTCAGTTCACACCAGCTCTCTCTCAATGTAAAAAAACCTGTCACCATAAACTTCGGGACAAAGCAATGGCTATCCAGACTCCCCTCCCTCCCCTCCTTCCACACCCAGGATGGGACAAGCCTGGAGAACCTCGCTTCCTTCCAGTATCTAGGGGTATGGTTCAATCATCATCTTACTTTCGCAGACCACATCGACGTAATCATAAACAAGCATTTGTCAATGCTGAACGTTCGCTTGCAGGTATTTGCAGTGGTATTTGGCACTTGGACATGGCTTAAAAAAATCAGTGACAAAGACGTAAAAGCATTTGTCAATGCCGAATGTTGCTTGCTTCTATGTGCTGTTTAGGTATTTGGAAGTCATTGGAGTGCAAATATTGAAAAATCACGAACTTACGAGCGTGCATAGGAACTGCGCAACGCACACTTGTAAAACAATAATTTTAAGGAATTTTTTAACCAAATTTTCAACATAGCCATTTTAAGAGCTCTGCTTATGAACAGTGTCACTGTGATTTTCTTAATGTGTCCCATACATTGATTTCGCACACCGACTGCGCCATTGTGCGCTACATGGGCAGAAACACGTTTTGGGCAGGATGTAAAAAATGACAGCTGTACTGCTCATAAGGAAGTGTGGTAAAATGTCAATGTTGAAAATCTGGAGTGAAAATATTGAAAATTTGAAACTTACGAGCCTGCGTAGGAACTGCGCAACACACGCTAGTAAAACAGTCATTTTTGGAATTTTTGCACCAAATTTTCAACATGGGGTTTTTGGGACCCCTTCTCATAAATGATGTCACTGTCATGGTGTTATTTGGGCTCAAAGGGTGATTTCATGCAGTGACTGCGAAATCACCCTTCGGCCGACAACGCCATGGCAGTGACATCATTCATGAGAGGGTCCCAAAACCCCATGTTGAAATTTGTTGCAAAACTCAAAAATGCCTGAGATATGCAATAAAGTTGAAAACCCCTATCTAGCCCATTATACAGCTTACGGCATTTCCTCAGTTCGCGGTCGGCTTTGAAGAGTGCAAGCGTGTTCCCGTCCACGAAGATCATTGCGCTGAGCTCCGGAGGTAAGTATGGGGTGAGAGGTGTGGGAGGCAGGGTGCACAGTGGGTGGGTGCGGGTTGTGGGAGGGGACGGGAGACTCGTGGGATGGTTTTAATTTACAGGGTTTTACAATTGGCAGCGGGGCGTTTGCCACGCTGGGGTGGGCTCCCAGCATGGCAGAATATGGCTGAGGTAGGGGCCGTGGAGCCGACGGGGGATTGGGCGCCCCCGTCGGCAGACAATGCGGGATGTTTGCCACGCTGGGGTGGGCTCCCAGCGTGGCAGAAGATGGCTGGGGGGGGCCATGGAGCCAACAGGCGATTGGGCACCCCATCGGCAAACGACGTGGGACATTTGCCATGCTGGGTGGGCTCCCAGCGTGGCAGCAAAGATTTGGGGCAGAGATGGCAGGTCTGTGTAGTGACAGCGTGGTTTTCTTTTGAAGAGAGACCACCGCTGCCATACACAGCATGTCCGATTGGTGCAGGATCTGCACGCCTGCTCAATGGAGCAGGGGATTGCAGGGAAGGGGCACATGTCCAAAGTGTCCCATTCTCCCAAGACATTCCTTGCGCATGCGCGCAAGCGAACGTAAAAAACTGTGCCCCAAGATCGGTGCCCTTTATAGGAACTGCTGTAGCCTCCCTTTTACTGTTAGATGGGAACTAGTACAGGAGATGATCCTTCCTACCCTAGATTATTGTGACATAGTCTACAGCACCGTTCCTAAATCCACCTTATGTAAACTGTACCCCCTTTCTAACGCCTTCTGCCATTTCACTCTGGATACCCCCCCGCACCCACCACTGCGACCTCTACTGGTCCCTCACTTTACCATCCCTAGAAAATCGCTGCCTACTACACTGCTTAAAATTTTTCTCAAAATTCTGGCTTGGTGCCCTCCCTTCCTACCTCTCCTCCATACTTTTGCCTGCCCACCCCCACCCCCATATGCCCTTAGATCCCTCGACACCTAGCAACTACAAATCCCCAGGCAAAAGACCTCTGCTGGCCAAACAGCCTACTTGCACCACTTCCCAAAAGTCTGGAATGATCTCCCCCTCAAATTCGCCACTCCTCCACCTCCCACTCTCTATCAACCACTCTGGCAAACTACCTCATAGTAAACTGTTCTTGCACTTGACCTCCTAGCCCCCACCCATTCCAAATTTCCTTGCCTAATCATCGGCATCTTCCTATGCTTGGAAGCTGGCTTATATTAACAACCACAGTACTTACTTGTCAAGTCTTGTCTCTACTGTCCTGTCTTTAACCAGTTGTTATGTATTAATTTTGCTTCAGCTAGCTGTACACTATGGATGTATGCCTCTGTGACTGACTGTTAACCAATGTGTAGCCAAATGTACCTCATTCTACTATATACCTGTTCTATGTTGTTGCTTGATAACTTGTGTGTTATCCTCCCATTGTAACCCTCCCCCCAGGTTGTACCAGGGGATGAGCATCTTTTTGCTTAGTGTGCCTTTCCTGGTGAAACAATTCAATAAATAAAAATATCAAATAAAAATAATAAAATAAATAATAATAAAATAAAATAATAAAATACAAATAATAAAAGTATCAGGGCGTGGGGGCTGGCAGGGAGGAGGAAGTGTAGGGGAAACAAAGGGCAGACTAGATGGGCCGGTGTGCTCCTTTTCTGCCATCAAACTTCTATGATTCTATGATATATATATATATATATATTCATTGCAAAAAACTCCATTAATGCATCAGTTAGGATTCATAGCACAGTGACAAAAGTTTGGAAATGTGCTGTTAGGGTTCAGTCCACAAACTCTGGATTACACACACACACACACACACACACACACACACACACACACACACACACACATGCACCCACGCACATATGCACCACGCACGTACACACACATGCACACACACACACACACACACAGATATATATATATATGCAGCA
Organism: Neoceratodus forsteri; assembly: GCA_016271365.2. Taxonomy (NCBI): domain Eukaryota; kingdom Metazoa; phylum Chordata; order Ceratodontiformes; family Ceratodontidae; genus Neoceratodus; species Neoceratodus forsteri. The sequence continues at coordinate 460,638,404 of CM028132.1, forward strand.
GGGGAAGGGCCAAGGCAACACAATGAACCAGAGACAACTAGTATCAGGTAAAAACAGTTTGTCATCTACAGGTAGTGTATTGGAAATGAGAGTTTGGATGAGCCTACCAATAGCAATTGGATATTTGCATTTTTTTTCTGATAGAGTGAGTCAGTCCTAATAATGAACGGTAATAATAATAAAAGTAATGTTCTGTAGTGTAGTTTACAAGTAAGATGTAAAAGCAACAGTTGTAACATCCGAAGGCAACAATAACATTCTGCTAACGAGTATTTCCAGGTAATGCAGCAGTATAACCACATGTGATGCTGCTAGTTTCATGCCAGGCAGTATCTGAAAAGTACTATGTATGTGTCAGCTCTATCCTGCAGCAAGCCAATTGCTGAATAATGACACATAAAAATCAATATTTTGAAAATGTATTCAGACTACGTCTCATTATCTGAAGAAATTACGCCAGCAATAAATGTGTCATCTTACTGTGCTGGCAGTACAGAGGCAATCATACTGTATTTGGTTTTTCATTACATAGTGTTATGTAAAATTAGTACGGTGTTGTAATTATTGTGCTTAAACAGATGTGATGGAGTGGTATAGTGTCTTAGAATCTTGCATGTGTCTTGGCGTGTGAGTGTATGTGTGCGTGTGTGTGGGCGGGGGGCAGAATGCTGAGTTAGGCATCGATCCTAACAGCACATTTCCAAACATTTGTCACTGTGCTATGAACCCTAACTGATGCATTAAAGGAGTTTTTTGTAATGAATTTCCCTTCTTTTTGAGAAAGTGTAATGCAACTGGTATTTGTAAGTGGGAGCGCTGGCCCTCCGGGCCCTGCACTCCCTTCGCATTGTCCATTTTTTTGTAATCTGGGCCCTGTGCTCCCACGCACACATAAGTACAAAACCATACAGCAGCCCTATAGGGCAAGGAACTTAGTGCCACTAATGTGCCATTATCTCAGCAACCGTAGAAGCTACAAAAAAATTCAAGTGTCATTGTAATCATGGCAGTGAGTACTCCACACAGTATGAATTGACTGAATCTGTATCTCACATCGTTTGAGATACAGCCACCGAAACGCACTGAAAAGGCACCCTTGGAACATGTTTCTGCCAATATCTCCATAACCGTAGCAAGTAGGAAAAAAATGCCACTGCTGTTGTAATTTAATGTTTACAAAATTGCTTCTGCAGTTCAGTTCACCTAAAGATGAACTGAGGTGCAGGTGGCGAAAAATCTGTAGCTCACTTCGTTTTCGAGATATGGGTGCCGAAAGGCATCACAGGTGCTGCAATGTTATCCTATGGGAAATTTCTCAACTTTGGAACACTGTAACTTTGGTGCCTGTGAATGTTTTGACACTAACAGGCACATCTGTGGGACCAGGGTTTGCCACCCTGCAAATTTCAGCCGAAAAGACTCAACCATTCAGTTGCAGGGTGATAGCAAAGATTTGCTGGTTGTTTGGTTTTTTTAAATACTTTAGCAAATCATGAAAGTTTCATAAAATGAAGCATGAAACTTTCACATTTGTGAATGTATTTTGGCAGTTTTTTTCATGACTTGTGAAAGTATTTTTTCTCCGATGTTTAAAATGGCATTTCTGGGGGATTTCACCGCCCAAAAAAGATAGGGCTGGCATCCTCAGGACCCAACTAGGTAAACCCAGCAGTCAGTGTTTACCTAGAGAGTCCCAAATTTAAACGCCAGGCATTTTTCTCTCTCTCTCATTAACTGTAAACAAGATGGTGGCAGCATGAAAGTAAAAGGGTCATTTGTGAAAATAAAATTGCATTTGTGAAACTTCATTGAGACATATATATTTTTCCCCATGGACTATAATGGGAAATTTGGTTTTGCAATAACTTTTGAATGGTTTAATATTTTTACACCAGATCTTTGAAAGGCACATCGGTGACCCAGATTGCAACTTCTGGAAGATTTTGGACTGAACAGACAAATCGTGCGAGCTATAGGCGTGAGCAAAGAAACATGCAAAAAGTCTGTGTTTTTGCATTTTTGGGCATTCTGTAGTTCTGCAACCGTACATCCGACCATAACGCAACTTACCATATCCAGAGATGCATGGTACCAGACTGTGCATGCAAAATTTCAGGCAAATCTGCCATATGGTGTCAAAGTTATTAAGGTGCACAATTTGAGGTTTAACATTAAAGTGCTTAATTAACCCTAACTAGGTAGTGCCAGTATAATATACACATATATATATATATATATATATATATATATATATATATATATATCTCACACCAGTGGTGAATACATTGGGTGAATAAATCATGTTATTTTGGGATAACTATTTATTTTCACTTAGAACACCATTTATATAACTTAGAACATGTTTATTTTATATTTTTTTATTTATTGAAGTCTAGGATTACAAAGCACCTTTGAGCCAAGGCTCTTTTACAAAGGTTCCACGTCAGTAAGCACAGACAATACAGGATGTGAAGTTACAGAATAAAACAATAATGACACTGGTGGTTACAAAAAATTGGTTACAGGTACGAGTACATGATACACTAGGAGGTGTATTAAAACATGGGAGATGGGAGAAGAGAGGATGGTGATGGGACAGAGTATTTTTTATTTTTTTTATTTTAGTTTTTGTTGACCGGGTAAGTGCACTAGACAAATCCTGCCTATTTTCAGGCATGACCCGGGGGAGGGGGATACAGAGGAATGCCAACTGACCTTGAACCAGATTAAGCTGTTGGTGGTACTTTCAGTGAATAAGGGAAATTTGGCCAGGACACTGGGGAAATTCCTTTACTCTTTTCGAGAAGTGCCATGGAATCTTTAACATCCACCTGAACTACCACCAATCCAGGCAGATGGGACCTCGGGTTGACGTCTCATCTGAAAGACGGCACCTCAGAAGTGCAGCTCCCCTCTCATGCTGCACTACAGTGTCAGTACTGGGATATTAACCCAAGTGCCAGTATAGCAGCCTAGATGGCCTTGTTATTTCCACTTAGAATCTGGAAATGGAACACAGAGAACAATGGGTCAGATAGGGAACTTACAATGGAAAGAAAGGCAGTTTTAAGGTAAAACAAGGTAAAACACCAGTAAAAACACTATACATGGTGTGATGCATATCAAACACATAATGGACTGCCGTAGAACAACACATTTATCTCCACACATGAGTGATAAGACCTTTATAACTAACTCGTGGCTTCGCCACTCGTGAGTTATGGGTCTTACCACTCACTAGTGGAGATAAATGTGTTATTCCACTGCTACCCATTATGTATTCCATATATATATATATATATATATCTTCATTACAAAAAAACTCCATTAATGCATCAGTTATGGTTTCTATTACAGTGACAAAGTCAGGAAATTCAATGTTAGGGTTACCAGCCTGCACACCCTCCACACCAACTTAAGGTGTTGGGTGTGCCTTGGGGTCATCAGCCTAGCTCTCACCCCATTCCATGTATAAACAAGCTGAGATGGTACAATATAGGATAATGGGATGAGAGTTAGACCCTGACGCCTGTTGGTGTGTGGAGGGTGTGGGTGTGGGGGGTGGGGTGGTAGGGTTGGTAACACTAGCACTGAATTTCCAGACTTTGGTCTCTGTAATAGAAATCCTATTTGATGCATTAATGAAGTTTTATTGCAATGAATTCCCCTTCTTTTTCAAATAGTATAATAGTATCCTTATTTTACTGTGGGAGTGCAGGGTCCTTTGGACCCTGTGCTCCAATTCTTCTGCAGATGTGTATATATGTAGGTGGGAAAATGCAGGGCCCATATGTTGAACAACAGTGACCAAATTGTCAGCATAGCTATCTTATTACCCCACCTCATGTACCCCGGTGCAAAGAAATTGTGAAATGCAAGGCAAAACGTAATTATGCGCAATGCCATTCTACTGTTTTTCATTACTGTATGTGTATTTCTTTTTTTTTACTTTCATCTGATATGGAGCCTTTGCAAAAGAGTCTATGACTCAAAGGATTGTAATTCTGATTCTATTCAATAAACAATAAACACCACAGGTGTGAAAACACATTTCGGGCAGGATGTGAAAAATGTCAGCTGTACTGTCCGTGAAGTGGTGTGAAAAAATGTTTATGATGAACATTTGGCGTCAAAAGATTGAAAAGTACCAAAGTCATGTGCATGCATAGAATAAATTAAACAGACGCACATAAATAGGGCATTTTTAGGAATTTTGTCACCACATTTTTAACATGGCCTTTTGGGGACCCCTCCATATGAACACTGGCACTGTCATTTTGTTAATCAGTCCCAAAAGGTGATGTTGTGCAGCGACCGCAAAATCACCTTTTGGGTCCAATTAATGATACAACAGTAAGAGTGTTCAAGAGGTGGGGTCCCAAAAAGCCCATGTTGAAAATTTGGTGTAAAAATTGCAAAAACATGCCTGAGATATCAACATAAGTCCAAAATGCCATAGACATCCATTATACAGCACTTACCTTGATTCTTCAGGTGAAGGTTCAGCTTTGAAGAGTGCAGACGTGTCCCGGTCAACAGAAGATGGCAGCCAATGGCCTCCAGTAGTAAGTATAGGGCAAGGGTGTGTGTGAGGAGGTGGGTTACTCAGTAGGAGGGTCAGGATGGGGGAGGGGGACTGGGGGAGATGACGAGGGACCATTTTCTTCTTTACAGGTTACTTTAAATAAAAAATACATTGGGGGACTGTTTTCTTTTTTAACAAGTGCAAAAAGCAATAAATCAGGACACTGGGGTAGGCTCCTCAGTATCACATGATACTTGAGACTTTAAAACATAACTGCTGACACTGGGAATGGGTTACCCAGTGTCCCACACTGTCAGGGGCAGGTTGCGCCAACAAAGGAATTGGTCACCCCAATGTCAAGGAAAAAAAGGGGAATGTAAAATAAATATTTTGGTGCACTGTGAGTGAGCTCCCCAGTGTATCACACTGGCTGGTTGGCAAGAGGGTGGATTGCTACTGCTGACATGGGGATTGCGCACCCCGATGTCAGCAGAAGCATTTGTATAAAATATATATATATATTTCAGGACACTGGGAGGGATTAGGCACCCCAATGTCGGCTGAAACAGTTTTATTAAATAAAACATGCCTTGGACCCCTCAGAGGCAGTAAAAGGAGATAACACTAACAGGTATTTACCTAAATGGGGGCCAAGGAACACAATTCTGATCTTATTTGGTCCTAGAAATGGCCAGAAAAGGTTTTGGGCTATTTTACTGGTGCCAAAGGGTTTCTCCCATTGAAGTATTGCCTCAATTTGTGGCAGATTTTGCAAAACAGTGCCACAATTTGCAGCAGTTTCTGCACAACTGTGCTGTTAGTTGCATGGAAATTATCACAATTTGTGGCACTTTCGCAAAAGAAGTGCCACACATTGCGGCACTGCCAATGGGCAAAATGCCGAAAACATATTTCTGGCCAGTATTTAAAAAAAAAAAAAAATGAGGATTGTGTTCCTCGGGACCCAATTAGGTAAAAACAACTGTTGTTGCTTACCAAGTGGCAGTATTTTTTGAATTACAGCATTTTTTAGCCTCCACTAACTGAAAACAAGATAGTGGAAGCACGAAAGTGCACAACCCATTTGCAAGAATACATCAAAAGTTGAGTGGCTCATTAAACTCATGGCGGAGCTGAAAATAATCATATGAAACGCAAAATCAAAGAAATTCTGCTACACGCCCTAACAGCAAAACTTCCAATGATAGGATACTTTAAAATAAATAAGTTTAATGAGTGAGATACATGAGCAGCACCCTTGCAATACAATGTCAATGTTTCATCACCCATAATGCGAAACGTTGACATTGTATTGCAAGGGGGTGCTACTCCTGTATCTCACCTCATTAAACTTATTTATTTTAAACTATCCTAGCATTGGAGATTTTGCTTTTGAAGCATGCAGACAAATTTCTTTGTTTTTACAACCCATTTGCGGCAGTCAAAAGTACTTTCACAAAAGTAAAAAGTGCTTTTCAGGCAGATATACATTGTTTTCTTGTAGGCTGTAATGGGAAACTTTAAACTTTAATAACATTTCAATGGATTAATATTTTTTCACCAAACCTTCAAAAGGCACATCAGTGACCCAGACCCCATATACCCTGTATATTTCAGAACAGACCCCCAAACCATTTGAACCATAGCCCTGAGCAAAGAATTTGCCAAAAAGTGAAGATTTTTCGAATTTTTTGCATTCTGCAGCTATACATGATTTTCCTTAATATTGTATATATTTGTATTTATTCATGTTATTCATCGTGTGCAAGGTAACATCATTATCAAACATGCAATTGCAGTATTCTGCTGTTGTAATGTCCCCCCAGGGTTCTCTTGTAAAATAGGTGCTGCACCTAAATGAGACCATCCAGGCTTGCTAAAATCTAAATAAATAAAAATACCCCAGAGGTGACTGTAGCAATGAGCGGTGAGTTGATTGTGAAACACTGAGAGATGCCTACATGAAAGGCCCTATCTAAATGCTAATGGTATGATACAGTATAGTACAGTACAGTAAAACAGTCTGTGCAACAGTTCAGTTGATAGGAGCATTTGCAGGTAATACAAGAGCCTTGAAAATTAATACATGTTGTTTCTGTCATATTTGGTGGTAAGGATTTCCAAAAACTGTTACCTGAATGCAAATCTCCATTCTATGTGCATGCTCATAGATGGGCAGTACAATGTTCTGTCTCAAAAAGGAAAAAGGCTAACTGCTGAGGCATCCCCCACCCATAGATTCATATGTGACAGCAGAAAAGGACCCTCTTGGCCCATTAAGTTTGCAATTCCCCCCACTTGCCCCCCACCCAGAGATCCCCGCTTTCTCCCTGGACAACCTCTTGAGTCTGTCCCATTCCTCTTGAATCCCTCCACCATGTCAGCCCCCACCACCTCCTGCAGCAGACTGTTCCAGTGTGCCACCACCCTCTCAGTGAAGTAACACCCCTTCACATTTCCCCTAAACCTTCTCCCCTCTACCCTCAGACCATGACCCCTATTTCTATCACCTACCCTTCTTGTGAATAAGCTCCCCCCTACTTTATTAATACCCTTCATGTACTTGACCATTTCTATCATGTCCCCTCTCTCCCTTCTGGTCTCTAGTGGGTACAAATCCAACACCCTCAGCATCTCTTCGTAGGACTTCCCATTCAACCCATGCACCATGTTTTTGGCCCTTCTCTGAACTCTTTAAATCCCATCTATGTCTTTGCATAGGTGAGGTCTCCAGTATTGAATCCTGTACTCCAGATGAGGCCTCATCATGGATTTGTAAACTGGAATCAGCACCTCCCTCCTTCTGCTTGTTATACCTCTCTATATGCACACCAGCATTCCTTTCACTTTGCCCACTCTCTTGCTGCATCAGGTCCCTAACTTAAGGTTGTCTGAAATTATGATCCCCAGATCCTTCTCCTGCTCAGTTGCTTTAATTTCCTCCTCCCACCCCAGTATGTAATTTGCTCGCAGGTTATTCTGCCCCATGTGCATCACTGTGCATTTTTTGGCACTGAATTTCAGCTGCCATGTTTCTGACCACCCCTCCAGCAACCTTAGATCTTCCCTCATAGCCTCCACTCCCTCTGGGGTGTCCACCCTATTGCAGATCTTTGTATCATCTGCAAAAAGGTAGACCTCCTCTGCTATGTCACTGATATAGATGTTAAACATGATGGTCCCCAGCACCAAACCCTGGAGGACCCCACTCATCACCCCTACCTCCATGAAATGTACCCCATTCACCACCACCCTCTGGCTTCTACCCATCAGCCAGCTCTCCACCCACCTTGTTATTTACTATCCTACCCCCAAACTGTTCGGTTTATTTACCAGTCTTCTGTAGGGAACAGTGTCAAAGGTCATCCCAAAGTCCAGATAGGCCACATCCACTGCCCCCCGATCAACCACCCTCGTCACCTGATCGAAAAATTCTAACAGGTTCATCTGACATGACCTCCCTTGTGGGAAGCCATGCTGAAGGATGTCCTGCAGCCCACTATCCACCAAGTAGCCAACCACCCTTTCTTTTAACATCACCTCCATCACCTTACCTACCACCGAGGTGAGGCTGACCTAGTGATAATTGTCTGCCTCCCAAAATAGATGCTATCCAAACATCTAGATGTGCATGTACTATACAAGACACAGGTTGAAGCACACACCCAAATCACTGTTTTGGAAAAACTCAGGGGCCCTTGTTTCAAAAGGTTATGTTCCTTGGTAATAGAAATCAATTGGATGAGTTATCTGGGTTAGACAGAGCTAATGATAGAACTCAGCTGGAACCAGTTGTAACCTATAAATATCTTGGGGTACAAGTTGACCAAGTCCAAACCTTTTATTACTGTCATATCTCTGATATACCGAAAATCAGTGTCTAGTCCCTGAGTTCAATTCATGAAGGGGAAACTAGTCTGCTTCAGAAGGAACAAAGAATTAGGGAATGAAAGCATTTCATACACTGGCCATACTCCACAGAACAAGCTTCCTCATACTTGTGTAAATGACAGTTTACCATCTCAGCTGTTCCTAGCTCTAGGGTTTGCAGACTGAGGATCTGCTCCATGAATACTCCAGGTGGCCAAAGTCGCATAACCCAGTCAGATGCCAATGCACAGTGCACACTCTGCAGAAGTACAGACAAGTGTGTGCTGCCAGAACTACATATAGACACATAGAATCTGACAGCAGAAGGAAACTGATGGCACATCAAGTCTGTCCATAGCTGGTACTACCTAACCCCCCCCAGCCTAATTCTGCAGTGGGTTATTCACACCTCTCTCCCTTCTGCTTCCTCGCCCTTACTGGTTCCCCAAGTGGGATTATGAGTCCCCTGGCCCTGTCCCACCATATCTGTGTGACAGGGTCAGAGGCCCTGTCTGAATTTGTGCTGTAATAATCTTGGTGTATAAACATGCTATACCCGATTTTCTAAAGAAATATCATGATCTCGTGTCAGATGAGTTAGCCTGCCTGTGTTTACTTAGGATGAGTCAGCCTACGTAAGTTTACTTAGAGAATTGTGAATCAGAAAGGTCACATGGTGCTGACATCATCAGTAAGCAGGTATAAAAGCCTGCCTCTTGGGATGCAAAACAGATGAGTCAGTTAGTGGAGACCAGACTGTTGTGGAGGAAGCATCTCATAGTACATGCAAGCTTTCATGTGCTAGGAATCTATTTGGCTGTAACTAAACCTGGAAGTTGTGCACTGAGGGAATTGTGTACTGTTTCTCATAGTACATGCAAGTTTTCATGTGTTAGGAATATATTGGGCTGGAACTAAGCCTGGAGGTTGTGCACTGAGGGAAATGTGCACTGTTTTGGCAGAACCGACAGACTATTACCTATTTGTTTTCTGTATGTTTATTATGTTATTTTTTTATTTTGGAAAATAAATATTACAAAGCACATTCTACACATTTTTCCTGAGTTTTGCATCTGTCTCACCCACTGACCTTTACATCTGGTAGCAGAAGTGGGATACTGGTACATCTAGGTTGGGAGAGAGAGATGTTAACAGGGGATGTTGTCCTGATATCCTGGCAGATGTCACAGGAAGTAAAACAGCAGCAAGGCAGAGCTGCTGGTATGAGACGAAGGTCACCATCTGCTGACAGAGGAGTCTTAACAAGAACCTTTGCAGAAAAACTGTGTTCACCATTATTTCCTGGACTAGATCCGGCAGTTCTGTCCAAGTTAAAGCCTGAAGGGACCTCTGTGGAGCAGTTGCAAGCTATGTTGACAAGCCTGCTGAAATCTGCCAGTACCAGTGATGAGTCCAGTGAAACAGACAGATGGTCTGACTGTGGTGTTCCAGGTGATAGAGGCCTTGAAGACATGGCTGATCCAAAGGTGGCTAGAGGCAGAGCGGCTTTGTCTGAAGGCAGAGAACAATGTGTTGGAGGTCAAGGAGAGTTTGAGTACAGGTACTGCGCACTTTGAATTGGAGGGAGATGAGAAAGTGGAGTTGCATTGCCTGAGCTAGCAGAGCTGCAGAGAGCAGTGGTACTGTTTACCAGAGCTGAAAGAGCATGAGGAAATGGAGGTAATACTGCCTGAGCTAAAGGAGTTGGAACAGAGAGAAAAAGAGGAACAGAGCCTGCTATGTGTACATTTTCAGGACTTGGGTCCAGGTGTCCAGAATAGGCATGGAAGCTTTACAGGAGGCATCATTGAAGAGGTCTACTTAAGACCAGAAGGGACTAAATCATTGTTCCATGGGGTGATTCCCTATGATGAGGTGGACTTGGGTAAGATGCAAACTAATGATATGAAAATCAGAAAACTATATGCTTATGTCCAAACCATTGATAATGTTCCTGTCTGTAGGGGAAAGCAGACTATTTTAAACTTATATATGCTATGTAGCCATAATAAAAGATAGGCAGAATCATCTTCAAGACAATCTCTCTATGTGCAGAAAGTGAGAGACTTGCTTGTTCCTGAAACATGCCCCAAGTTTATGGGGTATCTTCTGGTGGATGGCATCCATGGAAGTAGAGAAGTCAAGATTACAATCCAAGCTGCGGTATTTAAAGTGGAGACATCCTCAATCACAAAACCATCAAGGGCCTAAAAGGAGGGGAGACTAGGTGGGCTTTATGGTCCTTATCTCATACTAAGTTTCACACTAGGTAGTTAGGAGCTTTGGGGGCCCTATGTTAGGCCCATAGCTGCTCTTGTTCTCTGTACCCATAATATGTCAGTCTGTGCCCATTTAGAATATGGGAGTCCAGATTTTTCTTAAACTGTTCCTTGTTTTTAGAACAGATAATCTCCTCTGGCAATTCATTCCAGTGGGCAACCACTCTCTGAGTATAGAAAGCCTTTCACCTATTTGAGTTACACTTAATATGTCTCAACTGGAGAGGGTGTCCCCTGTTGCCTTTCTGATCTTTTTTCTTTTACACTCTTTTTCCCTCCAGTCATGGCCTGCAGAGCGTCTCTCAGGCATCCTGCCTATTTCTGCCCACCTGAGGTCCTGTCCATCCTAAACCTCCTCTCCCCCCCCCTCGCAGCCAGTACCCCAGGCTTAACCCCTCTAGGGTGGGGCCACCCCTCCTCTTGGGTACACTATAGGAAAGACACTGACTGCAGATGAGGGCTAGAGTGGAGGAACTGGAAGGTCAGGAGAGATGGATCCGGAGGTGGGCATGGGGGTCAGGTGCTATCACCTACCACACAGAGCTGGGTTTTTCCTGTATTCTGGTGACTTTCTCCTTCCTCCCTCCCTCCCCCTTGCATGGTGCACGTCTAATGCCAAGGTGCACGGCAACCCTGCCTGCATCAGTCACGCTACTGAAAGTGCTGCTCACATTCTGCAGCACCCATGATCTCCGCCAGGAGCCACTGGAACACCGAGAAAACCCCAGTCCTCACCCTGAAAGAGGAGAGCAGCACTGCAGGTGCTCAATCCTCTCCCTCCCCACCAACCCCCAGCTCCCAAGCTCACTTCCGAACTTGGGTCACTGACGTGGCGTGATGTGTGGTGTGCTGCGCCTCAACCCTCAGCGACACCTGGTCGGCTTTTCTGATCATTTTTAAACTGCAGATTTAGTTAATTTAACATACAGTCATCCCGCATTATGTCATAGCACATTAATAGGTCCCCTCTAACTTTTCTTGTCTCCAGGGGCATCAATTTCAAATTACTTAGTCATTGTTCAAAGGACTTCCCCTGTAAGTTGTGTATCATTTTAGTGGCCTGCTTCTGCACCCTTTCAATCACCGCCACTGCACTCTTGCTTATCGGTCACCACACAGGGGCACCATAGTCCAGTACTGGTCTAACATAGGCTCTATACAGTGGCATGATCACTGCCCCACTTCAGCTTCTGAAGTTTTTCTTTATATTCCATAGCACCCTTTTCTTTTTTATTATTTGATTATTACACTGGGCCTGGTATTTAAGTTTACGATCCACCAGAACTCCCAAGTCCTTTTCCATCTCTGATTTTCTCAGGATTTGCCCATTTATACTATAGTTTTGCTCAGGATTTCTATTTCCCAGATGGATCACACAACACTTGTCTATGTTAAAACACACTCCTCTAGCATTTGTCCAGCTATATATGCTATCCAGAGCTTTCTGAATAGTTTCCATCCCCAGTAGCGTAGCAAATTCCCAGAGGGCCTGGGTGCAAGGCGATGATGCAGGGCCCCTCCTCAGTTTTAAATAAACATCAAAATTATGATTTGGGCCCTTCAAACCTCATGGGCCTGGGTGCCACTGCACCCCCTGCACCCTTGTAACTATGCCACTGTCCACCCCCCAGGTTGTGTCACTAGCCCTGCTAATTTAGTATTATCTGCATATTTACTTATCAAGTTATGTACTCCTCCTCCCATTTGTGCCATGAATATTCTGAACAACACCAGTCCCTGAGGGACCCCAGTCATCACTGGCACTGCATCTGAATGGTAGCCATTTATACACACCCTCTGTGACCAATCTGTCAGCCAAGCCTGTATCCATCAGCTTAGTCTGTGATCCATACCTATATACATTAGGCAGTGTAATATTTCTATGTGAGGAACTTTATCAAAGGCCTTCACAAAATCAAGATGTACACAATCCACCACCTCCCCCCATTCAATGCTGCAGAAATTTTCTCATAAAAACTTAGCATATTTGTCACACATGACCTTCCCACCACAGATCCATGCTGCTCACAGTCTTCTTGGTTTGTTTCAATTAAATATGTATTTATTACATCCTTTAATACAGATTCCATTAGCTTGCCCGGCACAGAAGTCAGGCTTACGGGCCTATAGTTTGTGTGGTCAGTTCCATCTCCTTTCTTATGAATGGGTATCACATTCGCTGTCAAGCAGTCCCTAGGCACCTCCCCACTCTCTAGTGACTGCTAGAAGATAAGTGTTAATGGGGTTGCAATATTTGGGGAAAGTTATTTAAGAATGTTGTTTGAAATGTTATCCGGCCCTTCCGAGTTACTATTCTTTAAAGCTTTTATTTTATTTGGGATAATGTCTGGTGTGATCTTTATATTTAATTCCTTATTAGGTGTGAAGTTTACCAATCCCTGGGGCTTTGTAGAGAAAACAGTGCTAAAATGTCTATTAACAATATTTGCTACTTTAGTAGGCTCTGAAATTAATGCCATACCATCTTAACTGGTGCATAGGTTGTTGTTAGTTTTTCTTAGTGAATTTACATGGCTATAAACATGTTGCATGTTATCCCTTTTGGCTGTAGAAGCCAGCTTGAGTTCCATCCTTTGTTTATACAGTATCTCTTTGTTAATCGCTTACACTTAACCTGAGTTTGCTTATACTTTATCCAGGTATAAGAATTTTTGTTTCTTTTTAAAGTTAATATATAGCCATTTTTTTCTATTCAACAATTTAATTATTGTCTTTGCAAGCCATCTTGTTTTTTTCCCCTTTTATTATACATCTTAATCTCTTTTATGTGTTCATTACGTATTGCAAAGACATGCTTTGTAAAGGTACCCCACATTTCTTCCACTGATTCATTTGCCAATGTGCTTTCCCAGTTTATGTTATCTAGTTCCTTCAATATTTTTGTTTTGTCTGCCGGTTTTATGCTATAGATTTCTCTACACCCTTTTTCGTTAGGTATGTACTGCTGAAACAAGAAGTACACTCCATCATCGCCATTGTTTCCTAATGGTGCTGCCGTATGGCACCCAATAATACTAATCTCCCTTACTGCCATTACCAAATCCAGAGTATTGCTCCCTCTACTTGGAGTATTTACATGTTGGGTTATATCCAGTTTCTGGCAGAGCTCCAGGAATGTTTTACTTTGAGAATTGAAGCCTGCTGGTTTTCCCAATTTATGTCACTATAGTTTAGAACCCCCACAAATATCACCTTACCCATTTCACAAGCTCTGGTTAATTCTGTGTTTATTTGATTTGAAAGTTCTATCGTTGCCCCTGTGGGTCTGTAGCATACCTGTACTATTACATGTTCATTTGTACATGAGTCTATCTGAATCCAAATGGTTTGTGAACCTGTTATACCTAGTTCAACCTTATCAGTAACATCTGTAGCTTTTATTTTATATATATTCTGCTATTCCTCCCCCTTTTTTCCCCTCCCTATCCTTATGGAATAGAGCATATTCTGACATTTCCCTACCCCAGTTATTTAGGTCCGACCACCATGTTTCAGTGATGAAGGCCATATCCACATCTTTTTCCACACTCATAAGTGCTTCCAGTTCATCCTTTTTTTTATTTAGACTCTGTGCATTTAATAGTACACAGTGGTTAACAGCTTTGGGGGGCTTTGTCCTTGAAATAGTTTTTTATTTCTTGCAGTAAAGTGCATTCAAGGTACTGCCTTCCCCCCGTCTCTAGTTTAAATGAATCTTTAGATGTTCTTTTATTGCTGTTACCAATGTTTTTGTACCAAGAACATTCAAGTGTAACCCATCCTTTTTATACAAACTTTTTTGGTTATTCCAAGTATCTATAAAAAAACATGTCTCTTGTGCCACACCTGTTCAATAATCTACCATTTATTCTTTGAATAATACAATTTTTCTCAGGGTTATAGCTGTAATTAGGCAGCATTCCAGAAATGATCGGTGTTTGTCCCCTTGCTAGTATAAGGTCAGCGCCATCTAGAATCTTATCCACTATGTCCTTTTTGTGCTGCCTCACAATATTATTTGTCTCCACATGGAGCACAATTGCCTGTTTTTTAGGTGTCTTTGCAAGCAGTTTTGGCAATCTTTGCTTTATATCTTTGACTCTTGCCCCCAGCAGGCAATTTATAGTCATATTTGTTTTTACAACCCAAGGTTAGTACACAATTTGTATTTCTAATTATGGAGTCCCCTGTCACCAGTATCTGCCAACAGATTCTATTTTTCTATGAGAGAGGAGACCTTGGCAAGTCTCTGTCAAGTGGCCAAGGTCATGGAGGTATTTTTTTGACATTAAGAGACAGCTGATTGGTCTGAAACTAGTGCTGAATGTTGTTTTAATCCAGTTGGATTTGGTCCATTCGGTCAGAGGCAAAGGAACAAAAAGCATTGAGAACTGATGATCTGCATACATATGAACAGACACAGAGCAGCAGATTAGGGGAAGGTCATTCAGAAAGATGGAGAATAGGATAGGGCAAAGGATGGATCCTTTGGGGACACCAGAGTAGATAGGGAGAGGAGGCTGAGTGGCATTTCCTGAAGCCAGACTGGTATGGAGTGAAGAAAGGAGTTGTCAAGGAAAGGGGAGAGTTGGGAGAGGATCAGATGTTCCTGAAGTTTGACCATGGAGGGAAGAAGGGAGATAGGGCAGTAGCTGCCAGGGAGGAAGGGATCACCCCCTTTGGAAAAGGGCATGACCATGGCCTGCTTCCACAGAACAGGGACTGATGCAAGGAACAAGGAGTGATTTCAGAGGTGGGTCATGGGAAGGGCAATGTAGAGAAGAGATGAGCAAGAGTCTGGGGTTAAGGTCATTGGGACACCCTTCCTTGTGTGGGTAAAAAGTTAGGAGGGCCTTGAAGGCAGCAGAGGAAGTGGGGGGGGTGAAGAGATGTGGGAGAATGTATCCCAGGTACCTGATGGATGTTCTCCTGGTAGAGTATGGCTGGAGCTGGAGAGGAGACACCAAGCATGGTGTGAACTTACATACATAAAGGGCTATACTGGACCCTGGAAAGTTAACAGAGCTGCAATGAGAAGCACAAAATATGTGATTTGATACCTTTTATTGGACCAACAGAGACTGACAGACTATCCTTAAGTTTCAAACTCACAGAGTTCTTCGGAAAGAAATGGCAGTTTTCTTAAAAAAGTTCCCTTTTAAATGTCCAGAGCAATATCAGAAGAAAAAACATTTTACACGAGTGTGACAGATTAGAGGAGTAATTAGCTAAGAGATACAACCAAACAGAGGTAGGCAAGCATCCCTGAAACTATAGGAGTGTGTACGGCAGGTCAAATGTCACAGAATGGAATGTTATGTAGTTGTAGAAAGTCTATAAATTATCTTCTGTCAAATGCCTTACTGAAGCTAAGTTGGGGAGTGTGTGTGTGTGTGTGTGTGTGTGTGTGTGTGTGTGTGTGTGTGTGTGCACGCTAAAGCACTAAAAATAACAGTTCTGCTTGTGTGAAACTAAAGTCCATGACATCACCACCCACCAGTTAAAATCAAACCTATAAATATGGGTACTGAGTTAACATGCCGAAACAAAAAATGCACATGAAGAATTGCGCAATGTAGAGTGAGCTGGGATCTAGAGCGACAGGGAATAACAGTGGTAGGGAATTACCACTAACCCTGTTCAGTCTTCCTGGAAAGAATCTAGTTGCCATGTGCTGGAGTTGCTGACTGAGCCGCTCCCATAGTGGAGTGGCTAAGGCATCCGCACATGCAGGATGGAAGACCTGGGACCATGGTTCAGTTCCCCCAGGTCTCCCAGTGGTGCAGCTGTACTGTTTGTGTTTTTTTTTCTTAAGTTAAACATTTCTCTCTCTTGGTGTTTTGCCCCATCCCCACATCCACACTCCCTCAGAGTTTGTATTCTAAAGTCCTCGGGTGTGGGAGGCGAAGTCCCATGACAAAAACAGAAAGTACCATCGTTTTCAATGGGTGTGTTCTTTTCTTGTGGTCACTGGTTTTTCTGACTCTTTTTGAGTCAGTGTTCTTTTGCTTGCAGTGTCTGTTTCTGCTCAGTTTTTGTGGTCAGTATTATGACCCTGTGCCTAAATACACAGTTATATACTCTAGATTAGATAGAACCATTTTATATATAAGTATATTAGAAATACATTAAAAAAATCTGTGCACGTGTTGTACCTGAAACCAGAAAGAAGCAGGATCACTTTAAATAGTGTAACGGGACATGAATCCTATGTCCACATTCATGCCATCATCCACCATGTTCAGAAGAAAGATAAGTTTGACCTCAAACGTTTGTCTCAGTTGTGTATTTTCAAAACTGTCCTTTGAGAACCAGGACATGAATGTGCCATTTTAGATTTGATCATGCCACAGTAGATACACTTTGCAGGGGTGGCTGGGCTGGTGCAAGGGTGTCCGGTGTGCCTTACTTTATGTTGGATTTTGGTGCAGTGGTGTGCCAATACCCTACCGGCTCAGCTCAATAATGCCACTGTTACCACCATTCTGGCTCTGGTAATGAGCTGGTGCCCCCTAGGTTCGGGTGCAAGACCTGCAAATCAGTTCAACAATGTACCACTTTTACCAATACTGGTAGTCCTGGTGTTAAGGAAATTAAAATGATCAGTTTTATTACTTGCACCACAACATTAGTAGTCTATTCCCTGTGGTGCTCCTGTGGCATAATGTATATAGGGCAGACCACCAGAACTTTGAAGGAGAGAATACAAGAGCACTACAGAGTTATTCAAAGACAGGACCTGTCCCACCCCATTGGTAAGCATCATTCTGAAATACATAATCTTTCTGAACATCATGTACTTTATTAAAGGAATAATGCCTGACAGGGTAGGTGATATCCTGGGATAACATTCCACCTCGGGTGGTTGGGCCCGAGACCACCAGCCGAGGGCATCCAACACCTGAGAAGGGATGTTATCTCAGCATAACACCTGCCCTGGAGGGCATTATTCCTATTATACAATGGCTCATTGTTTATACAGAAAAAAAATAATTTAAAATAATTTTTCTAGTGTTTAAAAATATGTTTTTAAGAAAAGATGCAAACAATCAATGTGCTGGGCATCTAAATGGTCAGCAGGGATGTTATGCCAGGATAACATCCCTTCTGTGATGGCCAACTGACCAATCAGGAGCCAGGATTATTTCTTGCCATTGTATAATCAGGAATAGATCATGCTCCATACAGATTAAGGGAAGGGGATAGATGCCTTGCACTTGACAAAAACTAATCCATGAGAATTTTTAAGTTAAAAACTTTGAGGCCACTTGGCTTCGATGACCAAATGGAATGGCAGTCCCATATTAGGAGTTAACTGATCATGGAAAAAAATGTCTATCTTTCCTCTTGTGTGAAGACATGTACCATGCATTTAAAAAGATATATTGTTGAGTATATGATTGAAATGTTGTTATATTAAAAATAAATAAATAAGATTATGTCTAAGTGAGTCTAGTGTACTATGGTGCCATAGTATAATAAATTAATGTGTTTTACTTTAGGTTATTAATTGCACTATTTACACTGTATCACTTTATTTTGTCTTGTACCGGCTCTGGTGCCTCAGCAGTCCTGCTGGCAGGTCATTAGGAAATTATCATTAAACTAGAATTTCCTGCTCAGTGGGACTAATGAGAGCTGGGACATCAGAGACAGAACTGACAGAACTGATTGGGTGTTTTAGATGCCTTATGGGTTAATATTTATTAATATGTAAATTGATTAATGGATTGCACCTGAATTGCACTATATATAAACATATTGGTACTGTGGATGGTTATGCCACCTAAGGAAGGGGTAGCATAACCCCAAAGTGCAGAGGCAGGCTAGGAGTGTGAGAATTTGAAAGCATTTATTTCACATTAAGTGTTATCAATTACTTTCTTTTTTGTAAGTATTGCATTTTAAAGCAAAGAAAATAGAAAAATTTTTTTATGCAGTAAAATTCTCTCACTCTATTTTTCGAAGTTTGGAGTGCTGGATTGTTTCTTTCTTCATGACTGGGCTCGTGCAAGGGTGTCCAGTGTGCCTTATTTTATGTTGGATTATGATGCAGTGGTGTGCCCATACCCTACTGGCTCAGCTCAATAATGCCACTGTTGCCGCCACCCTGGTTCTGGCAATGAGCTGGTGCCCCCTAGGTTCTGGTCCCCTGTCTCCCTGAAGTGGCCTGGAAGAGCTTTGTGACAGAGGCCCTGCAACTGGTAGGATGAGTTATGGTAGTCTGTGTCTACCATTGTAGCACCTGTATAGGTGCCACTGATGCATGTCCTGCACACATGTGAAACATTTACTATTTGGCCTGACAGGGGGTACCATTGGTCCTGCCTCCACTTCCATATCCATATCTATAGTGGGGGTCATTCTGGATGTTGTCCTGTTTTCATCCTGCTGTGCTGAAAATGGATGGATGTCTGTGAAGGGAGGTCAGGTAGGACAGTTGTTCACATAGCACATATTGGTCATAATGATGTGTTGCTCATTGTCCATGATGTACATTGCATTGTCCTCATTATCAATGGACTGTTGGGTAAATGTGCCTATCACTATGTCCTCTACTGGAGTTAGGTCAGGGTTGTCCTCATTTCCCCCTCCACTGGCCTCATGGCAGAGGGATAGCTTTTTCTACACTATGCCACCCAGGTTACACCACTTACGCTTAATCATTGTGAGGGTATGGGGGATGTTACCAGTCACATTCACAGTGGCCTGTATCTCATCCCACACTTCTTGCTTGTAGGACAGTGTCCCACTTAAAGAGCATCAATCATGTTTATTTCAATATATTTCTGGAAGTCCCCCACCAGTAGCTTACCTGCACCAGAGTTGAAGTCTTAGCATTTTCTATTTATATTTGGTGAAGAAGAAGAGATCGTAAGTGAGAACTGGTCACCAGATCTGTTTCCCTTCCTGGTCCCCAGTGTAAGCCAGCTCAGCCCCCATGCTGCCCCATGCCCCAATGCTTTATGACATCAGAAATTGTAAGGTGTGAGACACGTTCCATTATTAGCAATGGGAACATCATTTAAAACATTCATTTTTATGTTTGCTTGCACGTATGTGCAAGAAACATAGTGCCATCATCGGAGATTTCAGAGGTGTGTCACCTCCTCCTCCAATTCAGTCAGTGTGCTGGTAGGCGCGGCCTGTAAGCCAATGCATTTTGGAGCTGTCTATGACCACGCTCAAAATGCAGTAACGCTGATTGAAAGGGAGCTATGCTTGAGTGAGCAGCGATAAGATAAGGCTGCTCAGCATCCATCACAGAAGCCCAGGCGTGCGGCCTGCATTGTAGCCAGCGGGTGCCCAATCCCCGTCAGCTGTGCTGCATTCCTCCGCCTCCCCACCCACACGCTTATAAAATGCCACGCTGGGTGCCCACCCCAGCGTGGCAACTAATCATATAGCCGGCGGGGTGCCCAATCCCCGTCGGCTGCTCTGTCCTCCCAGTAGTGAGTGCCACGCTGGGAGCCCACCCCAGCATGGCAGCAAGCAATTCGTGAGGCGGCGGTGCCCAATCCCCGTCGGCTGAACGCCGCTTCGCCCTAACGCCTTAGTGCCGCGTGAGCTCACCCCAGCGTGGCAAATGTCCCACGCCGCTTTTTTTTTTCACCTGTGAAGAAAACGGTCCCACGGTGAATCTCCCGCCCTCCCACAACCTGCACCCACCCACTGCGCACTCCAGCCTCCTACCCCCTCACCCCATACTTACCTCCGGACCTCGGCGCCGACGATCTTCGGTGGGACTCGGAACACGCCTGCACTCTTCAAAGGCGACCGTGAACTGAGGAAATGCCGTAAGCTGTATAATGGCCAGATAGGGGGCTTCAACTTATTGCATATCTCAGGTATTTTTTTATTTTTGCACAAGTTTTAACATGGTTGATCTTGAGATGATAAACATTGTCATGAGCATTATTCGTTCGGCGGTGATTTCGCAGTGACTGCAAATCACCCTTCGGACCTGAATAACGCCATGACAGTGACATCAATCATAAGAAGGGGTCTCAAAAACCCCATGTTGAAAATTTGGTGCCAAAATTCCCAAAAATGACTGTTTTACGAGCGTGCGGTGCTATGCAGTTCCTACGCAGGCTCGTAAGTTCGTGATTTTTCAATATTTTCACTCCAGATTTTCAACATTGCCATTTTACCACACCTTCTTATGAGTAGTACAGCTGTCATTTTTCACATCTCACCCAAAATGTGTTTCCACCCATGTAGCGCACAATGGAGCAGTCAGTGTGCGAAATCAATGTACGGGACAAATTAAGAAAATCACAGTGACACTGTTCATGAGTAGACATCTTAAAATGGCTATGTTGAAAATTTGGTGAAAAAAGTCCTAAAAATGACTGTTTTACGAGCGTGCATTGCGCAGTTCCTACGCACGCTTGTAAGGGCGTGCATTTTCAATATTTTCACTCCACATTTTCAACATTGCCATTTTACCACACCTTCTTATGAGTAGTACAGCTGACATTTTTCACATCTCACCCAAAATGTGTTTCAGCCCATGTAGCTCACAATGGCACAGTTGGTGTGCGAGGTCAATGTACGGGGCAAATTAAGAAAATCACAGTAACACTGTTTATGAGCAGAGGTCTTAAAATGGCTATGTTGAGAATTTGGTGAAAAAATTCTTAAAAATGACTTTTCGAGCATGTGTGCACAGTTCTATGCATGCTCGTAAGTTTGCAAATTTAATATTTTCACTCCAGATTTTCAACATGTCCATTTTATTAAACTCCTTATGAACAGTACAGCTGCAATTTTTCATATGTCGCCCAAAATGTGTTTTCGCACATGTAGCGCACAATGGTGCTGTTGGTATGCAAAAGCAATGTTTAGGACAGATTAAGAAAATCACAGTTACACTGTTCATGAGCAGAGGTCTTAAAATGGCTATGTTGAAAATTTGGTGACAAAAGTCCATAAAATGACTGCGTTACGAGTGAGCATTGCACAGTTTCCACGCACCCTCATTAGTTCATGACTTTGTCATATTTTCAGTCCAGATTTTCACCAGTGGCATTTTTCCACACTTCCTTATGAGCAGTACAGCTGCCATTTTTCTAACATGGCAGTGTGTTTTCACACTTTCAGTGCAGAGATGCGTGGTTCGCTGTGGGAAATCATTGTTGGCACAGATACAGAAAATCACAGTGACACTGTTCATGATGGCACCAAATGCCTGAGTTGACAATCTGCTGTAAGAAATCCCCAACCTAATTATATTATGGGTGTGCGTTGCACAGTTTCTATGTACGCTCATGACTTCACTATTTTTTTTATATTTTTACTACACATTTGCAACATATCCATTTTTTACACCTCCCCATGAAAGAGTACAGCTGTCATTTTTTACATCCTGTTCGGAATATTTTTGCACCTGCGTTGCTAAATGCCATAGTCACTGTGCATAAGCAGCTTTCAGCTAACAAACTGATATTCCCCCTGTTCATGAGCTGTGGTCACAAAACAAACATGTTGAAAATTTGGAGTGAAAATACCAACGAATGCCTGAGGTATTAGGCTTTGCAACTATAACGCCCGACCCTATAGAGAATGTCAGGCATCAGGGGTGTGACTTGGGATTCTTGCCTGTGATGCTCATACCATTCCACACCCTGCAGTCACTGAGAGGCATTGAGGTATGCCTTGGACTCTTCGGTCCCAAAGTTCACCCCATTCTCCTATACCGCACCCATCTCACCGTACTTCCTAATGGAATGGCGTGTGCATAAGGGCCAAAGATCCCAAGGCACACCGTGACACTTGTCAGTGTCTGCAGGGTGGGGTGTGGTGAAATGGCATGGCCATTATGCCTGATGACCCAAAGGCACACCCCAATGCCTGTCCGTATCTGCAGGGTGGTGGCGGGGTTGGCTTCAGTTCAATACTTCACTGCCATTCCTATTATGCAGCTGTCTAACTCCTACACTACCAATCCCAATGCCAGCAAGCAAACATTCAGCATTGACAAATGCTTGTTATATTTTAGAGGCCCACAGAGGGCAAAGCACAGCCACATCTCAACTAACAAAACCAGGGGGAGGCTGAGAGAGGATGAAGCAGCCACTTGGAAGCTCTTCTCTCCTGGATTGGGGAAGTAAGTCTTCCTGGCTGTTGGCTGCCACCAACTGGAGGCTCAGTGGAAATATCAAGCAAATGAGGGCTAGCAGAAGGTCAGGTGGGTTGAGCTAGAGTACTGGTTTTGGAGCTTATGTACACCTCCACACGTATGCGCAACTGTGTCTGCCATGGTCGCTGTGAGTAAGAGGAAAAAACCAGGAAAACAACACCATGTTCCCCCATTGCCATGTATGACAGCCCTCAGCACTTTTGGGTCCTGCACTGTGTAAATCTCTGTCAGAAAAGACAGCGGAGCGAAGAGAGTGGCAGACAGAACTAGGGGTTCTGAGAATGGACCAAATGAAAGGGGCAAAGTGGAGGTGGAGGACAAAAAGCTATATGAAAAAAGTACATCACTGGTGTCTCTGTACACGTATACCAGTATCCAGTGAGGATAGCAACTGAATATGGGGAACCATCAAAATGGCAACTCATATTCAGTGCTTTCCCCATGGGCTACCCTGCAAAGGTAGCGACCCTATGTGAAAGAGTGCATAGGGAAGGGTGACCAGAAAGGGAGGATAGCAAGAGGAAGAGGAAGGACAGGGAGGGGGTTTTAGGGGACTGGTTTGCCTGCTGCCACCAAACTAGCCATGTTGCTGTTCATTTCTTACTTGAAGATATGAAATGGGCATAAAAATTCCAGAAACCTGATTGGCTGAGAAACTTGGAAGCCAGTGCCAATATCCCAGTACAACATCACAGGGAAAAAGATCTGCCATCTCACTGGTCTATTTACATGGTGTGGTGGTGTGGGTGGCTAGCTGTGGTGTAGCATGTACTGGTTTCAGGGTGGGGCCGGGAGCATGGAAATTTTGCTGGTGCCTGCAGCTGCAGGACTTAATTTTTTGCCAACATCCGACTTCCACCCCATCCCCGACATGCACCCCACTGGAGTTGAGACTCTAATTTCAGAGGGGTGTGGGTGGCAAAGTCCCCCGTGAGGAGGTGCCCCCCCACTAAAACACTTTTTAGTGTTCCGGATGTTGGGTCACCTGGAAGTATATATCGCCGATTTGCTTTTTGGTGGTATACACTCACCGTAATAGTGATCGCTGTTTTGAGATTACTGTTATGACATGGAACCACATATACCATTTGTGGGACACCATAATTAAGGCACTGTAATGTGGGCACTGCAGCAAAGGCGTGAGTGACAGGGGCAATCTTGATTTTAGGTCACCCCGCACTCACACTGTATTGGGCGTCAACAACATTTCTTTGCCCTTCATGGCATGCCACTCCAGAGAAGGTTATCTTTATTTTTTGGGGGGTGTGAAGGGAAAAATCCCCTGCAAAACTTGACTGCTTCCCAGGATGGTGCTTTAGGGCTCTAACTCCCAGGAGGCACAATGCCGGCCATGATAATGCTGGGAGGGATATTGCCTGTGCCCTAATCAACGTCGACCAGATTCCTGGCACACCAACATGGGTGAACCCTCCATATAGATTGTGTTTCTAGCACTGGCTAATGCAGCACCAATAACTAAATACCACCATCTGCATTAATTGGTTACTATGAGTACTATAGTTTTAATTGGAAATGGATGACTATCTAAAGGTGAAATATGTGTGATATGTACAAATAGTTTCAAGACTGCTTTGTTTCTGTTTAACCTAGACTTATAATTTGGACTCTATAAAATCAGAGTTTAATTGTAATTGACTATTGGGCAAATATGTATTGGGTGGCCTCTACCTTGAATCTTGAGGTTGTGAGGCATTATCTAACAGAATATGCACATTTGTTATAAGTGCTCCAGAATCCACCAGCCACTATTTGTTGTATGGTTAAAAAAACTGCTGACAATCTAAGGAATTCAATTCCATTTATAATTCATGTAGTTTCTCTGTTTGTCTCTGTCTCTTATTATTTCTTACTAAGGATATTTGCATGTATTCAGAACTTTTGTCTCATACAATTTTTCTGTTATGGTTGCTTCTTCCCCACCTGAATCTTGATCGTCTGCTGGTGACATCATTAGTGCTTCCTTAGCAGCAGATCATGATGTCTCAAAGATTATGAATAAGCAATGCGACATGACAGGGTGTGCTTTGTGCTGAATTATAAAATGGTTTGGGAAACCTAGAACCTGACTTGGCAGTCACCCACGCATTATCCCTGTTGCTTCATGGCTTACTACATCCCAGGCCATGCAACTACATTGGCTAGTGCACAGCACCCTCATTACTTATATTGCTTACATAATGGTATGCCTCAGGGGATGATGAAGTGTGAGGCCAAGGCTGACAGCTTCCACTACTGAGAAGTGCCATTATCCCAGCACAAAGCACATCATGAAGTACCTTAATGCAGTTATAAAATTGGTGAGTTAACTTTAGTAAAGAAATAATTTATTTCTTAATTAATTTAAATCAGTAAAAACTAGACAAAAAGGTAAAAAGGGTGAACCAATTAGACCAGCTGATCCATTATAATGCTGCTGTTTGGCCAGTAGATGGCAGAGACTGCATTTTATTTTTTTTTTCAATATTACTTTATGCCTCCCCCACCTCCCCAGAGCCACCACCTTCTCTTGCAAAACAGGTCTTGCTGTGTGCTGCTGGCAAACCCTTAGCCCTGTCAGAAGCTCCCACTCACCATCACAGTCAGTGGGAATCTGCATAGAGCAGGGCCCTGGCTCATCAGTAGGAGGATTACTGTGGTGATGGAATTTACCACCAGCCTACCCCGACTGAGGAACAGTATTGAGTGGGCAGCTACCTAAGCCTGATCTGCTCCCAATGAGGTGAGCTGAGTCAACTCCCAAACCCAGGTTCCTGATTGGCAGCTTAATGCACTGTCACTGGGTCATCAGGGTAGCCTTGCATTTCTTTTTAATACTAGTGAATTGAAGTAGATTGATACAGATCTGACTATGTAATGTAAATAGACAAGTGAGGTGGCAGATCTTTTTCCAGTGCTGTTGTACTGGGATATTGGCACTGACTTCCAAGTTCCTCAGCCAATCAGGTTTCTGTAATTGTTATGCCCATTTCATATCTTCAAGTAAGGAATGAACAGCAAGAGTAGATATAATAGTACACGTAATCTAAGGCTCAAATATCCATAATATTAAAGTGGAACATCCATGGTTGAAAGCCCCACACCTTAGGGTGGGGCTTCCCATGATTAGCACTTTAAGAGAAAAAGCAAAATTTGACCTAACATGGTTGTTCTTAAATTTGTTTTTATCAGGTTTACCCGGCATTTTCCCCAGCCCAGCGTTTCTGATTGAGTGCCACTAGGTGTGCATCTGAAATCCCTCCCACACCTGGTGATAAGCAAATGGAGGTTCACTTGCCCTTGTTCTTGACACTATTAATAGTGCCATGTTGGCCTCAAGTTACACTGTCATGAAGGAAAGCACAATCCCACAGGAAATGGACATTTTCATTATTCCTTATGCTGCCACTCCCGATGTGTCAGAAACATAAAAATGTACTCTATTACAGAGTGAATGGTATGGTGGCACTTCAAAAATTCAATTCTGTAGACAGTCTTTCTTGATTCCAAATTCCTTTTTATTTTAATTATGGCAAGCCTCAACGTTTCACCAAGTGTCTTGGCTTTATCAAGAGATGCCGTTTCATATAAATACAAATAAATACAATTAGAAATCTGTCCATAACCACCAAGAAAGATAAAAAATATAATACAGATATTCAACATATATGGACATACACACACTGATGCCACTTACTTCATCCAAGTATTAATTATATAAAATCCCTTCCCTTAGTATTTGTGTAAATTCACAATCCTACAAAAAGAGAGTATTAAACTTCATTCATTTTTATAACATTTTTTTCTTTTTTTTCTTTTGAGATGGAGCCCAACACCAAAACACCATATTATAGTAAACCAAACTTCAGTTCTTTCTGGTAAATACTTGTTAATACCTGCATATCTGAATATTTTGTAGGTCCTACTTTCTGTTATTTGTGTATGACCTTGTTTGTTTCTTACTTCAATTTATGTTTAATCATATTTCATTCATGTTTGAAATTTGAACAAAAAATAGATCTTTCTAGTCATTAACATATTTTTTATATACAATTCATATATTTATCAGGCTCAATAAACATTTTCCAAAAATTTCAAACACTTCTTATAATATTTGACTACACAGAATGAGGCACAGCTCAACTGCAGAGAAGCTCGTTTGACTTTTCTATAATAACAATAAACAGTTGAAAAGTTTAAGGCTCATCATTATTTCTCAAAAACATTCATAGGAACAGATTTAACCATGGAACAAATATAAGAGGCATGATAATTAACCGTGTAGAACGAGACATAGCACAGCGGCTGAGAAACCTGTTTAACTATTCTACAACAACAATGAACAATTAAAAGGCTTTAAGCTCATCATAATTTCTCAAAAACACTTATGGAAGCAAAAGAAACATCAATATTTCACCTTTTTATATTGGTATTGCACATTATTAATGTTTGAGTATACCATGTACTACCAAAAAAGTTTTTAGTGAGTGCTGTCAGTAAGAGATATTACATTTCCATATATTTCCATTTTATGTCTCTTCTTCACAAAGTAACTCTTGTACAATTATGAAATCCCCGTGGTCTGGGAAACCCCATTCTAGATGTCAGTTCCACCCTTTAACCGCATTTTAAGTCAACTTCCACATAACAAATCATAGCGGTGCAGTTAAGGCTTTTATATGCTCTTATATAAGCTGCATCATTGCATCTCTATCCCTATAAGCAAGGCCACTGTTTTTCGGTTTTTACTGGAAAATCCGGTAAAATTCCGGAATTAGGGCTGCCTGAAGACCGGTAAAAACATAGATTTCATGGAAGCTGGCATTTTATATCAGATCAGTAAATCTACAAAACTTGCGTTTTTCTTTTAGTTCCTTCCTGTACTATTTTCAATTTTCTTTATTTAATGCTCTGTATATTAAGCCTTCTTTAATTCTGATTATTTATGCACATAGTAAAAGAATGATAGCAGAATCCCGGTAAAATCTGAAAATTAGAGTAGCAATCACAGGTGCAATTCCGGAATCTGAAGTCTTGGAAACGGAATTTCATTATTTTAATCATCGTAAATCAGTGGTCTTGCCTATAAGTATTAAGACTGTAAAATTCCTATACTCACACATATAACCTTACTATAAGTTCTAACAGCACTCCCATTACAGACATGCTCATATATTTCTCTCATCGTTTTTCATATCATTCTTTTATGTTTAAATTCTATTCTTCAATATCGGCATGTAACCTTTCCTTTATTTTAAAAAGGCGTTTGAAATATATCCTCTGAAAGTTCTAACCTGAGTCTTGTAGACCTTCTCCCTACGCAAGATGCTGTAATTCATGTCTCCTGTGTTTTTTGGGCCGTCGCTTCTATGGGCCTTAAAAACGCTCTTGTGATTAGGTCATGCATCAGCCTTAGAGGCACCTTGCTAATGAAAATCTCATACCTCTTAAAATAATTATACAAGTGATCTAGCCACTCAGTGCATCTTTCTTTATTCAATCTATCGAGTCCTCTTCATATTCTATGGCTTAGTGGGGACTACTTCATAAATGTCCTCTGCAAAAAATAACTGTCAAGAACTCCTCGTCTCAATTGCTCTGATGTCCTTTGCTAAATATTATTATCATAAACAGTCTAGTCGCAGATTGCTTCTCCTTCTTAGACTATCTTTCCAAATGATCTCACCAGTGTCCTTTGCAAGAGACAACTGTCATGAACTTCACTAAACAGACTGTATCCCCATTAACCACCTTTCGGTTAATGTATTCATATCTAACATACAGCTACAGTTTTCATGCATCTCAGTCATTCTGATGTCCTTTGCTAAAAATTACTCTCATAAACAGTCTAATCACAGATAACTTCTCCCTCTGAAAGTATCTTTACAAATGATCTCGCCAGTGTCCTTTGCAAGAGACAACTGTCACAAACTTCACTTAATAGACCATGTTTCCAACAGCTATCTTTTAGTTAATGAATCTATATCTGATATACAGCTACAGTTTTCATGCATCTCAATCACTCTGATGTCCTTCGCTAAAGATCCACTTCATATTCTCAAAGAACGCTTCCTTTAAATATACTGACCTAAACATATTAAATCAATACAGATTCTCCCTATAGCTTAATCTCACCAATGTCCTCTGCAAAAAACAACTGTCAAGAACTCCACTAAGCGGCCCATATTTCCATTAGCAAAAAACAAATATGACTCTCATAAACAGTAGTCTGTGATTAGACTGTTTATGAGAGTCATTTTTAGTGAAGGACATCAGAGCAATTGAGATGCATGAAAACTGTAGCTGTATATTAAATATGAATTCATTAACCGAAAGGTAGTTGATGGAAATACAATCTGTTTAGTGAAGTTCGTGACAGTTGTCTCTTGCAAAGGACACTGGCGAGATCATTTGCAAAGATACTTTAAGAGGGAGAAGTAATCTGTGATTAGACTGTGCATGATAATGATTTTAGCGAAGGACATCAGAGCAATAGAGACGCAGAGTTCTTGATATTTGTTTTTTGATAATGGAAATATCGACCGCTTAGCGGAGTTTTTGACAGTTGTTTTTTGCAGAGGTCATTGGTGAGATTAAGCTATAGGGAGAATCTATATTGATTTAATATGTTTAGGTCAGTATATTTAAAGGAAGCGTCTGAGAATCTGAAGAGGGTCTGACAGACTGATAAAGAAATTGCTTTTAAAAATAAGAAGAGGGTATGATAGACAAAGAAAAAATATAATTGGTATTTCGACCATTTGTAACGACAATTTAAGAGGGAAAAGCAATTTGTGATCAGACTGTTTACGATAGTTATTTTTAGTGAAGGACATCAGAGCGATTGAGATGCATGAAAACTGTAGCTGTATATCAGATATAGATTAATTAACTAAAAGATAGTTGTTGGAAACATGGTCTGTTAAGTGAAGTTTGTGACAGTTGTCTCTTGCAAAGGACACTGGCGAGATCATTTGTAAAGATGCTTTAAGAGGGAGCAGTAATCTGTGATTAGACTGTTTATGAGAGTAATTTTTAGCAAAGGACATCAGAATGACTGAGATGCATGAAAACTGTAGCTGTATGTTAGATATGAATTCATTAACCGAAAGGTAGTTAATGGGGATACGGTCTGTTTAATGAAGTTCCTGACAGTCGTCTCTTGCAAAGGACACTGGCGAGATCATTTGGAAAGATATTCTAAGAGGGAGAAGCAATCTGCGACTAGACTGTTTACGATAATAATTTTTAGCGAAGGACATCAGAACAATTGAGACGCGGAGTTCTTGACAGTTGTTTTTTGCAGAGGACATTTATGAAGTAGTCCCCACTAACCCATAGAATATGAAGAGGACTCGATAGATTGAATAAAGAAAGATGCAATGAGTGACTAGATCACTTGTATAATTATTTTAAGAGGTATGAGATTTTCATTAGCAAGATGACTTTAAGGCTGATGCGTGACGTAATCACAAGAGCTTTTTTAAGGCCCATAGAAGCGACGGACAAAAAAACACGGGAGACATGAAGTACAGCATTTTGTGCAGGGAGAAGGTCTACAAGACTCAGGTTAGAACTTTTAGAGGATATATTTCAAACCCCTTTTGAGAATAAAGGAAAGGTTACATGCTGATATTGAAGAATAGAATTTAAACGTAAAAGAATGATATGAAAAACGATGAGAGAAATATATGAGCATGTCTGTAATGGGAGTCCTGTTAGAACTTATAGTAAGGTTATACGTGTGAGTATAGGAATTTTACAGTCTTAATACTTAAAGGCAAGGCCACTGATTTATGGTGATTAAAATAATGAAATTCCTTTTCCAAGACTTCAGATTCCGGAATTGCACCTGTGATTGTTACTCTAATTTTCAGATTTTACCGGGATTCTGCTATCATTCTTTTACTATGTGCATAAATAATCAGAATTAAAGAAGGCTTAATATACAGAACATTAAATAAAGAAAATTAAAAATAGTACAGGAAGGAACTAAAAGAAAAACACAAGTTTTGTAGATTTACTGATCTGATATAAAATGCCAGATTCCATGAAATCTTTGTTTTTGCCGGTCTTCAGGCATCCCTAATTCCAGAATTTTACCGGATTTTCCAGTAAAAACCGAAAAACAGTGGCCTTGCTTATAGGGATAGAGATACAATGATGCAGCTTATATAAGAGCATATAAAAGCCTTAACTGCACCGCTATGATTTGTTATGTGGAAGCTGACTTAAAATGTGGTTAAAGGGTGGGACTGTCATCTAGAATGGGGTTTCCCAGACCACGAGGATTTCATAATAGTAGAAGAGTTACTTTGTGAAGAAGAGACATAAAATGTAAATATATTGAAATGTAATATCTCTTACTGACAGCACTCACTAACAACTTTTTTGGTAGTACATGTTATATGCTCAGACATTAATAATGTGCAATACCAATATAAAAAGGTGAAATATATTCATGTTTCTTTTGCTTCCATAAGTGTTTCTAAGAAATTATGATGAGCTTAAAGCCTTTTAATTGTTCACTGTTGTTGTAGAATAGTTAAACAGGTTTCTCAGCCGCTGTGCTTATGTCTCGTTCTACATGGTTAAATATCATGCCTCTTATTTTTGTTCCATAGTAAAATCTGTTCCTATGAATATTTTTGAGAAATAATGATGAGCCTTAAACTTTTCAACTGTTTATTGTTATTATAGAAAAGTCAAACAAGCTTCTCTGCAGTTGACCTGTACCTCATTCTGTGTAGTCAAATATTATAGGAAGTGTTTGAAATCTTTGGAAAATGTTTATTGAGCCTGATAAATATATGGATTATATATAAAAAATATGTTAATGATTAGAAAGATCTCTTTTTTGTTCAAATTTCAGACATGAATGAAATATGATGAAACATAAATTGAAGTAAGAAACGAACAAGGTCATACACAAATAACAGAAAGTAGGACCTACAAAATATTCAGATATGCAGGTATTAACAAGTATTTACCAGAAAGAACTGAAGTTTGGTTTACTATAATATGATGTTTTGGTGTTGGGCTCCATCTCAAAAGAAAAAAAGGAAAAAAATGTTTATAAAAATGAATGAAGTTTAATACTCTCTTTTTGTAGGATTGTGAATTTACACAAATACTAAGGGCAGGGATTTTATATAATTAATACTTGGATGAAGTAAGTGGCATCAGTGTGTGTATGTCCATATATGTTGAATATCTGTATTATATTTTTTATCTTTCTTGGTGGTTGTGGACAGATTTCTAATTGTATTTATTTGTATTTATATGAAAGGGCATCTCTTGATAAAGCCAAGACACTTGGTGAAACGTTGAGGTTTACCATAATTAAAATAAAAAGGAATTTGGAATCAAGAAAGACTGTCAACAGAATTGAACTTTTGAAGCACCACCATACCTTTCACTCTGTAACAGAGTACATTTTTATGCTCAAGTTACACTGCCCAACCAGTACTAACGTATAGGTCACAATTGATTATCTTGTGGCTGATCTCCAAAACAAAATCAAAATTGATGCTTGATTCACTAAAGGATTTAGCAAATGCAGAATTTGTGTGTTGCTGGTATTTGAAGCTTGGCAGTTTGGCATTGTGAATTGTGCCTAGCATGCTGATGGCATTTACTGCTACTTTCTGCCCCATGGACTCACGTGGAGTGCTGCAAATGGGGTGGGGTGGCTACCAAAAAGGAGCCAAGCCTTGATCCAGTAATCCAGAGGATCCCCTCCTCAGCCACCACAATGGATACTGGGATACAGAAAAAGACAGAACTGCCGTGTCCCTTATTGTAAAGTTATATGCAGCAAAATGAACAAATGTCTTTGACTGGCCGGCCCGTGACTTATTCCCATGACAATTGGGAGGGTGTGGCATAGGCCAGCATTTCTTGGTGGGTGCTGTCCCTGCCCTGGGATTGGAAGTGGCTAGGAGGATTCAGGGACACTTAAAGCAGGGTCCTCCCTACATAAGTTATGCAACTGCTGGCCATCCTCACTCATACACACAGTGCATGGCTTTGTAAAAGTCACATTGTAGCCACTCCCAGCAAGTCATTCGAATGCAATGCTCTGCAGAATTGCAAGGACTGGTGAGGGATGCACATGTCTGCCAAAGAATTTCATTAATTCTGTGGGGACCTCTCTTGCCCACCACCCAGTACAGAGCAAATGATCATTGTGTTGCCTATGCAGTGCATAGTAATAGTGAATAGGCTTACTGAATCAAGCCCTAATACTGAATATATTTAGTGTTTAAGCTATAATGTCTCTAAATATTATCCTAAATTTTTCATTGTTTCATTGTGGCATGATCCGCTCCATCAAAGCAAGACAAGAAAATCTTTATCTAAATTTGGCATGTAAAGTTACATGAGTCTTGTTACACTGGTCATCAAACATTTCTTTTCTTCTAAGCAAAGTGTCTATTCCCTAAGGTTAGTTGATTAAGGGAAGCTAGTCTGCCCAAGGAGGAACAAAGAATTTAGATCATACAGAATACTGGATTGGCAACAATGCCCAACCCATGTGTTCTGCCCAGAGGGATTCTGATTCTCTCTGACCTTGAGGACAAAGCTCTTGAGATGCCCTTGGGAATCAGAACCCTGAGGTGGCAGAACATGCGGGCTGTGCATATAGTAGCACATCCAGTATTTGTTATAGTGTATGGTGCCCCCAAAACAATCTAAATTCAATTTGATCGCTTAGTTTCTTTTCATATCCAAAAATAAATTGTTCATTGCTGCATCTTTTCTGGGATTCAGGGCTAGTTGCTATGGTCAGTGGTGTGTTTGTTAGGGACCAGACATCTCCACATCTGTAGAACAGACTTTCCCTGGTTGTCAAGTCACGTTTGGGGGTAATTTAAAATTAAAAAAAACATGGAGGCTGAAGTTCTCACTTAGCGAGAATATGCTTATTGTGAGGAATCATTTAATTTTATGAGTAAATTTAAATATCTGGTTTATCCTGCATTTTTTACTTATCTGGTTGATCCTGCATCTGTGGGATTTATGTGACTGATCATATCACTGCAACATTCTATCTGGTTGACCCTACAGTTTCTGTTGCCTCAACTGGTTTAAATATATGGCGAGTGTGCTTTCCAAATCAGCTGGAATGTTGTTGTACCACAAAAGGGTACAATCATGTCCCATGACCTTTGAACTGTGATACAACAGCATTTGAGCTGAGATAGAAATTGAGTTGGAACAGTGTTAAACCATGCACTGTAAAAGCATTTTTATATGCTGGCCGTATGCCAACAAACAAGTTGCCACTTAGCCTGCATAAATGTGTCACCCTGAGTAGTTTTAAATGTGCACTAGATGTTTATTTGAATGTGAAATATATGTGTTATGTCAAGCCAATTCTATGACAGTTTTATTCTTGTTTTAACTTTTTTGTATGTTACATGTAACCTATCACATGTTAAGATCCAGTTCAGAACAAATTATTTGCCTCAAATCTGTTTTTCCTGATCAACAATTGTCAATAAATTTATAAAATGTCTAAAAAAACTGAGATATCTGATTACCTAAAACTCCAGTACAACCTTATAATTACCCATAATTACATGCCTGAACTTCTTTCAATGTTCCAGCCTGTGTACTGCACAAAAGAATTAAAATTTCAATGCACAAGACCTGCAGCAGTTCTCAGTGATCCCACTCACCTTGTTGCCTGTTGCTTGAAATAGTCACTCCAGCATGGCTGTCTTACCAAGACGGCAACATTCTTTGTGCCAGTTTGTTCTAACTTAAAGTATATTTAAGCTCCTGCTCACTTTTTTGCCTTCGGCTCACAACTGCCACTCCAGCGCTCCTGTTTTACCCACATCATACCATCGACATCATTCGGTATCCTTCACACCTTCACACGGACATGTAAGTAAAATAACAAAAGTAAAATATAGTTCAGACCCACTCTGCCACTCTACATATTACAAAAAAGCACAGTGACAATTGGTTAAAGCCTGTTTTACAAGCCACACACTCACCATCCCAGACAGGAATTATTTATTTCTTCTATTAAGATTACCACTGGAAAATGAGTGTTTTCATTTGTGTGTGTGTGTGTGTGTGTGTGTGTGTGTATATATATATATATATATATATATATATATATATATATATATATATATATATATATATATGGATGCATGATGGGCATGAGTGTGGTATGGCAAATATTGTCACTCCTGCAGAGTGAGATATCCAAGCTCATGATGCAGGAGTGACAATATTTGCCATAGCACAAGATCTGCCAATCATGTATTTGATATACTGTATACAATAGGGCCAAGAGTTTCATAAGTTTCGTTATGCTGTCTTGTGTTCTGTTCCTGTTAATGTGTTTGCGCATTCTGTGTGTGAGCTTTTCTGAATGGGCTGGCAGTGTTATAAACTCTGAGAGACACATGAGTGTGTTTTGCAATGCTAAATGAGTTAGTTTTAGATAGGAATGAGAAACATACTTTTGTGAAGCTGTATTGTTTAGCAGCTTGGCTGCAGTGAAGTTAAAAGCATCACAGTAATTGTAATGAACTGAGAGGCAGAGTGTCAGAACAGCTGATACTGTTTTCAGTGGTAATTAAGTTAACCTCAGGCAGAGTGCAGAGTGTTCTGTGAAACTGTGGTCTTTAGGATTCTGGCTGCAGTGAAGTTGAAATTGTCACAGTAATTGTAATGGGTGATAATCAGAGTTTGAGGAACAAGTGAGAGTGTGTTTCAGTGATAGTTGATTTAGCTGCAGGCAATAGTTTAGACTGTTCTGTGAAGCTGTGCTGTTTGGAATTCTGGCTGCATCAAGTTGAGAGCATCACAGTAATGAGCTGGAAGTTGGGGGGTTAGGTGTGTTTTGCAATGCTCACTGAGCTAGCTGTAGGCAGCAGTGAGACCTCACAGGTAGTTCTGCATTTGTGTCTATGGTAACAGCACAGGTGTTTCTTTCATGCTGAGGGGAAAGCTGCCTAGGGTGATGATATCAGTGACCTTTTGTGACCTGTGTGTGTAAATGTCTCGTATCATCACAGTAGAGCAGAGGGTAAAAATATCACACTGCAGTGGATGATACGCTGTTTTATCTCACTCATTTACCACTAACCCCTATTGTATGTATATATATATATATATTTCCTCTTACCTAGGTAGGATTTTTCTTACAGATTTTATAAGTGCAATAAGGAACTATTTCTTTGTTCTACTAAGATTATCACTGAAAAATGAGTGTTCTCATAACTATGTGTGTATATATAGGGGATACATAATGGGCAGGAGTGTGGTATGGAAAATATTTTCATTCTTGCAGAGTGACCTCTGGATACTCACAAGTGGCGAAGCCACAAGTGAGAGTATCCAGAGATCACTCTCTGCAGGAGTGAACATATTTTCCATTACACACAACCGCACATCATGGGTACCATTTATACAATAGGGGTTTCCAGAACTTTTTTTTATTTCATGTTATCTTGTGGAATAAACAAAGAAGACACAGGGTAAAAAAGGAAAATTCTGCTAAAATAAGCTGAAACACTGTCTTGCCATTTGGGATGAAGTAGGCTGTATTCCTTGGTAGTTGAGGTATTCGTGGATGTGGAAGGGTTCGCTCTTTTTGGCTTCTTTTCCAGTATGACACTCAGGCTGCTGTTTGCTTGCTTTGGGGCTTTCATAGAGTGCACAAGATGAAAGTGAAAGAGGGACTTACAGCTGCAGGCGTGACAGGTGAGCTACGTTCTTGTCATTAACATGAGAGCAGCTCCAACTCTTAGGCAGAGTCTTAGTGTTGCTGGGTGACATCAGCACAGTTGGAATAAATGCTGATGAGGTAAGCACAGTGTGGATAAATGGCATTTATTATCAATGTGCTGATGTCAGCTGCATTTATCTCACTCCAGTGAGAATAACACAGTTATCTCACTGAGAAAGCTCCACCCTATTGTGTGTGTATTTGTGTATATATATATACATTTATATATATATATATATATATATATATATATATATTCATTGCAGAAAACTTTGTTAATGCATCGGTTAGGGTTGAAGCAACAAAAGTAGGAAATGAGGTGTTAGAGTTGACAAATATATATTTGGCACACTGGGGTGGGTTCCTAATGTGCCATGTTAGCGCTGTGGGGGGAAGAACATACATGCCAAAGTGGGGATTGGGCACCCCAATGTTGGCATTTAATTTCAACAATAAGTGATCCACCATTGTGGATGCACATTACTAAGGCCATCCCTGTTTGTGAGGTGGGATGAGGACCAGATCTTATGTGACCATCTGGTCTTCATCTCACAAACGTGGATTTTGACACCTCATGAATGGGGATTGTGACAGATAGTGAAAGCTAATTTAAAAAAAAAAATCCCCTTTCACGAGCTGTCAAAATCCCCTTTCCCCAGGCGAACCCCTTTCGTAAGGTGACAAAATCCCTGTTCGTGAGTCAATCCTTGTTTGCGAGAAAGGATCATCTGGTCCCGAAATCAAGATCAGGAATTTTGACAGCTCACAAACAAGGATTGTCTCGTAGAAATTGATTTTGACAGCTCGTGAAAAGGAATTTTGACAGCTCGCAAAAGAGGATTCAAAAAACCAATCCCCTTTCGCGAGCTGTAAAATTCCCCTTTCATGAGCCAGTCCCCTTTTGTGAGTGGACAAAATCCCTGTTCGTGAGCCAAACCTTGTTCGTGAGATAGGGCCATCTGGTCCCTAAATCATGATCAAGGATTTTGTCACCTCATGAACAAAGACCATTAGCAAGCGATGATGAAAGATTTTTTTAATTCAAAATGGCCATTTTAGACAAAAACAAAGAAAACAAAAGGCATATGTTTGTTCAGAATGTCTCCCTGAACAAAGCCCATGCTAGTAATACCACACAAGATACCCGTTGGAGAAGTTAGACCATTTTATTTGAGGGGGAAACTGAAAACAAGATGACGGCTCACGAATAGGAATTTTTTTCTTCACAAATGGGAAAAGTCTAAATTAAATAACTTTTGAATGGATTAATATATTTTCACCAAACCAATGCTGGACTGTTCTTTTGGCAAAACTCTTTCTACTCCAAAAATTTCAGATCAAAATTCCAAATGGTGTGGCTGCAGCGCAATGGGCAAAAATAAGCAAAAAATAGGCAAAAAAGCAAAAACGCCTTTTTTGGTGCTTTGCTGCATGAAGACCACAACTTCAATCAAAATGAAACTAGGCACGTCAAGAGATCTACCGTCTGAGACTGCACATGCTGAATTGCGTGTAAATCCATTGAACAGTTGCAAAGTTATTAACATGCACAATTTGGGGTTTAACATTATGCTGCCTACTCAACCCTAATTATAGGGGCGCAACTGTGCCCCTATAATATATACATACACATATATATATTTCCCTTACCTAGGTAGGATTTTTCTTACAGATTTTATAAGTGCAATAAGACACTTTAGGGTGCGTGATTATAGGCAACAATCATGTATTTCTCGTTCAATTAAAGAGAACCTTTTCTGGTGCTCACCACAGAAACCCTGAAGGACCCTTACCTACCCCCAGTTCATATGCTGCTGAAAGTTAAATTTTTTATACACATCAAGTTAGGAAGGGAAGGGATTGTATTTTGGTTCTGTGGAGCAGAGAGCCCAATCCATTCCACTTCCTGGCCCTTAGCATTGCCCCTGCAGTAGCATTTTTGTGACATAAGTATATGGAGAGCACAGGGGTGATATTCATAGAAAGTAATTGGACCTCTTTTTCAATTTCTTTTTTTATAGTTTAGATGTCAATTCCAAACAAATCAAGGCCATCGCTCAACTAACAAGGCCCTTAGTCCTTGGCCCTAAGAAGGTGCTGAGGACCAGGAAGTGGAAGGGATCAAACTCTCAGCTCCGCAGAGCCAAAATACAATCCCTTCCCTGCCTACATTGAGGCATATAAAAATTAAACTTTCAGCAACATAAGAATTGGGATTAGGTAAGAGTCCTTCAGGGTGTTGGGGGGGCAATTTCAAAACAAGCAGGAAAGGTGCTCTTTAACTCAGCACAAGCACCTCATGCTTAAAAACATACCCGAGAGGTGTGTGATTATTGACCCATAATTACACATCCTGTCATGCATTATTATTTGGGAAATAACAAATCCCTGTATCAACTGAATGCTTACCTAATGAACTCAAGCAGCAGTTTGCATTTTTCAAAATAGAAGGACATCTTTTCTTTTTTTTTGCTTAGTGAGTGAGACCCTCCCGACTCAGTCCCAACAGCGAGTCACCAACAGAGAGCCACTAATCCGCACAAGTACCATGAAACTTTCACATTCCTGCCATAGAAATGATATAAAAAAAACACACCTTGTTTTATTTTTCTCACCAGACCCTTGGCCACTGTGCTTCACAGAAACAGGCACTGCGCCATTCCTCATATGCCACTCAGCTGCTCTCTACCCCCTCCAGCTTGTCTCAGAGTCTGACCATGAATTTGTTTCAGTAACTACCTCACAAAGAAAAAGAAAAGTTTCCAATATTAAAAGCAATGTTCTACTAGAGGCTGGCATGATACTGGAGTATTAGTGGGGTTGGGCTAAGTAAAGAATACACCAATTAAAACATGCAAAGGAAATTTCCCTACCCATATTGTAACATAGCCTTCACCAAAGTGCCCCCTACTGCCAGTTCCAGCAGTGCAGGAACTTCTTTACCAGAAATGCTATTTTTTAGTAACTTAAGACTATTTTCACATTTTACATGCTTTTTAAGACTTTCTTAAAAATATGGGAAAACCCCAGCTTTTAAGTGCAATAATACCTGACAAGGTGAGTGTCATTGGGCTATACTGGACCCTCCAGGAGCTATAAGGCCCTCCACCTGTGGCACTGGGCCTCATCATGCCCCTGGGGCAGTCCGGTATAGCCCAATACCACCCACCCTGTTGGTATTACTGCTTGCATATGCATACATGTTCCCCACTTTCCAACACAGAAATAACATTTGAACTAACAAATAACCAAAACATATTGTGCAGCACATGTGGCATTTAGTGAAAAATCTGTAAAACCTACTGTACTTTCTAACATTCTTCCCTTTATTTTGTTTAAACAGATAACTTGCCAAGTGACACAAGAGCGCCATCTGTGTCAGTGACAGCTGTGTCAGAGCCTGAAGGCAGTGAAGACTCAATCAAATCACGATGCCATTGCTGTTCCCTAATGGTGCTCAGGAAGCTGATGTGGGGAACTGTCATAGCAGCTTGTGTGGCAGTCTCCTGGGTGGGCACAACTCACACGGCAAAACTCACCTTACATGGCATCAGTGCTCCATTTTTCGTGACATGGTTCGCAACCAACTGGAACTTTCTCTTTTTCCCTCTGTATTATATGGGACATTTATCTCACGCTCACAAGAAACAGTCTCCACTAAAACGATTCAGGTACTGACTCTTGGGGTTTGGTATTCCTTACTAAGGAAGGCTCTCTGGGGATTTGTTTCATCCCAAATGTAAACTGTTTGCAGTCTCCATGGAATTTTACGTCACGTGAGGGATTTTCCCTGTGTAACCATTGAAGTTTGATGTAGAAAAGAGTGTTCACAGGTACTGCCAGTCAGGAACAACAAGCCACAGCAATGCAAGAGGTTTATGGTATGGTGCTTATTCTCCAAGTAGCACCTTGGCCTGTGGTGCAGAATGGCACATGTTCAATTCCTGCTGGGGAGAGGGATACTTGAATGGGCACAATTTACCAGTACCCTGGAATTATCCAGGAATAAGCCATTTGAATCTTCTTGTGCCTTACATGTCAACATAATGGTACTAATCCATAGGCTATTATATACAGTGGTATAGGTTACACTGACCTTAAACTTAGAAATCACAGACCCCTCCTCTCAAACTGACAGGGGCCACAAATCATGAGGGTAATGACTCTGTGGCCCAACTTAGAATGAGCACTCACTAAAAAAAGGTAAGGTAACAGCCGGTCCGTTGGTGCAGCAGTAGTGCTACTGATCATAATGCCAGAAACCTGGGTTTC
Source organism: Neoceratodus forsteri (assembly GCA_016271365.2). Lineage (NCBI taxonomy): Eukaryota > Metazoa > Chordata > Ceratodontiformes > Ceratodontidae > Neoceratodus > Neoceratodus forsteri. Next base: position 460,679,248 of record CM028132.1, read on the forward strand.
AAAGCGAGTCTGAGTCCTCAGGGGTTGGCCTTGGGAGCTGGCTGGGTGAAGGAGGATTGAGCATCCCAGACATGTCTCTTCTCCTCTGAGGAGGGAAGGCTGTGAACTCCAGTACTTGACTGCCTCCTGGGTGACCACCAGCAGCAGTACACCCACAAGCAGCTCGGTGGGAAGGGAGATACCAGCACATGATGCACACCACACTTGCATGCATGCTGGTATCTCTCCCCAGGCTGGCATCCTGAGGGAGATGGAAAAAAATCAGAGGAAAACAGTGGCATGCTATGTCAGGGTGATGGACTGACCCCTCACAGGCCCTGCACTGGCAACACAACAAGCTTTCCTAGAAACTGGATCTTGTTCAGTGGCAGTCATTGGCCCTGCTGCACCCTGCCACAAGGGATAAGCTGTCAGGGCACACTGGGGAAAACAGGTAAGACAACAAGAAGCCAGCTGACAGGGCTTTTGGGGTCAATCTGGATGGGGACACAGCCTACCAGGAGGGGGGGAAAAGATAAGGTTGCTCACAAAGGGAGCATTACATTTTGTATTCTTTTGAATAAAGTTACTATAACCTCTGAAGCTGACTCAAAATGATACTTCTACAGTACAAATCACATTAAACTACTCCACCAATGAGCTGTATTAGCAATTTTTATGGCTGCATGGGCAGAGTCCTTCAGTCATTTTGGGATAACATCACTGTAAAAGAAAAGCAGAACCAATGTCCCTGTTCTCCTTCAGTGATGTGGTCTCCTGTCCACAGCACCAAAGTTGCTTGTGGTTTGCAATATCTCCTCTTCCCCAGCCATCCACAGATGCAGCATCCCTCTGCTGTGCTCTGTCCCCACGGTCCACTACTTTCTGTAACTGCAGAAGTGATGGCCCCAATGCAAACTGTGCATGTGCAGGTCTATCATCGCTATCATCTTCCACACGGCAGGCTCCAGTGCAGCAAGAACTCCAACTATGGTTTTACTCTCTCTTGCCACACAAAAGCACCACAGTTGCTTTGGGCAGCAGTATTGGCTCTGACCAGAATTCGTTTTTTCCATTGGCAATGCACTGGAAACTCATATTGCAATGTTTTTCAATGCTTAACCAGCTCAACGGCAATGTTTGTATGATGTTTTTGCCACTCAGATGGAATGCATTTGCAGTCCAGTCACAGAGCAATGCAAAACTGAGTTTTATCTCTTTCGAAACAGTTTGTGCAGAGTTTTTTTTCTGTATCCAGCAACACTTGTACAACTCAGTCAGACACGCAAAAGCAGCTCATTGGAGGAACAGTTTAATATGGACTATACTGTAGTCATGACTCCCAGTTTGATGAAAAACTGACAGTCAAAGAAAATATTCTCATTACACTCAATTGCAGTAGTTCATTGAGAAGGATAACCAATGGAGGGTTAGTAAGGTGAGGGGAGGAAAATAAAAATTAAAAACATATTTTAAAGATGTGTTGTTTTCATTCAGGGGCATATGAGCCTGGTGATTGTTAGATGATATCTGCACTCACTGGAAGAAACAATAGCCTAGGAAACATTGAGTAAATATTTAAATGCCACTTGATACTATTTAAGAATCAAAGTACCAATGATACTGCATGGCGCGAGGGTATGGATGTCATGTTTGTATAGTAAAAGACACATATACATGCCAAACAATGGACATACATATGCTACACAATACAGACACATGCATGCATGCAAGCACACATGTACAATTCACAGAATACCCAGCACAATAGAAAGACTCTGAACTTTTAACCTGATCATTTCTTCACAAGGTTCTCTGGAGTCAGCATGATCATTGTAAAAAAAAAAAAAAAATAAGGTCTCATGAACAGTGATTGATGAACCTCCACTGCTGCCTCTTGTGATAGATTAGTCTCAATGGAGTGGGACAGTTACATTTTCAATGTTTATTGGTTCCCAGGGCACTAATAGTTCTATGACCTGGAAACCTTCTCCAAACTCTGAAAGCCCTATCACTGATATCAACAATGACATCTAACAGTTTCTCATACACAACATAAATTGTAGTGAGAAAGAAAAAAATTGCCCCACAGAAAATTGAACCCAAGCCCCCAAATACTGTCCTGATGCTCTGCCACCGTGCTATCATTCCAGATGGTTGAACATGGGACTTCTAGACAAGAAATGCATGCTATGTGAATTCATAGCCTGCATTTAGTGCAGATACCTCCCCCTATATACAGATGCAATGGAGTTTAATAATGGATGCTCTGCCAGCTGGAAGGAATGCCTCTCACCAAGTTGCATTCAAACCTATGTAAGTCTCAAAGCCTCAGCCAGAACTAGTTAAGTAGACTGCAACATAGAACTAACAGTTCCATATTCTGAAACTCTATTTCAAGTCCTGCCTAATCCCTATCACTGACAGCAGCAATTATATCTAACAATTTCTATTATACAACAAAATTATAGTGAGAAAGAAAAAAATGTGCCCCACTGGGAATCAAACCCAAGCCCCCAAATACTGTCCTGGTGCTCTACCCCTGTGCTATCATTCCAGATGGTTGGACATGGGGCTTCTAGACAGGGATGTATGCAATTGGAATGCATATCCTGCACTGAGTGCAGATCTTCTCCATACATGGCTGCAATGGAGTTTAGTAATGAATCATTTGCCAACTAGAAGGAATGCTTCCCACCAAGTTGCATTCCAACCTGCACAAGACCAAAGCTTCAGACTGAACTAATTAAGTTGACTGCAACATAGAACTAATAGTTCCCTGTTTCTGAAACCCTATTTCAAACTCTGCTAAAATTCTATCACTGACTTCAGCAATGATATGTAAAGATTTCTCCATACAACATAAATTGTAGTGAAAAAGAAAACATATGCCCTACTGGGATTCATGCCCAGGTCCCCCCAGATCATGTCCTAGGGCTCTACAGCTGTGCATCATTCCTCATGGTGGGACATAGGACTTTTAGAGACAGATGCATGCTATAGGAATGCCCTTTCTGCTTTGAGTGTAAATCTCCCTATATATACTGCTTCACTGCCAACTGGAAGAAAGGGTTCCTATCAAGTTTTATTCAAATCTGCACAAGCCTCAAGTCTTCAGATGGAACTAATTAAGCTGAATGCAACATAGAGCTAACAGTTCCATATTTCGAACCCTATGTCATGCCCTTTTGAAAGCCTATCACTGACATCTGCTATGACATCTAACATTTTCCATCATACATACATTTCAGTGAGAAAGAAACAATATGCCCCACTGGGAATCAAAGCCAGTCCACCCCCAAATACTGTCCTGATATACTGCCCCAGTGCTATAATTCCTCATGGTGGGACATCAGTGGCTCAGTTTTCAAAGGGCCCATTAGACTGATGCAAGCTGCAGCAAACAGTATCTTGCATCAAAGCTTCATGTGCAAGGGACCCTGCATCAGATTCCTATGCTTTAAACAACTGATGTATAGGAGGGGACTGACATAGGCTACCCCCAACCCCTGGCCTATAAGAAGACTGTCCACAATTGTGACAGGCAACAGTCTGCTGCCATGGGACATCACAGGGGACCCACTGCCACCACTGCTAGATGTTATTCCCCATAGCTGGGGGATAGGTTATGGCCAGGAAAAACAGAGAATGGTGCAAACTGCACTGTGAGTGGTGACTGCTCTAGAAGAAGCCAGCCACATGATGCCATGCACAGCACCCATGGGAGGGTTCACTGTAGGCCAACTGTGTAGCAACAGGACAATAGGTGACAGCCACAGTCACAGTGTTCTGCAATGGCAGTGAAACACTGATGCCATCGATACACTAGAGAAACCAGGGGTTGGATGTGCACCCCAATTGGCAGACCCATATATGTGAGTAGTGCTGCCTGATGTACAGAAACATGACCACACCAGAGTAGTGGCCATGCCTATCATGCACCAACAGGGAATGACCACCCATACACTGCTGGGGACTGCTAGCCTGGGCACAATACACCTGGAGCAGGGCAGGGACAGGGGTTGGAGCTGTACCATGGTATGTTGGGTGATGTATGTGCTGGGAAGAGCAGGGTGGAATAGGTGAGGGAGAGAGGCTCGAGGGTCAGGGAAAGCACACTGCACCAAGTGCGTGACTGCAGCCCAGTTGCCTGTGATGACCTACATAAGTACCGTGTATGACCATGGGTGACTGGCATGGCCTGGCAGTGCACAGAGGCATGGGAGGATGCATTGCATCATTCTCAGTAATGGAGAAGCACATCTGGGCCAGCCAGGTGGCATTTAAGACACAGGGGATCTGTGATGACCTACATAAGTACTGTGTATGATCATGGGTGACTGGCATGGTCTGGCAGTGCACAGAGGCATGGGAGGGTGCATTGCATCATTCCCAGTAATGGAGAAGCACATCTGGGCCAGCCAGGTGGCATTTAAGACACAGGGGATCACAGGGTACCTTCTGGAGTGTGGAGACTGGGCTTGACACAGTCAGCACATATGGGAGAGTGGAGTCTGGAGAGATTGCATTCTGTGGGTGATCTCAGAAGGTTATAGGTGAGATATGATGGTGGTAGTACTGTCAGAGAAGATGTCGTGCACCACTGCACCTCTGAGGGTGGGAATATACTGGATATTTGGGATGATATCACTGTCTTCCACATGACTATTTTGCAAAGGTAATGCCTTGTATGGTGGCATACAATACTCACAAAACCAGTGCCCTGACAACCACATGGCAGTGCGACCCTGTGGAACCACACTGCCACAGCACAAAACAGTGTGCAGCCATACTTCAGTTGCTATCGTTAACTCTCAACCAAACTAGTCCTGCGAGAGGGGGACTTTATATTGACATAAAGCTACCCTACCACAATGCTTTGTTTTCCAAACATCTTGTGACAGTATCATCCCCCAGATTTACAGCAACCACATGTCGGACACACTCTACCATTGGTTACACATCAGCGTGCACATATACTGACAGCACACAGTTCAAGGGAGTACATTACACTAGTTTGCCACATGTCCAATGCAGTAGCATCACAAGTGTTGTGTGACAAAACACACAGGCAGCCACATACGCAGACATTTTGATCATGCACTGTCAATGCTGTCAGTACATACCAGTCACTCATAGGCATTCTTCCTCAGGGTTTTGGATTGCGTGCGGTATAGTTGTTCATCTGCCTCCACACCCACCATCCTCCACACCAATGCCTCATGTTTGCAGCTTGGTTAGATTAGTTCTCCCAGGTTTAACCATGGTCGGGACTTCCAGCCATTGGAGGGCTTTGAAAATAGCATGATAGTGGATGCTGCATCACTTTTGTGGTGCAGGACCTCTATCTGCCATGGCACAGCCAGTCATTCACCACAGCTGCAGTGCAAGCCAGTCTGGCACATGCCCACCAGCATCTGCCACAGACCCCCCTTCAAAAATCAAACTTGGTGCAGGAAATGGCACAGGGTGCTCCTTGCATCATTTCTGTTTGACACAGGCCCCTTGTGTCAGTTCCTGGTCTTTTAAAATTGAGCCCAGGATTTCTAGACAGAGATGCATGCTATGGGACTGCATATCATGCATTGAATGCAGCTCTCCCCCATACATAGCTACAGTGGAGTTTAGTAATGAATTATCTGCCACCTGAAGGGAATGTTTCCAGCCAAGTTGCATTCGAGCCTACACTAGCCACAAAGCATCAGCCAGAACTGCAACATAGATCCAACAGCTACATGTCCTGAAACCCTATTTCAACCCCTACTGAAACCATATCACTGACATCAGCAATGACATGTAACAATTTCTCTCATACTACAGAAATTGTAGTTAGAAAGAAAAAAATGTGCTCCACTGGGAATTGAACCTAGCCCCCCCCCCCAAATACTGTCCTGGTGCTCTGCTGCTGTACTATCATTCCAGATATTTGGACATAGGATTTCTAGACAGAGAAGCATGCTGTGGGAATGCATATCTTGAACTAAGTGCAGAGCTCCCTCCATACATAACTGTATTGGAGTTTAGGAATGAATTATCTGCAAACTGAAAGGAATGCATCTTATGAAGTTACATTCAAACCTACACAAGCCACAAAGTCTCAGCCAGTACTGATTAAAGAGCTAGTGGAACCAAAACGGACAGACAGTAAAATGATACAAATTTTAAGAAGTAGTCAGTTGTAACTTTCTATTACTGAAGTAGTTTTCTTTTTCCTTTTGCTTGTTAGAAAGTGTTTTTTTTTTTAATGTGGTAATATAGCGATGGATGTGTGGAATAGCTTTTAGCCTGGCAGCTAGCATATTTATCCCTCATTCCCCCACTACATCATCAGCTTTGCGACCTCACTGGTGATGATATCACAGGTGACTTACCTGGCAACTACTGAGAGTTGTTCCTATGCAGCAGTGATGACACAGTCAGTGAGGTCACAATGCTGATGATGTAATGGGTGGAACAGAGATGATATGCCAGCTGCCAGGCACAGTCCTGTTCCAGACAGCACATCTACTCTACATCACATACATGATCTTCAAATTACCCTAGGAGAAAAGAAAGAGTACCTCAGATATAAAAGGTAATGGTTGACTGCTTTTAAAAATTAATACTAACTTTAGGCAGTACACTAGAGCTTTAAGTTGACTGAAACATAGACCTAACAGTTTCATGTCCTGAACCCCATTTCAAGCCCTGCTGAAACCCTATTACTGACATCAGCAAAGACATCTAAGAATTTCTCTCATACAACATAAATAGCAGTGAGAATGAAACAAGCATTTGTCAGTGCCAAATGTTGCTTGCTTCTATGTGCTGTTTAAGTATTTGGAAGTCATTGGAGTGCAAATATTGAAAATTTTCGAACTTACGAGCGTGCGTAGGAACTGCGCAATGCACGCTCGTAAAACAGTCATTTTAAGGAATTTTTTCACCAAAATTTCAACATAGCCATTTTAAGACCTCTGCTCATGAACAGTGTCACTGGGATTTGTTAATGTGTCCCATACATTGAGTTGCACACCGACTCGCGCCATTGTGCGCTACATGGAGTGGAAACCGCGTTTTGGGCAGGATGTGAAAATGACAGCTGTACTGCTCATAAGGAGGTGTGGTAAAATGGCAATGTTGAAAATCTGTAGTGGAAATATTGAAATTCGCGAAACTCACGAGTGTGCGTGGGAACTGTGCAACGACACTGTGAAACAGTCATTTTAGATTTTTTCATTAAATTTTCAACATAGCCATTTAAGACCTCTGCTAATGAACAGTGACACTGTGATTTTCTTAATGTGTCCATACATTGATTTCACATACCGACTAAGCCATTGTGCGCTACATGGGCGAAACACATTTTGGGCAGGATGTGAAAAATGAAAGCTGTACTGCTCATAGGAGGTGTGGTAAAATGGCAATGTTGAAAATCTGGAGTGAAAATATTGAAAATTTGCTAACTTACGTAGCTCATGAGGAACTGCACAACGACGCCAGAAACAGTCATTTTTAGGAATTTTTTCACCAAATTTCAACATAGCCATTTTAGGACCTCTGCTCATGAACAGTGTCACTGTGATTTTCTTAATTTGTCCTGTACATTGATTTCACACACTGACTGCGCCATTCTGCGCTACATGGGGGAAACACATTTTGGGTGAGATGTGAAAAATGACAGCTGTACTACTCATAAGAAGGTGTGATAAAATGGCAATGTTGAAAATCTGGAGTGAAAATATTGAAATTTCGCGAACTTACGAGCCTGCGTAGGAACTGCGCAACACACGCTCGTAAAACAGTCATTTTTTTGAATTTTGGCACCAAATTTTCAACATGGGGTTTTTGGTACCCCTTCTCATGAATGATGTCACTGTCATGGTGGTATTCAGGCTCGAGGGGTGATTTTGCAGTCACTGCGCAGTCACTGCGCGAAATCACCCTTCGGGCCTGAATAACGCCATGACAGTGACATAATTCATGAGAAGGCGTCCCAAAAACCCCATGTTGAAAATTTGGTGTAAAAATTCCCAAAAATTCCTGAGATATGCAACAAAGTTGAAACCCCCCTATCTAGCCCATTATACAGCTTACTGGCATTTCCTCAGTTCGCGGTCGGCTTTGAAGAGTGCAGACGTGTTCCCGTCCACCAAGATCGCCGCGCCGGAGTCCAGAGGTAAGTGGGGAGTGGGGGGCGTGGGAGGCTGGGCACAGTGGGTGGGTGCGGGTTGTGGAGGGGTCGAGACGCCGCCGTGGGACCGCTTTCTCCTTTTTCAGGAAAAAAAAGACGTCGGGGACTCGCTTGCCACGCTGGGGTGGGCTCCAGCATGGCACAACGATGTTGGGGGCGTTCAGCCGACGGGAGATTGGGCACCCCGCCGCCATGGGAAGTTATTGCCTCAGCGTGGCCAAGGACGGGGGCGCCCAGCCGACGGGGATTGGGCACCCCGCCAGCTAAAGGACTGTTTTCATGCTAGGGTGGGTTCTCAGCATGGCACCTGCTACTCGGGGGCAGGGACGCAGCTCAGCTGATGGGGATTGGGCACCGTCGGTTATACAGTGCGTGGGGGTGATGCGATCGCAGCATGTGGGGGTGGGAGCTGCGCATGAGCAGCCGATATCTTATCGGTGCTCACTCAAGCATAGCTCCCCCTTTCAACTGTGTGCCACTGCATTTTGGAGTGTGTCATAGACAGCTCCAAAGTGCATTGGCTTACAGGGGCCGCGCCTGCCAGCACACTGACTGAATTGGAGGAGGGGGTGACACACCTCCGAAATCTCCGATGATGGCACTGTGTTTCTTGCACATGCGGGCAAGCAACATAAAAATGTCTCCACTGGGATTCAAATCCAGCCCTCCCAAATACTGTTTTGGTGCTCTTCCATTGTGTTATCCTTCCACATGGTAGGACACAGGGTTACTATACAGAGATGTGTGCTATGGTAATGTATATCCTACAGTGAGTGCAGATTCTCATTATACACAGCTGCAATGGAATTTAACAATAAACTCTCTACCAACTGGCAGGAATGCTTCCCACCAAGTTGCATTCAAAGCTACATGAGCTGCAACACCTCAGCTAGAACTAATTGACAGCAGCATAGACGCAATAGTGCCATATTCCGAAACTCTATTTCAAGCCCTGCTGAAACCCTATCACAATAGAAAAATGCAGCACTTTAATTTATAGCATGTGCCCACACAGAATGCCACACTTTGATTTTTCTGCAGTGGTTATGTTAATGTTTTAGGAAAACAATTGTGCTGCATGTTCTCAGTGGCAAAGCTTGTAAATATATTCACTATTATAAAATAGCAAGAAAACATCTAGAAATCTCATTGGCCAAGAGAGATCAGCTGATCGTACATTAAATCTCTGTATACGCACAGTCATCCTGGTCCTAAACCACATCACACAATGAGCAAATCAGTCCTCCTACATCGAGAACTATCTTCCATCAATCTCCCTACAACCAGAACTGATCTTCCACCACAAACATGGCTGCTATCTTTACACTGTAGAAATCTTCAACTGGGCCCTAAAAATAAAACTATCTTTAATATAAAATAAAACAGATTAATTAAATGTTGTTTACCAGATCATCACACTCTCCTTACACACATAAACAAATTAGAAACATTAAATATTGTTTATAGTTTTCATTACAACTGTTTCTTTACTAACAGTGAAAAATCCCCCTTTTATCTTTACCTGCTCATCAGGGAAATCTCTTCTGCTTGCCCTGACAGTTAGAAAATCGAGTCTCTGTCTCTAAAACAGGCGTTTGTTGTGTGTGTACAGTACTGTACATTAGTAGAGGAACATTCTGCTAGTAGAACTGAGCAGAATTGTGAATCACTGTATTCCATGGTAAACATTCCATTTCTTGAATGTGGGAACACAGAGAAAAAAAAGAATGAAGAAAGTAAGCAATAATACTATATAGCCAAAGAGAAAAGGTGGTAAATGACTCACCCTGCTGTTTATCTTGCAGGACAGAGCAAGCAGTTCATGATACTGTCAGTGAGTGTGGCAGTTTTGAACCATGATCATGCTTACAGCATCGGGGAACTGAGTAGCCTCTGTTATGGCTTCCTTTTAGTCTTGTCTACAGAGCGAGGAGAATGAAATAAAGTAAGGGGGCTATGTATCATACTTAGAATGAGGAAAACAGCATTTGTGAATTGTTGTGGCTGGCAGGGGCGCATATGAAGCTTAAGTGGGCAGGGAGGCACACACTGTGTAATACTACTTTAATCTAGCACCAATAGGCGGAAGGACTATTTTATGTTAAAAGCACGATTCACTTACATTTTTACTTATTTAAAAATGTGTTTCAAAATAAAAAAAACTGCTTCTAAAAATAAAGGGCCATTTTATAATTGCAATAAAACACTCCAGGGTTGTGCATTACGGTGTGATAACTGCACTCCTGGAGATGACCAGCACTCGGCCTTCAGTCTTCTGCCTAACTATGCCCCTAGGAGTGTGGTTATCACACCGTAATGCACACCCCGTCGTGTTTTATCTCTTACATGTACGAGTCATAAGGAAAGACAGACATAGGAGTTGTCTTTTCTTATGTCACACACAAATTGTAAATAAGAAAGAAATAACATGACCTAACTGTGAACTGGCCCCAGGCCCTCTGTATATTGTCTCAGTGCTCTACCACTTAGCTATCAGGCTCACATGGCATTAGCCTGAGTTTCCCACTGGTATCATGGAACATCCCAGACTATTTCTGACCAACTGGGGGAATCCTGAGTGAATGCTAATGTTATTTAAACATAATTTCCATAAGTAAGTTATGGGTGTCAGACACACAGGGCTGTGGGGGGGGGCAAGCCCACCCACCACTATTTTATACTTGTGGCCTTTAAACCTTTCAAGCACAACCTGCCCTTTCAAAATTCTGCCTACCATTATAAGTGCTAAGCTCCCTTTCAAACGTCTGCCCACACCTCACATTTTGCAATGTGCTGACACACCTGTTGTAATTATCTAATGTTCCCCGAGGTTCTGTCAGCTCAATAAACACACACAGGACATGAGACTGTAAAATGACATAAAACCAGTCTTTGCTTCAGTGGCCTGGTGATGACTTTGAACCTGGTGATTTATACCAGATTAGAAAAGGCAGAGATTAACTTCTGTATTGTAACTGGCTGTTGCTATTTCAATTGGCATATGCACCTTGTCAGATATTATTGCTTACTTAACATGACCTGGAAAATATCTGGCACATTCCTCAGGTTGGACATTAACATTCTGGGCACAACATCATGCCTGGGTCTGTCCCAAACTAGTCAGGTTCACTCAGTGTGCCTTTTGTTTTCGTGTTTTTCCTACAGCTCTGAAAGCAACCCTATCACTGTTCCCTCCCTCTCTGTTCAATTTAGATTCACCACCAGGGGTTACACAACACTCCTCGAACACATACTCCTACCCCTGTAACCCTCCCCAAATGTTCTGCATATACCCACATCAAAGTTCATTTCAACCCTGCTTCTCGTGTACCCCCCCTTTTGCAACTTTTCTAAAGCATGCACACCTTCCCCAACACATCTCCCAAATTTGTAACTCTTCCAAGCACTGGTCTCACACAGTACACTTATGCAGCTCTCCAAAAATGCATGCCTCCCTGCATTAGTACTCTCAACCTTGCAGCCATTGCAAATATGCACTCCTGCCCATCCATCCCAACCAAAATTTGCACCCTTACCCCCTCACACCACTCGCAAAATTAATAACCCTACCCCCCTCTCCCAAAGACTTGAAAGCTGACTTCTACACACCTCCAAACATTTATACCCCAACTCTCACACCATTCCTCCCTAAATTTGCATTCCTTAATCTGAATCCCTTTTAAAATTTACATTCCTACAGCTGCACCCCTCCAAAAATGTGTATGCCCTTCCCCCACATCTCCAAAATTGTTACCCCATTAAAAAAAATTGTATCTGATATAGCCATTCCCTTCTCAAAATTGTAACCCCTTTCCCTGCAACTTTCCTAAAATGTGTACCTCTACTCCCACTCTCTGTAGTGTTTTAGCCTTTTAGTACTTACACACAGACCAAAACACTTTCAGACTAATTGTAGATGAAACTTCTACAGTACAGCTAACAGATGCTAAAGGTGTAACCTTACTGCAGATTGCAGTAGTTATTTGCCATCCAGTTCAATGCATTTAAAGGGTATGTCACCCTAACAGCAACATTTCTACGGTCACATACTCCGGTATCGACTACTGCACCATGCCGCCATAGAAGTGCCGCTGGAAGGGGGCAACCACTTCCCCCGACTTGCACCCCCCTCCCCGAACTAACTCCGACCTGTAGTTAGAATCCATTAGTTCGGGGATGTGGGGCGCTCGGGGGCAAAGCCCGATGTAAAAAATGGTCTTGAACAGTGCAGCTCCATGCCGACTGCAACTTGTGGTTGACATGGAGCCTGTTGCTGTAATGCCAGTCGTGATCTTTTTTGTTGTGCTGGCATATACAACCCCATTTGAAGCCTGTCAGCACAGCAATAGTGCGACCATGTACAGTGCCATTGACCAGGGTTAGGAAGTGAGCCTGAGTTGTTGGGAGCCAAGCGGGGGGAGGAGGATTGAGCATACTACAGGATGCTGTCCTCTGGGAAGGGAGGTCAGTGTGCTGTGGTGAACTACTGCCAACTGGGTGACCACAGGAGGCAGTGTAAGCTGAAGCCATGAATGGGAGAGCAGGCACTGCCTAGGGGGTGATTGGATTAGGTGGAATTCGTTCTGCTGGAAGCCATCAGATTACACAAAAATCTGATTCCCATTCCTTTTCCAGTTCCATTTAAGAGTCAGAATCTAGAACCAGTGTCAGAATCAATTGTTTGGATTCCACATCTGACACTTAAACCTCCCCTTCCCTGTAAAACAAGACTTACAGTAGCTAAGTACTGACTTGAGTACATCTGTACTAAAGGCCTCCCCTTCCTTCATGCTCCCCACCCTAATACTTTTCACTGCCTAGTCTGCCTTCACTCTCCATCACTTCATCACCAGTTGGAGTGTCTGTTGCCCTAGTGCTAGGTAGCACTGTGTAGTGTTTTGGGCTAAATGCTTCTGGTGCTAAATAAGCCAGTATCACCCATGCCACTACTCCATCCAACGGTAGCCCTGGCTGCCCTTGCCCCACCACTTCACCTGTAACTGTGCCTCCTCCCCCCAGTGGCTAGTTCAGTGAGGTAGGTGCCTGTGGTTTCCATCTCTGGTGAGGCTGGTGTCTTCATCCCCCCCCCCCCCATATGACCTGGCCCAACCTGAGTTAAATTAGCCCATGCACTAACACAGGCTTGTCTGATGACTCTGGTGCCAGCAGCTCCAATCCTTATCATGCAGAAGTGAGTTGTTGGTTTTCAGCACTGAGGATGGGCTCCCATAGAAATAGATACATTTTACTGACCAAAAAAGACTTGTAGTCCATCAAGTCTGCTTTGCTCCCTCTATTCCCACTATAGTCTATCAGTGATAGTCTCAGTCTGAAACTCTAGATGTGAGCTGTGACCTACTTGTAACAGTGTCCCCCTACCAACCATCCAAGCCCAAAGTCACCATGCCCCTGTACCTGACTATCCCACCTTAAACCCTGGACAGTCTGGGATCCAACTGTGCTCTTGGCAATCTATTCCAACTTTTCACCACACTTTCAGTAATATAGTATTTCCTTATGTCCCTTTTAAGTTTACCCCCACCAGAATTTACTTGTGGTCTCCCATGCTTGATCTCTCACTATGTCTGAACCGTGCTGACCAGTCCTCTCTGTTGACCCCATGGATGTATTTGTAGGTCTCTATCATATCCTCCTTCACATCTTGCCTGAAACATGTACACAGTATAGCTACTAAGACACTCCTCATGCAACTTTTTCTGCATATGCCTTACCATTTCACTGGCACTTCTCTGCACCGTCTCCAAGTGATTGGGGCCTTTCCTGAGGTGGGGGTTCCAAAACTGTGTGCAGTGCTCCAGGTGCAACCTCACCAGGAACCTGTACAGTGGCAGGATTAAGGAATAATCTACAATGCGGTGTGGGTTGGGCTGCGATTTACCCATGGCTGGCACAGTCCGGTCACAAGGGCACAGACTGGGTGACCAACCATGCTAGCTGGGTAAATCCCAGACCAACCCACACCCCATCATGGGCTATTCCGATTATACAATTAGGAAATATGAGAAAAAAGGAAAAAACTGAAGGAAAAGTTTTTTATCATTATTTATATGCTGTTTTTAATAAAATGTCCTTCTCCATCAACAAAATAGTTTGTTGATGCGAGCAGAAGCCCTGTTTTGCCCCTGAAGCCAGCTGGCATCAAGGTGAATGAACTAAGCCTCATGAGACAGTCATTTAAATTGAAAATATGCCTGTTGACTGTCAGTTGTCTCGAATTTCATAAACTGCAGATTAGGTCTGACATTTTATATTGTGTTCACTAACGGCTTTTGATTTTGTGGCACGGCGCAGTTAGCGAAAGAAAAAAATGGCAGCTTTAGGAGAGTGTATTGGAACGCTAAGCGTTCTGCATGGAATGATTTTACTTATTTTTTTAACATGCAATCCGCTGGTACTTTATGCGTGGTTATGCAAAAATTACCCCATAGCATAAAGTGTTAGCCGACCAATCAAAATGCTTACATTTCAAACCCCATTGTATAATTACCTCTTGCCTAATGCCTCTGCTGATACAGCACAGCATCTGGTTGACCTTCATATGCACCCTGTTACACTGGGCTGCTGACCACCGACTTGAGACTATCACTAATGATGACCTTCAGGTCCCTCTCTCTAGTGGCCTGGTTGACACTGACAACGCTGTCCACTATTCTGTTTTGAGGTTCCTATTTCAGGTATGCATGGCCTTGCATTTCTTTGTGTAGAATCTGAGTTGACAGATCCTAGACCACTTTTCCAGTTTTGCCAGAATGATCCTCAGCACCCTGGTTCTCTATTCTGTGTCAGCCTTAAAACATAACTTCATATCATCTGAAAACAGGCTTCTCACCCTGAATTTTCACTCCTGTGTCACAGATGAATACATTAAAGAGTACCAGTCCATGGACCAACCCGAGGTACCTTTCTGACCCCAAGTGGCTCCCATTCACCATCACTTTCTGAGTCATATCTCCTAACCAGTTCACAATCCATTTAGCTAAGCTGTCCTCTTATCCCAGGCATCACAGCTTTTTCACCAGCCTCCCATGTAGAACCAAGTCAAAGGCCTTGTCTAAGTCCAAGTACAGGGCATCTACAGCTGGACTCATATCCACTGCCTGGGTTGCTCTACTGAATAAGTCAATAAGGTTTGCTTGGCAAGACTTGGCCCTTAACATGCAGTGCTGTCTCCCTTTCTGCAGTCCTTTACTCTTGAGGAATTCCACCATCTACTTTTTATGTTGATTGTGCGCATCACAAGAAACATATTGGCACTGCTTGCTGAGAAGCAGGCTGTGGAGGCACGCCACTGTTGTGGCCAATGCCCCCCACAGCCTGCAAAGGCTTGTCCCGCTTCCCCCAATGCCGTTGCAGGCTGCTGGTGACACAAGTTTGGAACGTTCACACCAACTTGTGACAAATCAGATGCTGCAATCAGGGGCCGCCTCGTCATTGCAGCGTAAGCCATCCGCTGCAATGAGGGAGCGACCCATCATTGCAGGGCGGATCTAGCAAGCCTGATATTGTTTGCGAACATGGCAGTAGGTTGTCAGTCCTGTTCACAAACAATATAACCCCCAATGTTTATCTGCTGATGGGGAGCCCACTCCGTAGGCATAATCTGCCCCGTTTCATTGTTTGCGAAGGGATTACCCCCTTTATTTGCCGATGGGGTGTCAACCTCACGGCAGAAAGGAATCCTCCCTTTGTTGTTTGCCAACTGGGGAGCCCAATCCCCATTGGTACAGCGCGCCCCTAAAAGCGAAGACTCAAATGCCCCTGTGAAGTTAAAACCATCCCGTGTTGTCTTTTTTTTTACCTGTAAAGAAAAAATGGTCCCTCGCTGTCTCCCAGACCCCCCTCTCGCAACCCATGTCCACCCACTGTGCACCCTGCCTCCTCACACCCCTCCCTCACCTCATACTTACCTCCGGAATCTGGCGTGATGATCTTCGGTGGACCTGGAACACGTCTGCACTCTTCAAAGCCTACCACGAACTGAGGAAATGCCGGTAAGCTGTATAATGGAGTAAATAGGGTTTTTTTTCAACTTTGCTGCATATTTCAGGCATTTTTTGGAATTTTTTCACCAAATTTTCAACATGGGGTTTTTGGGACCCCTCCTCATGAATACTTAAACTGTCATGGCATTAATTGGCCCCGAAAGGTGATTTCGCTGTCACTGCGCGGAAACACCTTTTGGGGCAGATTAATGAAACGACAGTGCCAGTGTTCATGAGGTGGGCTCTCAAAAAGCCTATGTTGCAAATTTGGTGGGAAAAATCCCAAAAATGACTGTTTTACAAGCGTGCGCTGCACAGTTGCTACACACGCTTGTAACTTCATGAATTTGCAATATTTTTATGCCAGAGTTTCAATATTGGCATTTTGTCATACCTCCTTGTGAACAGTACAGGTGTCATTGTTCACATCCTGGCAGAAATGTGTTTTCGCACTTCCAGCGCAGAATAGCACGGTCGCTGTTGGAAATCAGTGTTCAGGACAGATTAAGAAAATGACAGTGACACTGTTCATGAGAAGAGGTCCTGAAATGTCTATTTTGAAAATTTGGTAACGATACTCCATAAAATGACTGTGTTATGAGCATGCGTTGAGCAGTTTGCACGCACGCTCGTAACTTCGTGAATGCATAATATTTTCACTCCAGATTTTCAATATTGCCATTTTCCCACACCTACTTATGAACAGTGCAGCTGTCATTTTTCCCATCTTGGTCAAAATGTGTTTTCGCAGTTCTGGCGCAGAATAGAGCGGTCGCTGTGGGAAATCAGTTTCGGGACAGATTAAGAAAATGACAGTGGCACTGTTCATGAGCAGAGGTCCTAAAATCACTATGTTGGAAATTTGGTGTCAAAACTCCATAACATGGAACATAACATAACATAACATAACATAACATAACATAACATAACATAACATAACATAACATAACATAACATAACAAGTGCAAGGTGCTGCATTTTGGGATGAAGAACCCAAGGAGAAGTTACCAGCTAGGGGGAGTGCAGCTAGCCCAGACAGAGGAGGAGAAGGATCTGGGTGTGCTCATTACAGTGTCAATGAACAACTCGGCACAATGTAGGAAGGCAGCTGCAAAGGCCAACAAAATGCTGGGTTGTATTGCAAGGGTATATCCTCGAGGAGGGAGGAGGTGATTCTGCCACTGTATGGGTCATTAGTTAGACCACACCTGGAGCACTGCGTGCAGTACTGGTGTCCGTATCTGAAGAGGGACATTAAGTTACTGGAGGGGGTGCAGCACAGAGCGACAAAGATGATCAAAGGGCTGGGGGACTTATCATACGAGAGGAGGTTGAAGGTGTTGAACATGTACTCACTGGAGGAGAGGAGAGACAGGGGTGACATGATTGAAACCTTTAAATACATGCAAGGAATAAACAAGACGGGTACAGAGGAGCTGTTCAAAGTAAGGGAGGGGAAGGCCACCAGGGGCCATGATATGAGACTGGAGCAAGGAAGGTTCAGGAGGGAGATGAGGAGACACTTTTTTACGAGAGGGTGGTGGCTGGGTGGAATGCGTTACCTGCTGAAGTGGTATGTAGTAGAACAGTGGACTGCTTCAAATGAGGATGGGACAGGACAAGGGGGAGGGTTAATGAAGGGGAAGGATGGAAGGGAGGGGCAACTGCAGAATAAGGGGTGTTTGCTGCACATTCGAGCAGACTTGATAGACCTCTAGGCCTTTATCTGCTGGCAAATTTCGTATGTTCGTAACATGACTGTGTTACAAGCGTGCGTTCAACTGTTTCCACGCACCATTGTAACTTCGCAAATTTGTAATATTTTCAGGCCTCATTTTCAACAGTGGCATTCTTTCACACCTCCTTATGAACAGTAGAGCTGTCATTTTTCACATCCTGGCTAAAATATGTTTTTGCACTCCTGACGGAGAATAGCACGGTCGCTGTGGGACATCAGTGTTCGGGATAGATTAAGATCGAACGAGTGGGGGGGGGAGTGACTGAGCTCAACTGAGCTCTGTTGGGACTGCTCCAGATTTGTTTGTGGGCAGAAAGGCCCCAGCTCAAGAGGCCAGTATAAAAGGGCAGCCTGCAGCACTGGGAGAAACAGAATGAGAGAGTGAGTGAGGGAGGGGGAGTGAGTACACTCACCGGAACGCTGTCAGGACTGCTGCAGATTTCTTTTTGGGCAGACAAAGGCGTCAATGCAGGCAGGGGCCCAGTAGAAAAGGCCAGCCTGCAGCAGTGGGAGAAACAGTATGAGTGAGTGAGACAGGGGGACTGAGTGTGCTCAATGGAGCTCTATCAGGACTGCTGCGGATTTCTTTGTGGGCAGAAAAAGGTGCCAATGCAGGCAGGAGCCCCGTACAAAAGGGCCGCTAGCAGCACCAGGACAAACAGAATGAGTGCGTGACAGAGGGAGACTAAGCGACCTCAATGGAGCTTTGTCAGTACAGCTGCAGATTTATTTGTGGACAGACAAAGGTGCCAATGCAGCCAGCAGCCCCGTACACAAGCACAGCCTGCAGCGCCAAGAGAAACAGAACGAGTGAGTGACAGAGCAGTAGTGAGCGAGCTCAACAGAGCTCTATTGTGATTGCTGTGGATTTCTTTGTGGGCAGAAAATGCAGCAACACAGGCAGGAGCCCAGTACAAAAGGCCAGCTTGCAGCGTGGGCAGAAACTGAATGAGAGAGTGAGACAGGGGGAGTGAGCGAGCTCAATGGAGCTGTGTCAGGACTGCTTCAGATTTCTTTCCGGCCAGAACAAGCCACCAATGCAGGCAGGAGCCCAGTACAAAAGGACAGCCTGCAGCGGCAGGAGACACAGAATGGGCAAGTGAGGGAGGGGGAGTGAGTGAGCTCAATGGAGCTCTGTTGGAACTGCTGCAGATTTGTTTGTGGGCAGAAAAAGTCAGCAATGCATGCAGTGGCCCAGTACAAAATGGCAGTCTGCAGTGGCAGGAAAACCAGAATGAGCGAGTGAGAGAGGGGGAGTGAGCGAGCTCAACGGAGCTGTATTGTAACTGTCGCAAATGGCGGCAACACAGGCAGGAGCCCAATAGAAAAGGGCAGCCTGCAACGCCACCAGAAACAGAATGAGCGAGTGAGAGAAGGGGATTGAACAAGCTCAACGGAGCATTGTCGGGACTGCTGCAGATTTTATTGTGGGCATAAAAATGTGCCAACAGAGCCAGGAGCCCAGTACAAAAGGGCAGCCTGCAGCGCCAGGAGAAACAGAATGAGTGAGTGACACGGGGGAGTGAGCACCCTCAATGGAGCTCTGTCGGGACAGCTGTGGATTTCTTTGTGGGCAGAAAAAGGTGCCAACACAAGCAGGAGCCCAGTACAAAAGGGCAACCTGCAGCACCGGCAGAAACAGAATGAGTGAGTGAGAGAGGGGGACTCAGCAGGCTCAACAGACCTGTGTTGGGACTGCTGCAGATTTCTTTGTGGGCAGAAAAAGCCACCAGCAGAGGCAGGAGCCCAGTACAAAAGGGCAGCCTGCAGCACCAGGAGAAACAGAATGAGTGAGTGAGAGAGGGGGAGTGAGCCACCTCAACACAGCTCTGTTGGGACAGCTGCGGATTTCTTAGTGGGCAGAACAAGGTGTCAATGCAGGTAGGAGCCCAGTACAAAACAGCAGCCTGCAGCACCGGGAGAAACAGATTGAGCGAGTGACAGAGGGGCAGTGAGCGAGCTCAACACACCAGCTCAATCAACATTTGGCATTGACAAATGCTTTTTTTCAAAGGTCTTAAGCAACTTCCCCACTATAGAGTTCAGACTGACCATCCTGCAGTTATCTGGTACCCCCTTATCCCCATCGCTTTTGCTGTGGAATCACTTGCACCTCCTTCCTGTCCATTGAAACAACCTCTGTGGTCAGGTAACAATTAAATAGACCCATTAGTGGCCTTGCCCGAGCATCCCCACCTCTCTCAGTTACACACTGTAGTGTGGAGCCTGTTGGGTCCCACTGCTGTGTTCTTATTCATTCCCTCATCCTCTTTAGCACCCATCAGGCTTATGACCAAACTCTAACCCCCTCCTCTGTCTGCCCTCTTGGGTGGACCAAAAACTCTGAGAAGGGTCCACATTTTTCCACTATAAATACTGAGGCAGTGTACTCATTTAGGAACTCTGCCTTGCCAGCATCTTCAGCCACCCACCCATCCCCTCTTCCTCAGTCTCTCAGTGCCCTCTTTCACTTTTATTTTCTCCCTAACATACCTGAAGAAAGCTTTGTCATTCTCTATGGCCCCCTGTGCAGTTTTGAGCTCCAGTGATTTGCTTTGGCTTGCCTTGCTGTCTTTACTGCTTCCCTCTGGCTGCCCTGGTAGACTAACCTGCTTTACTCCCACTGTTCCTTCTTGCACACTCTGTGACCACATTCCCATAGTAATGGCCTAGTCACTCAATAATGAGGCAGCACCCCAGTGAGACTATGAGGCAGCACCCCAGTGAGACTACAGTAGATTTAAAAACAGTTTATTGTCTCACTAAAGGATGGGATTCCACAGAAACTAGACAGAAATAGCAAAAGTCTATTGTTTCTTTTGTCACCATACAAGGCTGTTATCTGGAGAGGGAGGCAGTGTGGTCTGGCGTTTAGAGCACCAGATTGGGAGCCAGGAGACCCAGGTTTAAATTCCACCAGTCACTTACTCACTGTTTGGCCTTGTGCAAGTCTTTCTGCCTCCCAGTGCTTTAGTTCTCCAAGTCGGTAAAATGGTTAAAATAGCAAGAACCCATACTGTACCTCAACTGTATTATGCTGTGCAAACAATTTCTAAAAAAAAAAACAATAAATAATAAATAGAGAATAATGCATATGTAGGTAGTTGATATGGATTTTATTTACACACCCAAGATGTGTGATAATATCTAAACCTCGAGAGCATAGCTCCAGAGGTTTAAATATTATCACACATCGAGGGTGTGAAAAAAAAACTCCATATCAACCACCTTCCAGTACCGTAGGAAGGGTGGGGCGGGTGGTGCTTCTGCCCTGGGCGCAAGCCTCTGAGGGGTGCATTTTTCAACTGAAGCTCATGTTCTAATTCACTTGTGCTGCCGTTTTAAATCTTTTTAAAAAAATGTTGATTCTGTAATTACAAATGACTGTCAGCAGGGGTGCATCTGAGGACCAAGAACCAGCAAGTGTGGGGGGGGGGGTCACATGGTTGCACAGTCTACTACAGAAAATAATCATGTGGTGCGGTGCAGTGGTGGTGGTGAAAAAGAGGAACTGTGAGCAGTCCAGCGCACCACCCATTTGTATAAAAGGTACAGGCCGAGCATTTGGCAGTTAATGAGAGAGAGAGTGTGAAGCAAGTTTTATTTTACTGTTGTTTTACCAGGAGAGACACACTAAGCCGAAAGCTTGTTTACAGGTGCAACCTGGGAGCACAAGGAAGTTAAGTGACTTGCTCAGGGTCACACAGTATGCAAGTGGAGGCTGTGGGATTCAAACTTAGGTCTCCACGTTTGCAGCTCAGAGCCTTAAACTACTGCACCATACTGCCTCCTTAAAGTTGTTTAGTGTACTAGCATAGAGTAGTAGACAGTAACAGAGACTAAAAAAAAAATGAGAGAGTCAGAGTCTGAGAGGAGAGATGAGTCACGAGAGACAGAAAAGACAGAAGAGATCCTTGTCTTATATTTTTTTTCATCACTTGTGTAGTGTAAGCATAAGTAGAATGCACACCACACTAAGTACTCTGTCTGTTGTTGTCTGTGTAGACAAGACTAGTAGTTGTCACTCGTCAGTGAGAGAGTGTCTGTAGTAACAAGAATGTGTCAATGCCGAATGTTTGCTTGCTGGCATTGGCAGTGGTAGTGTAGAAGTTACAGAGCTGTGTAATAGGAATGGCAGTGAAGTACTGAACTGAAGCCAACCCCGCCACCACCCTGCAGAGAGTGACAGGCATTGGGGTGTGGCTTTGGGTCGTCAGGCATAACGGCCACGCCACTTCACCACACCTCACCCTGCAGATACTGACAAGTGTCACGGTGTGCCTTGGGGTCTTTGGCCCTTATGCGCACCCCATTCCATCAGGAAATACAGTGAGATGGGTGCTGTATAGGAGAATGGGGTGAATTTTGGGGCCAAAGAGTCCAAGGCATACCTCGATGCCTCTCACTGGCTGCAGGGTGTGGAAAGGTATGAGCATTGCAGGCAAGAATCCCAAGCCGCATCCCTGATGCCTGTCATTCTCTACGAGGTTGGGTGTTATGGTTGGAAACTGTAATTCCTCAGGCATTCGTTGGTATTTTCACTCCAAATTTTCAACATTTTTTTTTGTGACCCCACCTCATGAACAGTGGCAATATCAGTTTGTTAGCGGAAAGCTGCTTATGCACAGCGACTACGGCATTTAGCACCACAGGTGCAAACACATTCAACAGGATGTAAAAATTGCAGCTGTACTGTTCATGGAGGTGTAAAATGGCAATGTTGCAAATCTGTAGTAAAATATTAAAACAAACTGGTGAAGTCACGACGTGCATGGAAACTGTGCAACGCACATCCGTAATGTAATTAGTTTGGGAATTTTTTACAGCAGATTGTCAACAAAGGCATTTTGGGACCTTCGATCATGAACAGTGTCACTGTGATTTTCTTTATCTGTCCTGAACAATGATTTCCCACAGTGACCATGCATCTCTGCGCTGAAAGTGTGAAAACACATTTCGGCCATGTTGTGAAAAATGACAGCTGTACTGTTCATAAGGAAGTGTGGAAAAATGCCACTGGTGAAAATCTGGACTGAAAATATTACAAAGTCATTAACTTACGAGGGTGCGTGCAAACTGGGCAATGCTCACTCGTAACACAGTCATTTTATGGACTTTTGTCACCAAATTTTCAACATAGCCATTTTAAGACCTCTGCTCACGAACAGTGTAACTGTGATTTTCTTAATCTGTCCCAAACATTGCTTTCGCACACTGACTGCACCATTGTGCACTACATGTGCGAAAACACATTTTGGGCAATGTGTGAAAAATGACAGCTGTACTGTTCATAAGGAAGTGTTATAAAATGGCAATGTTGAAAATCTGGAGTGAAAATATTGAAAATTCTCAAACTTACGAGCGTGCGTAGGAGCTGCGCAACGCACGCTCGTAAAACAGTCATTTTTAGGAATTTTTTCACCAAATTTTCAACATAGCCATTTTAAGACCTCTGCTCATGAACAGTGTCACTGTGATTTTCTTACTGTGTCCCATACATTGATTTTGCACGCAGACTGCGCCTTTGTACGCTACATGGGCGGAAACATGTTTTGGGCAAGATTTGACAAATGACAGCTGTACTGCTCATAAGGAGGCATAATAAAATGGCAATGTTGAAAATCTGGAGTGAAAATATTGAAAATTCGCACACTTACAAGCGTACCTAGGAACTGCACAACGCACGCTCGTAAAACAGTCATTTTTAGGAATTTTTTCACCAAATTTTCAACATAGCCATTTTAAGATCTCTGCTCATGAACAGTGTCACTGTGATTTTCTTAATGTGTCCCATACATTGATTTCGCACACAGACTACACCATTGTACACCACATGGGCGGAAACATGTTTTGGGCAAGATGGACAAATGACAGCTGTACTGCTCATAAGGAGGTGTGGAAAAATGGCAATGTTGAAAATCTGGAGTGAAAATATTGAAAATTCGCGAACTTACGAGTGTGCGTAGAAACTGCGCAACGCACGCTCATAAAACAGTCATTTTTGGAATTTTTCCACCAAATTTCAAAATAGGCTTCAGCTCGCACCTTATGAATGCTGGCAGTGCTTGTTCCTGTTAATCAGGTCAGTAGCAGATTTCGCTGCAGTGACTGCGAAATCACCTTCGGGCCCGAATAATGCCATGACAGTGAAATCATTCATGAGAAGGGGTCCCAAAAACCCCATGTTGAAAATTTGGTGCAAAAATTCCCACAAATGCCTGAGATATGCAACAAAGTTGAAAAAACCATATCTATCCCATTATATAGCTTACTGGCATTTCCTCAGTTCGCGGTCGGCTTTGAAGAGTGCAGACGTGTTCCCCGTCCAATCGATGATAGTCGCGCCGAGCTCTGAGGTAAGTATGGGGGTGAGGGGTGGGGAGGCAGGGTGTGCAGTGGGTGGGTGGGTTGTGGGAGGGGCCGGGAGACTGCATGGGACCATTTTTAATTTACAGGTTGTTTTTTTTTTTAATTGACGACTGGATGTTTGCCATGCTGGGAGGGCTCTCAGCGCGGTACAGGGACGGCTGGTTGGGGCGTGGAGCCGATGGGGAATTGGGCACCCCATCGGCCATAAGAGTTCAGCTGCACGCTGGGTGGGCTCAGCGTGGCACCCAGTACTGGGGACAGTGGAGCCGATGGGGATTGGGCACCGCCGGGTTATAGCTGATGATTTGCCACGCTGAGGTGGGCACCCAGCGTGGCATGTGGAAGGCTTTTGGGGGGAGCGCACAGCCGACGGGGATTGGGCACCTCGTCGCTATACAGTGTGGCGTGGGGGCAGCACGCAGTATGCGGTGTGCAGTGTTTGTGTGTGTGTAGGGGAGCTGCGCATGAGCAGGCGATATCTTATCACTGCTCACGGAAGAGTAGCTCCCCCTTTCAACTGTACACCGAAGCAACTGTGTAGTTCACTTGAGCTTCATGCACTGGACTGGGGACTGGAATGGGAGTGAAGATTTTGAAGCAGGTGCCTCAGCCTTGGTCTGACTGCCATGGTGCGGGCCATGGCACACCATCCCTCCTGTCCACTACGTCTTTACATTTTCTTTCCTTTCCTCTTGACCCGTGTCCCTCCTGCACTCCCATTCCACTGCCTTTTGGTTTTTTTTTCCATGTCCTCTCATTCTGATTCTCCCTAGCCAAGTCCTTGTTCCAGTCTCACCCTGCCACCCACACCATTCTTGCATAGAAAATGAAGTCTTGCTTGCCAGTGCCTTGCCTAGTTGCCTTGGATGCCATGTGAGGGGATCTGTACAGTTTGGATCATAACACATTAACAGTTATATGTATCTGCATTGGCTTGGGCTATGGAGGGGAACTGATGAGAATCAGGGGAAGGAGGGGATTTAGAATGGGGCACCTTCTGGCTGCAGGGATGCTGACTGGAGCAGTTGGGCTGGCTCAGCTGTACTGGGGGCTGCTGTGCTGGATGCAGGGGTTATTTACTGGGCAGAGGAGAGGGGCTGCACTGCTAAGGCGTACTGAAAACTGGTATAGGCTAAGCAGAATGTTTTTTTCCCTAGTGACACTTCTCATTGCACCATGGGACCCCTACACTGTCTCGCACTGGGACTAACTAAATGGGGCCTTGGGGGGTCCTCAAGCTCAAGCACCCTATCACACCCTGTTGGGCCTTTTTTTTATTTTTTTTTTTTACAGGGCCCCGCCTAGACACTGCTACTTGGGGACACTACTACATAATGTATCCCATCCCCATCCCACAGCAGGACCCCCCCACAAGCTACCCCCTGAAGCTTCCCCCACAAGTCAGGAGAGGGCCAGGAAGCAGAATATCCATAGCAGAGAACTGCTGCTACAGTGCTGTCCAGGGTCCCACAGTAAAACTTCTGGCAGAAAAGGAAAGCTCCCCTCCCTTTATCTGTGTCCCTGACTCATTAGGTCTGCTCAGCTTACATCCATAAATGTGACAGTTTTATTAATAATTTAAAATACTGCGTAGACTGAGCGTTCTACCTAAACCGTGGATGTCAGTTGGCTGCTTCTGGATCTTGACATCTGCCAGTTTCTGCAGCGCTTATAAATTACATAATAAAATACCTGCCATGTTCGTGGTTGCCAACAGAGTATACGAGTCTGAGCTGGGGAAAGAGAGAGGAAGGAGTGGACCAGAGGAGCTGCGCTTTTTTTGTATGCCAAACGTTATACTGTGGGACCCTGGACAGCACCATAGCAGCAGTTCCATAATGTGAATCTTCCACTCCTTGGCCCTCTTCCAACGGGGGTAGAGGCAGATGCAGGGGGTTCTTTCTCTGGGGGTTCCTGCAGTGGGGATTGGTTACAGTCAGAATATTATTTGGCAGGGGGGATTCCACTACAGACAGAGTGGTCCTCTGAGGGATACTAGACTAGGGGCTACATACCTCTCAACCTCTTGCCTCATTAATCTGGGACAAGACTTAGAATAATCAGGGACAAAGACCCAAAATCTTGGACACGTTATAAACTGGCACTATTCACTGAGAAAGCAGATAGAAAAGGGGGATTTATGTTAATCTGCATTTTCTGAAGAAGAATAAGTCTGTAACCTTAATGTTTGACATTATTTCGTGATTTTAACCCACCACTGTTCTCTACCATAAAAACACAAACTTTATGATGGACAAATGCAAATTTTGATGCAAAATTAGGGACAGTTTGGAGGTATGTGGGGTTGGTCTAGTTGCAGGGATTGTTTGGGTGCATGGGGGCTGGTCTTGGTATAGGGTGGTTGTTAAGCAATAGGGAAGGTAGGCGGCTAAGGTGAGGAGTGTGGTGTTGTGGAGGTGTACAAGCCAGGTGTAGGATGGTTGGGGGGGGGCAGAGTCTGGTTATAGCCTAGAAGGGTGGTCAAGCATCATTGAGTGTTGGAGATAGTCTATAGTCGGGGTGGAGGATTTACTTTCTGTTAGGTGGTGGCAATTCCACTACAGGGGTAGTGGAGCCTGCAATCAGGGCTGAGTGAGTGGGCTCAGAGGGATACATTCCCCCTATGAGAGGATGGGTGGTTGCAGATGGGGCATCTCAGAGTCAAGTGTGTCCAGCACTCGAGGACTGCATCTATGCCACTGAGGTGCCTGTATATGTCCCCCTGAGCCACTCTTGATGGAACTGTTGGTCAACCAGTTGTCCACAAAAATTCAGCTGCGCTGCACACTCTGATGACAGCCAGCCGACGTCTTCGACTCTCACACCTCAGATTATATGGGAGCAAAATCTTCCCTGAAATTAGGGGTAGGGAGCATATAACAAAAGCATGTTTTTCCTTCAAGAAAAGCCCCAAAACCCACCACAGAGCATGGAAACAACCCAGAGCTTCTGGAAGCTGACCCCCGGCTGTTTTCCGGGAGTGGGCGCAAAATTAGTCTGTCACCCAGGGCACCAAAATGCCTTCCTACAGCTCTGCCACCTTCATATGCTTTATTTTATATAATGACTGGCTAAAGAAAACAAAAAGCTCTCGCATCACTCCATAAAACAAACAGCTCTCACATCACTCCATATGCAGCGTTTATTATTTCTTATAACAGAAGGCAGGCAAAGAAGATTTCAGTACATATTTTACTTACAGTGGAGTGAACGGAATGCAATAACAATTTAATGGTACCTTTTTTTATGTTCGTTTCGAGAGACAGTTCAAATATATCGCAGTTGCATTATCTAGATGTCTCGGGATAGTTTCAGTACGAGGGCAAAGTTCATGAGACTTAACATTAACTCTATCCGATAAGATCAGCAGGAGACAACTTTACTGTTTTTAACAAATTTTTATACTATTCTTTAGTGAATTACATTTTATTTAACTAAAGAAAGTTGTGACTCGTAGAAATCCTCGAGCACTGCTTCCTCAGATCTGAGGTGAAAGGTCGTCCAACCTGGGAATAGAGAAAGGGATAGTGGTGAAAGTATGTGTTTTCATGGATTGTGAATGTATTTTACAGTGTTAACTCTCCCTGGTTTATTTGTGTTCTTTTTGTGATGAGTAAACTGCCTGTGTGTATTTGCCATTGGAGAACTGTCTCGTGCTGCTTGTGACTGTGTGTGCTGATTTGTTATAATTCTCGGCGCGAGGATGTAAAAGTCGTATCAACTCGCAGGTTGATACGAGTTTTTTCGTATCAACCTGCGGGTTGCTACGACTTTTGAACATACGCGAAAACGAGTTGCTCTTGACCATAGCCAGTTGTTATAAATAAATCTTGCTCATATTTCCGGAACATGAATCACTTAGCTTTCCATATTATTATTTCTCCTCTTATCCCTACTTCCTCCCTAATCTAGGCTGCTGTAATTTAACACTTGCTCTGCCTGGAGTGTGGACAAAGGACTTCCTCAGCTGCATAATTCCCCAGATTGAGAGAGTGGACTAGTAACTGCCTTCACGGCAAGTGGCACTCTGGCTGGGGAGTGGGGGCAGGCTGCCCTCCAGCTTCCCCTCCCAGGAACTGAGCACCTCACCTTTGCAATGTGATCACCCCTCCATTAGCACCATTCTGGGATCCTGGGGCTCACACACAAACTCTGTCTCCCAGCTAGAAGCACAATGCACTGCAAGTGTTCCACTCAAACTTTGTCTTCATGGATCCCCCCCAACAAATGCACTTCAGGTGACAACCGTGTTCTTCAGGAGACAAAAAAAGGCAGTTATTCTTAGGCAGAAATCCAGACTCTAACAGAATCAAGCTGTTATCCTTTATTTCGGAGACCATAATACATCTCTGACATGTTACAGCATCTTACAGCGGCCTAGCTTTGTACGTATTTTCTCATTTCCTGCACACTGATGACATCTAGTGGTCAGTAATGTAAATGTAGTAGCTCTTTATTTAACAGATACAAACATAATGCATATTTTATTGACATATCAAATTAGATGTCAGTTTACTTGTAGAGGAAACAGCCAAATACACTGTACCACTAATTTCTAGAGTTGGCTATTATAAATCAGAGCTGTTTACAACTCTTAAGAGTTCAAAGTGACTAAACAATTCAATTCAAACAAGAAATACATTGAATCTTAACACTGCTTCAGATCTGATAAGAACCTTGTGTAATGGCATTTTTCATCTCATATCATTTATTTGATGACCTGGTAGGGCTGAGAGCCTTCCCATTTCATGGGTGACCAGTATAACAGACATCATAAAAAAGTATAAAAATACAAGCATACAGAAATCAATAAAAATAAGTTAATATGGCTTCACATATTTTTTTTTTGTACTTTATTTTATGCTCTTTACCGACTCGAACTCTTTCGGAAGTGATCACTCGGTGGACACCTTGATCCCCCCCCTGCCTGAAGCTCCTTCCCACTCCTCTGTGACAGGGTATCTCCATACCCTTTGGCCACCCAGCCGCCGGCTCTGAGTACCCCGAGGCAGGACCACCAAACTTACACCTCCTGGTGCTCTATCTATAATCCAGTCGGATGGCCTCTGGGAGGGAGAACAGAGGAAGTAAGAGGAGGAGCCTAGCATTGGGAGTGGTAGGCTGCACCCCTCGACCCTCTGTCATCTATCGGATGGCAGAGGGATTTTCTTGGATTTTTACGCCTGTTACCCCCCAGCCCCCTGAGAGCTCAGATGTGCAATGGCATCAGGTCACCTACCGCAGCTGTCGACCTGCTACATGATGTCCCCTAGCATGTGCAGTACCACCTGTCTCCACTGGGGGCCACTGCAATGCTGGGCATGCCTGAATCCCACCCCAGAGAGAGGACAGCTGTCCTCCGGATGCTCGATCCTCTCTCTCACCTGCCAACCCCCGGCGCCCCGGGCTCATTCCCAAACCTGCGTTGCCGGTGTGGCGCGAGGTGTGTTGTCCGGCACCTCAACCCTCAGTGCCACCAGGCCAGCTGAGGCTTCACATATTAAATGTCATTTTTACATCCTTTTAAAAAGAGGTGAAGACTGTGCATGATGTCAGATTGTAAGGGAGGGTATTATGAATACTGGTGGCTCTAAAAACAAGCATTTGTCAATGTCAAATGTTGTCGCGCTGGCATTGGCATTGGCAGTGGCGGAACTAGAGGCACATAATAGGAATGGCAGTGAAGTGCTGAGGTGACACCAACCCGACCCCCACCCTGTAGAGAGTGGTAGGCAGTGGGGTGTGCCTTTGGGTCATCAGGCATAATGCTCATGCCATTGTACCTCACCCTACCTTGTAGACACTGACAAGTGTCATGGTGTGCTTTGGGGTCTTTGGGCATTGTACTTACCCCATTCCATAAGGAAATAGGCTGACGTGGGTGCAGTATAGGAGCTGGGGTGAAGTTTGTGGCTGAACAGTGCAAGACACACCACAATGCCTGTCAGTGGCTGCAGGGTGGGCATGGGGGGTGGAATGGCGTGAGCATTACATCTGATGATCCCAAGTCACAGCCCTTATGTCTGTCAGTCCGTACCGGTTGGGGTGCTACAGTTGGAAACCCTAACACAGTAGGCGTGTAGTGGTAGTTTCACTCTACATGTTCAACATGGGCTGCTTGTCAGGCCATCTCATGAAAATCTGATTTCTCACAGCGATTGTGCGATTTTGCGCAGGACATGCGAAAACTCATGAAAAGCGGCACAATCACTTTGTTAGCTGAAAGGTGGGTTTGCACAGTGGCTGTGGCATTTGGTGGCAGAGGGACGAAAACACAGTTTTGGGCAGGATGTGGAGAATGACAACTGTATTGTTCATGAGGAGGTATAAAAAATGGCAACATTGAAAATCTGGAGTGGCAATATGAAATATTGGTGAAGCAATGAACATGCATACAAAATGTGCAGCAGACATCCGCAACCCAATTATTTGTGGGAGTTTTGTAGGCACATTTTCAACATAGGTATTTTGGGACCTCCCCTCATGAACAGTGGCACTGTGATTTTGTTAATGTGTCCCAAAAGGTGATTTCCCACAGCAAGCACGCCATTATGCACCACAGTTGCGGGAATGCATTTTGGGCAGGCTGTGAAAAATGGCAGCTGTACCGTTGATAAGGAGGTATGCACAAATGCCAGTGGTGAAAATGTGGCATGAAAATATTGCAAATGTACGAAGTTACAAGGCTGCGTAGAAACTGCACAACGTACGCTTGCAGCACAGTAATTTTCTGGACTTTTGCCACCAAATTTTCAACATAGGCATTTTAAGTCCTTTGCTCATGAACAGTGTCATCATCATTCCCTCACACTGCTCTGAAATCTAATTTCGTGCAGCGACTGTGCGATTCAACATCTGCGCCGGACGTACGAAAACACATTTCAGGCAGGATATGTAAAATGACAGCTGTACTGTTCATAAGGAGGTGTGGAAAAATGGCAATGTTGAACATGTGTAGTGAAAATATTACAAATGCACGAAGTCGTAAGCATGCATGCAAACTGCACAAAGCACACTCGTAAAACACTAATTGTATGGACTGCCGTCACCAAATTTTAAACATAGGCATTTTAGGACCTCTGCTCATGAACAGTGTAACTGTCATTTCCATAATCTGCCCTGAACACTGATTTCCCACAGTGACAGTGGTGTTGTGCGCCAGAAGTGCGGAAACATATTTCGTCCAGGATGTGAAAAATGACAGCTATACTTTTCACAAGGAGGTGTAGAAAAATGACAATTGAAAATCTGGCATGAAAATATTGCAGATTCATGAAGTTATGAGCGTGCGTAGCAACTACAAATGACACTTATAAAACAGCCATTTTTGATGCCCACTAAATTTGCAACATAGGCTTTTTGACAGCCCACCTCATGAACACTGCCACTGTCCTTGTGTTAGTCGGATCCAAAAGGTGATTCTGCGCAATGACTGCGAAATCACCTTTCGGGACCAATTAACATCATACTGTAATTGTAACAGAATTCACGAGGAGGGGTCCCAAAAACCCCATGTTGAAAATTTGGTGCAAAAATTCTAAAAAATGACTGCGATATGCAACAAAGTTGAAAAATCCCTATCTATCCCATTATACAGCTTACCGGCATTTCCTCAGTTCGCGGTCGGCTTTGAAGAGTGCAGACGTGTTCCTGGTCCTCTGAAGATTGTCGTGCTGGACTCCGGAGCTAAGTATGGGGTGAGGGGGTTGGAGGGAGGCAGGGTGCACAGTGGGTGGGTGCAGGTGGTGGGTAGGGACTCTAGGGAGACTACGAAGGATCATTTTTATGTTACGGGGGAAAAAAACTAACATCACAGGACAGTTTTTTTTTCAGGGGACTTGGCACGCTGGGGTGGGCTCCCAGCATGCCACCTAACTGTTTGGAGGGGTTGCTGCAGCTGATGGGGGATTGGGCACCCTTGTCAGAACACACCAAAATGGGGGATTTAATTTATGCCAATGGGGATTGGGCACTTTTGTCGGCACACAAGGAAAGCAGGGGAGGCAAGAGCTGAGGGGATTGGGCACCCCTCAGCATAAAAGAAATGGGGTGATTGCTTTATGCCGATGGGGAGGGCCTCCCATCGGCAAAGTTTGCAGCCAGAGGAAGCCGGCAGGGGGATTGGGCACCCCAAAGTAGGTAGTTGGTGGCTCATCATTACAAGGATAATGTATGCATAGGAAGGTCCAAGGCGCCTGATGAGCTTTTGCTCGGATTGCAACGGACCTTTCCTTAGATGTGCTCACCACATTAGTATGGATGGTGTGGCGCCAGCATACAGGCTGATTGGGGAATGAGGGATGCACCTACTGATGCGTGCCCTGCATTCACCCAACAGCGACCACGCCTCCAAATCCCCACTGTCGCAAGATGTTTGCTGCACAAGCACGCCAACATAAAAATGAGCAATGACCATGAGTTGTCCTCATAAATGACGAAAAAAGTGCTAATAAATACTAGGATCTTGTATTATGGCCATAGCTAACTAATGGGAATGGAGCCACAGTGTTTGGAGGTACCAGGTTTACAGCTATTTGTTTTTGAGATGGCAGGCCATAACACATTTAAAGCTGTCCTTAAGAGAGAGCCATTTAAGATTGACCCAAAGTGCACAAGATGGGTCCTTGGATGGACTTGGAGAGCAAATTTCAAAATACAGTTATATGGGGTGGGGGGGTCACACGTGATGCTCCAGCCTGAGTAGTAACTCTTATACTTTGCTCCTGCTCCTTCCCTCAAAAAACAGCATTTTGCATTAGTAAATTCTTGCTTGTTCTCAAACTACCTACCTTGGCAGTGGATCTTGTATATCCTGGCTTTCAGATCATCATGGTTGTGGCTTGAAAAAGGATGTGGAGAGGAGAGCAGTGCCTCCAAAGCACACCCTGCCTAACACGCCGGATAAGTCAACAAAATGAACCAAGACCCAGAGC
Source organism: Neoceratodus forsteri (assembly GCA_016271365.2). NCBI lineage: Eukaryota > Metazoa > Chordata > Ceratodontiformes > Ceratodontidae > Neoceratodus > Neoceratodus forsteri. Next base: position 460,712,443 of record CM028132.1, read on the forward strand.
ATAGGATCCGGTCACTTCCCCACTACAACACTGGTGACATCATTGCCAGTGACTGAGGAGCGCTTTCTTATGGAGTTTACTCCCTTTAAGGAATCCTTGCCTGAGCTTACAATGGAACTCAGATCCTTACAATCTAGTTTATCTGAACTGCGCCGTTGTGTTGGGGACATTGCAGAGGGACTGGAAGGAAAAGTATGTCTCTTTGCAAACGACACAAAGATCTGCAACAGGGTTGATACAGAAGGTGGGGTGGAGAGGATGCAAAGTGACTTGACAAGGTTGGAGGAATGCTCAAATATATGGCGGCTTAGATTCAATGCAAAGAAGTGCAAAGTAATGCACCTGGGAAACAAAAATCCATGGGAAGAGTACACAATGGGGGGTGAGATAATAAGAATAACAGAAATGGAAAGGGACCGGGGGGTAGTCATATCAGATGACCTTAAGGTGGGCAAGCAATGTGAGAAGGCAGTAAGGAGGGCTGGTAGGATACTGAGATGCATAGGGAGAGGCATCACCAGTAGAAAACAGGAAGTTGTTATCCCTCTGTACACACAGTTGGTGAGACCCCATCTGGAGTTCTGCATCCAGTTCTGGAGACCCCACCTCTGCAAGGACATAGACAGGATGGAGGAGGGCAACTAAAATGGTGCAGGGTCTGTACCAGAAGACATACGAAGAGAGATTAAAGAAGCTTAATACGTATACACTTGAGGAGAGGAGGGAGAGGGGGGACATGATAGAAACTTTCAAGTACATCAAGGGAATCAACAGAGTCCAAGATGGTAGCATCTTTCAGAAAAAGAGTTGTGGAAGAAAAGGGGGCACAATTTGAAGATAGAGGGGGGATGACTCAAAGGTGATGTGAGGAAGTATTTTTTCATGGAGAGGGTTATGGATACATGGAACAGCCTTCTTGAGGAGGTAGTGGACTCAAAAACAGTGGGGGGAATTCAAGAATGCATGGGACAGACATAAGGCAATTCTAGTGAGGGGTAGGAGGAAGTAGGCTGTTGGTTAACTAGGATCTGCAGCCTATGCATTAGGTAGGGAAATGGGCAGACTAGGTGGGCCAAGCGGTCCTTATCGGCCATCAAATTCTATGTTTCTATAATGAAGCCAGGCTTCACTCCTTGGACTCCTGAATAGACAAATTTGAACTGACTACCATTAGTTAAAGCAGAAAACTTCCTGACTGAAGGCTAATCTCAAAGACCTTGAGGGATGGGGCCATCAGAATAATATTATAATTTTTGGGCTCCCAGAACTATCTGAAGGTTCTAATTCAATACTGTTCATGTACATGTACATTCAATACATGTTCTAAAGTTGTGGGACCATCACCAAATGAACTGACCTATATTATTGAGCGGGCTCATCGCTCATTGTGTCCCATGCCACACCCTGGTTCAACCCCATAGCCCTTCATCCTCAAATTCCTAAACTTCCTTGACAAACAACACATTTTGAATAAATTGAGGGAGCTACGTGAAATACTGTGGGAGGATACATAGATACATAGGTACATAGACAGTGTCGGCAGATAAGGACCTATGGCCCACCCAGTCTGCCCATTTGAGCTTGTAAGTTCAGTTCATGCTTTCCCAGAAGTCCAGTGCCCCCCACCCTGACCTCCAGAACTCCCCCATGTCTATCCCATGCACTCTCAAATCCCGTGACTGCCCCAGCCCCCACCATGCCAAGTTGCAGGTGATGCAAGAGTTACCTAACTCAGTTTGGCAAAAGCGGGCTGCCTACCACCGGTCAGTCTCCAAGCTCATTGTGGTGGGCATTCAACTTAAAATGCTCTACCTTGCCAGGCTACAGGTTTTTGTTCAGGAATCCTTGCATTCTTTCAACTCTGTGGAGCAAACTGCCTGTGAGCTGAAGAATCTGCTTCCTGACCTGTATAAAAGCTGATGTCTGCTCCTCGTGGTAGGTCTGGTAGAATAATATTGTCTATCTAACTGCTAATTTTTCTGCTATGTTGGGACTTGCTAATATGTTGAGCCTTCTTGTTATATGGTCCTGGTTTGAATTATCTATCTTTTTAGATGATGGTCTCAAGCGGTGACTGCTCAATATTAGTGGACATAGCCTCCGAATTGAAACTCCACTTCGAACTATAATTTTATATCACAATGGGATCCTTTATCGATCGACAAGGTTTAGTTGTACCACCCTGTTATAAGGTCCCGTTTTGAACTTATCTATTTCTTCAACTGCTTGTACCATGGGGTAGCGGCTCAACAACTCTGGATGCAACCTCCGACTTGCAACTTCACATTGAACAATTATTCTGCATCACAATGGGATTCTGCCTAATTCTACAATGTTCGGGCAACCTCGAATGCATCTTTGTTCTCCGGTGTAACCCACCTATCATGGTGGCCTTCCTTTGTGACAATCAAATCTGGACTGCTGTGATGTTTTTCCTTTGGTCAGGGTGGTAGTCAGTAACAGTAAGTTTTTTTTTTTTTTTGATGGGACCCTAGTGATTCGGTCTTCTACCTTCATCATAGCATTCTTGCCTGATTAAGGATCTGTTACTTTGTTATGTGATACAGCGCTTTCATCAGTGTTGACAAGGATTCCAGGCTTGATCTTAATTTTTGTTGGGACTGCGTACCTTAATTGTAATTATACAATGGCAATTAAAATGCTTAAATGTCATTGGTCAGCTGGCACCATTACCCTGTTGTAAAATTCAGCATCACCAACAGGAAGAAGTGCCAGCTGTGCTAAGGCTCGACCCCTAGAAAGAAAACAATCCGATCCCCGTTTTAACTTTCAAACGCCGCCATCTTGTCCTACCACATTACCGGCAATCGCGGTTTCAGTAAAAAAAAAATTTTAAATGGTAGTACCCCAGAGTTGAGTAGTAAAATCACTACCTTTAGTTTACTGTGCATGTTGGATTTGTCTCTGCTGTATCTGTACATCGCTCCTACATGCCTACCGCTACTTGTCTTCAAAATCCGATCCCCGTTTTAACTTTCAACTGCCACCATCTTTTCCCACCACATTACTGGCAACCGATCCTGAACACAAGTAGCGGTTAGCATGTAGGAGCAGCAGAGACAAAGGCAATATGCACAGTAAACTAAAGGTAGTGATTTTACTAACCAACTCTGGTGTACTACCATTTAAAATTTTTTTTTTTACTCAAACTGCGGTTGCTGGTAATTTCGTGGGACAAGCTGGCGGCATTTGAAAGTAAAAACGAGGATTCCATGCCACCCAACATCACTGGTCACCTAAAGATATATTTTAACACTGCCAGCAATCCTCAATTTAACACAATATGTCCTAATAAGAAACGAGGACTACAAGTTCTATAAATCGCTCCTGAAAAGCGGCCGTATAGTCGTCCGTAAACATGAATTATGCATAAGCGCATGCATCATCAGTTGCATTTCACTTTTCTCTGCTGATTTACACAACTTGTAGCCCTCATTTCTTATTAACAGTGTTGCATTTACATTGTTTACAGCAAAACTCTTCTCTGGCTGTCTCTCCTCTCAAAGAAGAGGGATGAGTAATGGGGTAACATTATTCTACCTACTGACAGGGAACTATTTTTTGTGGCGGAATGACAAATGTAATAAAAATGATTAAAAGTGGAAAAAAATATATTTTATTTTAATTTTTGTTACAAAAAAAATCAAGGGGAACATTGTATAATTGCAATAAACCACTCCAGGGTGTTGGTGATACCGGTTTTATCCACGCCTGATGAGGTTTAGTCACTCGGCCTGCGGCCTCGTGACTGAACCACGTCAGCCGTGGGTAAAACCAGCATCACCAACACCCTGTCGTGGTTTATTGCTTAATGATATTATCCCCTGTGAACCACAAATGGGCTTCTTTTCTACTTATTATGAGACGTGCATATTGGGCATTACCACTTATATATCGGGGCCTCTTCGATCCAAGTTCCTTCTTCACATCAGGCTGGTGACAAGAGGAGATACAAGCCAGTATTATGTATCGTAGCTTACCAGGCTTCTTCCATCTCATCATGGTTGGTGGAGTGTTTGGATACATTGGTTTTTGGATTAGGTTGTTGGTATCTTTATATACCAGGCATGCTCCATGGCTTCTGATGTGGGAGCTTATACTGCCTGGGCAAGCCTGATCATAATTCTCACCCTTTGGCAATTTTTGTGGCTAATTCTATGGACAGGATAATAAAGCTGCTGACTGGAGGCTGTCAATATAAGATAGCATTTTTGAATAAGGTTAAGTATCTTGCAGCGATATCTGAATGCTGGTGCCCCATTGGTCCTGAAGCTTTCTTTGATCTATATTCCTTTGTCAATCAAGGACACGCTACGGTACTTTTTGGTTGATCTGTCACCTGGATGGGTTAGAGCATTCTTAGGTCCTGCATAAGCTTTATTGGGAGAACCCTTCACTTGCTCTGCAGTGGCTGACTATAATTATTCATACCACCATTGTATCTACTCTTCCCTGCTGCTGATCACAATAATTCTTCTTTCACCCGGTTTATTACTGGAGCCTGTACGACTCATGATTCTGTCGCAACCTGTCAGCAGTATACTCTTGGATACATCTGTTCCCTATATCATGTACTTGGCTAAATTCCCTTCATCTTGTTGCAGTCATTCCAGCAGTTCAATTCAGAGGATGTGTGGACTTTCTTTTAATGGCTTCAATCACCAGGTATGGAGAATACCTCATTTTTTATTGATCGACATGTTTATTCTACTTTCTGTCTGGTTTTAATAAGGGTGAAGTGATTACCAAGGGAGTCTTACAACCTATGGACTGTCATTCATTGAAGTCTCAGCATTTAGTTGGAGACAGTGATTAAATATTTTATTTACCTTAGTTTGTATTTACCTGCTATAATGGTTATCTCTTTGGTTCCCTGGTCTGTATTGTACGTGAGGGTCTCTGGGTGGTAATGGGCAGATATTACCCAGTGGCTCACTATTATGTTTGTATTATTGTAAGATTAAGTTAGAGCTACATTGTTATTTATTTACTTTCCCTGGTATTCTGGGCTTATGTAGGCTTGTTTTTTCTTTTATGGGCCCACTTGGCTCGATGACCAGAGTCAGTCATACTTAAAATATATGTATTGATGTGTGTGTTTTTTTATAAGTTTTAACAATTATGCTGTCACAGTTTATTGTTCTTGTTTGTACTGATTATAGTTCTTAGCACCATATTGCTATTTTTTTGATGGGGAGGGGACAGGGGACTGGAGGGGGGTTCATCATGCACCAAGCAATATGTGTGTGTGTAATTGGGGTGGGGTAAGATTTTTCTTTTTTTGTTTAATGTGAGATGTGGGGGGGCCCATAGGTTGGGGGTGTACTCCGAAGAAGGAAGTTTGTTGCTTTTATATCGGCTTTTAGATTTATGTGGGAGGTAGCAACCAGGGTAACAAAGCATTGTTTTAAAAATGTCATTTTAAGCTTTTCATTTTAGCTCATGGAATGTTAAAGGTGCCCAATCTCCAATGAAAAGATCTAAGTTATTAATTCATTTGAACAGGTTACAAATTGACATTGCTTTTCTTCAGGAAATGCACTTGCCCACATTTCAAATTCTATTATTCTATAGATTGTGGATTGGTCAGGTCTTTGGTACGGGGTTAGATACCCATAAATGGGGGGCTGCGATCCTTGTAGCCCATAGAGTTCCCTTCCGCTTACTTCAGGAGGTGTCTGATAACTTGGGGAAATATATTTTACTCAGAGCTTTACTTAATCATACTGAGGTGGTTCTGGAGAACATATACAGTCCCACAACTGAGGATCCTGGCTTTTTGGGGAATTTATTGAAACTCTTGCTACCTTGGATTAATCATCCCATTTTACTCACAGGATATTGGAATCTTGTGCTCAATAATGGTTTGGAAAGATCTGGGTCAAGACATTCAACTGTAACACCGAGCCAGCTGGCCCTTAGGAAATTGATGGATTCCCTTGGTCTAGTGGACCCATGGAGAGTTTTTTAACCTTGCTAAGCGAGAGTACTCTTTTTATTCATACCCACATAACTCGTTTTCTCAAATTATTTTTTTTTTATTTTGGGGTTTGGGCACTTGCAGGGCATTCAGCTTTGTCAATATGCTGCTAAAGTAATTTCAGACCATCACCTGGTCATTATCCAACTTAGTTTCTCTATGTTGGTACAGCTGGATAAATCATGGTGCTTTAATAATCAATTATTGAAATTCACTGAGACGTCAGAACATCTCAAGAAGGTCATCCAATCTTTGCTTGAGATAAATTTGCTTTCCATACCCAGGGATGATTTACTGTGGTGTGCTCTAAAATGTACCCTCTGGGGGGAGATTATCCGCCTTTCCGCTAAACAGAAAAAAATAGCATAGTCAATCCGTTACTGATTTATTAAATCAGATTAAAGGGCTAGAAGGTCAACTCTCCCCAGAGTCCCCAGATCAGGTCTGGGTGCAGCTTGAAACCCTTTGGGTCCAGTGTAATGAGCTTCTCATTGAAAATCAGAAAATCTGTTGTTGCGTACTAAGACCCGATATTTTGACCAAGGTGAGAGAGTGGGCAAATTTCTTGCTCTTCATTTAAAGATATATAGCGATGGATAAAATTAATCCTTCCATCTGTTCTGACTCTGGTCACATTTTTTCATCTCCTCGAGATATAGTGGCCCACTTTAGGGAATATTATTAATCCTTATATACTCCTGAGTTGGAGGTATCCTCTCCTTCTCACCTTGAGTCTTTTTATCATGGTTTAGACTTGCCCATGTTACAGGAGGAACAGATGGAGTTCCTGAGGTCTCTGTTACCTCTATAGGAAATTAAGTCTGCTATTGACTCCTTCTCAACAGATAAAGCACCTGGCCCAGACGGCTATATGCCAAATTTTTATAAGTCATTTAAGGATCTACTAGCCACATTATTGTTGAACACTTTTAATTATTTTTATGAGCATAGTCTCTGACTTTTCTTTAACAGAAGCTTTGATTGTTGTGCTGTTAAAATCTGGGAAGTATCCCTTGAGAGTAGGCAGTTACTGGCCTATCTCTCTTATTAATCTAGACCTCAAAATATTATCTAAAATTGTGGCCACAAGATTAAATCAGGTGTGGGGTATCCAGATTAGTAGGGAACGGGTAGGATTTGTACCTGGTAAAGGTTCTGCAGACCATTTTCACAAACTTTTACATTTGATCTCTGCATCCAGGGAGCCACTTACACCGGCGATGTTGGTCTCCCTGGATGTGGAGAAAGCTTTTGATAGGGTTTCATGGACCTTTTTATTTAATTTGCTTCCTAGGTATGGGATCCCTCAGCCAGGGTGTTATATAATAGCATCAGGGTAGACATTATTTATTTAAAGAGGGGCACCAGGCAAGGATGTCGCCTGTCTCCCCTTCTTTTCAACCTTTTTTGGAACACTTAATGAGGAAACTTAAGAGTTCCCCACAGGTGAGTGGTATACAGGTGGGATCACATCAGTATAAAATGCCAGTTTATGCAGATTACATTTTACTCTATCTCGCCAATATTGCCAATTCCTTCCCTGCTGCCTTGAAGCTCATTACTGACTTTGGTGTGCTTTCCAACTATAAGTTAGATTTAAGCAAAACGAGATTATGCCTTTAAATGGTCTGATGAATAAAGCTGATTTTGAGAGCTTAGGCCTTTTTTGGGTTAAGGACAAGTTTAAGTACCTGGATATATATATTAGTACATTTTCAGACAAATTGAAATGCTATAATCTGGATCCCTTGCTTGAGCGGATTAAACTTGATTTGAATAGGTGGTCCCTTCTATCTATCTCTGTTTGGGGAACGTGTGAATGTTATTAAGATGAATGTCTTACCTAGAGTTCCATATTCCCTCATTATGCTTAAAGAGACATACCACAAACTGAAGCCCTGCATCACATACAGTGGTACCTTACCCATGCAACAACCATTTGCTGCATATGGTCCCAAAATAGTACAGCAGTTTTGCTGTAAGAATGCTCATAAAATTGTGTTCACTGAGTCTTGCTTACTTCCCGGTACATAGAGGCCGCCCACACCTACCCCTTTTTGTAAATTATGATGTAAAGCCAGAGGTGTGGGACATGTCCATTATAACCTATGAGGGGCAGCTTTCTGATCAGTTTTCTATATTGTCATGGTCAAATGGCAATTAATCAAGGGCACTGATCGACTAACAAGGGCCTTGTTAGTCAATCGGTAGCTGATTAATCACCATTTGACCATTACGATATAGAAAACTGATCAGAAAGATGCCCCCATAGGCTATAATGAAGCGCATCTCCATGCACTTCCTGGCTTTACCTCATGATGTGGCTGTGTGTGGGGGCAGGGCATGGGCGGCTCTAAGTACCTGTAAGTAAGCAAGACCCAGTGAACACAATTTTATGAGCATTCTTACAGGAAAACTACTATGTTATTTTGGGGACCATATGCAGCAAATGGTTGTTGCAGGGGTAAGGCACCAGTACATGTGGTGCAAATCATACAGTGCTGTTCCATGGCAGATCTCTTTATTATGGTCATACCATAGGCTTGGTTTAAAACTTTATACCGTATATTATCCTCTTTTCTTTGGCAAGTTAAGCCCCCAGGAGAGCCTTTAACAAATTAATGGCACCCAATAAGGATGGGGGCCTTTGTCTTCCCTATTTTTATGTTTCTTGCACGCATGCGCAAGAAACATTATGTGACAGCTTAGGAGAGAAGCGGGGGTTTGTAGGTGCGGCACTGTGGCAGCTAATGACCCCACTGCATTTTGAGGCTTGGCCTTCTTTCCCCAATGTGGTGGCATGCTGCTGCTGACACTAGTTCCACAAACATGCCACTAAGTTGAAATGAATTCGCCACTGCAGTGAGGGGGTGACCTGTCATTGCAGGGCGGTGCCTTGCCTGGTGTAACATTTCAGTTAATATGGTGGCAGCTCTTGCCGCGGGCTGCAGAGTCCCCATGAAAGCTGATGTCAGGGTGTCCAATCCCCATCAGCATGCCCTTCCTCCCCAGTTCATTAGCCAATGGGGGAGCCCACTCCCCATCAGCATAGTGTCCCATACATTTAGTTTGCTGAGGAGGGGTGCTCAATCCCCCTCGGCATCATGTCCCCCTTCCCAAACACAGATCCTTTTTTATGTGCCAGTGGGGGTGCCCAATCCCAGTCAGCTCCAGCTCCCCAAGCAAACACCCAGGTAGCACGCTGAGAGCCCACCTCAGCATGCTCATGCACTCCCCCCCACACTGTATGGCTGAGGGGGGTGCCCAATGCCCATTGGCTCCACTCCCCACCAACAAACATCCAGGTGACATGCTGGGACCCCACCCCAGTGTGCCAAAAGTCCTGTGTCATCTTTTTTTTAAAAAAACATGAAAAAAGAAAACGGTCCTTTGTTGAGTCTCTTGCCCCCTCCCCAACCCATAACCACCCTCTGCACACCCCACCTCCTATTTACCTCCAGAGCCCGGTGTGATGATCTTTGGTGGACCAGGAACACATATGCACTCTTCAAAGCTGACTGCAAACTGAAGAAATGCCTGTAAGCTGTATAATGGCATAAATTGTTTTTTTTCAACTTATATGGCTATCTCAGCCATTTTTTTAACTTTTGGCACCAAATTTTCAACATTGGATTCTTGGGACCCCTCATCATGAATTCAGTCACTGACATGGTGTTATTCAGTCCTGAAAGGTGATTTTGCGGTCATTGCGCGGAATCACCTATCGGGACTGATTAACAAAATGATAGCATCACTGTTCATGAGGTGGGCTCTCAAAAAGGCTATGATGCAAATTTTGGTGAAAAAATTCCAAACAATGACTGTGTTATGAGTGTGCGTTGTGCAGTTTCCACGCACACTCGTAACTTCGCGAATATGTAATATTTTCACTCCAGATTTTCAACATTGCTATTTTTTCACACCTTCTTATGAACAGTACAGCTATCATTTTTCAGATCCTAGCCAAAATGTGTTTTTGTGCTTCCAGCGCAGAATAGCGAGGTCACTGTGGGAAATCAATGTTCAGGACAGAGTAAGAAAATCGTAGTGACAGTGTTCATGAGCAGAGGTCACAAATGCCTATGTTGAAAATCTGGTGAAATAATTCCAGTAAATGACTGTTATGAGCATGCATTGTCAGTTTCCATGTACGCACAGAAGTTTGAGCATTTTTAGTATTTTCACTCCAGAGTTTGAGCATTGCCATCTCTTCACACCTCCCTATGAATGGCACAACTGTCATTCTTCAAATCTTGCCCAATCTGCGTTTTTGCACATTTGGAACTGAATGGCATGGTCGCTGTGGGAAATCAAAGTGCAGGACACATTAACAAAATCACAGTGCCACTGTTCATGAGCAGAAGTCCCAATGCTTTCATGAAGTGGAGGTCACAAAAAGGCCATGTTGAAAATTTGTAGTGCAAATACCAATAAACGCCCAGGGCATTTGGTTTTCTAACCATAACCTCCCACTCTGTACAGACTGGCAGGCATCAGGGGTGTGTCTTTGGATTGCCTGCTGTAATGCTCACACCATTCCACCCCAACCCCCACACCTGAAGCCAGTGCCAGGTATCATGATGTACCTTGAACTCTTCAGCCCCAGACTTCACCTCATTCTCCTATACTGCACCCATTTCAGCGTATGCCCTTATGAAATGGGGTGACTGTGAAGCCAAACACCCCAAGGGACACCTCAACACTTGTCAGTGTCTACAGGATAGGGTGAGGTGAAATGTCATGAGCATTATGGGCGATGACCCAAAGGCACACCACAATGCCTGTCCATCTCTGCAGGGTGGAGGTGGGGTTGGTGTGAGTTCGGTACTTCTTTGTCATTCCTATTCTGCATCTATCTGACTCCTGCATGTCCAATGCTAATATCAGCAAGCAAACATTCAGCATTGGCAAATGCTTGTTATGTATGTTATTTAGCAATTCATGATACCCATTTTTTACAATGGTATAGACCATCCTCAGAAGATATTCAGTCTGTTATGTCCCTCATTGGTTGGAGATAGAGCAGTATCACTGTGCTCAATTACACCTTAACATTAAAACTTTATTGCATATCTCCCACCATCAGCTTCCCCAATCCCTACATGACATTCCTCTTGCTACTTCCCTCCGTGTGCATACGTAATTATGTACTCTTCTTTGGCTTGCCCCAAAGAAGGATGTCATGCAGCCACTGTTGGGGAACCAGAATCTCAGAACTGTGGCACAAACTTTGAACTCTGGTTACTGGCCTTACCCAGGGGCTCACTTAGTGGAGCACCTTGTTAAAGATGGTAGTATGATGATGTTTCAAGAAGCCCAGCAATGCTTTCACATTTCCCCTTGACACTGTTTTAAATTCTTTCAAATGGCCCATTTATTATCTAACTATTTTGGTCAAAGACCATGGTCTAATCGGTATGGTTTAACCATTCTTAGTCTAGTACCCCAAGCCTGTGCACCTCAAGCTATATCCTTTCTATATATACTAATTTTTGTGACCTTCTTCTCCAGTCAATGGGCACTGATTAATATTGGGATAACACTCTTTCCCCACAGGGAAACTGTATGATTGGCCTGGTTTATGGGTTAATTTATACAAGTTCATTAAGTGGGATAGATACTACTATATGCAATTCTATGTATTGCATAATCTTTATTATATCCCTATTAGGTTGCATAGAATGGGCAAGTTAATGCATGTTAGGTGTACAAAATATGCTAAGATATCAAAGCAGTGCACAAAGGCTGCAAGGAAGGCCAATGGCATGCTGGGGTGCATAAGTAGAGACATTACTACCAGGAGACAGGAGGTGTTGATGCCATTGTATAAACACTGGTAAGACCTCACCTGGAGTACTGCATGCAGTACTGGAGACAGCACATGCGTAAGGACATAGACAAGGAGGAGGCCATCCAGAGAAGGGTGACAAAGATGGTGCATGGCTTGCATCACAAAACATATGAGGAGAGACTAAGAGTTCTCAATATGTACTCACTGGAGGAGATGAGAGAAGGGGGGACATGATAGAAACTTTCAAATATCAAGGGCATAAACAATGTGCAGGTGGGGAATCTTTTCCGATGTAGAAAATCTGTCAGAATGAGGGGACACAATATGAAATTGGAGGGGGGTAGATTAAGAGGTTACGTGAGGAAGTTTTTTACACAGAGAGGGTGGTGGATGCTTGGAACAGTCTGCCACAAGAGGTGGTGGGGGCAAGCATAGTAGAGGGTTTAAACATGCCTGGGACAGGCACAAGGGAGCATTGGGTGGGGAGGGAATGATGAAAAGCCATTGATCACTTAGGGTCAGTGATTGCATACAAGTTTAGGGTTTATGGGCAGACTAGATGGGCCTAGCGGTCCTTATCTACTGACAATTTCTATGTACCTATGTATCGGGTACCTGTATCATATCTTTTGGGAATGTGACAGGGCAGTGCCTCTGTGGGACTCAATTCAACAACAGTTTGATCCTCTCCTAGGGTTAGATTCAGCATTTTCTCCAGAAGTGTGCTTATTGGGTCTCTTTCAGGAGTTCCTTATAGTAATCAATGTTACCACATGGCCTTGATTTTGACTTGTGCTACAAAAGTCATCTTGAGACACTGGTGTGATCAACTCTCTCCCACATACTTGGATTGGTATCAGGAGATTCTATTTGCATTGCATGCAAAAACAAATGATTGCCAGCCTGTCCAATCGCTTTGTGACTTATAAGAAAATATGGGAACCTCTGTATGTTCTACTCTCTACCCAAGAGATATGAGGCCTTTTGAGACATCCCAGGAGGGGGCTGGTCCGTGTTGTATTTTTGTGGGGTCCCCTTGAGGCATAGCCCAGTTTCTCTTAGTATTATTGTTATCCCTTACTGTTTCTATTTTAATTTCTTGTGTTATCCTCCTTCATGTATACCAATTTGGTACTATATCAACATATCTCTGGAGTATGGGGGTGGGTTGGAGTGCTTCCCCTGGTTCATTTTCTATGTTGTACTCTTTCTTCTAGGTAAGAGGCATGAGGGGTTGTTGTTAATTGTTGTTTTATGTTGTTTAATGTTATTTTGTGTTGGAAGAAAAAAATTTAATAAAGCATATTCAATATGAAAAAAAAAATACACTTGTACAGGTTCTCAGTCTAGAAAGCACATACTCCAAAGCCAAAAAATATACAGGAAGGCCATAGTTCAAAACAGAAGCTTGATGTGTTTGGGCCAAGGTCCACCTGGATTCAAGCAGTAAAGGTCTATTTACCCTGTACAGGCAACAGACTAATATGCTGATGAACAATTTAATGACTGAATCTAGGTGATATTTAGAGGGCAGTTCACAGTCCAAAAGAATACCAAGTTGTCTAAAACACTGAACCTGTTCAAGAGCAACATTCCCAAGTTTTGTTATTTCTAAAGTAATGTTGTAACTTACATTTCTCCATGGGCTACAGAACAACATAGAAATTGTTTTTTTTTATTCAGATAAAATCAATGTTGTGAAAGCCAGTGTTGAAAGCAAAGAAGCTCCTTTTCTAAGAGAGATCTAAAATCATCTACATGCCTTATTTTCCCAGTATTGAGCCCAGTGGGACTGCTAAGTGCATGGCCACCATGTCAGAAGTCATATTATTGATTTTGTTGTATAGAATGCTTGTGTCTAAATAACCCCTAAACCATTTAATTGCATCAGAAGGCATCCCAGGTCCAGCAGACAATCCAGTTGTAATTTATGATTAACTAAGTCAAATGCCTTGGTGGGGTCCTCAAATACAGCAGCAGCTACCTGTATTTTACCTGCAACCACAGTCTGGTGCAGGTAATTACTGACCATCACTAAAGCAGTTGTTGGGGTGTGCCCTGACCTGAACCTACGCTGATCTGGTGATGATGAGTTGTATTTATTTAAGTAACCACAGACGTGATTAAAGACTATCTTTTCAAGCAGCTTGACCAAGGGAGAAAGTAAACCTATGGGGTGATAATTATTAGTTGCAATAGATCATTTGTCCTTGAAATGAGGATCACTGTAGCATGTTTCCAAGCCTGTGGCAAAACTCAAAAACAATGCAATACATTTAACATCTTACAAATTGGCACAGCAAATTCCCTATCTGCCAATTTAACCAGCTTAACAGGAATTTCATCAGGCACAATACAAGATTTGAGAATCACTTTTGTCAGATAATTAAGGACCTCTAGTTGTGTTAATGATACATTTTGGCAAAAGGTTCTGATTTGATGGCATGCCATGAGGGGCCAGTGTAGATGAGATTTGGGTACCAGTCTTTGGTATAATATTCCCTAAGTGAGAAAATGGTGGAAACAGATAGGTATAATGAGTGGATCAGAGGATGACCCTGGTCAGTTAAAACAGAAGTAATATTCAAGTTCAAGTTTCAAGTTTCAAGTTTATTGCAGGAAAACTCCATTGAGCAAGCTCATTCACAAGGAGGTCCTGTGACATAAACACTTAAAGTACAAGCATAGATAGGTAATAACAGTATATACATGAAATGCACATTACATGATACAGGCTGGATATACATACAAGGGTACCACATAGGGTGACCGCAGGTGGTAAACATTAATATGAGACAAGGAAGCGACTTACAGGTTGCATACTGATAAATGAAACATGATGACTGGTGTGTGCAATACATATATTTTGGCAGCTAGAACAAACAACAGTCTACAACTGATATGGGGAGGAGGATTTGATAGAGTAGCAGTGGGCGTAAGCATAGATAAAGCCAGGAGTAGAAGGGAAGGAAAGCAGTTAATATGACAAATCAATTATAGTAGATGATAAATATGGCACACATGGGGAAGGAAGAGGCTTAATGACAGTTACAGGTGTCTTTTATTTTGGCTGAACTCAGCGATTTGTAGAAGTTTATTGAAACTGTGCTAGTTAGTTTCAGTACGGTTTGTAATTGGATCCAAATGGAGGGAAGGGCATATGCAATAGCATGTTTACCAACGGAGGTCCGCGTCCTTGGTATGTCAAGCATGATAAAGTCAGATTTTCTTAACGAGTATGCACTATGTGAAATACTAATAAGGGAAGAGAGATAGCTTGGCAATTTCTGCAGGAGCAGTTTAAGAGTCCATAGCCCAGCATGGAGCAGGCGTCTAGTAGTAAGGGATATCCAACCAACTGCTGCATATAAGTCACAGTGGTGCGAACGGTAAGGGAGATGGTAATGAACAGTAACGCATGGTGATAAAGGATGTCAGTTTATTAGATTTGCAAGAGCGGTGGAGGAATAGATTACATTGCCATAGTCGAGTAGGGGAGAAAAGTGGCCTGTACAAGCTTGTTTCAAGTTTCAAGGGGAAAAGGCCTATTTCTGTAGAAGAAACCTAACCTTGCTTTTAACCTTCTAGAGACATCTTCGACGTGGTCATTGAAAGATAATTTATTGTCGATCCAGATACCCAGATATTTAAATCTGGTTACAACTCAGAGGCTCGTTTAGCGTGGTGACAATGAAGTCTTGGGCAAAGGGTATTGGGGGCCTGTGACAGCACTGCGGGAGAATATCATCGCTTTAGTCTTCTTAGCATTGAGCAGAAGCTTTGCCTTTATTAGATTATGCTCAAGTTGTGCGAAGTCCACTTGAAGCACTCCCTTGACTTCAGATAACGATGAGCCAGAAGTATACAACACAGTATCATCTGAAAAAAAGTGAAGATTGGACATAGATATGTTAGCATCTAAGTCATTAATGTACAAAGAAAACAAGACAGAGCCTAAGATAGATCCTTGGGGGACTCCTCCTGCAACTGGCAAGGTAGCAGAAAAAAAGCCTTCCACCTTTACTTTTTGGAATCTTCCAGTTATGTAGCTAGAGAACCACTGGGTGGTATGGTATGTGGCACCCAACTTTGCAAGGCAATTGACTAATAGTTTGTGATCAACAGTATCAAAAGCTTTGCTGAGGTCCAAAAAGACTGCACCAGTTACCTTCTTAGCATCTATAGCAGAGATCCAATCATTGGTTACTTTTGCTAGTGCAGTGATTGTGCTATGATTAGCCTGGAAGACGGATTGAGCTGAGTTAATGAGAAAGAAGGTTTCTAAGTGAGATTTGAACTGAGTATGGATCAGTTTTTCGAGAACTTTAGAAAGGATAGGCAATATGGAGATAGGCCTATAGTTGTTTACATCGCATGTGTCAGCAGATTTAAATAGAGGGAGGATCTGTGCTGATTTGCAGCAGGACGGCACAGTAGCAGATGTAATGGAAAGATTGAAGATGTGGAGAATTGGGGCAGTGAGATGGGCGTAGCCTGACCTTAGGAAAAAGGGTTCCAAGCCATCGTCCCCTGCGCTTTTTTGGTGTCTAAGTTAGAAGAGAATCTTCTACTTCTTTATAAGTTATCTCGCACGGTTGGAAGGGGCTTGGTGCAGGACTAGATGTAGGGAGGGTATGCTGGCTCACCAGCACCAGCATAAGGTGACGAGTCAAAGCTAATCCAGCTGTGGCAAAGTGGGCGTTAAGTTCCTCCAGGATTAGGGACTTGTTTTCCACAATCTTGCCACTTGCAACTATCTTTGTTGGGATAGAGGGAGCCAAGGGCCGTCCTTCTATAGCTTTGATAGTCTTCCATATTTTATGAGGGTTACCTTTAGCTTGTTCGAGAGTAGAAATATAATAGTTAGCTTTAGCAGAACGAAGTTTTTTCACACAGTTATTCCTGGCTGTTCTAAAGGCCTGCCAATCCGAAGATTCTTTGGAATGTCTAACTTTAGCCCAGAGCTTATCTCGAGCTATAAGGGCTGCCTTGAGATCCGAGGTAAACCAGGGGTTGGAATTGTTCCGTACCCTTACGTTGATGAAAGGGGCATGCTTATTTATTATTGTAGTGAGTTTGTCATTAGGATGTAAGCTGCCTTGTTGACATCTTTGGCTAGGTAGAGATCTTGCCATCTGATCATGCTCAGGTCAGATAGGAAGTTTACTGCACTGAATTTGCGAAAGGATCTTTTTGTTATAAAGATGGGTTGCGGCTGGGCCTTAATTTGAGTTCTTATGCAAGCAACAATTCCATGATCGTTCATGTCATTGTGAAACACAACATTACCCTTATGATTTTTACCTAACTAATTTTTTCAGGTTTTCAGACTTTAGAAGGATTATAACTACTGACATACTGTTGCTCTTTAAAAGATTCATTTTTTTTGTATTCAGACTAAAGCTTTACATCTACTTCTCAAGTGTTTTTACTGTAAAAGACCTGCACTGTACCTAATAGCTTATGTTTTTTCCAGGTCTTATTTCATAGCCACTAAAATCTTGTGGAATACCCAAGCCTGTTTGTAACCCCTCACCCCTGACTTTTTAGCAAAACGACAGGTGGCATGCTGTTGAAGCTGACAGCAGTACCTGGTGGGGACTGGGTTCAGGGAGGATGAGGTTACTCGGCACAGGAGGACCTAGGTTTGGCTACTCTGCACAGGGGCACCCAAGTAAATCCAAACACAGGAAGCAATAACTGTAATGTCCAGAACCAGGAATGGGATTCTTCAGTCTGGCTTTTATTCACATCCTAGCTGAACAAACAAAGCATAGACGGACCCCCATGGGGCTACATTTCCTGGTAATGCAGATTAGAGACAACAGAACACTTTATCACTATTTCCAGCCCTCAGGCTCTAAACCCACCAGGCACACAGCCCGGACTTGCACGCAGCTTTGGGTACACAGCCCGACTTGTACACACTTGGATTTTCCCCATTGGCCCAGCTCCCCCACCGGCCACTTGATCCGCAGTCCATTTGAGGAATGAACCAATTATCCTGTTGTGGCTCCCCAAACCACACTAGAGTCTTTGACTCCTAGAGAGAATTTTCCTTACAATCCCATGTCTGGGTACTACCCCATCACTGGCCAAGTGCTTGAGGCAAAGTAGAAATCCACAGAAGAAATCCGTAGAGATGGACCTGGTCACTAAAGATGGGGGGCTACCCACCTCTGGCTCCCACAGCCCATACCCGGCCATTTCTCTGGAAACTGAACAATTCCTGTACTGAACTTTTAAATTTATAGAAACATAGAAACATAGAAGTTGACGGCAGATAAGGACCGCAAGGCCCATCCAGTCTGCCCATTTCTTTTTCTACCTTATAAATGTACCATCGGCCTTTGCTCTGTCAGTGACCTATCTATTCATAGTCATTTGTATTGCTCCCTTATGCCTATCCCATGCCTGTTTGAAGCCCTGCACTGTATTCATAGCCACCACTTCTTGTGGTAAGCCATTCCATGCATCTACCACCCTTTCTGTGAAAAAGAATTTCCTCACATTCCCCCTTAATCGGCCTCCCTCTAATCTCATGCTGTGTCCTCTTGTCCTGCTATTTTTCTTATATTTAAACATGTTAGACTCTTTCACCTTGTTTATGCCCTTAAGGTGTTTAAATGTCTCGATCATATCACCTCTCTCCCTCCTTTGCTCAAGGGTATACATATTGAGCTCCGTTAATCTGTCCTTATATGTCTTCTGATGCAGTCCCTGCACCATTTTGTGTTGCCCTTCTCTGGACTGCCTCAATTTGGTTAATGTCCTTGTGAAGGTGTGGCCTCAATACTGCATGCAGTACTCAGATGGGGCCTAACCAATGTCTTGTACAGAGGGATTATTACCTCCCTCTTACGACTTGTGATACCCCTACTAATACACCCTAACACCCCCTAGCCTTACCTACTGCTTTAGAGGTCTGCTTGATGATTTTAGGTCATCAGTGATGATGATGCCCAAGTCTCTTTCTTCCTTTGTGACTGCTAGCAACTCCTCCCAGCCTATAAGTGGCTTCAGGGTTTCTCTTCCCTATGTGCATGATTTTGCACTTCTTTGCATTAAATCCCAGTTGCCACTCTTCTGACCATTCTGCTAGTTTATCCAGATCTCTTCTCATTCTGCCCACCCCATCTGGATCATCTACTCTGTTGCAGATCTTGGTGTCATCTGCAAACAGACAAGCCTTACCCTCTAGTCCATCTGCGAGGTCACTAATGAAGATGTTGAATAGGACTGGCCCCAGGACTGATCCCTGAGGTACCCCACTTGTGACTTGCATCTCTTCTGACTGTATACCATTTACCACCACTCTCTGTTTTCTGCCAGTCAACCAGTTTGCCACCCAGTTGACCAACTTCTGACCCACCCGAGCCTACCTAGCTTATTTATCAATCTTCTATGTGGAACAGTGTCAAAGCTTTGCTGAAGTCAAGGTATGGACATCAACTGCTCCCCTTGGTCCACCACTCTGGTTACCCAGTCAAAGAAATCTATGAGATTAGTTTGACAGGACCTTCCTTTTGTAAACCCATGCTGTCTTGGATCCTGTGCCCCTATGGATTCCAGGTGTTGCACTATCCTTTCCTTAAGGAGTGCCTCCATAATCTTGCCCACTACTGAGGTAAGACTGACTGGTCTGTAGTTCCCCGCCTCCTCCCTGCTACCTCTCTTGTGGAGTAGGATCACATGAGCCTTTCTCCAGTCTTCTGGGACCTCTCCTGTGCTCAGAGACTCACTAAACAGTTCTGCTAATGGCTCTGCTAGTTCCTCCTTTAGCTCCTTAGTACCCTGGGATGTATGCCATCAGGTCCCATTGCCTTATCCACCCTGAGCTTAGCAAGCTCTTGTAGGACCCTTTCTTTTGTGAAGGAGTAGTCACCTCCCTCCCCTGTGTCCATGATGCTGAGCTGTGGGCCCTGCCTACCTTCTCTTCAGTAAATACTGAGCAAAAGTATCTATTTAGGATAGATGCCTTTACAGGGTCCTCCTCCTCACATGCTCCCTTTTCTCCATTAAGCTTAGCAATCCCTCTGGACTTTCTCCTTTCACTAATGTATCTATAGAAAGTCTTGTCACCTTCTTTACTGTTCGTGCTAGTGTTTCCTCAGTTTGGGACTTTGCCTGCCTTACTGCCTTACCTGCTTCCTTTAGGCAGTTTGGTATGCCTCCTATCTTCATCCGCTGTGTTCCCTTATATTTTCTGAAGGCCAGCCTTTTGGCTCTGACCTTTTCTGCTACTATATTTGAGAACCAAAGTGGTTTCCTTCTTCTTTTGCACTTCCTTTCTGTCTAACACAATGGGATGTTGCTTCAAGTATTGTATCCTTAATGCTTGCCCACTTTGCCTGTACCTCCTCACCTGTGTTTTTTTGCCAGGGCTAGCTTAACTCTGTTGGCCATCTTATCAAAGTCAGCTCCTCTGAAGTCCCATATTTTTGCCTTGGAATGGGATGATTTAGATGTAGTAGCCAAATTGAACCATACCATGTGATGGTCACTGGCCCCCAGGTGACCTTCTACCTGGAGATCTGTGATCCCTTCTTTGTTAGTCAGTACTAGATCTAGGATAGCCCTGTCTCTTGTGGGTTGCTGTACCAGTTGTTTGAGGCCCTCCCCCTGCAGGGAATCCACTATGAGTCTAGTTCTGGCAGATGTTCCTGCTGGTATTGACCAATCTGTATCTGGCATGTTGAAGTCTCCCATTATCAGAACCCTTTAGATTAAGGGTAGACGTCTGTCACATCACCTCTACATATTATTTGCATCCCAACAAATTCTGGAACTTGAAACTACTTTTACTTGCTTGGCCCATTTCTCTAGACTTCCCAATATTTAGTAGCTCAATCCCTACATTGTCACACAAGTCCCGGGGTGAAAAACATATGTCCTTTTAGCTAGAGCAGACACTCACTCTTACGTTGCAGGTGCCGCACAGGCAACTCACAAATCTTCATTTCTCCCAAATAAATACTGGAAACAAACAGGCAGCATTTCCTCCACAAGCAGAAACTAGGGGGTTGCCCCAGGAATCTGCAGGGAATCCTTCTCATCCTCCCCCCCCCCGAGGGAGGGGGCACTGAGCCCCAAAAACAGTGGTCTCCACCACTTCAGTAATCTTTTGTGTCTCTCTTTAAGGTGGAGACACACACCCTGTTACTTAAAAGTAGCCCTCTGTCAGGGCTGAGGCTCCTAGAGCCTTTACTGAGCTGCTTTAACAGCAAGCTCCCACTTCTCACACACTCACTGAACACCAACTGAAGACTCTCCGACTTGAAAACTCCCAACATTCTATCTAACTCCCTTTGCTGCAGATTCCAATGTGGCTCATGCAGCTGCGATAGCACTATTGGTGATGTCATCCCTCAGTCTCAGCTGAAACTGAGAACAGAGTGAGACAGTGTGAAACCCATTTAACTGGAGTTTCCCAAGCTGCCTTCCCTGCCTACCACTAGGTCTTACTGGGATTCTAGTAACCCTGGGTAACAAGGGGGTTACACTCACCCTTGACCAGGAAAATGACTGTCCGCAGTCATTATTTACCCGGCCCTAGGCCATCCCACCCTATGTGCTACCTGTGGAGGGGGGTGATCAGGCCCCCTCCTACCATGTGCAAGCACAGGCAGGCAACACTAAGGGCCTAGAGGCCTTTAGCTGACATATCAGCCTCTACACTACCCACTTACTATGGACACCTAGTGGCTCTGGTAGAACCATCCAGAGCATAGTCCTGATAGATCAGCACTGCAGTCCCTACTGCAGGTCAGGGCCACAGCCTGTCCATCCCCCCTAACCCTCTAGGGAAAACCTATCTGCTTCTAACCTAATACCCCAAAAACAAAAATAACCCGGGGACCTCCCCGACCTTGGGCAACCTGCAACCATACACCATTAAAATACCACATTTTATACCATGTTACTGTCTCCTCCCTACCCCACAACCATACCTGTGGAAGGAAAGGGTTAATACAGCAATAACAACAATAACACCACAGTACTTTAAATTTCTAAACACACTAAAGCACTGATGAGGAACTCCGATGAGCCCCTCCTCCTCCTCCTCCTCTTCTTGTCTTCTCTTCTCTTCTGTCTTCCCAGGAACACCTGTAAGAAAAAGAAAGACAACACACGCTCCTAATCTGCATACACAGTCTACCTAAACCCCTACCATCAAAACACTAAAGAATCCCAGAAAGATTTTTTTAGAAAAAAGGTAGAAAAGCAGTATTTACATTAGAAAACAATGACATTATTTACAATACACATTTGGGGGGATGGAGTGCCCTAAAAGTCCCAACTAGTGACCACAATGCCCGAAGGCTAGTCCAATAAAGAGTCTCTCCTGGGCAGCACCCCGGTGAAGCACAGTTCTAACAGGCCAAAGTCCCGAAGGGGAGAGTCTTTGCGGACAGTGCACACATTTTGAAGTCTATTAGTGTAGGGTGTATATTGCAATGTCATAAAGATAGAAAAGTTTGGACTTACCAGCCACTTGTAGTATGAATTTCGGCACCGACCTGCACCTCTGACGAAGACTCTCCCTGGCAGAATTTCTTCCGATACAGTTGGGCGGACATCTTCCAGGAACCACAGGAGGGCACATCTGGGAACAGCTGGGGTGATGTCATCTCTGGAGACGGAACCTTAGAACAGGAACAAAAAGAAAACAGCTGGTCCCACGTCATCCGATTACCAGGCAATAAACAGGATACAGCTGGGCTGGTGTCCTCTCTGGATCTGAAGTCATCTGGTGGGCCAGTCGATGGTTACTGGAGTGGCCAGTACACTGTAGACTGATGAATGTGGGGCACCTGAGTCCTGGATGTCCATATTGGCAGATCAATAAAGGCACTTCACAGTCTGGTGTGGCAGTATTGACTACCACTGCTCAGCTCTCCATTTTATAGGCACGGGCTTATTTGCTGGAAGGTCCTTGCACTGAGGCCAATAGTACCGGGGATCAGGAGCTTGAATTATTACCCCGTCCGGGCACACATAATTCACACAGTGGGAGATTTCACGTCCCTCTCCGTCCACTATTCTCACTCTGTCCATAAACTGTCCTGCCTCTCTTCCACTGGGTATACTTTTTATGGAACAGTCTATCCTTTACATGCTTGTTGGCCCCAGGATGCACACTTTTCATTGCTTCATCCCAGATCCAGGATTTCCTGCAGTTCTCAATCTCCTCCCAGACTTTCCGAGAAAAGGTAGGAAAGGTCATACCATAGATCTCATTTGCCTTTCTACGAACCAGTCTCTCCTCTTTACTTGCTTTGGTCAATCTAAGACCGCTGGCCTGGCTTGGGGGTGGCCAGTCCTGGTTCTGCCAGCTTCACTTCCTTAAAGAAAGTAGAAATGGATCCCTGACTTCTTCCTCCTGTAAAGCCAGGGCAGTGGCATTACCACTTTCTTCCATACATTCCTCCGAGGCAAGATCTTGAGGCTGTGTACCCGTTCCTTTTTCACAAGGCCACATAGGTTCCCCCTCATCTTCCTCTTCACTGAGGATCTGAGCCCAGGAGTGAGCTGTCGTTCTCACTCCCGAGACTATCCACTCATCACTAGGCATGGAGGTCGACACCTCCCACTCAAAGGCTTCCCGCATCTTATCATCGTCTAAGAGACCTGGGCTAGGCCCCCCCCTCCAGGGGTCTATTGATGCTTTATCTGAACTTTCTTCTGGGATCCAGCACCCGAAACTTCAACTTCTGGTTCTATCTCTAACTCTGTACCCTCTAGCTTTGTGCCACACTCCCCTGAGGGGCCTTCCTCCACAGGCTCCACCTGGTGCTGTGTGCTGCCAACTGCAGATTCCTGAACCTTTGTCCATGTGGGAGCCAAACGAATTTGAGGCACTTTATACAAGCCATATTTTTCTAGGCATCCAGCACAGTGAGGAATCATGAAGACGTCCCTTCCAGCTCTCAAGCATATTTGACACACATGCACTGGAAAACCAGGAATCGCCACATGAGGAGGCAGTTGCCCTCCATAGCACCACTTTTCAATATCCCTCAGTCTAATTACTGCTGCTGTTACTGCAACCCGGGCATGATCCAGGTAATGAGCTGGTCCTGAGGCCATAACTGCAGAAAAATAAACAAAAGTTCACTGTAACTGAAAGTCCCACATTACTGAACACACTCTTTAGTTGTGAAATGGCTCCTCTGCTGCTGTGTTTACTTTACTACCCCACCCTGTAATGGCGGTGGCAGCACTCCTGTGCATCAACATTTAGAATCTGGGTCAAGCCACTGCGCACCCGATTTACCCAAGCTACTGATAACTTTTGCTCAAACTGCACAACTTGCTCTGTTCTTGCTTGAAACACATTTACAGCATTTTCCATGGACTTTTCACATGCTGGAAACATTTTTTTTTTTTTCACAGTCCCTTAAAGCTTCAGGTTTTTAGCACAGGATTGCCTGTATTACTAGTGCTAGACTTTGGCTACAACCCACAGTCTCTCTCTGGCTGCAAACTTTAAACTGAGGCTAAATTCATTACTATGCACACAGTCAATGGCTTAACAGACTTGCACTTGCTGGCAGGACTTTACACAGTCGTTACTTGCAAAGCGACTACACTGCTGCACACACATTTATATGGCATAGGGCTAAAAATCACTGTTTGAGCAGTTTTAAGGTGGTTATTTACTGTTATCAGTAGCAGTTTGCTGTGATGGGGAAAAAATGGCCTGCAGCCAGTTCTTGGAGGCCTCAGAACAGAAACGGGTGGGCAGTCCTACCGATCGTCTTTTCAACCACCACTCTTGCAATTTCAACGATCGATTAGCAGGTTGAGCCCGATTTTAAACTAGACAGTCTATTTTTAACAAGTTTACAGTGATTTTAACACTCCGTGACGCTCCTCCACTGCCAGTACACGCACTCCACTCACATTCCCTCTCGAATGCTGGGGCAGTCACTGTAGAGCTGGCTGAGGGGCGGGACTGATTGCAGCCTGACCAACAACATGGCACAATGCAAATGAGCCTCTTCTTCCTCGCGAGGGCTCTTCTCCTCACGGCGATCGTCGAGCAGGCAAATTTAAACTGCAGAATGCAACTTTTCTTTTTAAACTGACTCCATGGCGGAGCCCATTTCAGCCATTTAACATAGCCATTAAACCTGCAGTCTCTCAATTCATTCAGAAAGCATTTTCAACGTCCAGGGCACAATTTTCCTGTTGCTACCCCTAGTCTTCCACACTTTTTCTTCACAACAGTTCATTTTAACAAGCAGGCAAAATGCTGTAAACAATTTGCTGCAGGACAAGGGCACAGTCTTTGGCTTTCCTGCTCCTTGGTAAACAGTTGGCAATTTTAAACAGCAGCACAAGATCCACAGCACACAGCAACACACTAATGAAATTGCTTCAGCTTTTTGGGCTACTCACTGCCAGATAGCCAAAACGCTAGCCCCCTTGCCCAAGCACCTTCCTCCCAGAACAAAATCCAAAGTGGTGCCTCCATTTTTGTATCCCCTCACCCCTGCCTTTGTAGCAAAATGACAGGTGGCATGCTGTTGAAGCTGACAGCAGTATCTGGTGGGGACTGGGTTTGGGGAGGATGAGGTTACTTGGCACAGGGGACCTAGGTTTGGCTACTCTGCACAGGGGCACCCAAGTAAATCTGAACACAGGAAGCAATAACTGTAGTGTCCAGAACCAGGAATGGGATTCTTCAGTCTGGCTTTTATTCACATCCTAGCTGAACAAACAAAGCATAGACGGACCCCCATGGGGCTACATTTCCTGGTAATGCAGATTAGAGACAACAGAACACTTTATCACTATTTCCAGCCATCAGGCTCTAAACCCACCAGGCACACAGCCCGGACTTGCACGCAGCTTTGGGTACACAGCCCGACTTGTACACACTTGGATTTTCCCCATTGGCCCAGCTCCCCTGGCTGCCACTTGATCCGCAGTCCATTTAAGGAATGAACCATTTATCCTGTTGTGGCTCCCCAAACCACACTAGAGTCTTTGACTCCTAGAGAGAATTTTCCTTACAATCCCACGTCTGGGTACTTCCCCCATCACTGGCCAAGTGCTTGAGGCAAAGTAGAAATCCACAGAAGAAATCCGTTAAGGTGGACCTGGTCACTAAAGATGGGAGGCCACCCACCTCCAGCTCCCACAGCCCATACCCAGCCATTTCTCTGGAAACTGAACAATTCCTGTACTGAACTTTTAAATGTAGATTAAGGGTAGATGTCTGTCACATCACCTCTACATATTATTTGCATCCCAACAAACTCTGGAACTTGAAACTACTTTTACTTGCTTGGCCCATTTCTCTAGACTTCCCAATATTTAGTAGTTCAATCCCTACATTGTCACACAAGTCTCAGGGTGAAAAAACATATGCCCTTTTAGCTAGAGCAGACACTCACTCTTACGTTGCAGGTGCCGCACAGGCGACTCACAAATCTTCATTTCTCCCAAATAAATACTGGAAACAAACAGGCAGCTTTTCCTCCACAAGCAGAAACCAGGGAGTTGCCCCAGGAATCTGCAAGGAATCCTTCTCCTCTCCCCCTCCCGGAGGGAGGGGGCACTGAGACCCGAAAACAGTGGTCTCCACCACTTCAGTAAACTTTTGTGTCTCTCTTTAAGGTGGAGACACATACCCTATTACTTAAAAGTAGTCCTCTGTCAGGGCTGAGGCTCCTAGAACCTTTACTGAGCTGCTTTAACAGCAAGCTTCCACTTCTCACACACTCACTGAACACCAGCTGAAGACTCTCTGACTTGAAAACTCCCAACATTCTATCTAACTCCCTTTGCTGCAGATTCCAATGTGGCTCATGCAGCTGCGATAGTTCTATTAGTGGTGTCATCCCTCAGTCTCAGCTGAGACTAAGAGCAGAGGAACAGAGTGAGACAGTGTGAAGCCCATTTAACTGGAGTTTCACAAGCTGCCTTCCTTGCCTACCACTAGGTCTTACTGGGATTCTAGTAACCCTGGATAACAAGGGTGTTACATGTTTATTCCCTTTTAATCTCTGTTTCCCATAAAGTGGACATTTATTACACACTTGTTCAAAAATTTTATTAAAATCAGAAAAAGTAGTTTCAATATTTGGCAAGTCATCAAGAAAGGATCAATAAATTTGCTGCTCAATCTGTTTGAATTGGTAGAACCGCCATAGTTATTTTTTTATTTATTGATTACATTTTGGTAACCAGGTAGGCCTACTGAGACAAAAAGTCCCTTTTTCAGTGGTGACCTAGAATGGTAGCATGACAAGTCCTTGCAGACAAAAGGAGCACAGTCAGTATCATGTGGTAAAAATGTTGCAAGGCAAAGCTGTGTGGTGTACAACATGATGAGGTGCCTTAACTGCGTGACCTCAAATTTCAATGGGGTGGTGATACATGGTGGTGTGGTGTTGGAATAATAAATCTGCACTTCCCTCAAAGTGCACTGGAGTGGTGATACTTGGCAGCATATATTGAAATAGTAACTCTGCACACTGGCGAGAACTGTGTACTGTTTTGTTTTAGCTGTTTGTGACACGTGATTTTTGTCTTGTGGTGTTTCCCCCACGCTGTTTGTTATCGCAGTGAGTTTATTGTCATTCAGTTGTCGTGGAACCACCCAGAATTAATTACATGTACACAAGGAGCTTAATGCACAATACAAATTATGACAATGGCAAATAAACATAACCAACAGGGTTAACAGAGCTTACAAATAATTATGACAACAAACCGTGGACATTCTGATAATACTTAAAATATAATAGAGGGATAACAGTTGTTCAGAACAGAATACAGTAGGTGGAAGTCAATGACTGCAAGGGGACACACTATGCTCTAAGATGAATGTTTTAAGCCTTTTTTGAACCTTCCCAGTGAGATGCAGTGTTGTAGGGAGGAGGAGAGGGCATTCCACAGGGAGGTAGCAGAGGAAGCGATTGCTTTTCTGCCAGCACTGAATTTAGTCCTAGACAGCTCAAGCAAGGTGCAGCTGGTGGAATGGAGCAATCTGTTCAATTGTTTTATAGCTAAAACCTCTCCAAGACTAGGTGGGGAAACACCTTTAAGGAGCTTGATTGCAAGGCAAAAAAGCATAAAATTGAGCCTTCCTTCATAAGAGGGCACATTTAGAGACCTGGGGACATCATAATAGTGTTCCCTGAGTAGAGTTCCAGCAGCATACCATCCAATCTTGTGGTAAAGGACTTTTAGTGTATTTGCCTCATGGTGCCTTAGGGTCAGTAGAATTGGGGCACCATATGGCAACACAGGAAGCAGAGTACCGTTGGCTATTTTCTGCCATGAGTCCCTTGAGATAAAACTGCTCAGTTGGTAGAGAGGCTCAATCTTTTGATATAGGGACTTCATAATATAGTCAACGTGTGGCTTGCAGGTGATGTCCTGGTCTATGTAGACTTCAAGATATTTAATAGAATCAACTAACTCAAAGTGGTCCCCACAGGAGGTAGCTAGGGTTAGCTAGGGTTAGCAGATGCTTTCTGTCTATGCCCAAATGCCTAGGACCAAATAGAATGGCCTTTATTTTGTATTAATCGAGGGATCTGAATTCTTCAATATTTATCTCAACACAGGCAGTAGAATGAACTCTGGTTGCTGAGTACATCAAGTAATATTACCCGATTCAGCTATTTTGGATCACTGGGGCACCAAAATTCAGTCTAGAGTCAAAGAATAGGCGGTTTTATACTTAATACTAGTAGGAAAAAAGATGACTTGATTTAAATTGAGTTCAGTTAGTTTATTTCTTAAATTAAATGAATGCTTGTCATTCAAATCAATGTTAAAATATCATAGAACAATCCACTTATGATATGTGGGTAGTGACAGACTGACACTTTCAAGAATTTACAGGACCAGTCATGCCAGGAGAGATGTGAATTGTACACAGAATTAATGGTTTCATATTACCCAGTAAAATAGTAGTAGGAAGAAACTCATAGTTGTCTGAGAATAAAAAAATTCAAAAGATGAGGCGAAAGATGCTGTTTAACATAAAATAAATGCCCCCAACCCTTTTATCTATCTTGTCCCTTCTAAATATATATTGACCAGGAAATCAAATTTCAGTGTTGATGATTTTGTTAGTTAGCCAGGTTTCTGAAACTGATATAAGTTCAAAGTTCTTTTTCTCTACCCAAAAATACAAATCATCCCACTTTGCAAGTAAACTGTTAATGTCAGCATGAACAAAAGTCAAAACATTTTTAACATTAATAGACTGACCGGGAGACAAATCAACATTAGAAGGTCCTGGATTAGGGAGGACAGAGCCTAACATCAGAAGCAATAAAAGAATAAGGTATCTGTGGAAGACAGCCCTTTTCAATATTTCTTTATGCTCTCCTTCACCAACTTGCCCCTTCTGCTGCCTCGTAGCCTCATCCCGTGGCTTCTCCTAGACTTATTTCATGTCTGCCCTCCATGACATACCTCCTCCCATGGAGGGTCCATTGGGGTTCCACAAGCCCCTTTGAAGAAAAGGATCCAATAGAGGGGGTGCCTAGGTCTTTGACTAGGACAGGATACCATCTCATCATGTATCAGTTAGGGTGTTTGTTTTTTCCCCATTCCCCAGGGTCATCAGTGGTGAGAGTGTGAATGCAGGCACACAAAAATGTGCCTAGCATGTGGCATCATTCAGTGTTCTCCTTCCCTCCCTCTAGTAGCTCTGCCTGTGGCTCCACCTGTGGTCTCCCTGGTGGCACTTGAACAGCAGCAACTGTCTCCTTCCCTCCCTGGAGGGAGAGAGAGGATCCTCTGGGATGCTTGACCCTCCTTCCCCAGGCCAGACACCAATGACCCTGGCTCAATCCCAAACCTGGGTCAAAGACGTCAGGAGTGGTAGCATTACCACTGTACCAAAAGGCTGGCTAACAAGATTTTTTTTTAGATATTGCTAATCATGGGGAACAGTCTCCTCATCCCCTCCTATGGAAAAGACTTGCTGAGCAGAACTGTCTTCCAAAGCCAAAGTGAAAATTATACAGTAGTTGTTTTCAAAGCCAAATTAAAGCAGAGTATTGCGTTTTTGGTACAAACAGTAGTACAAGGGGGTTGCAACCCTTTCCTGAGCAGTCACACGTGTCTATTCAAATGGTCAGGAAAATGACATGGGGGTTGCAGTGCAGGGCTATTCTCAACAGCACTGCAGCCCTTGCAAGTCCATTTGCAGCTTCCTCTGACTCCCCATGTTGCCAACTTAGAAGCTGACAGTTGAGAGATGATGCTAGCACTCAGTTAGGCAAGGATTTATGGGTATGGCTCATGGGGGTGGGTGATTTGGG
Source organism: Neoceratodus forsteri (assembly GCA_016271365.2). Lineage (NCBI taxonomy): Eukaryota > Metazoa > Chordata > Ceratodontiformes > Ceratodontidae > Neoceratodus > Neoceratodus forsteri. Next base: position 460,742,534 of record CM028132.1, read on the forward strand.
GTTCAACACACTCCCTAACAGCAGATTTCCCCACTTCTGATGTTTCCAGAAACCTAACTGATGCATTAATGTAGTTTGTGCCATTAAATATATATATATATATATATATTCACTGCAAAAAACTACATTAATGCATCAGTTAGGGTTTTTATTAAAGTTACCAACCCTACTGCCCCCATCCCCAACCCCACACACCAACAGGTGTAGGGATGTACATTGGGGTTGTCAGCCCTAATGCTCACCCCATTCCATTTGTAAACAAGATGAGATGGTACCGTATAGGAGAATGGGGTGAGAGTTAGGCCCAATGACTTCAAGGCACACCCCAACACCTGCTGGTGTGTGGAGGGGGTAGTAGGGTTGGTAACCCTAACATTGAATTTCCCAGCTTTTTACACTTTAATAAAAAAACCTAACTGATTAATTAATGTAGTTTTTTGCAATGAATTTCCCTTCTTTTTGAGAAAGTGCAATGTAACTGCTATGTGGTTGTGGGAGCACTAGCCATCCGGGCCCTGCATTCCCCTCACACGACCCATTGTTGCATAATGATGTGCATAACCACTTACACATAAGTACGGACATACTGCAATCCTATAGTCATGAAAATTAACCCTTGTAACACTAATTTGGCAATATCTCAATAACCATAGCAACTATGGAAAAACTTCCACTGCAGTTGTAATCATGACTTCGAAACCTCCACAGATGCTTAAAAGTGGGCTAAGCTGCAGAGAGCAAAAAATCTGTATCGCAAATCGTTTTCGAGATACTGGCATCAAAAGGTGCCATGGGCTCCACAATTCAACGGACGCACATAACTTGGATATTTTTTAGGATTTTTTCACCCAATTTTCAACATGCCATTTTGGGAACCCCACCTCATGAACACTGTCACTGTCATTTCATTAATCTGTCCCGAAAGTTGAGTTTACATAGTGAATGCACCATTCGGTGCCACAGGTGCGATATTATGTTTTGGGAGGGATGTGAAAAATGACAGCTGTATACTGTTCATGAGGAGGTGTAGAAAAGGGTAATGTTGAAAATCAGGAGGGGAAAATATGAAAAATTGGCAAAGTTGCAAGCACGCGTAGAAACTGCACAATGCACACTCATAACGTGGCCATTTTTGGGAATTGTTTAACCAAATATTCAGCATGGGCTTTTGGGGAAATCCCCTCATGAACGCTGGCACTGTAATTTTGTTAATCCATCCCAAACATTGATTTCGCACAGTGACCATGCCATTTTGTGCCAGAGGTGTGAAAACACATTTTGGGCAGGATATGAGAAATGACAGCTATACTGTTCATGAGGAGGTATGAAAAAATGGCAATGTCGAAAATCTGGAGTGAAAATATTAAAAATTGGTGAAGTTACAAGTATGCATAGAAACTGCATTGCACGCTTGTAACTCTGCCATTTTTTTGGATTTTTTTGCACCAAATTTTCAATATGGGCTTTTGAGACCTCTACTCATGAACACTGGGACTGTCATTTAATTAATTCATCCCAAAAGGCAAACCAAAGTGCCTATGTTGAAAATTTGGTGCGAAAATACCAAAACATGGCTGAGATATCCACATTTAAATTGTTTGTATCAGAGTCATACAAAAGTAGGATCTTAGTTTGTATGACGAGATATGAACTAAGATCCTACGTCATATGGCTCACGAAGTAGGATCCTGGTTTGTATCTCGTCATACAAACTAAGATCCTACTTCATATGACATCAATACAAACAAAGAATTTAAATGTTGTTGAATAATACACATTTTAAGGGCATTTTCTGAACAATAAAGTGCAGAATACACCTAGGGGGTCACAATAAGCAAGCTACATGTGTTGGTTCCTCCCCAGAATATAATTTTGAGAAGTTTCCAAATTTGAATTTCAGGCAAACTGGAGACAAGATGGTGGCCAAAACGAAAGAGGAATTTTCTCATACAATGCAGGATTACTCTTTCATATCATACAGCTATATTGAAGTGCCTACCAAGCATGCTCAGAAATGATTTTTTTCACATTTTTAAATTGCAATAACTTAAATACTGCTTATTGTTTTTTCACCAGACTAGCAAAAGGCACATCTGAGCGGTTGTCCCTTTCTGTCCTGAAAATTTCATACCAAACAAACAAACCTTGTGGGTTGTAGGCAAGTTCAAGAAAAATCCCAGCAAAGTCAATGGGTAAAAACATGCTTTTTCATCTCTCTCTGTAACTTAGAGACTGCACATCTGACTGTAATGAAACTTGCCAGATCAAGAGATCTATACCACATGAAGGCTCATACCAAATTTTGTGCAAATCCATTTAATGGTTACAAAGTATTAAAGTGCAAAATTTTGAGTTTAACACTGAAGTGCCCACTCAACCCTTACTATAGGGGTGCGACCACACCCCTATAATATATTATACTATAGTTAGGGATAGTATGAGTGTTTAATGTTAAAGGCAATTTTTTGTAAGGCAATAGCTTTGGACAGGTTCAACAGATCTGCTTGAAATTTGCATGCATCATTGGAAGATGCAGGTCTGATGATATGCCAATTTTTGTTTGAATCCCTTGCATTTTGTCTGAGATACAGTATTGAAAAAAACAGAGATTTTTGTGTTTTTTGCTGTTTTTCTGTCCGTTTGTATCTCAGAAACTGCTGTAGCTACTGTGCTGAAATTTTCAGGGTAGAATAAGTTGGCTTCTCAGATGTGCCTTTTGAAGGTTTGGTAAAAAGCTATTAATCCATTCCAAAGTTATTACACTTTGTTTTTCCCATTATTTTCTATGGGCAAAAAATAGATGTCCCTGGCGGCATTAAGAATTCTGTGTTGGAGCAGCAGTCCGGCACAGGGTTTTATGCTGAAGTTTAGTAATGGGCATACAGTTCTATGTCAGAGCAACTGTCTGGTATGGGATTGTATGCCAAAGCATCCTGCTGAAGGGTACAGATGTAGATCACCACCCCACCCCCAAAATGACTGAGGGTTACTGGGGAGCCCAACCCCAGTTTCCCCAAACTACCGACTACTGAGGGATACTGGTGAGTCCACTCCCAGTGTCCCCAAACCACCTAGCACTGATGCACAATCCTGCATAAATGACACCTTGATGCAGGATTCTGCATCAAACTGCCATGTTACGATGCAGAATCTTGCATTGAAGTATAACATCACCCCGGTAATATGGAATACTGGGGAGCCCACCACCCTGTGTCCTGAAATCTGTTTTTTTTTATTTTCCTTTAAAAAAGAAAACAGTCCCCCGACATCATTTTTTTTATTCATTGCAGAATCCTGTACCCCACCATTTTTGATGCAGAATCCTGCATCAAAGTGCCATTTTTGATGCAGAATCCTGCATCAGAGTGTCTGCTAAACCCATTTTTCCATCTACATCAGAGTGCCCGGTCCCCAAGTCAGCATTCATCCTCCCCTCCACCACTGTGGCACACTGGAGAGCCCACCCCCAGTGTGCTGAAATAATTAAATTATAAATAGTGCTTTTCCGACATCGGGATGCCCACCCCTGGTGTTGGATGCCCCCTCCAAAGCACATTATTGCAATATTTAAATAGCTGTCATTGGGGTGCCCAATCCCCGTGTCAGCTTTCTGAAGTGAAACTCCCCTCCGGTACTCAGGAACACTGGGGATCCCACTCCCAGTGTCCCAAAATAATGTTTTTTTGAAACCTGTCAAAAAAGAAAACTGTCCAGCAATGTTTTTTTTTTATCTGTAAAAAAGAAAATCATCCCTCATTGTCTCCCCTGTCCCCCTTCCTCATCCCAATGCTCCCTATGCGCATCCATTACCCCCCCCTTACCCCATACTTACCCTCCGAGGTCGTCGGCTACGAACTTCTGTGGACCAAGACACAACTGCACTCTTCAAAGCCGAACCACAAACTGAGGAATCAAAGGAAATGCCATAGCATGGGTGTCAGTGGGGTTGCTATCTCAGCCATTTTTAGGAATTTTGACCCTAGATTTTCAACACAGGTTTCTTGGGACCCCACCTCATGAACACTGGCACTGTCATTTCGTTATTCAATCCCGAAAGGTGATTTTGTGTTCACAATGCAGAATCACCTTTCTGGACCAGTTAATGAAATGACAGTGCCAGTGTTCATGAGGGGAGGTCCCAAAAAGCCCATGTTGAAAATTTGGTGCACAAAATCCCCAAAATGACTGCGTTAAGAGCATGCGTTGTACAGTTTCTATGCATGCTTATAACTTTGCCAATTTTTAATATTTTCAGTCCAGATTTTCAATTGAGATTTTTTCACACCTCCTCATGAACAGTACAGTCATAATTTTTCACATTCTGCCCGAAATGTGTTTTCGCACCTGTGGTGCAGAATGGCACAGTTGCTCTGCAAAATCAACTTTTGGGATGGACTTAAAAAATCACTGTGCCACTGTTCATGAGGTGAGGTCCCAAAAATGCTATGCTGAAAATTTGGTACAAAAATACCCCAAAATGCCCGGGTTACACATGGTCATTGAAAGTTTGTTACGCACCTGCATAACTTTGGTAATTTAGCATATTTTCGCTCCAAATTTTCAACATTGTAGTTTTATCACACCACCTCATGAACATCACAGCCATCATTTTTCAAATCATGTGAAAAATGTTTTACCACACCAGTGGCAGAGAATGGCGTTACAGTTGCACAGAATTGCATTTCAACTGGGATTCAAAAATTTTATTTACTGGGTATATGCAGTGAGGTGATAAGAAGGTTATGTTGAGCATTTGGGTGAAAATTATTTAAGATGGCACAATTATGACTATTTACTGCAATTTCATTACACCTTCTTGTAACTTTATGTGTGGAAGCGCAGTGGCCGGAGACCCTTGTGTTTCCACAAACCTGTGCTCCTACAGCAAAATAAGGATACTATTATACTATCTTAAAAAGTAAGGAAATTTATACGCAAAAAAATGTTTAAAGCTGGATCTATGATGGTCAGTAGACAATTTAATCGCTGACCGACGTTACAGCGACTCCTTCATGTCGACCGCATTTAAGGTTGGCATAAAGGGAATCACATCAAACTTTATTTTCTTTGGGGGGCTTTGCCCCTGAACCCCCCATGTGGGGGACTCTGTCCTCCATACCCCTGCTACTGAAATAATCAACTCTGAGTCAGAGTTGCTTTGGGAAGGGGGTGTAATACCCCCAGAAAGCAGTGACGGGGGTCCCGTGCCAACACTACTGTGACCTGGCACTGTTGTCCCTGTAGTGTTGGTCACTGTAAAGTTGTCAAGGAAGTGTTGGTATACCTTTAAAGCCTAGTTAGGATTTTCCACATACTTTCACAACTAAAGCAACAAGAAAATTGGATGTTATCTAATTGATTTCTTTGACTGGGTGACCAAAGCAATAGACCAGGGAGGGGCTGTGGACATGGCTTACCTAGACTTTAGCAAGGCATTCAACACAGTCCCGCACAAAAGATTAATAAACACATTTGCCAGCCTTGGAGTGGGTCCCAGGGTGGTAGCCTGGTTAAAACACTGGTTGGACAACAGGACACAGCGGGTAATAGCAAATAGAGTCCTCAGTGAGAAAGGAGGGTTACTAGTGGGGTACTACAGGGTTCAGTACTGGGGCCTGTCCTTTTTAATGTCTTTATAAGTGACATTGCAGAGGGACTGGAAGGGAAAGTATGTCTCTTTGAAGATGACACAAAGATCTGCAACAGGGTTGATACACAAGGTGGGGTGGAAAGGATGAAAATGGACTTGGCAAGGTTGAAGGAATGGTCAAATGTATGGCAGCTTATATTCAATGCTAAGAAGTGCAAAGTAATGCACCTGGGAAACAAAAACCCAGGGGAAGAGTACACAACGGGGGGTGAGATACTGACAACAACAAAATTGGAAAGGGACCTGGGGGTAGTAATATCGGATGACCTAAAGGTAGGCTAGCAATGTGAGAAGGCAGTAAGGAGAACTGGGGGGATACTGGGATGCATAGGGAGAGGCATCACCAGTAGAAAACCGGAAGTTGTTGGCCCTCTGTACAAACAGTTGGTAAGACCACATCTGGAGTACTGTGTACAGTTCTGGAGACCCCATCTCAGCAAAGACATAGACAGGGTGGAGGCTGTCCAGAGGACGGCAACCAAAATGATGCTGGATCTGCATCAGAAGACATATGAAGAAAGACTAAAGGAACTAAAGATGTATAGCCTCGAGGAAAGGAGGGAGAGGGGGGACATGATAGAAACTTTCAAATACATCAAGGGAATCAACAAAGTCCAAGAGGGTAGCATCTTTCAGAAAAAGATGTGCAAAACAAGGGGCGTAATTTGAAGGTGGGGGTGGCTCAGAGGTAATGTGAGGAAGTATTTCTTCACAGAGAGGGTTGTGGATACATGGAACAGCCTTCCTGAGGAGGTCGTAGAGTCAAAAACAGTGGGGAAATTCAAGAATGCATGGGACAGACATAAGGCAGTTCTAGTGGGGGGTAGAAGGAAGTAGGCTGTTGGTTAACTAGGATTTGTGGTTTATCCGTTAGGTAGGGAAATGGGCAGACTAGGTGGGCCAAGTGGTCCTTATCTGCCGTCAAATTCTATGTTTCTATGTTTCAATGTTAGGTTTTACAGCTGTAACACCCTTCCCCCTCCAAACCAAACCCTACCATTGGAACCACACCTCTACCTTCCACACACCAACAAGTGTCGGAGTTTGACTTAGGCTCATTGGGCCCTTTGAGGCAGTATGGCACAGTGGTTTAAGGCTCTGAGCTGCAAATCTGGAGATCTGGGTTTGAATCCCACAGCCCCCATTGCATACTGTGTGACCCTGAGCAAGTCACTTAACTTCCTCGTGCTCCCAGGTTGTACCTGCAAACAAGCTTTCAGCTTAGTGTGTCTCACCTGGTAAAATAATTGGTAAAAAAAAACAAAACAAGTAGACAGGGGTTCAGGATTTGGAGAAACATCACCACTCAAAAGCAGCCCCAATAAAATACAAATCCTGGAGGGCAAATGCATTTCAAAACGAAATGAGTTATTAAAAGATTTATCACAAGTCACAAAAACATGACCCAAATAACATCCCAATCCCATCTTTAAGTAGTGGGTTTTAGCTAGAGTTAACTAAATCAGTATAGTAATGAGACTGAAAAGAAACCGGGGCATTGTCAAAAAGCAACCAATGATGACTGCAAGTTTTTAAATAGCAGTCGGTGCTTGACTTCGGCCATCCTAACACCAGGCCGTTTAGTTGCACATCCCTAAGTGAATGGGTGCTGTTAACCTGCCAGGTATAAAACTGAGCACTGACACAATAAATATAATATAAAAAGACCCGCCCATTATTGCTGAATGCCAGCAACTTAAAACAGAGATTCAATCCCAGCTTACCTCAGACATGCAACCATGTGAAATATTTCAATGGAGTAGTGCTCGCGCCACTCACCCTCACGCACAGTGCTCGCTCTGTAGTGCAGCTCAGGGATTTATAGAGTCACAGCCCCTCCCCCAGAGGCACACTCACTTGGTAATTGGCTCACCGCTGAGCCCCCTCATTCCATGGGAGAGTCAAATCACAGCCCCTTAATGGTGCAATTATTCATGCAGCGTGTCCCCAAAACAGTTATCAGTCTACTGCAGCCAAAAGGCACAAAGTTCAGTGTAGCTGCAGGATCACTCACAGAGCAGTATAGACAAGCTGGCAAAATGTCCAGTTTCACTCCCTCTGATGATGACCTTTCAAAGAGATCCCTCCAGAGTAGCACTGGTTCATGCTCACACACAGCAGATGGTTTTGTTTTACTAAAACTCAAGCCCTGATAAAAGTTACAATTCTGCAGCCTTTGCTGGCAGTCCTCTTGAAATGAACCTATCCCCAAATATTCATTATCAGTTCACACAACATGCATATCCCCCCGAACCAGCGCACAACTAAACTTGACTTTCTCACAAGCATATCGCTGAATTCTGGATGTTAGGTGACTCATACTATAGTGCAGTGTACCTGCCAGTGAGCCTCATTATAAGCGCCTGACACCTACTCCTCACTTTGATCATCAGTTTTGTACCCTTACACTTTTATTGTAAGCTTATGAATTAAGAAATAAATTATTTGGGGGGGGGGTGCAGCATCACTTTGCTAAGCTCCACTTTCTGTTCACCCCGATCTCCTCCCAGTCTTGCCTCTTCTTTTTTCTCACAGGTCTTTGACTGGTGGTTGTTCAGAAGTGTCTGTGACCCTCTTGCAGGTTGTCAAGGGTCCCACACACTTTTTTAAGAGTCCCAGTCTGATACAATACTTTATTTGTAGGGAAATTGTGGCTAGGAAAGTCAATGGAAAAAGTCAGGATGAAAAAAATGTGCATCTTTGGACCCACTGCTATCATGAAGAAGAGTTTCATGAGCAATTCACGGGTCCTGGGGCCCTTACTACCGGGTTAACAGAAACTCTACTTGTTTCTTGTGATACAGTGCCAACCGCCTGCTTTTGGCTTTGGCCAAGTACTGCAGAGGTAGGCTTGCTGTTTCTGTAAAGCAGCTGGGATTGACACTGCAGTCCAATAGGTACTATAACATCAGGTGTTGGTTGTGTACCAGTGACATATCAGACAGGACAAATGAGGGAGGGAGAGGGAGAGGGAGCTGAGAGCAAAGTGAATGGTATAGTGTGACTACCCCAATAACACAAAGGATGATCTACATATTTAACCCTACACAACTCAGAATATAAATATCTATTTTGTTTGCCCTGACACTTATTCTACAAAGCAATGATTGTTTTGGCTCCAAGCCACAATAAATTAAAAAGGTACTTTTTAAATAAGGGTTACTGCGACTGATTTTTCACAGCTATACAGTTCATCACTTGTGCAGTAGTAGCCAGAGATGCGGCCATATATTTCCAGATATTTCACAATATTTCCAAAGAGATTCTTTCAGGTGGTCCACAGTGGTATTGCAGGCAGGTAATTTCTTTCAGAAAATATATGGCCATGTCTTTGGCTGCAACTGTACTGGTTCAAAACTGTTCCAGGTCAGTAGAGGTGGAAAGCCATTATCAGTGGAAAACTGTTAAGCAGCCTATGTGAAATGAGTGATCTTGCAACCCTGTTCCTAATGGGCAGGTGTCCATATCTTAAAAAACAGTGCAAGAACAAATAGTACTAATTGGCACACTTGTTGGCAGTCTGACATGAGTGTTCAAGGGCTGAAAGGCCAAGGAACCAGACTGTCCATAGGGTCCCAACCTGCCTCAAGCCCTAATATGTGGTGCTTTCAGATATTCTATGAAAGGGCTGCAATGGCAATGGTTTTTGCAGCAGTCATGGCACTTTCCAGTCAGTAGACCAAGTGGTGGGATGTATCTAATGAAGCTTGCAGCTTGTGGAAAACTGTGGCAACTTAAATCAAATCACTCAAGATTCTGCCATAAATCCTAGGCTTAATGGAACTGAAGCTTGCAGCAAAAAAAAGAGAACCTCTGCTGGCTCTGAATAAATTTGGTCCTAGTGAATCTGATCACACACACGCCATACAACACAAGCACATGCACACGCACACACACACACAGACACAGACACATACGCACACACACAGACACACACAAAGAGACACACACACACACACACACACACACAAATACAGAGAGACAAACGTGCGCATGCACCCGCACACACACACACACACACACACACAACACACACACACACACACGGCATGTGCTCACACACATGGTGCACACACACACATGCGCATGGTGTGCATACACACACACCTATTAGAGGTCTCTTGAGGGTAGGGTTTACGTAGGATTTACAGACACTGGTGTAACAGTATGGGGAAGCTTGATCTCCAGTTGCCCATGCTCTACCTCTTGTATAGATAAAGGACTTCCGTTTCCAGGTATGACTCTAAAACCTTTCTCAAATTTCAGCAAAATGTTAAAAGAAACTTATATTTCTCATCACAAGTAAAAACAAAAGAAAACTGCATTTTCTGGATATGCCAAAGACACCTCACTGGTAGTTTACTGTAGTAGAATGACCAATTTATAATGAAAATTCTCTTGTTCTTAAATATTCCCATCCCTACTTACTCATAGGGAATGCAGTCAGTTCCTCAGTGAGGATGGCTTCACCTTAAGGATATTTCTGAAGAGGACAGCCCCTTTCTGCATCCTGTGGACATTAATGAACTACTTGTACCTGATGGCTTTGAAGAAGATCAACCCCACTGATGTCACTGCCCTCTTCTGCTGCAACAAAGCCTTTGTCTTCCTGCTATCGTGGATCATTCTCAAGGACAGGTTCATGGGTGTTAGGGTAAGGAGTTGGGGCTGTGGGAGAGCTTTCTTTGTGTAGTTATAGCACCATTTAGCACAAAAATGTAAGGAAAAGACATATTTTGCTCTCAGTTATCCCTACTACAGCCATCAAACTGTGAATGTTTTAATTAGTTATAAGCCACCAGCACTTCTTGTTTTAGTTTTTTTTTTTTTAAATAACAACTATGAAAAAGTTTGGAAGCACCTACAAGAGCTGGCTATATCTACTGTGTGGTTTTTCCTTGTCGTCTTCATACAGACAACTACATACATGCTCACTCACACAAACACACAGACACACACACGCATGAACTTATCCTCACATATGCATAGAGGCATGCAGTCATAAATGCTTATGTACATTTATAAAATGGGTTGGAAATTTCCTGCTTCCTGATTGGCTAAACAAGTTCTGAGACCCATGGCTTAATTTCTCACAAGTGCACAGGTTGGAAAAAGTTTGGCAGTGTGATTTGGAATTTGGGCTACTCACATATAGAATTCATGAGCCACTTCATTCAGTCCTGATTGTCAGCACAAACATGACAGCCACCTTTACTCATATACAAAAAACTTCAACTAGAACCTAAAATTAAAACTTCCTTAAAGTAAACAGGCAAATAACTGAATGTTCTTTCCACTCATATGCTCCCCTTACACACATGAACAAATTAAAAAAAAAAGTAATATTTTAAGTTTCCATGTCTGATGTTTCTTTGATAACCATGAAAATTCCCTCTTCTATCCTTACCAGTTTACCAGAGAACTCCCTGCTACTTACCCTTCAACAGAAGAAATCAAGGTTCTGACTCCACTTGCAGCCTGTGTTTGTGTATGCCAGTGGAATTCTGCAGAATTTTGAATTAATGTATTCCATGTTACTGTTCCATGTATGTATAGGGGGAGAGGAGGGAACATTCTACTAGTGGAATACTTAAGCAATATACCACAACAGGGTGTGGGTTATGGCAGGAGTTACCACACCTGGTGTGGTTTAGTCAAGAGGTTGCAGGCCAAGTGAGTAAACCACACCAGAAGTGGTAAATCCTGCCATGACCCACACTCTGGAGTGGTATATTGTGATTATACAATGTGTCCCTTCAGTTATTATAGCAAAAAAATAAAAAAATACTGTTTTTTAGTACTTCAAATAATTTTTTTTTAAATGATTGTTCCACCCAAACAAATGGTTCCCTGTTGCCTGGTAGTATAATGCTTCACTCCCATATGGTTTAAGAAGAGAAAGAATGCCAGATTTCTTTGTTTGACCCTGCCCTGCCAGTCTGCAACTGAGTATAGTTTAGAAGGAGAGAGAGGGTAGTTGCCATTGCTTTTTTCATTTTTTTAAACACAGACTCTGATATTTTTATTTTTTCTATATGTTTAAGAGGTGCAAGTGGAGTGGGGATCTTACCGTTATGAACTTCTGGGTTTGCTTCAGGGATTTAGCGGTTCCAGTTTAAGTTTGGATTTTGCATCTGGGGAGGATGTGCTGTATTTAATTAAATCTGGGTATTTAGTACTGGATTATGGCAGTGTAAGCTGTTGTTGCTGTCGAGAACGGGACATGGAACGTCGTGGTTGTTGACAGAGGTGAGGCAGGTGCTTTCTTTGACTTTGTTCTCAGGCTACATTTTGGCACAAGATGTTGATTTTGTCAGAAACGGGACCTTGTGGAGAGAGATATGAGGTGGGTGTTCCATTCGACTTAGGTTTTGTGGCCCACAAAGTGTGACTGTTGGGGTGTGGGAGGTAAAAATTCAATCCATTTCAGGGATTCACAGCAGGAAGTTTCAGAAATGGCCAGTCCTGTGAAATGTCATGCAGTCCATTGAGTGGGCATCTCAATGTTTGTGGCTCTATGTGCCAGTCCATGGTTGGAGTGATTTCAGGAGGGATTTCCACTGCAGCTGACTGGCAGCTGGCACCTTTTCCCATTGGTATATTGTAGGATTTACAAAGGGTAAAATGTGCCAATCAGCCAATCAGAAAGCAGGAATTTCCATGCCCATTGTATAATGAAATATTTTGTATTCTTGTAATCCATGGTAAACAAACACACTATGTATTAAATGTGTAGAAGGACAAACAACTGACAGGTGGAAACACCTATGGAGGGACTGTGTCACATTTGTTATCAATACTGTATTAGAATTGTTTGTGTCTTTTTAACTTTCAGAGTGTTTGCTTTTTTAAAAGTTGCCTTTGGACCCATTTTATTAGTGCAATAAGATACTTCAGGGTATTGGACAATAAGACACATTCAGGGTCTGAAGACATTTCAGGCTAAAGACACTCAACCTGCAGCCTTGTGCCTTACTACCTCCCTGGGCATGTGGTAAAACCAGCACAGCCAATGCCCTGTCATGTCTTATTACTTATGTCCTGACTTACTCCTAACCACTCTGCTCCACCGACGAGGGATTGCTAGAGATTCCCAGGGTTCGGTTGAAGTCATCTGGTGCAAGTGCTTTTGCCTATGTAGCCCCAACCCTGTGGAATTCTCTACCCTGTTGGGTCTGGGAGTGCCTTATGGTGGAAAGTATCAAAGCAACTCTGAAAACGCACTTATTTAATCTTGCGTTTCTGCACAGTTAAAGTGGGTTTTAATTGCTGTTATCAGAATGTTAACTATTTATGGTATTTATATTGTGTGTGATGTATTTTTTGTAAAGCGCTTTGACATTAACAATTGCATTATATAAACAAAGCTTATTATTATTATGATTATGCAAAGAGGTATACTCGCACAGTCATACAGTCATCCTGAAAAAAAATGTCATGCACATATACACATGCGTTCAATCAGTCAAATATACAACACACATGCACCAACATACTGTTATATACATACAGACATGCAGTGAAGCACACATGCATGCTTTCTTACACACATGCATTCTGGCACACACAAACATGCAAATATATGCACAGACATGCTGTCATAGCCACATGTACACAGAGATATGCACGTTTAGAGGCACTTTGGCCTACATACAAGTGCACAAATTTATACATGTACTGAAATAGGTGCTCTCTGAAAAAGGATCCCTTTAATCCAGTTCTTAAACCCAGAGGCTTAAACCTATGCTAGAGGTAATACAATAGTATGATGATGCAGTTGTCTTGTCTCAGATTGTGTAGTTCGAAATTTTCTTCTTCCCTGATGTTAGAAATGAGTAACTTCAATGTCTATCTACAAAAGCTCAACTGTACCCTGTGGTTCCATAGAATTATTCTGACAGTTCTACTAGTATTGTTCATTTTGATACTACAATTGACCTAAGATAAATTCACTGTTAACAGCAAAGCAAAACAACAAGAGACAAACTTTGAAAATGTTATGCCTTAACTTTGAAAATGTTATGCCTTTTGCATACATACATATTTCCTCACTTACTGCAGACCTCTGATATTTCAACTGTATTAGAATTCTTAAAGAGCCACTGACCTCACTTGTAACAATTTGAAATGTCAAATATTTGGACAGATGTCTACTTTTAATTCAGCTATATCCTGCATTTGCCACCCCACTGTTCTTCAATACAGCTGCATGAAAACGGGAACCGCTGTCACGTGGTCTTCATCTGCATGGGCTGCTTGTCTACAAGTGATGTCATAATCCTCTCCTGTGACATTATAATAATTTCTACAACAACCATCTGTGATGTTACAGGAGAGGATTGTGATGTCACTTGTAGACAAGCAGCCAGAGCACATGAAGAACAAACAACAAAGATCCTTTTTCCATAAACAAAGCATGCGAGGAAGGCAGAATATGAAATATATGCTAGATTATGTGTACTTACTTCCAGCCGATGCATATATCATCCAGGAGACATACTTGTCAGAGGTGGAGCATTTAAAATTAAGGTGTAGACAGAGGTATGGGGTTTATGCGTCCTCACATCCTTGTGGTAATAAGAGAGGTGCAGTCATTGTAGTTCCTCCTTCTGCACCCTTGGATGTTCAAAAAAGCTATGTGGACACACAAGGGAGATATGTAATATTACAGGGCACACTGTATTCACAGGCTGTCACACTGGTCAGTGTCTACCTGCCACCACAGAGGCATGTCCCAGTAATACAAACTTTCTTACACAAAGTTCTGGACTTATTGCAGGGAAGGCTTATAATTGGAAGGGATTTTGATATGACTCCCTCTGCAAATTTAGTTTCTTCCAGTCCATAGTCTTACAGGACTACTAAAGCACTACGCTATCTAAGAGGCATCTTCAAACAATTGGGGGTGGTGGATGTATGGCGCAAGTTGTTTCCAACAAAAAGAGGATACACTTATTACTCAGGGTGTCATCATAGTTACTCTAGGTTAGATTATTTTTTGTGTAACATGCAAGCACTTTACAGCAGTTCATGATATCTCTATAGGCCCCAGAATTCTGTCTTACCATCATTTGTTATTTTTAAAAATTGATTTGGGAAAAAACAAAAAGCATATCCTATGTCACCTCAGTCCTTCACTTTTGAAGGATCCACAAATTATCACACATATCCAACAGTGTAGATACCAGATTATGCAAGATAATAACACTACAGCAGTATTTTCAGCTATAACGTGGGACACCCTTGCAAAGTAAAGCAAAGCAAACTTTATATCTTAAATGCTATTCCAGGACAGACCATAGCATTGTACATAAAGATAGAACAGTAAAACATGAATTAAACAAACCATAATAAAACCAATTAAAAAAAAGCAGCAGGAGTTTCAAGCATCAGGAAATGCCAAATTAAATAAACAAGCCTTTAAGGCAGATTTAAAAGCCTCAGCAGTCAGGCACTATCTAATCTGATGAGGTTGAGAGTTGCACAGGATCAGGGCTGCAAAAGCAAAAGATCTGGCTCCAGAAGTTTTCAAGCAGATCCTGGGGTTCTGTAGCAATCCCTTGTTGGTGGAGCGAAGAGGGCGGAGGGGGTGGTAGGGGCAAAGGAGATCATCAAAGTACCATGGTCCCAGTCCATGTATGCAGGGCCTTGTAGGTCAGTAATCTGACCTTGAAGCTGAGCCTCCACTTCATCTACAGCCAATGCAGGTCTCAGAGCACAAGTGTGACATGGCAAGATCTTGGTAAGCAAGGTAACAACCTGGCAGCCGCATTTTGAACCAGCTGCAGGTGGGAGAGGTCCTCCCCTGGTAGCCCAAGGTATAGGGCATTGCAGTAATCTAGGTGGGAGGTCACAAAGGTGTGGACCAATGCTGGAAGATCATCAGGTGGGACCAGGTGTTTCATCCGGATGATATTCCTCAAATGGTAAAATGAGGTCTTGATGATGGCTAACACCTGAGACTTAAGTGTCAGTCCATCATCAAGCATAACGCCCAGATTTTGCACCTGGTCAGAGGTTGATAGCTGGCTGCCTGCCAGTCATAACCTGGATGGCTGCCCAGCAGACAACTCCTCCACTCAATTACCTGGGTCCAAAACCAACACCTCAGTCTTATCCGGGTTCAACCTCAGCCAGCTGGCACTCTTCCAATCCTGAATCTCAGAGAGGCAGTTGTTAAAGATTGAAACAGCATCACTCTGCTTGGGCACAAAGGACATGTACAGCTGAGTATCATCTGCATAGCAGTGAAAATTCAGCCCATACTGCCTTATAATGTCTCCCAATGGCAACATATACACCATGAACAACATGGGTGAAAGCACAGAGCCCTGCAGCACCCCATATGGCAGTGAGAGAGGGTCCGAGGAAAAAGAAAATGACTCCACTCTCTGAGTCCTGCCTGTGATGAAAGATTGAAACCATCTGAAGACTGTCCCAGACAGACCAAAGAGCAGCTGCAGGCACTCCAGTAGCACACAATGGTCCATGGTATCAAATGCTGCAGAGAGGTAAAGGAGAACCAAGATGGAACAGCTCCTCTGATCTCTTGCTATCAGGATATCATAAAGTACCCCAACCAGCACCGTCACAGTAATATGCTTCTTCCTGAAACCGGACTAGAGAGAATCATAGATGTCATGGGTGGTAAGATGCTCCTCGAGCTGCAATGCGACTGCCTTCTCAATAACCTTGCCCACAAAAGGCAGGTTAGAGACAGGCCTGTAGTTAGCGAGACAATCAGGGTTGAGAGAAGATTTTTTCTGAAGGGGGTGTACCACTACCTCCTTCAAGGTGTCTGGAAACACCCCAGTCTCCAAAGAACACCCAACTGTCTCAGCTAGGACCGGCCTGATGATCTCCACACACCCCACCAGGAGGTGCATTGGACCAGGGTCCAAACTACAGTAAGTTATTTGCAAACCCTGGATAATCTTCAAGACATCCACAGTCACCAACCGGTCAACGTCAGACCAGACAAACTGGGTGCCTGTAATCTGCCACCAATCACCGCAACACCCATTTTAGTGAGCTGTACAGATCTCTGATCTGATGGTGGCAACCTTATCCATGAAAAATCGAGCAAACACATCACACTTATTCTGTGAAAAGGCACCCCAATTCTGGAGACAGGCTGGATTGCACAGCCTGTCCACAGTATAGAAGAGTTCAGCCAGTCAATTTCATGCAGCGGCAATCTCCCTGGACAGGAACTCTGCCTTCTTACAGGAGACCGCCGATCGATAGTTCTTATAAAGTAGTAATAAGGGGAGAAATAGCAGCATGCTCCATTCGAAAAAACAAAGTCTAGAAGTAAAATATGAATCTTTATTACGGCATCTCCAAACATACCAGCTATTCTATAGGACTGGGGACAGTGAATTGCAATTGAACATTAGAGATTCTCAAAAAGAACTCCAAGACATTGTGGACATGAGAGTCCAGCAGGCTCTGCTTTTCTTGAAATAAAACAATTATGAGGGGGGGCCCAGAGGGACCCGCATGCTGACTCGCAGAATAAGAATGCACAAAAGAGCATCAACTATTTTAGCAGAGTCTGGCCAGAGCCAACAGGGCTGCAGGTGAAGAATTTGGGGTGAAAATATTGAGATGTATCAAAGTTAGGAGCCTGCATTTGCCAAATGTAATGTAAGCTCATAAATGTGTTATTTTGTAATATTTTTACACCAACATTTCAACATAGCCTTGTTATAAAAAGATACAAAATAAAGTGCATGAGGGAAGTATTTTTTCAGAAAAAGGTACTCAGGAAAAAGGGGACCTGATACAAAGCTGGAGGGGGGTAAATTCAAGAAAAATGTGAGGAAGTACTTCTTCATAGAGAGAGAGTGGTGGATTCCTGGAACAGCATTTCCTTGGAGGTGGCAAGACCAAAAACAGTGGTGGGGCTCCAGAAATTCATGGGATAGGCACAGGTGAATCTCATTGAAGGGGGCAGGAAGAACTGACTGGAACTCATGTAGGATCTGCGGTGTTACTGTAGGCAGGGAACAATGGGGGATTATGGCGGACAAACAGTCCTTATCTGCAAGCAATCTCTATATTTCTGTTTCCGGTTCCAAGGGGGGGCACGATATGCAGTGCAGGGCCAGTGCTCAGACAAGTAGGACGGCCAGCTCTCAAATGCAGAAGCAAAGACTCCAAAAGTCCTGAGCACTCACAAAGGAAGCTAGAAGCCAGGCACAGCATAATGCTAAAAATTCTTTAATGGCAGTAAAAGCACGAACCACATTTAGTACAAATATAATCCAACACAAGCAAGAAAGCTGAAAAATGCAGTAAATACTAGATGCAAAGGTATGGCTACAGGTAAAAAAGTTTCTATGATTGTAGGAAGCCCAAGCACTTCGACTCTCTTTGAATGCCTCTTAAGCTACCAGGTGAAATAGGTTCATAGCACATTTTTTCAGGGATTTCTTGACCATGATTTTTGTTAAACAGCACAAATGAGACATTCATTTTTTCAGATCTAAACATTTTACTATGAAAGACCACACATTGTACATATACATTATATACCACCACAAAACACATGATAGCAGCAGTGCTAAAATTACACAATATGATAGTATAAAACACTGCAACAAGAAGAGACATGTCTTGTTTTGCTGTGTAACAGGAAAATCTGATGTAAATTCAACCATGTCACTAACATTTTGCTGTCTTTGACATTTTAAAATATAACAGCAGATATCAATGGTGTAGGTCATAGCTACCAGTACACAATCCTGAGAAACAGTCCCCTGTTTTTCAAATGTAACCCTCATGCCACTTTTGGCAAGTTGACCCCCCCCCCACTAAAAGAACTAGTACCCAAATATGACATACCATTTACTTTTGGCAGAAATACTTAGATTGGTACCATTCCTAGCTGTAGTGTGTATACCAGGCTCATTATCTAAAGGAAAGGGGGTTGGGGTACAATTACCAAAATGAACCTTTGCATTTATAACCAAGTCCATGGGAGAGGATGCTAGGCGTATGGTAGACCTCATTGCTGAGGGGGCCCCAATAACTCCACACAGAATGCAATGTTCCAAATGTCCAGTGCAGCAGCTGAGAATGTGCAGTATGGCTTTAATCACAGATGTTACTAAAGCACCAGTGAACTCCAAAATGGTTGGTCATGGCAAACAAGTGTATTCCTTTTCCAGACACTCTTTAATACGCAGTATAGTTTTTCACAGAAACTTCTCTATCCATGGTGTATGCTTGTGGACTGTTGCCACAAACCCAAAACATTTCCTTTTTCCAAGAGTGTATGCTTGTGGACTGTTGCCACACACCCAACACATTTCCTTTTACCAAGAGTGTATGCTTGTGGACTGTTGCCACACACTCAGAACATCTTTTTCCCACAGGTGTATGCTTGTGGACTGTTGCCACACACTCAGAACATCTTTTTCCCACAGGTGTATGCTTGTGGACTGTTGCCACACACTCAGAACATCTTTTTCCCACAGGTGTATGCTTGTGGACTGTTGCCGCACATTCAGAACATCTTTTTCCCACAGGTGTATGCTTGTGGACTGTTGCCACACACTCAGAACATCTTTTTCCCACAGGTGTATGCTTGTAGACTGTTGCCACACACTCAGAACATCTTTTTCCCACAGGTGTATGCCTGTGGATTGTTGCCATACACCTTGAAACATCCTCCTGTGGCAATGGCCTTTGCCCAGGGAAACCTGGGGCCCATCAATGAACCAGTTATCCCTGCCTTGTAGACTCCAGATGGCCTTCCTCCCACCCTTTGCCCCAACTCACAGTCTGTGCCATTCCTTCAGGGTTACTCCAAATGAGCCTCCAATCGCCACTGAACTGCTAAAGACTCAAACTTTAAATTGGCACTGAAGTGTATGAGGGATCCTGACAGGCGTGATCTCGCCTTATCTTGGGTACACACACACACACCTCAGCCAGCTCCCTAATGAGAACAGTTACTGCATCTGTTACAGCAGGATGAAGATAGGGAGGCATACCAAACTTCCCTAAGGGAAGCAGGGAAGGAAGTAAGGCAGGCAAAGGCACAAACTGAGGAAACACTAGCACACACAGTAAAAGAACGTGACAAGACTTTTTATAGATACATCAGTGAAAGGAGAAAGTCCAGAGGGGGTATTGCTAAGATCAAAGGGGATAAGGGGGTATGTGAGGAGGAGGACCATGTAAAAGCATCTATCCTAAATAAATACTTCTGCTCAGTATTTACTAAAGAGAAGGTAGGGCAGGGCCCACAGCTCAGCACCATGGACACGGGGGGAGGGAGGTGTGCACTAGTCCCTTCACGAAAGAAAGAGTTCTGCAAGAGCTCGATAAGCTCAGGGTGGACAAGCCAATGGGACCTGAAGGCATACATCCCAGGGCACTAAAGGAGCTAAGGGTGGAACTAGCAGAGCCATTATCAGAACTGTTTAGTGAGAATTTGAGCACAGGAGAGGTCCCAGAAGACTGGAGAAGAGCTCATATGATCCTGCTCCACAAGAGTGGTAGCAAGGAGGAGGCAGGGAACTACAGACCAGTCAGTCTTACCTCAGTAGTGGGAAAGATTATGGAGACACTCCTTAAGGAGAGGATAGTGCAACACCTGGAATCCTAGGAGCACAGAATCCAAGACAGCATGTGTTTACAAAAGGAAGGAAACTAATCTCATAGATTTCTTTTACTGGGTAACCAGAGTGGTGGACCAAGGGGGAGCAGTTGATGTCACCTACCTCGACTTCAGAAAAACTTTTGATACTGTTCCACATAGAATATTGATTAATAAGCTGGTTAGGCTCAGGGTGGGTCAGATGTTGGTCAACTGGGTGGCAAACTGGCTGACGGGCAGAAAACAGAGAGTGGTGGTAAATGGTATACAGTCAGAAGAGATGCAAGTCACAAGTGGGGTACCTCAGGGATCAGTCCTGGGGCCAGTCCTCTTCAATATCTTCATCAGTGACATTGCAGATGGACTGTAGGGTAAGGTTTGTCTGTTTGCAGATGATACCAAGATCTGCAACAGAGTAGATGATCCAGATGGGATGGACAGAATGAGAAGAGATCTGGATAAACTAGCAAAATGGTCAGAAGAGTGGCAACTGGGGTTTAACGCAAAGAAGTGCAAGATCATGCACACAAGGAAGAGAAACCTTGAAGCCACTTATAGGCTGGGAGAGGAGTTGCTGGCAGTCAGAAAGGAAGAAAGAGACTTGGGCATCATCATTACCGATGACCTGAAATCATCCAAGCAGACTACTAAAGCAGTAGGTAAGGCTAGAGGGATGTTCGGGTATATTAGTAGGGGTATCACAAGTCAGAAGAGGGAGGTAATAATTCCTCTTTACAAGACACTGGTTAGGCCCCATCATCCACATCCTCATTTTCAGCTTAGATGCTGTCATGTGGAGAACATGTTCCAACCACAGCATCATCATCATAATTATTACCCAATATTTTTGCACCACACTTTGAATCATTGGATGACAAAGGCATGACCTCAACAGCACTGAAAGAAATGTGACATTGTGAGTTATCGTCGCCAGGATCAGAATCATGTTCAACTACCATGGGGATGTTAATGGGGAGTATGACATCATCTACACTCTCAGTCACAGCTTTAGACTCAACTATATTTTCTGAAATGGTTGTCTGGTCAGAAGTGGAACTTGAGGCAGCAATATTCATGCCAGCAGAAACTGCTCTAACACCATCAGCTGGGACAACATCATCTTCTTCAACTATGAGTGAAGCTACACATTGCACTGTAAAAAACATTGATGGAGAAATCCCTTTACTGACATCAGCTATGCACTTCTGCATACTACCACGCCCACAGACAATCTTGCCACTGGCAGCAGTGCCATGGTCAGAAACAGCTTTGCTTGCATGTCTTTTTTCAGGCATTTTGGGGGATCACCAAAAAATTAGAAACAAATTTAGATTTCTAAACTTTCAGTCTGGGCCAGTGGATGTGAAGCCAAAAAAACAACAACTGTGGTTTGCAGATGGAGATCGGGCACTAAACAGATGCAAAAGCACAGACAGATTAAGATTGCCAGACAGATTAAGATTCCCAGCCTGGGAGTGGGTCCCAGGGTAGTAGCCTGGGTAAAACATTGGCTGGACACGGGACACAGAAGGTAATTGTAAATGGAGTCCACTCTGAAGAAAGATGGGTTATTAGTGGGGTACCGCAGGGTTCAGTACTGAGTCCAGTCCTTTTTAATGTCTTTATAAGTGACATTGCAGAGGGACTGGAAGGAAAAGTATGCCTCTTTGCAGATGACACAAAGATCTGCAACAGAGTTGATACACAAGGAGGCATGGAAAGGATGAGAAGGGACTTGGCAAGGTTGGAGGAATGGTCAGAAGTATGGCAGCTTGGATTCAATGCAAAGAAGTGCAAAATAATGCACCTCGAAAACAAAAAACATGGGGAAGATTACACAATTGGGGGGGGGGAGGTAGTAACAACAACAAAAATGGAAAGGGACCTGGGGTAATTATATCAGATGACCTTAAGGTTAGCAAGCAATGTGAGAAAGAAGTAGGTAGGGCTGGGAGGATACTGGGATGTATAGGGAGAGGCATCACCAGTAGAAAACAGGATGTTGTTATCCCTCTGTACAGACAGCTATTGAGATCCCATCTGGAGTACTGTGTCCAGTTCTGGAGATCCCATCTCCACAAGGACATAGACGGATAGAGGCAGTCCAGAGGAGGGCAACTAAAATGGTGCAGGGTCTGCAAGAGAAGCCATACGAGGAGAAACTAAAGGAGCTTAATATGTATACCCTTGAGGAAGGGAGGGAGAGGGGGGACATGATAGAAACTTTTAAGTACTTCAGTGAAATCAACAAAGTCCAAGAGTGTAGCATCTTTCAGAAAAAGAGATGTGCAAGAACAAGGGGACACAATTTTAAGATAGAAGGGAGCGGTTCAGGGGCAATGTGAGGAAGTATTTTTTCATGGAGAAGGTGGTGGACACATGGAACAGCCTTTCTGAAGAGGTTGTGTTGTCTAAAACTGTGGGAGAATTCAAGAATGCATGGGACAGACATAAGGCAATTTTTGTGGGAGGTAGGAAGAAATAGGCTGTTGGTTAACTAGAATCTGCAGCTTATCCTGTAGGTAGGGAAATGGTCAGACTGGGTGGGCCAAGCAGTCCTTGTCTGCCATCAAAGTCTATGTTTCTATGTTTCTATTGCACTGCATAATCAAGAAGATATGCAGATGCAAAGTCACAGCAATCACTTAACCAGTACTCACAAGTCACAATCCAATTTTGCTGGTTTGCGAGGTGCAGTAACAGTCCAAAACCAAGATACCACAAGCAGTACAAAATCACGCAGGTGGGGTGGATAGCAGGTTCACACTGCTGCAATTACTCTATGACACAATAAAATGTGTCTGATTTGATGGCACGTGTCACACACACACACTCACACACACACACACGCTACAAGTAATGCATAACAAATTGAAAACTTCAGTGATATAACCAAATCTTTTAAACAAACTGAAATAATGCCCTGCTGCACCACAACAAAAAGATTGCCTTTTTCTCCCAGTTAATCTACCTCCACCACAGATACGCCCCTCCCCAAAGCACATTTCAAGTGTCTGTCAGTACACAGACTGAATGTTCTAAATTAACATTCAAAATCCACACACAAACAATAAACACTAGATGATATGAGCACAGGAGGGTTTCCTACAATCGATGTACTAAATTTTGAGCAAAAAAGTGGCTCAATAAGGCTTTTTAACAGCTTTTAGAGGGTTTGAATTGCAGAGCTCTGAGAGCAAATTGTCTCCAGCTACCACTACACATATACTACACAGAACTGAGGCTGCACAGAACAACCTAGAGCCCATATGACATGAAATCCCATGAATCACTGCAAAATTCACCTTGGAGCTCAATAACAAGATGAAGTGATGCAAAGTACATTGATTTATATGTACTTCACATTAAAATTGGTGCAGAAGTGGTTGGGGGAAGGCGGAGTAACGCAAAGTCATTGTTATCAATGGATTTCACATTCCTCATTATGATGCCAAGTACTCCATTTTTATGTTGCAGATTACTTTGCAGAGTCCGCATTACTCCACAGATTGCTTCAAGGAGCGAAGTCTGGCCACTTTGTCCACCTCTACTTGTCAGAAACTCTCACACAAATGTCCTTCTCAAAGACAGCTGCACACACTCTAGGACCTTCAGGGGACTGACCCTTGGGTCCACTGAACTGGCAGTCCCTCTCACTCCCCCTGGAGTGAAATCAAAGAATCCTGCAGCAAAAGATCTCCACCACTTCACTGGTAACTGTAAATTTAATCTCAACTAGGGTAAAAAAACACAAGGCTCTCTGTGACAGAGCCCCAACTGGCAGACCTCCTGCCGCTCTGACTTCCAAACTCAGACTAACTGAACATTTTAAACTTTCCTTGAGTATCTGACTCAAAAATGGTTATGCTTCTGTGAGACTTCTAAATGACATAATCATTCTCACACAGGCTAGCTGAGTAAACAATGATGTCATTATGAGAGAAGCCCCTTAATGAGCTCCTTACCAGCTGCCTTTTCCTCTGCCTATAGACTAGTACTAATGGGATTCTATTTACCCAAGGGGACTGGGTGGTTACACAGATATTAGTGGTAGCACATTTTGAATAGTTTCTAACACATCACTGTTTATACACACAGTCATTTTCATTATATCACACCAGTGTGAGCCTTTTTTAATGTCATTCATCAGAATCTGGATAAACATGTTTATCACCATTTATGGGTATGGGGTGCATCAGTCATGGGGTGGGGACACTATGACACATTCAGCGCTGTTGGAATGGCATCATATCCAATGGGGAAGGGGGCGCTATGTCATATCCTGCAGAAGTGACAGGGGTGCTACTTCATATCTGGAGGGGTATTAAAAAGCCATTATTCATGTTGTCATTTAGTATTTACTAATGCTACTCTAGCACAGTCAGCAAGTGCTGTTCTGTGGATTCAAGTGTAACATTCACTGGGGTGCTAAAATCCTCTGAGATCCCCACATAGAGGTGCGAGACTGAGGAGTAATTTGGATGTAATAGCTGGGGAAGGGGACACAACCATTAGGATTTTACAATAGTTATTGACCAGCATTTTGCAGGTGCTTTATGTTAGAAAATAACATTTCTCCTGAAATGAATTTGATTGTTATAGACGTAACTATTTAATGGTTTACTTTTCCTTTCTCAGGAATGTTTACCATCCATTAACCAATTCCTTACCCAGTTCACCACTTTGGATCCCACCCTTAGACTGTTTCAATTTCTTTAAGAAGTCTCCTGTACAGCTCAGTGTTGATGGCCTCGCTGAAGCCCAGATAGACCGCATTCACTGCCCTCCCCTGATCTGTTTCCCTGGTCACCCAGTTGAACAAATGAAATTTGTTTGTCATGACTCCGCCCCCTATCATCAATACATGCTGCCTTTGGTCTTGTGGCCCACTGGATTCAAGATACTCTACCAACCTTTCCTTTAACAAGGTTTCCATTATCCTCACAGGTATGTCATAAATATATTTATAGCATATACACAACAGGTCTAGGTTAAAACTGCTCAAGATATCACTACTGTCTCACTGCCTACTGTACATTGGAGATTATAGTACTGTCTTGCATGTTAAAAGGCCACACTGAAACACTGAAATACTGAACCAATCAGAGAGCAGCCTTGAAAACACTGATATCACAATAGCACTGTGCAGCACTGAAGCCAGCAGATGTCAGATGCTTTGAGGGTGCAGTCTAAATGCTGCACTTTTTTCCTTTTGTATTGTTTATCGTTTGTATCACAAAACCACTTAATCACCTGTTGTGCAGCTCAGACTGACACTGGTGAGAGTGAGATGTTTTAAGTGGCACAGTTTACATTTTGTACTTTGTTCCATTTGTAATGTTTTATCATTTCTATCACAAAACCACCTGAACACCAGTTGTACAAATGAAATATGACATGAGAGAGAATGAGATAATAGAAATACCTTCACTCACTATACTTGATCTCTTCTGGTCTTATTTGTGTCGTTGCCATTCTTGAGGTCAGAAGATAAGTATAGCTCATAAAGATATTTCTACTATCTCACTCTCACCCATATTATATATTCATGGCAAAAAAATCCATTTATGCATCAGTTAGGGTTGTTTGACATTCAGGTATTGAGTTAGAGTTACCACCCTTTCACCCTACACCCACCCTGCCCCATCAACAGGCATTGGGTTGTGTGTTGGGGTCATTGGGCCTAATCTCACCCCATACCATGTGTAAAGAAGCTGAGGTGGTGCAGTATAGGAGAATGGGGTGAGAGTTATGCCCGATGACCCAATGCTCACCCCGATGCCTGTTGGTGGGGCAGGTGGGTGTGGGGTGCAAGGGTGGTAACTCTAATATCGAATTTCCCTGCTTTTGTCGCTGTGGAACAACCCTAAGTGATGCATAAACTGAGTTTTTTGCTATGAATTTCCCTTCTTTTTGAGAATGTGCACTATAAATAGTGAATGGTATGTGGTGCTGGGAGCGCGGGGCTCTTTGGGCCCACACGCTTCCACCATGCTGGCCATTTATGCATAATAACCCTAACAATAATGATAACGCTAACAGTAATGGTGATGCAAATGCAAACGATAATGGTAATGGTAACGGTAACGGCAACACAAACATGAACGCAGATGCAAATGATAATGGTTAAGGTAATGCAAATGCAAATGGTAATGGAAATGCAAGTGCAAACAGAAACAGAAATGGTAACAGTAATGGTGATGCAAATGTAAATGCAAATGGCAACGCAAGCACAAACGGTAACGTAAAAAGAAACACTAATGGTAATAGTAACGGTGATGGAAACGTAAACACAAATGCAAACGTTAATGCAAACAATAATGGTAATGGCAATGGAAACGTGGTAACAGTAATGTAAACACAAATGCTAATGGTAACGCTAATGGTGATGCAGACATAAATGCAAATGGCAACACAAACATAAGTGCAAACGCAAGTGGTAATGGCAACGCTAACAGTAACGCAAACACAAATGGTAATGCAAGCACAAATGGTAATATAAATGCAAATAGCAATGGTAACATAAACTTAAACACAAATGCAAATGCAAATGGTAACTTAAATGCAAATGCTAATAGTAATGCTAACAGTGACACAAATGTTAACATAAATGCAAACGCAAATGGTAATGGTAACACTAACGGTAATACAAATGCAAATGGTAGCGCAAGCACAAACGGTAATGTAAACATAAACAATAATGGTAACATAAACGCAAACAGTAACGTAAACACAAACACTAATGGTAACGGTAACTGTGACACAAACACAAATATAAATGCAAACACAAACAGTAATGCAAATGCAAGCATAAATGCAGACGGAGGAGTTAGACAGGGAACTAGTGGGACAGATCAGGAGGACCTTCGAGAAGAGTAATGTGGTGATTGTGGGGGACTTCAACATGCCAGGAGTGGACTGGAGCACAACAACAACCAGGAGCAGAAGGGAGCAGGTACTGCTGGATGCCTTCCAGGACAGTTTCCTGCTGCAAATGGTCAGTGAACCAACCAGGTTAGGGAATACCCTTGACCTTGTGCTGGCAAATGGGGACTTTGTGAGAGAACTTACAGTGGAGGAACCGCTGTCAGGGAGTGACCACCACTCAGTATGGCTCATATTGGATATGGGCAAGGAAGGAGTGGAATCTGGCACAAGAGTGCTGGACTTCAGGATGGCTGACTTTGGGAGGATGGGGGAAGTGGTAAAAGGGTACCTGGCCAGAATTCAATCTAGTATGGACACTAACCAGAGGTGGGAGCTCATAAAGCTGGGGATAGTGGAGGCAACCAAAACCTGTTGCAAAGCCCAGAGCAAGAAGGCTAGGGCTAAGAAACTGAGCTGGTTGAGCAAGGAGATCATGGAAAAAGTAAGGAGGAAAAGAGCTGCCTTTAGGAAGTACAAGAAAACAGGGACAGGGAGGACAGGGAGGAGTACTTGACAAAATCGAAGGAGGTGACAAGGGCAGTAAGGGGAGCCAAAGCATCTACGGAACTCAGGCTGGCACAAGGCATTAAGAAGGGAGAGAAGGACTTCTTTAAGTACATCAGGGAGAAAAGGAGCTGTAAGGACCACATAGTAAGGATAAGGAAGGAGGGGGTTTGGGTGGAAACAGGGTGGGATAAGGTGGAAGCACTAAATGAGTACTTCTGCTCAGTATTTACTAAAGAGAAGAGGGGTTGACACCCAAGGTGGGAGAAATGGCAGAAGCAGGGGGGAAGTGGTGACAGATGGGGAAATCATGGAGGGCAGAGTTCGAGAGGGTTTGAAGGCACTGAGGGTGGACAAGGTGCCAGGCCCAGATGGCATCCACCCCAGGGTACTGAAGGAGCTGGCAGAGGTCCTTTCAGGACCTTTGGCAGACCTATTTAATGCCTCACTACATTCGAGGTGTGTACCTCAGGACTGGAGGATGGCTCATGTGGTGCCCCTCCACAAGAGTGGCCCCAAGGATGAACCGGGAAACTACAGACCAGTGAGCCTCACATCCATCGTGGGTAAACTAATGGAGATTATCCTGAAGGAGAGGCTGGTGGCCCTCCTAGAGGTCAAAGGACTACAGGACAGCAGACAGCATGGCTTCATACGTGGCAGATCCTGCCAAACTAACCTGGTCAAGTTCTATGACTGGGTAACTAGGCAACTGGACCGGGTCCATGCAGTGGATGTCCTGTATCTGGACTTCAGTAAGGCATTCAACTCGGTGCCGCATGGAAGGCTGGGAAGGAAGTTAGTAGGCACAGGGGCGGGTGCAAAGCTGGTGAGCTGGGTAGGAACCGGCTTCAGGATGGCAACAGAGGGTGGTGGTGGTGGGGAGCTCTCACACCTAAGGGCAGTGACGAGCGGGTGTTCCACAGGGCTCGTGTTGGGACCAGTGCTGTTTGGGATATTCATTGCAGACATATCATGGGATATCAAGAGCAAGATCAGTCTGTTTGCTGATGATACCAAGGTAGGTGCGGTGGTGGATGACCTAGGGGATGGCAGGGGTTGCAGGATGATCTGGCAAAGCTTGAAACCTGGTCAGACACCTGGCAACTAGGGTTTAATGCCAAAAGTGCAAGGTGCTGCATTTTGGGATGAAGAACCCAAGAAGGAGTTACCAGCTGGGGAGTGCAGCTAGCCCAGACAGAGGAGGAGAAGGATCTGGTGTGCTCATTACAGGGTCAATGAACAACTCAGCACAATGTAGGAAGGCAGCTGCAAAGGCCAACAAAATGCTGGGTTGTATTGCAAGGGGTATATCCTCGAGGAGGGAGGAGGTGATTCTGCCACTGTAAAGGTCATTAGTTAGACCACACCTGGAGTACTGCGTGCAGTACTGGTGCCCGTATCTGAAGAGGGACATTAAGTTACTGGAGGGGGTACAGCGCAGGGCGACAAAGATGATCAAGGGGCTGGGGGACTTATCATACGAGAGGAGGTTGAAGGAGTTGAACATGTACTCACTGGAGGAGAGGAGGGACAGTTGTGACATGATTGAAACCTTTAAATACATGAAAGGAATAAACAAGATGGGTACAGAGGGGCTGTTCAAAGTAAGGGAGGGGAGGGCCACCAGGGGCCATGATATGAGACTGGAGGGAGGAAAGTTCAGGAGGGAGATGAGGAGACACTTTTTTACAGAGAGGGTGGTGGCTGGGTGGAATGCGTTACCTGCAGAAGTGGTATGCAGTAGAACAGTGGACTGCTTCAAAAGGGGATGGGACAGGACAAGGGGGAGGGTTAATGAAGGGGAAGGGTGGAAGGAAGGGGCAGCTGCAGAATAAGGGGTGCTAGCTGCACATTCGAGCAGACTTGATAGACCTCTAGGCCTTTATCTGCTGGCAAATTCCGTATGTTCGTATGCAAACGGTAATGGTAACTCTAACGGTAAGGGTAACGCAAATGGCAATGGTAACAGTAAACCAAACATAAATGGAAATGAAAACGGTAATGCAATTGCAAACAGTAACACTAACAGTGATGCAAATGGAAACACTAATGCAAACAGTAACAGAAACGCAAGCGCAGACGTAAATGCAAATGATAACGGAAACGCAAGCCCAAGCGTGAATGCAAATGCTAATAGTAATGCTAACACACACTCTCGTGTCTGAAAGATGTGCATCCAGAAGCACAGTGAATACAAAGAATGTGGGCATAATAGTGGCCCTTGGACAGGAAAATGGGCACTTGGAATGCTAAATTGCTTATATCTCAAGAACCGTACGATGTAGAAAAAAATTCAAATTTCATATTATTTATGACTTTCCAGGCTAGTTTTGCACTTAGCCCTCCAGCAGGGGGCCTAAGTGTTTTTGTGATGAAGAGTCCATATCTCAAACAGTTTTCGACATATGAGACCCGAAATGTGCAGAAGATGCGGTAATGTTATCCTATGGGAAAAACTGTCAACTTTGGAGCACCATAACTTTGGAGCCTTGTAATATTTTGGCACCAAACCACCAAAAGGCACATCTGTGGGATCCTGGCATCTTTTCCTGCCAATTTCAGCCCACAAGTTCAAACCATTGTTTTGCAGGAGGGTGTCAAAGATTTCCTATTGTTTTGGCCATACTTCTGCAAATTGCTTTCACAAATTTTGAAAGTTTCGCAAAAAAAATTTGTGGTTGCAAAAGTATTTTGCGAAAGTAGTTTTTCCAAAAATATAAAAAACATATTTCGGGGTGGAGGTTTAACCCCCCCAAAAAAGATATGCCTAGCATCCTCAGGACCCGACTAGGTGAACACAACAAGAATTGTGTCCCTAGAAGGTCCCAATTTTAAATACCAGGCATTTTTCTGAGCTGTAACTGAAAACAAAATGGCTGATTTGCAAAAGTAAAAATGGTCAATTATGAAACTTTCGCATATTTCAACTTTTCTCATAGACTATAATGGGAAACTGTTTTGTTTTTAATAACTCTTGAACTGTTCAATATTTTTTTCACAAAATCTTCAAAAGGCACATTGAGGACCCCGGCTGCATGTTCCCTGAAGTTTTTGGACCAAACACATAAACTGTGCAGGCTGTAGGTGCGAACAAAGCGTGCAAAAATTTGTATTTTATGCATTTTTTGGCCATTGCAATGCTCACTAACCGTACATCCAACCATAGCACAAATGGCAGATCCGAGAGCTATGGTACCAGACTTTGCATGCAAAAGTTCTGGTAAATTTGTTGTATGGTGACAAAGTTATTAAGGTGCAAAATGTGAGATTTAACCTTAAATGGGGTACTGAACCCTAACTATAGTGACACTACCGTGCCACTATAATATATATATATACACACATACAGATAGATAGATATCAACTGAATTTAACCCACCATCTATAGTTTTATTTTCTTGTGACTTGGATGAACTAGGCTAGCATGTAACTGTTGTCTGGGGTTAGAATTTTCCCTGAGTTGTTCGTTATGTAGAACATTTACCTTGGCTGACCTAACAGCCTATTTACATTTGTTATGTAGGGTAGGGTGAGAGTCACGATTTCCATGTGATCTGTGTTTTTTCCAAGCCTTGTCCCTATCCCTCATAAGCTTAAGAATGGTCAGGGTGATCCATTCACCAGTGTGCCGGCAGACATGAGTTTTCTTAAGAGGAGCAGAATTTTCACAGATCCCTGTGAAGATGTCAGTGAAGTGACACAATACCTCATTAATATCATGCAACACTGAGGTGAAGGACCAGTCTACTTGTTTGAAGGCAAGCCTAATGCTTGTGAGAGCATTGTCATCTAGCCACCTTGTGAAGACAAACTTGGGGGGGTTGCTTGTTAAGGTTGGCAGACCAGTGACAGAAGACAGCACAGTGATCACTTATGCTTTCTGGTAGCGTACTGCTATTAAGTATTCTGGCAGGGTTAGAAACAATTATCCAGTCAATAAGCGACTGGGCACCAGTTCTGTAGTTGGTCCTGGTGGGGAGTGAGATAAAGTGGTGGAGCCCAAGATCAGAGATGACAGATTTGGCAGGGTCAGATAGACCAGAATCCCAGTTGATGTTGAAATCTCCCATGAGGATCCACTCCCTGTTTGTGGGTAGGGAATCTTTAATTCCAAGAAGTGCATTAAGGTCTCCGTGTGAGGAACCAGAGGGGGGGATAAGTGGTGGTGATAGTTAGGATTTTGTTGATGCCCAGACTAAGATGAATAGAGAGGGTCTCTAGTTTTGAAAAAGAAATGTTAGAATAGAATTCATGGAAGGAAAACTTTTTGGAGATGTAGAACATGCAGCCCCCCCTCCTCTTTTCTGCCTGTCCTGTCCTTTCTGATAGAGATGAAGCCATCCAGATCAATTTCACCACAGGAAACCTTGTCTGAAAGCCAAGTTTCAGAGAGAGCTATGCTATTGTAATTGTTTCCTTTGACCCAGGCCTGAAAAGTATCTTTCTTGGCTGGGAGGCGCTGGATATTGAGATGGACTAGGCTGATGTATGTGTTGCCTTTACCATGATTATCGGAGGTATTAATGGAAGAACTGTGTTGTACATGATGGTTGAACATATTTCAGATGAGTAGATGATGTAGAAAGCTTAGGGTGCTGTGGAGAGTAGAAGAGATGCTGGGCAGGGCTTAGCTGATGTTGCTCTGCTTCTATTCGCCTGCTGGGATCAGTAACTTGTGACACTAGTAAGGGATTAGCTTTAGGTAGCAGTGCAGCGATGGCCCTCTAGTGGCTGAGAGTGAGAGGGAAAAGCCTAGCGTAGCAAATCTATGTAGTGCCCCCTAGTGGCTGTGGAATTATAAGGAGCAAATGGGAAATCGGGAGATAGCCAATCAGCATTCCCGACTACAGCTATATCAGAAAATGCTCAGATAGGGCGGGAAGGTGGTGGGGTGGGTGGGAAGACATCACACAGCAGCGTCGAGAATCAGTCTCAGTAGTGTAAGATTCACTGGAGATGTGCTGCAGTAAATGTTTAAAAGAACAAGCATTTGTCAATGCCAAATGTTGTCGTGCTGGCATTGGCAGTGGTGGAAGTGGAGAGGCATAGCACT
Source organism: Neoceratodus forsteri (assembly GCA_016271365.2). Classification (NCBI taxonomy): domain Eukaryota; kingdom Metazoa; phylum Chordata; order Ceratodontiformes; family Ceratodontidae; genus Neoceratodus; species Neoceratodus forsteri. Next base: position 460,775,282 of record CM028132.1, read on the forward strand.
GTGAGTTTGTTAATGTGTCCCAAAAGGTGATTTTGCACAGCAAGTACGCCACTGTGTGGCAGAGCTGCGGAAACGCGTTTTGGGCAGGCTGTGGAAAATGGCAGCTGGACTGTTGATAATGAGGTGTGCACAAATGCCAGTGGTGAAAATGCGGCATGAAAATATTGCAGATTGACAAAGTTACAAGGGTGCGTGGAAACTGTGCAATGCACGCTTGCAACACAGTCATTGTCTGGACTTTCGCCACCAAATTTTCAACATAGGTATTTTAGGACCTCTGCTGATGAATAGTGTCACCATCATTTCCTCAAAGTGTCCCGAAAAGTGATTTCGCAGTGACCGTGCAATTCTGCAAAGGACATGTGAAAACGCATTTCAGCCAGTTGTACTGTTCATAAGGAGGTATGGAAAAATGCCAATGATGAACAGCTGGAGTGAAAGTATTACAAATTCACAAAGTCACGAGCGTGTGTGCAAACTACGCAACGCGCACTCGTAAAACACTCATTTTATTGACTTTTGTCCCTAAATTTTCAACATAGGCATTTTAGGACATCTGCTAATGAACAGTGTTACTGCCATTTTCATAATGTGTCTAGAACATTGGCTTTCCACAGCAACCGCGCAATTGTGCGCCGGAACTGTGAAAACAGATTTTGGTCAGGATATGAAAAATGACAGCTGCACTGTTCATTAGGAGGTGTAGAAAATGGCACTGTTGAAAATGTGGAGTGAAAATATTATAAGTTTGTGAACTTATGAGCTTGCGTGCAAACTGTGTAATGCACGCTCAGAACACAGTCATTTTATGGAGTATTGCCACCAAATTTTCAACACAGGCATTTTAGGACCTCTGCGTATGAACAGTGTCTCTCTCATTTTTGTAATGTGTCCCAAACAGTGATTTCGGACAGCAACTGCACTATTCTGCGCCGGAAGTGAGAAAACATATTTCAGCAAGGATGTGAAAAATGACAGCTGTACAGTTCACAAGAAGGTGTGGTAAAATGCCAATGTTGAGAATGTGGCATGAAAATATTGCAAATGTGCTAACGTCTGAGATTGGGCGTTGTAGCGTATGCACGCCAGAAACAGTCATGTTATGGAGTATTGTCACCAAATTTTCAACACAGGCATTTTAGGACCTCTGCTCATGAACAGCACCACTGTCATTTTTGTAATGTGTCCCAAACACAGATTTCGCACAGCAACCACGCTATTCTGCGCCGGAAGTGCAAAAACACATTTCGGCCAGGATGTGAAAAAATTACAGCTGTACGGTTCACAAGAAGGTGCGGTAAAATGCCAATGTTGAGAATCTGGCATGAAAATAGTGCAAAATCAGCTAACTACGGTATGCGTTAACGCAGTTACTACGCATGCTAGTAAAACAGTCATTTTTTGGGATTTTTTGCACCAAACTTGCAACATAGGCTTTTTGAGAGCCCCTCTCATGAACAGTGGTACTGTCATTTTATTACTCAGTCCCAAAAGGTGATTCCGTGCAGTGACTGCGAAGTCACCTTTTGGGAATGAATAATGCCATGGCAGTGCAAGAATTCATGAGAAGGAGTCCCAAAAACCCCATGTTGAAAATTTGTGGCCAAAATTTGAAAAAATGCCTGAGATATGCATTAAAGTTGAAAAAAACCCTATTCATTCCATTATACAGCTTACCAGCATTTCTTCGGTTCGCGGTCGGCTTTGAAGAGTGCAGACGTGTTCCCGGTCCACCAAAGATCATCACGCCAGACTCCGCAGGTAAGTATGGGGTGAGGGGAGGCAGGGTGCACAGAGGGTTGGTGCGGGTGGGGAGAGGGGGGCATTGAGACTACGAGGGACCGTTTTATTTACAGGAAAAAAAACATCAGGACAGTTGTTTTTTTGCAGGATTGGCATGCTGGGGTGGGCTCCCAGCGTGCCACCTAACTGTTTGGGGGTGTCTGTAGCCGACAGAGATTGGGCACCGCTAGCTACACAACATGGGGGTGAAGAAGTAATGCCGACGGGGATTGGGGCACCTCGACGGCACACAAAGAAAGGGTGAGCCGAGGGGATTGGGCACCCCTCGGCATTCAACAATTGGGAGGTTTATGCCAACAGGAGTGGGCTCCCCATCGGCACACAAAGAAAGTGGGGGTTAACCGACAGAAGTTGGGCACCCGCCCGAAGTCAGCAATGGTTAGTGGCTGCCGGTGGCTGACCATGCTCCTCAATGTCAGCGAGCATGTGAAGGGTCAGCTGCATATGGACGAGCTTTGCTTGGGTTGCAGCGGACCTTTTCTTAGATGTGCTTGCCACATTATGTATGCATGGTGTGGCGCCGGCATGCAGGCTGATTGGGGAATGAGGGATGCACCTACCGGTGCATGCCCTGCATTCACCCAACAGCGACCCCACCTCCAAAACTGCACTGTCCCACAGTGTTGGCTGCACAAGCACACCAACATAAAAAGCACTCAGCATATAAAAAAACATTTGCAGGGTTTTGTTAACAGCAGCAACAAAATCAAAACAGATGAAGAAAAAAACTCCAAAGAAGTTAGGTTCAGCTTGAAATTAATTGAATTATAAGGCGCTGCTGTGAAATAATCATTTGTAAAAGCAGATGAAGTAAGCAATAGTTAAACTTCAGCTAAAAGTAGATACAGTTTGAGCTGCATTTAATCTCTGTTTGAATTTTAGGGGTTAAATGGTGCTACAGTGAAGCAGACATTTATACAATTACCTTAACTAAACAACAGAGAAACTTCAGCTAAAAGTTGAAGAGGTCTGAGTCAGATTGATGTACTACAGGCTAGCTGTGCAGAATATTTAATTTAACTTAGCTGAAGGGTTACATCCAGCAATGCTGCGAGAAGCCCTAATTAAACAATGTATAGTTTATCAGTCTCAGCAGTGTAAGGTTCACCGGAGATGTGCTACGGTAAATGCTTAAAAGAAAAAGCACTCAGCATATAAAAAAAAAACTCACAGAGTTTTGTTAACAGCAGCAAAAGCTAACCCCCAGTAGAGATATAGTACAGGTTGGAGATCCACTGCAGAAAAGGAGAGAGAGCGTACAAGGGACCCACAGTAGGCGCTCACAGTGAGTAGCGCCAGTTAAAACCTGAGCACAAAGGAATGCCTCTATCAGCTTAGTTTGGCATACCCCCATATAAATCAGTACTGCATGGCTTGCAGCCAGTCTTTAGCTCAGTACAGTTTCCATTAATTTCCCCACTACTGAAGTAAGACTGACTGGATTATAGTTGCTAGCCTTCACCCTGCCACCGCTCTTATTATGTAATCTCTTCTCTAGTCCTCCAGAACCATGCCTGTTTCCAGTGAGCTGTCAAACAAGGCTGTCAGTGGTGCAGCCAGCACCTCCCTGACTTCTTGAAGTACCTATTGATGTGTCCCATCCAGTCCCATAGCCTTGTCCACCTTTAGAACTTCAAGCCCCTTCAGGACTCTTTCCTCTGAAAATGGACTTGTGTATACCACTCCCCTCTGTTCCTGATACCCCCTGGTAGTCCATCCCCTCCTCCCTCCACTGTGAAGACTGAACATAAGTACCTGTTCTGGATGTGTTTTTTTCTTGTGTTTTCTTTTTTTTTGGGGGGGGGGGACAGTCTACAGACCAAAAGTAATAAACAATAAAGACTGAGGAAAAAATATATGATAACGCTCCTGCTCAGTCAAAAAGGCTCCAGACTGTTCTGGGCTGCCTTGGTAATTGAATACACCTCCCCTCCCTCACAGCAGTGCTTCACTGTGGAAAACACAAAAAACACTATTTTAAGCTGAATAATCTGTAAACACAGAAACAAACAACACAAATCTAGCAATACAAGGCACACTAAAACAGTTTGTGAGTGGTTTGCAGTTAAACTCGGTGTTGAAGGATTTTAAAGGTAATTTTGCTCAGACAGACTAATCTACTCTCTCAATAAGATTGCACTGAACACGGCTTCCTCATTACATACAGTTTGTTTCAGTACCATGTGATCTCCAATCCAGTTGGACATTGTGAACTTTGTTTGTGGGGCCCACTTTGCCAGAAAAGTCTCCAAACTTGCAATTCACAAAGTTATCCCTACACTGCAAATTGACACTTCACAAGGTGGATTAATTTTGTAAATTGCAATGAATTTATGAATTAATTTGCGAAGTGAATTTTTCCAGCTTTGCACACCACTAGCAATGGCATCATCCATGAGACAGGTTGGGAAGAACAAAAAGCACAAAAAGGTGATCTGGCTTCCCAGAGGGGTGGGAAAGGCAGTAAGGGCAAAAGAGTAGCATTCTCAAAATACAAGGCGGAACAGAGCAAGGCCAACAATAAGGATTATCTGAGAAAAACTGAAAGAAGCCAGAATAATGGTGAGAAAAAAGTAAAGCAGGGACAGAGCTGAGAATAACAGAAGGGTTCAAGGGGGAGAGAAAGCCTCCTTTAGGTACATTAGAGGGGGTGAGAGGGCTAGAGTTAAGACCAATCTTGGAAGGAAGGGTGCTCAGGGGCCTCAAAACCCTGAAAATGGACGAAGTGCCTGGTCCTAACGGGTTGAACCCTTGAGTGCTGAGGTAGGTGGGGTAGGCAATGATAGTCCCATTGACAAATACTGTATGTTTCACTGTTCCCTGGAGACTGGGGTGGTTCCAGCAGACTGAAGGGTGGCTAATGTAGGTGCCACTTCACATGAGTGAGGACAGGGATGACCCAGGAAATTTCAGACCAGTTAGACTAATCTCAGTTGTATGCAAGCTGCTGGAAAACATCATTAAGGAACCGATCGTGGAATTCTTGGATGCAAATGGGCTGAAGAACAAGGAAGCATGGGTTTATAGTAGGGGGATCTTGCCAAACTTAGGGCACCCTTGGGCTTTTTTAAACCCTACTCAGTCTAACAACACAAGTAGAACAATTTGAGAACTATTGTAGATGGATTTAATCAGTCAATCAATCAAAATCTTTATTTTACCAGGTGAACATCATTGAGCAATGCAATTTCAAGATGGACCAGGACAGAATACATAATCATAGTATACAACAACCAAACATATAAAAAGAAAAAAGAGCCATGGCAAGTACAATGAACAAGGTGATAACAACAGCAAGGCCTAGACAATAATGTTTACAGAATATAAAGAATTTCAGTGATTAATGTAAAAGTACACAAATACAATAGCCTGGAGGATACCAGAGGAGGAGGAAAGAGGAGATAATGGGTACAGAAACAGGGTATAAGGATGATATTGATAAGGGAAGGGGGGGAGAAGGGTGGTAACAGTGGAAAGGAACAAGAGGAGAGGAAAAGAGGGGAGCCTAAGGGAAACCACTGGAACTGGGGACTGGTGTAGCCAAGCGGATTAAGTACAGATGCTGAGTTGGAGGTAGTAGGGTAGGTCATTAACAGCTGATGGGTAAACTGTAGGATATGGTTACAATAACCTATAACAGGACAACCATAAGGTAGGAATAAAGGGATAGTGAAAAGTGATTGGGGGGGGAGATGGTGTTAAAGGGACAGCCTGTGGCAGGCATTAATTCCACATTTAAGGATAGGACCATGATCAAGGGCAGCAATTGCAGGACTCTTTAAAAGAGTGAGCATAAAGTGTTTTGAAAGCTGCCAAGGTAATGGGGTAGACCAGCTTCAATGATTTTTGCAGCTTATTCTACAACAGAGGTAGCATGTAACTTATTGAGGCCCTACCAAATCGTGATTTGACCTTGGACCCAGACAGAGAAATATAGGAGGCACTTCTCAATATGTACTTGCCTATCGTGCTTACTGGCAGACAATCTGAAATATATTGGGGCAGCTTCTTGGTAATGGCTCTGAAGGTGCAGAGGAAGGCATTTCTCTGTTGCCTCTACGTAAGAGATGACCATCCCACAGCCAAGTATAAGGAAGAATGATGCATCGAGTAAGAAAGACCAGCGATAAACCTTAAGGTTCTATGGTAAAGGGTATCCAGCTTCGTGAGTACAGCGTTGGGGCACTGACTGTATAGGAAGTCCGCATAGTCGAGAAGGGAAAGGAAGGTGATTTGGACCAGTCTCATCTTGGCATCCCTTGACAGGAAATGGTTAATTCTATAAAAGAGACCAAGTCTCAGTCTGAGTTTTTTTATTAGTTCTTCTATGTGGTCAATGAAGGACAGCCTATGGTCAATCCAGACCTACAGGTATTTGAACTTTGCTACGTATTCCAATGGTTCGCCTAGGAGTGTTATGATCTAGGCTAACGTTACAGGAGTAGTTGCATGTATACGGGGTGAAAAGAACATTGCCTTAGTTTTTTTGGCATTTAGGAGCAGTTTCTGGTTTAGAAGCTGAAGCTGTAGCTGGTTGAAGTCATGTTGTAGGTCACTACATGCTGCTGCGAGAGAGGGTCTGCTGATATAGAGTGCCGTGTCATTTGCAAAGAGGTGACTGTTAGCTGCTTTGATACTGGCATTGATTCTGTTGCTGTAAATTGCAAAGAACAATGGACCCAATATGGAGCCCTGTGGAGCACCTCTCAATAAGGGTTTTAAAGGAAAAAATTCCCCTTCTGCTTTAACCTGCTGAAACCGATCTGCAAGATAATTAGAGAACCATTTCAAAGAATGTTGGTCCAGGTCAATGTTCCGGAGGGATGTAAGGAGCAGATCATGGTCAACAGTATCAAAGGCCTTGCTTAGGTCTAAAAATACTGCACAAACAAAATTCTTAGCATCCAGTTTACACTGCCAGTCGTTGGTCACTTTAGCGAGTGCCAAGATGGTACTATGTCATGATCTAAAACCTGATTGTAGAGGGTTAAGCAGGTTCGCCGATTCTAAGTAGTTTCTGATCTGATTACTGACAATTTTCTCCAGTAGTTTGGATAGAATTGGGAGTAGAGAGATTGACTTGTAATTATTAAGGTCAGCAGGGTGGCCGGATTTGAACAGGGGGATCACATGGGTGGTTTTCCATAAGGGAGGGAGGTCACCATGTGAAAGCGATAGATTAAAAAGATGTGTAAGTGGCCCAGCCAGGACCTGATAACCAATTTTCAGGTAGAAAGAGTCAAGGAAGTCAGCTCCAGCACTTTTCCTAGTATCCAGCTGTAGAAGAAGGTCTTCAACCTCCTTCAGGGATACAGACTGCAGGGAGAATGTGGAGTTAGATACTCCTTGATCATGGATGCCAAATTAGGAGCAGAGATTACTAGCTGGAGAGGTATTGAAGGCTAGGTCTGCGGTGGCAAAGTGATTGTTGAGGTGCTCAAGGATGGTAGGCCTGTCAGAGACAGAGGTGCCACCAACTGTAATTTTTGTGGGTAGGAAAGTTCCAGAGGTGTGGCCTTCTAAATCCTTTAAGGTTTCCAAAATTTGGAGGGACACATCGAGGAAGCGTCAAGTTCCATACGACAGAAATTCGCCTTTGTCTCTCTGACCAACTTGGTGCAAAGTTTCCTCGCCCTCCTAAACAAGAGCCAATTGGTTGGGAGCTTAGATTTCAGGGCCGGTTTCCAAAGCATGTCTCTATTTGGAAGAGCGGGCTTTAGCTCCAATGTAAACCATCGGCATGATTTAATCCTGGCATGGACTTTAGCCAGTGGAGCATGCTTATCCAGAGCTCCTAACACAATTTCATGAAAGATGTCATATGCAGTATTCACTGATTTTGCTAGGTAGAAGTCCTGCCAACGCAAGGAGTCTCTTAGCTCTGTAATAAAAGCATGGGGATGGAAGTTGCATCTGCATCTCTTAGTAGTAAATTTGGAAGCAGATGTGAATTTTGGGATAGCTCTTACACATGCAATAAAGCAATGATCACTGACATCTGAGGAGAAAACACCAGCATGGGAAAATAGGTGAGGTTTACTTACTATAATGAGGTCCAGTTATGTTCTATTGGTTGGATTTTTCTTATTTGGATGAGTAGCTTTGTTGATAAGTTGTGACAGCCAAAGGTGTCACAAATAGCTTTAAGGGGTGTGGATGCACTGGAAGACCAGTCCAGACTGAAGTCTCCTAAGATTTTGACCTCTGACAGCAAGGATCCCAGAGTATTATTTAGGTGGTTCCAAAGCTGTACTCCAGCTGATGGGGGCCTATAGCATCCAACTACATACAACGAGACCGTGGGGGAAGTCTCAAGTTTGAGAGATAGACTTTTGAATTCATTTTGAATAAAGGGCGAGTCAATGACAGAGACATGATAATTATTCTTAATGTATATGGCTACTGCTCCACCTCTGGACTGCCTGTCGGTTCTAAACAGTGAGTACGAAGGGATGTTCACTTCACGATCAGTAGTTCCAGGTCTGAGTCAAGACTCGGTGACAACTAACATATCAGTTGTGGTATGGCAGACCCACGCCTGAATAGAGATAAATTTCTTTAACAGGCTGCATGCATTGACTTGCATAAAGCTCATACCTTTAAGACTGGGTAGATCAGCAGGGGATGTGATAGTTGCTGGCGGACCAGGGTTAAGTTTGATATTGCCTGAGCACAGCAGTAAAAGAAGCAGTAGCTTCCTGATAGCCCCTAGGAGAAATCTAAGTGCTCCAAACCGTTCGCGTTTGTGGGGATAATTGGAAGCAATTGCTGGGTCCCTAAAACTATTGCCCAGCTGACCTAATGCCACATAGATCAAGACCCTAGTCATGAAATGCATGGGAGACTGCAGAACATGTGTAGAAGGTGCTACGCCCTTAAGAACTGATACTTCAACGGTACCACCCCACCAAAGTAGATGTAATGCCAGATCCAGTTTGGGGAACAAGAAGGCACATATATATCGATCCAGAAAGTCAGACATACCTTGGCATTCCGCCATGTTTCTATTTGTGAATGTGCCACTGGGAGGAGGATGAGATAATCTAAAAAGGTGACTAGGATATAATAAGAGAAGGGTCATATAGGGGAATGAAAGGATTGCCTGCATAATGCCACCTGGTCAGAAAAGTACCTTATAGCCTAGTTAGCTCTGATTCAGAGAACAGAAGAGAGGCAATAATAATGTTTCTTTTGTAATTTTAAGCAGGGAGGTAGTGTGCATACAAGGTGGTCAGAGTTAATCGACTCAAGTCCAAGCTAGTAAACCCAATGGCAGTCCACAGAAGATCACAAATTAATTAAACTCGGTGGGGAAAGAGTGACAGGCAAGTCATGAAGACAGACACACCTGGCAAATATAAAGTTGCCCTTTAAAGAGAATGGACAACTAATCACGAGTAAGACTGTCTGCCAATAGGAGGACAGTAAGGAAAAGTAGGTGGGGTTAGTGTGGATTTAAGGTGACCTGGGGTGGGGGTGCACCGAAAACCTGCAAGCCAAAAAGAAAAGAAAAAACAAAAGAAGAAAAGATCAGAGGTCATGGGCGGCAAGGAACAAGAAACTAAAAAAGAATAAAAAAGAATCAAAGTTAACCAGGCAGAATTCAGTACACAGATATCAATTCAAACAGCTTTTACAGACTTATCTTAAATAGACTAGTGCATGATTCCCACTGACTGACTTAGTGCTGTAAAACAAGAATTAAATCTGACACAATGTAACAATTGCTCCGATTTAACAGAGAAGCATGGATTCAGTTTGAATTCGGCTTAGCACACAAGAGGTTCGGCTCTTATCAGGAGACAGCTCCCCCAAAGAACCAAAAGTCAAGTGCGGTACAATGGAAAGAAGTTAAACCATTTCAACTGCTAACTCCAATGTGCAAAAAATTATATCAGAGTTGATGGATGGATACGGAGCTGAGTCCAAGTAAGGAAACTTAAGGAAAATTTGGACTACGAGGATGGGCTAATCAGAGGGCTCCAAGTTGGCAAACAGCCACTGAGAGTTTTTCCCTGAGATGGCATTTCAATTCAAAGTTTGAGCTGAGGCACTCACAGCCTTACAAGAGCCGGGGCCATAATTGGAAAGCCGTACCTGTTGCTGGGACTCAGGGGCGGGTGGCTGCAGGCTCCTCGTGCCCTGGAGGTGCTGGCAGCTCCAATCTGAACCACAAACTTGTTAGTAACCCAAGGGGCTAGAGGACACCTGGGGAGGAAGGGACAGACAAAATTAATTATACTCTGCTGCAGTGGGAGGGTTTGAACAAGGACACAAAAAAGCTGTAACACTGTATTATAACTAAATCAATTGGGCAGGTCATAGACAGCAAGCAAGGTGCCAGCTGTGCCTGCGAGCCAAAAAGAAAAGAAAAAACAAAAGAAGAAAACATCAGAGGTTGGGGGAGGGCAAGGAACAAGAAACTAAAAAAAGAATAAAAAAGAATCAAACCTAACCAGGCAGAATTCAGCACGCAGCTAGCAAGTCAAGCAACTTATACAGGCTTATCTTAAATAGACTAGTATATGATTCCCACTGACTGACTTAATGCTCTAAAATAAGAATTAAATCTGACACAATGTAAAAATTGTTCTGATTTAACAGAGAAGCATGGATTCAGTTTGAATTCGGCTGAGCCCACAAGAGGTTTGGCTCTTATCAGGAGACAGCTCCCCCGAAGAGTGGAACGTTGAGTGCGGTACAATGGAGAGAAGTTAAACCATTTCAGTGGCTAACTCCAATGTGCAAAAAATTATATCAGAGTTGATTGACGGATTCGTAGCTGAGTCCAAGTAAGGAAGTTTGAGGAAAAGCTGGTCTATGAGGACAGGCCAATCAGAGGGTTCCAAGTTGGCAAACAGCTACTGGGGGCTTGTCCCCATGTTGGTGCTTCAATTCAAAGTTTAAGCCGAGGCACTCACAGCCTTGCAAGAGCCGGGCCATAATCAGAAAGCCGCAACTGTTGCTGGGTCTTGGGAGCAGGTGGCTGCAAGCTCCTCATGTCCTGGAGGTGCTGGCAGTTCCAGTCTGAACTGTGGACTTGTTAGTAGCCCAAGGAGCTAGAGGACGCCTGTTGCTGGGACTTAGGGGTGGGTGGCTGCAGGCTCCTTGTGCCCTGGAGGCGCTGGTGGTTCCAGTCTGAACTACAGACTTGTTAGTAGCCCAAGGGGCTAGAAGACATCTGTTGCTGGGACTCAGGGGTGGGTGGCTGCAGGCTTCTTGCACCCTGGAGGCGCTGGCAGTTCCAGTCTGAACCATGGACTTTTTAGTACCCCAGGGGGTTAGAGGACGCCTGCTACTGGTGATCTCTTTATAACAACCTTAGCAGCAGTCAGATTTACACAAATGCTGCCGTTTTGCAGCTTTTTGGCTCCTGTGTGGTATGCAGCACTGCAGCTGTTTTACATGCATCTACATATGACAGCTCCACAGTGCTGTGGGAGGGTAGAAGATGCTTCACGTAACATAGCTTTATGTGGTGAGGGATTATCCCTGCTGGAACAGACTCTGCCTGCATCATTTTGGTAGTCCATCCCCTCAATGATTTAATGCAATGAAAATGAATCAGTTTCAGGAGTTGAAGCTGGCAACAGAGTAGCTACTGTGTTCTGCACACAATGGTGTGGATAGGTTAGTGAAAATGCAGATAAAGGTTGGACTGCAATAGAAATGTCCACCTGCTTTTCTCAAGTCATAGCAGAGACAAACAAATTCTGGTCACAGCCAATAAGGGCTGCAGGTGAGGAATTTGGTCTAAAAATATTGAAAATTACCAAAGTTACGAGCCTTCATTAGTAAAATGTAACATAGGCTCCTAAAATTATTCTTTTTTTAATATTAGTACACCAAACTTTTAAGATAGCCTTGTTATGACCCTGCCTCATGAAGATCCTCAGGCAGCTTCTTGTGAAGAGCTGTTTGTCACGAGGATGTCTGTTGCTCAGATTATAATTTTTTTTAATAAATATAGCTTGATTTCTTTGTGCATCCACCCACCATTTAACTTTCAGTGTCAAAAGGTTAAGAAGTATTATGTGAAGAATTACAAATAGCAGTGGCCTCCAGGAGCCAGACATAGGGGAGCCACCAGATTGGAGAGCAGGTGTGGACTGGGTTGAGGTCATGTGAGGTGAGGTTGTTTGGGAGGTCTTCTCCATGGTGCCCCACACACAGTCACTTGTCAGTTGTGATGTATAAAGCAGAAATAAATATATACTATTCTGAACCCTGTCCATCCCTTCTGATGACTGAGCCACTCGACTGGCTCTGGTCCAGAGTGGCAGCAGCAGCTGTGTCTACTTCAAGACATGCTCCAGGCCACCCAAAATGCTTCCACTCATATGGAGCAGATAAGAGTACCCTCAGGCTGTCTCAAACCCCCACAGCTTGTGCCCAACTGCCACATAAATTCTTCTGTGTTCTGGGGAGCTGCACCATGTTAGTAGAAGGGATAATTAGTTGTGCTAGAACCACTCTGAATGCAGAGATATTGTCTAGTTATTTCTGTCTGTAACTCACTTCTTCAGAGATGGTAAACAGGCACTATTTAAAGAAATACGTAATGCTGTATTCTGACTGCGATCCAACAGCTGCTTCTGGAAGGGAAGGTAGTGACATGAAGTGTGGGGATGAATCTATCCAAAGAGAATAAACTGCTTTATGCTCCAGTCACATACATCATATAAAAATATCAAATATGCACAACAATTTTACTACCTTGTACCAATTTGTACTAAGACAGTAAAAACCTCTTGAAGTCATCAGTAAAGCACTCTTAAAGGAGAACTGTGCTGAATCTGCAAGTCATTTTTTTCCTGTGGAAGCTGAATTTTTTGGTTTAATATGTGCTCCAGTTCTATTCTTGTTGCACTTGTCTTAAACCTGTCAGTTTGGTTCTGATGTACACTCTGGTGGTACCATTTTAGAACTGTGTAATCTACTGTCATTTATGTCACTTTCAACTCCTCAGTTTTATAGTACAACACAAGTGCATTGAATCAACAGTCTTAGGGTTGAGCAAAGACATAAACTACATCACACTGCTGTAAAATGATCTTCAGCGCCAGAGTGCAAGTCAGAAGCACCTACAGAATTTACTAAAAAGCCAGTAAATATGGAATTATAATATAATGAAAATAATTATTTGAAAAGAAGCTTCTACCAAAAACACAAATGTAAGTTATGTTCTGTTCCCCTTTAAACACACAACCTGGAACTTAATTTCTTCCTTTCTTTGAGAGTTCCTAAACCACCTCCACTCCAGCCTGACCTCCTTTTATCAGTATTATTTACATGCCCTTTGTAATATGTCTAGCTGTATTATAGATCAAAGTCAGTACAAGATTGCCCAGTCACAATCATTCACAATGCCAAGTAACCTTTTCTTCAAACGATAAAAAAGTTTCTGCAAACTATCTGTCCCATAAAGATTTTTTTACAAGTGCAGCAGATATTCTATAAACACCCAGCCCGAAGGAAGCTGGACCTTGAGCAGAACAGGGACAAATAAATAGAATCCACAGGCATTTAGCTCCATAACTGGCACAATGAGCTTCGGAACCCCTCTGCACAGTGAACAAAAGTAGCATTAGTTGTCTACCACTGAGTCAAATCTACTTATAAAGCATAGAATTAAAAACAATAGAACAGACAAAAGCTTATTTTGATAGTTAATACACATAACTGTGATACTGAGACACACAAATCCACAAGCATGGCATCCAGTATTTATTCAAGGAATGTAAGATATTGCTTTATCAGACTTCGACTGTGTTTATGATTTGGAATTTGAAGTCTCAGCAAAAGAAACCTTTTGAGGATAGTTGAAAAGAAACAAACAAGCATTTGTCAATGACGAACATTCGCTAGCAGGTATTTGCAGTGGTATTTGGCACTTGGACATGGCTTAAAAAAATCAGTGACAAAGAAGTACAAGCATTTGTCAATGCCAAATGTTGCTTGCTTCTATGTGCTGTTTAGGTATTTGGAAGTCATTGGAGTGCAAATATTGAAAAATTGCGAACTTACGAGCGTGCGTAGGAACTGCGCAACGCACGCTTGTAAAACAGTCATTTTAGGAATTTTTCAGCAAATTTTCAACATAGCCATTTTAAGAGCTCTGCTCATGAACAGTGTCACTGTGATTTTCTTATTGTGTCCCATACATTGATTTGCTTTTGGCTGCGCCATTTATGCTACATGGTAATCGTTTTGGCAGGATGTGAAAATAAAGCTGTACTGCTCATGAGGAGGTGTGGAAAAATGGCAATGTTGAAAATCTGGAGTGAAAATATTGAAAATTTGCAAATGTACGAGCGTGCGTAGGAACTGCGCACGCACGCTCATAAAACAGTCATTTTTAGGAATTTTTTCACCAAATTTTCAACATAGCCATTTTAAGACCTCTGCTCATGAACAGTGTCACTGTGATTTTCTTAATGTGTCCCATACATTGATTTCGCACACCGACTGCGCCATTGTGCGCTACATGGGCGGAAACACGTTTTGGGTGAGTTGTGAAAAATGACAGCTGTACTACTCATAAGAAGGTGTGGTAAAATGGCAATGTTGAAAATCTGGAGTAGAAATATTGAAAATTTGCAAACGTGCAAGTGTGCGTAAGGAACTGCATACACACGCTCATAAAGTCGATTTTTAGGAATATTTTCACCAAATTTTCAACATAGCCATTTTAAGACCTCTGCTAATGAACAGTGTCATGGTGATTTTCTTAATGTGTCCTATACACTGATTTCTCACACCGACTGCGCCATTGTGTGCTACATGGGCGGAAACACATTTTGGGCAGGATGTGAAAAATGACAGCTGTACTGCTCATAAGGAGGTGTGGTAAAATGACAATGTTGAAAATCTGGAGTGAAAATATTGAAAATTCCACGAACTTCTGCGATGTAGCAACTAGCATACCTGCGCTTGTAAAACAGTCATTTTAGAATTTTTGCACCAATTTTCAACATGGGGTTTTGGGACCCTTTTCATGAATGATGCCACTGTCATGGCATTATTCAGGCCGAAGAGTGATTTCACACAGTGAATGTGCAGTGACTGCGAAATCACCCTTTGGGCCAGAATAACTCATGACAGTGACATCATTCGTGAAAGGATCCCAAAACCCCATTTAAAATTGTTGCAAAATTCCAAATACTGAGATATGCAATAAAGTTGAAAAACCCTATCTAGCCCATTATACAGCTTACCGGCATTTCCTCAGTTCACGGTTGGCTTTGAAGAGTGCAAGCGTGTTCCCGGTCCACCGATGATCGTCGCGCCGAGCTCCGGAGGTAAGTATGGGTGAGGGTGTGGGAGGCAAGGTGCGCAGTGGGTGGGTGCGGGTTGTGGGAGGGGCTGGGAGAAGCGCCCGTGGGACCGTTTTCAATTTACAGGTTTTCACAAAAAAAGCGGCGTGGGGCGTTTGCCACACTGGGGTGGGCTCCCAGTATGGCAGAAGGATGGCTCAGGGGGCCGTGAAGCTGAGGAGGATTGAGCACCCGGCTGGCAGACAACACGGGACATTGCCACGCTAGGGTGGGCTCCCAGTGTGGCAGAAGGATGTCTGGGGGGCCGTGGAGCCGGCGGAGATTGGGCACCCCGTCGGCGGGCTTGACGGGACGTTGCCACGCTGGGGTGGGCTCCCAGCATGGCAGCAAAGATTTGGGGGCAGCGTGGCGGTGTGCTTGTGACAGCGGTGGTTTCTTTGAAGAAGACCACTGCTGTCATCCACAACACCCGTCGATGATGCAGGGACTGCCATGCCTGCTCAATGGAGCAGGGATTGCAGGAGGGCACACCTCAAAGCGTCCCATTCTCCCAAGATGTTCCTTCGCATGCATAGCGAATGTAATAAAACCAGCATTTGTCAATGCGAATGTTTGCTTGCTGGCATTGGCAGTGGTAGTGTAGAAGTTACAGAGCTGCGTAATAGGAATGGCAGTGAAGTACTGAACTGAAGCCAACCACCACCACCCCCTGCAGAGTGACAGGCATTGGGGTGTGCATTTGGGTCATCAGGCATAACAGCCACACCATTTCACCACACCCACCCTGCAGACACTGACAAGTGTCACGGTGTTCATAGGGTCTTTGGCCCTTATCGCACCAATTTCATTAGGAAATCACGGTGAGATAGGTGCGATATAGGAGAATGGGGTGAACTTTGGGGCGAAGAGTCCAAGGCATACCTCGATGCCTCTCACTGGCTGCAGGGTGTGGAATGAGTACGAGCATTACAGGCAAGAATCCAGAATCACCCCTGATGCCTGTCATTCTCTACAGGGTTAGGCGTTATGGTTGGAAACCCTAATACCTCAGGCATTCATTGGTATTTTCACTCCAAATTTTCAACATGGTTTTTGTGACCCCACCTCATGAACAGGGGAATATCAGTTTGT
The DNA here is from genome assembly GCA_016271365.2 of Neoceratodus forsteri. Classification (NCBI taxonomy): domain Eukaryota; kingdom Metazoa; phylum Chordata; order Ceratodontiformes; family Ceratodontidae; genus Neoceratodus; species Neoceratodus forsteri. Next base: position 460,791,493 of record CM028132.1, read on the forward strand.
TAGCTGAAAGCTGCTTATGCACAGCGACTTCGGCATTTAGCACCACAGGTGCAAAAACATTCGAAGGATGTAAAAATGACAGCTGTACTGTTAGGTAGGAGGTGTAAAAATGGCAATGTTGCAAATCTGCAGTAAAAAATATTTAAAAAAATGGTGAAGTCGCAAGCGTACATAGAAACTGTGCAATGCACACCCGTAATATAATTAGGTTGGGAATTTTTTGCAGCAGATTGTCAACTTAGGCATTTTGGTGCCTCCGATCATGAACAGTGTCACTGTCATTTTCGTTATCTGTGCCGAACAATGATTTCCCACAGCGACCACGCATCTCTGCGCTGAAAGTGTGAAAACACACTTCAGCCATGTTGTGAAAAATGACAGCTGTACTGTTCATAAGGAAGTGTGGAAAATGCCACTGGTGAAAATCTGGGCTGAAAATATTACAAAGTCATGAACTTCACGGTGCATGGAAACTGTGCAATGCTCACTCATAACACAGTCATTTTATGGACTTTGTCACCAAATTTTCAACATAGCCATTTTAAGACCTCTGCTCATGAACAGTGTAACTGTGATTTTCTTAATCTGTCCTAAACATTGCTTTACGCACACCAACAGCACCATTTATGCGCTATATGTCTTGCTAACATTTAGGTGACATATGAAAACTGGCAGCTCTACTGTTCATAAGGAAGTGTAATAAAATGGCAATGTTGAAAATCAGGATGAAAATATTAAATTCGCAGACTTACGAGCATGCATAGGAACTGCGCAACGCACGCTTGTAAAACAGTCATTTTTAGGAATTTTTTCACCAAATTTTCAACATAGCCATTTTAAGACCTGTGATTTTCTTAATTTGTCCCATAAATTGATTTAGCACACTGACTGCATTAATAGCTACATGTGAGCGGGCTGCGTTTGGGTGAGATGTGAAAATGACAGCAGTACTACTCATAAGAAGGTGTGGTGAAATGGCAATGTTGAAAATCTGTAGTGAAAATATTGAAAATTCAGCGAACTTACAAGCGTGTGTAGGAACTATAGCGCCTTTGGCCTAAGTAAAACAGTCATTTTATGAATTTTCACTAAATTTTCAACATAGCCATTTTAAGACCTCTGCTCATGAACAGTGTCACTGTGGTTTTCTTAATTTGTCCCTACATTGATTTCAAGACACTGACTGCGCCATTGTGTGCTACATGGCGGAAACCGCTTTGGGTGAGATGTGAAAAATGACAGCTGTACTACTCATAAGAAGGTGTGGTAAAATGGCAATGTTGAAAATCTGGAGTGAAAATATGTGAAAATTCGAACTTCTGGCGTCTTAGAGAACTGTACAAGCACTTCGTGTAAAACAGTCATTTTTAGGAATTTTTTCACCAAATTTTCAACATAGCCATTTTAAGACCTGTGATTTTCTTAATTTGTCCCATAAATTGATTTCGCACACTGACTGCGCCATTGTGCGCTACATGGGCGGAAACACGTTTTGTGCGAGATGTGAGAAAATGACAGCAGTACTGCTCATAAGAAGGTGTGGTAAAATGGCAATGTTGAAAATCTGGAGAGAAAATATTGAAAATTCACAAACTTATGAGCCTGCGTAGGAACTGCGCAACGCATGCTCGTAAAACAGTCATTGTTTGGAATTTTGGCACCAAATTTTCAACATGGGGTTTTTGGAACCCATTCTCATGAATAATGTCACTGTCATGGCATTATTCATGCCTGAAGGGTGATTTCATGGAATGATGTCACTGTCATGGCGTTATTCGGGCCTGAAGGATGATTTCACGCAGTGACTGTGCAGTGACTGTGAAATCACCCTTTGGACCTGAATAATGCCATGACAATGTTTATCTGAAAGGAGTCCCAAAAACCCATGTTGGTGGTGCAAAATCTAAAAATACCTGAGATATGCAATAAAGTTGAAAACCCCTATCTAACCCATTATACAGCTTACCGGCATTTCCTCAGTTCGCGGTCAGCTTTGAAGAGTCTGGGCATGTTCCGGTCCACGAAAGATCATCGTGCTGGACTCCGGAGGTAAAGTATGGGGTGAGGGGTGTGGGGAGGCAGGGTGCGCAGTGGGTGGGTGCGGGTTGTGGGAGGGGGCTGGGAGAAGCGCCGTGGGACCGTTTTTATTTTGCAGGTTTTAAAAAAAAAGATGACATGGGACGTTTGCCATGCTGGGGTTCCCAGAGTGGCACAAGGATGGATTGGGGGGCCGTGGATCCGACGGGGGATTGGGCACCCCCGTTGGCCATATGATCAGTTGCCATGCTGGGGTGGGCTCCCAGCGTGGCACCCAGTACTCAGGGGGTGAGGACAGTGGAGCCAACGGGGGATTGGACACCCCCATCAGCTATTCAATCAGTTGCCACGCTGGGGTGGGCACCCAGCGTGGCATGTGAAACTTAGGGGGCGCAGCACAAGCCAGCGAGGATGAGGCACCCTGTCGGCTATACATGTGTGCGGCGGCGAGGGGCATCACGCAGTATGCGTGTGTTTCTGTGTGTGTATATGTGTGTGTGTGTGTGTGTGTGTGTGTGTGTGTGTGTGTAGGGGGAGCTGCGCATGAGCAGGCGATATCTTATCACTGCTCACTGAAGCGTAGCTCCCCCTTTCAACTGCATGCCACTGCATTTTGGAGCTTGTCATAGACAGCTCCAGCATGCATTGGCTTACAGGGGCCGCGCCTGCCAACACACTGACTGAACTGGAGGAGGAGGTGATACACCTCCGAAATCTCGGATGATGGCACTATGTTTCTTGCACATGTGTGCAAGCAAACATAACAAGCAGTTCATTAGCTCCATTTTCGAAGCAAGCATACAGGACATCAGTGTTGCTAAGGCAAGAACCAAAGTAAAGGAAATGAGCTTGCATTTTATTGGTGGGGTATTAAATAGGTCCCTTATATCAGACTCAGTAGCAAATGGTAATATAAACACCAAACTGAAAGTTATTTTCTATTGAATTTTTCAAACTGCAGTGTAGAACTAGATATGACAGTAAATGAACACCAGCACATTCAAGTAGTGTACAATTTAAGGACAAGTTTTGTTTGCTAATAATATTTTATTTTTCAATACAATTTGCTAAAACAAAGTTACAAACAAGAATGTGAAATAATCAATACATCAATATACAGACAAATGATAAGGACAGTTCAATTTAGCTAACAAAATCAGTGACAATACTTTTTTCACTTTTTAAACTAAAACAATGAATTTAACATACTATATTTCATAACATGCTGACAGTAATCATTGATAAAAAAAAGTAAAATGTTATGCAAAAAATATACTCCTTACCATACTTCTATGTTACCACAGTTCCCCTAAAAGTTAAATAATTTAAGGAGCTTACCATTCATAAGAGATTAGAAAAGGGGAACTTTTGGAAATGGGAAAAATAAATATCAAACAAAACAACAAAAGGAAAAAAAACAAAAAGGAAAAAGAAAATGAGTTCTTTATTCAATTAAATAGGCTTCTCAATAGTACAGTATAGAATATAAAGAGAAATAAAGGAAGAAGAGGTGCAGTGTGAAAGAGCGATGAAACCGTCTGGTGCATATACTGAGTTTTCACCGGGTGATGAGTTTACTTAAAGAGTCCCAGTACTTCCAAACAGTTTTCTTCCCATCTCTCAAACCTTTAGCAAGTTTTTCACTTTTTATGTTCTCAATTTAAGTATTCTTCCATTCTATAATAGTAGAAGTTGTTGTTTCTATCCAGTGTTTTAAAATACAATTTTTAGTTACTATAGAAATACGGCTATCATATATTTAAGTTCTGTTGTTATAGAAGAAATATGATTGAACTGTCCAATTACATATGTTTTAACATTCATAAAACCCCAGATGAGTGAAAATACTCTGAGTTTTTTAGCTGTTATGAAATTGAAACCCACTGTCACGTCAATTTATAGTTATTTAAATACAAGGACAAGTTAGGATGGTATCAGTGGGTCTCCAAGAAAGTAGCTATTTCATTTCCTGACGTTTGCTTGGTACAGTGATTGCTTAGTATGAGTACTGTACTTCACTTGCTCCTCACTGTAACAACACATACATGATATGTGCTGAGAAACAGCTGAATGTCAATATTTTTCAGTGAATGATTTCCCATCACATGTACTGTACTTTTTAGAACCACCAACAGAATAAAACAGAGTGCCACATTATTATATTTATTAAATAAATTAAAAATGCACATTCCACAGTGTGAATTTTTTAAAAGGCAAGCACAGATAAACGTAATTTATCTAAAAAAAAAAAACAACATGATTAGACTGCTGAGGTCATTAGGTCATTTTAAGTCTTCACAGTATTGTGCCTTGAAATTCCAATCTACATCTACATTTTTGGAAGCATCACACATTGAATAATGATATATTACATTGACTTTCTTGCTCCTGCAATACAATTCATTCTATCTGGCTTCATCAGACATTCAGGTTAAGCTTAGACATAAATTATTTATATGCACAGTGATTACAGTGCATGGATGCAGGCTGTTGAGTTCCCTCTGCCTTGCAAGCTTTGGTTAATGTTTAGTCATTCCAAATATACTTGAGTTTTTGTATGCAGCACTTATGATATCAATATTACAGCATGAATTATGATTACACTGGAACACAATGTAACATAATTTCTCCCTCTCATGAACCAAATTGCATTTTGCTACCTTGGGCAAATGTGTTAAGCCAATAAGCTAGATTCTTCCCAAGCCGTGTTTGACACAAATACACTTTACTTCAATGTGCATTTCTATCTTGAGTTATTGAAACATATATGTGTTGCTACAGGTCATTCAATTAAATCCCAGTGTACTCTTTAACTGTGTTTTTTTTAATATTTGATTTTCTCCTTCCTTGCATTACAACAATGGCCATCATTGCTAGTTTTGTTTTCCTGTCTACCTTGATGTGCTGCTTCAGGCTACAAAGCTCACATTTGTCTATTCACTAGGTATTGAATGATGGCACAGCTAAAGACCATTGTGATCTTTCTCTCTCTCTCTCTCTCTCTCTCTCTCTCTCTCTGTCACACTCTCTCTTACTGTCTTCCTCCCTCTCTCCCTCTTTCTCCCTTTCCCTTTGTCTGTCTGTCTGTCTCTCTCTCTGCTTTCTCTCTTTAACATAGTTGGCACCAGGTTAACGTACACATACACTATAAACAGTTTTGGGGTACCAGCAGGGCATTGCCGCAAGGGGCTTGCAGCACATCCCATCCATGCACCTTGCGTTAGATGCATGGGGGGTGCTGTCACACCTAAGGGGACTTAGGCTCCGGGACGCATCCCATACCTGAATCAGGTGCAGGGTCCCTGGCGCAGGGAGCTTTGGTGCAAGCTGCAGTTTGCCACAGCTTGCGCCAAATGCAGCCCCCTTTGAGAATCGGGCCCTAAGGCAGTTGTTGTGTTTCTTTTGTTTTGCGTGGCAGGGCAGGTGGGGTGTGGCAGATTCAAAGGGGTAAGCCCTGTCATGCACTAACTTTTTGCTTGCAGAAGCAATCAAATCTGCAACACTGAAAGGGGCAATCTCTTTCAGCCCAAAAAGTGGAGAGGTGGCTGCCCCCCCCCCCCAATCCTATGGTTCCTGCATCTATACATCAGGCTATGTAAAACTCAATTTAGCAGCAGGGAAAGAGCAGAAGACACATTGACTGTGTAATGCACCTCCAAGAATGTAATACTCAAACCACAGCACACCAATAAAACTTCTTTATGAATGTTTTCATTTTTCAAATGGCATATTTGATACATAGAGTATGTTCACCAAAAGGTTTAAAACAGTAGCACTCATAAATGCTCCTCGTGACACATACTGATCACCGGCAGCATGGCCGACATGGGAAATCAGTGGGGTGCAAGGGAGAGTAGCAGGTAGCACATTACGTGGCTCAGACACAAAACATATACTGAAAAGCATTTCATCCTATAGTTGGCAATAGGTTTCACACAGGAGGAAATGCAGTTTCAGTTGTGCCAAAATCAAAATACATTTATTTATAACTACATCTGGCAAAACAAATCTCTATTCACCAGTAGGGAAAGAAGGGAAAATGCAATGATTGTATAATACACATCTCAGACTGTAACACTCACTCAGCAGAACAGGAGCAAAACTTCAGTATGAATATTTTTATTATTTAAATCACGTATTTCATTCACATAGATCACGTATATTGAAGGGTTGAGACAGTGGGATTTATAGCAAGTCCTCATGGTACTGTAGTGATCGCCAGTAACACTGTTGGAAAGGGAAATGAGCGGGTGAAACAAAGGGTACTAGGTAGCACATTAAATGGCTCAAAGAACCCAAATAAATAATTAAACACATTTCTTCCCACATTTGGAAATAAATTTAATTCAGGAAGAAATGAACTTTTGAGCACAGCAATGTCAGCATACATTTATTTAGCACTCAAACTCTGATGCACGGCTACAGCCGGACACACTGGAGCTAGACAGCCGTCCATTCACAGCTGAAACAACAAGTTATGCCACCAAGTTCAAAACCCCATTGAAATACATTGAACCACATATTTGTTTCTTCAGTGTGCGGTCCAGCTTTGAAGAGTGAAGATGTGTCTGTGGTCCAGAGAGGATTAAATTGTTGGATCCCCCAATGGATAAGTAAGGGCTTAGGGGAGTGCTGAGTGGGAGGGTTGAGTGGAGGCAAAAGACATTGATGGACCTTTTCTTTTTACAGAGTTTTACACTGGAAAAAAAAAAACAATGTACAGAGGACTCCTCAGCACAGCACTGGAGGCCTGGGCACCTCCAGTGTCACTGCTATGTTTCTGGGGGGGAAGACACAAGGTGCAAGGCAGGGGACAGATGTTAGACACAGATGCGGGACACATGCTGTCACACATTACATGCTGTCTCTCTCTCTCTCTCTCTCTCGCTCTCCCTCAGTGTGGCACTACGGCAGCTGCTCGTTTTCTCCTTGTGCTTTTGCTTTCTGAGATACGGAACAAGTGCCGATGGCACTTTTCCTGAGTCCCTCCACGGAACAATGCATTAAAAATGAACTTTAATGCAAGGCCATGTGGAGGGACTTCACCAATTGGGTTACACGGTTATCGCAACCCATGTTATAACTGCCTATTGACAGTGCTTCACAGATGCAGAGGTGACTGTGTTGTCACTCCAACATGTTCATTTCCAAGGAATGCGGGAGTCTGACAGATAGATAGATAGATAGATAGATAGATAGATAGATAGATAGAGAACATGTTTATTTTTATACAGGATAAGAACATGTCATTTGGGGAATAAAACCCTGTTTACAAGACAGTCCTGTTTCAAAATAAACAAAAATCATAGCAAGAGGTCTGCAGGGCTCCACCCACTGTAGCCCTAAAAACTTTCTCAATCACCTAATCTCTGTCCGATAGCAATATTTAAAATACATATCCTTCTAACACGGCTATAACTTGCGAATCCTGAAAGCAACAAATGTTCCAACACAAACATAATATAAGTCTTAGAAATAGCAGTTTTCTCATTGGTTTGAATTTACCATCCCACAAATACATTGCAAAAAGCTGGACTTTGTATACACAGATTTGCAGGACTCCAAGAAGACGGATGTTTTATTAGCACATCATCGCACAGAATTATTTTGTCATCCCTGCTTATTAAGCAGTCAGCAGGGCCGAACATGATGGGCCAAGTGCCCCTTCTGACTGTTAATTAAAAAGTTACAATGTTGCAATAAGATGCTCAGGAACTGTCAGTCATTTTTCATCAATATCAATAGGTTTGCTTTCCAGCAAAATAATGCTTTGCTATTCATTTGGATGGTGGAGCTAGCGAATTCTGAAGATATATTAGATTTGGATCTTTGTTAAACAGACTACTCAACTACACACACACACACACACACACACACACACACACACACAGCACCAATGTCTATACTGCTAAGCCTTTTAGACTTTTTCATTACTGTCAGGTTGTATTATACAACTACAACCTCTAGTTTCACTCTGTAGACAATATGCAGAACAGCACATTCCTTCACTCACAGAAAAGTCACAATACTTAAGCAACAAGGCATGACAGGGTATGGGTTGTTGAGGGATTTATGCACAGCTCGTGTGGTGTGACACAAGGTGCATCCAAGTGACTTAACCACATGAGAAGTGTGAAATCCCCGAATGACCCACATCCTGGAGTGCCTTATTGTGATTGTACAATGGACCCATTTGTAGAATAAATTTAAAATTGTGTTTTTTTTCTTAAATAAATGACCTTCCCCAGCCATGGGATATTGAAGGATTTTGCCATGGGAAAAGACATTAGCTGACCAATCAGGTTAAAGGATGTGTTTATGTCCATTGTATGAGTAAATATTTACCATTGCTTCACAGATTGTCGCTGCCATTTTTTCCATCACTGGGATAGTAATGATGGCCTATGCAGACGGATTTCACAGTGATTCCATCGTTGGGGTGGCACTGGTAGTGGGGTCAGCTTCAGCGTCAGCACTTTACAAGGTAAGCACTTTCCATGGGGGGGTGCTTGTGCCTCTTAATGTACTGTACTAACTACAAAGGGTAGCATCTGATTGTGGGTCATAATCTCTGAGGCACTCCACAATCATAACATCTAGGGTTTATGTTCACCTGATAGGCTGCTGTTGCAAATGTGACTTCGAAGAAGTCTGACCCATCTTATTCTGTAACTTGATCAGACTATCTCAGTTTCAAATGTGCATCTGATCAGGTTGCAGCATTAAATCTCAGTTCCTGATACCAACATGAAATTGAAACCCATCATCACTCGACCATCCAAATCATTTTTACCTAAGGTACATGAAACTTTTAGTTTGTGACAATTAATGAGGTTAGGTAGGATTTTCTGGACCAGCCATACCTCTCAACCTGCTAGGACCAAAATCAGGGACACGTCTGTCATAAATTAGGGACAAATGAACAAATTCAGGGACACCATATTTTATTCGGTGTGGTGCTGTGCCATCGTATGACATGCACATTATATGCTATAGTACACTGCAATATATGTAAAGTCCATTTAGTTTATTATTTTTAAAATGTCAAATTCAGTTGCATACTACCAAATGGCACAATAAAAAACACAGGCAAATGGTTTGCATCTTCTTTCTGTTGTCATTTCTGTTCATTTACCTACTTGAAACTAAAGTGTAATGTGGGCACTGCTAGAGAAATCATTTTCTTTAGGATCCAGTATTAAGTTAATTTCTAGGCTTTTAAGGATCTAGTGCCAATAATTTCCATACTTAACTGAACAAAAATATACTGTATTGGAATGCAGTGTGTGTGTGTGTTTGTGTGTGTGTGGGTGTGTGTGTGCATGCACACGTGCGTGTGTGTATGCACTTGTGTGTGAGTGAGTGTGTGTGTGTCTCTCTCTCTCTCTCTCTCTCTCTCTCTCTCTGTCTCTCTGTCTCTCTCTCTCTCTCTCTCTCTCTCTCTCTCTCGCAGTATCATTAGAGAAATAGATAAGCCTGTGGAATGCCAGGGGAGAGCTGTCTTCTATAAACTTCTTTTGTCTGCTTGGGCCAGTTTAACCCTTGCTGTGTTGTTGACTGATATATCAGTTCAGAATTCCTATACTCGCTAATACTGTTGGTAGCTTAAGGGTTAAACAGGTCTGCTATGCTTACACTGGCATTCTAAAAATCTGTAATAGAAGCAATCAAGTTGGGACTTCAGGACAGGAAGTCTAAATTTGGAAAGTCATGGAAAATCTGGGACAGTTGAAATGTATGGGACCAGCAGAGTGGTGGTGCATTATGAGGGAAGCTTGCTTATTGTTTTACTGGTTTACTTGCTAAGCAATCCTATATAGTTCTAATAGATTAGGAATAATAAGCTACTTTCCTTGTCTCCTGGCTCACTATTGCTGAACAATGACACTATTGGCTCTCACTAACCAAGTGCTTTTTTCAACTTGTGGCACTTCATGGTAGGCACACTGTGCTCCCTGGTGTGCTTCTACATCTACACCAGTGTGACCCCTCACATAGTGGTCACACAGAGTGTTTGTGGCTGAGGGAAAGAGAGCCCCCCCTGCTAGTGGGGCTGTCAATGTTTTCCGGCCAGTGAGGTGGCACCCAGAAATGTCTGCTAGCAGTTTCAGGGTTAGCTGCCAGGCAAAGAAATGATACATTAAGGCTGAGTTCAAATGGAAAGTGAAAAAAGAAATTCAGCTCAATTGACAAAGGTTTTAACAATGGGAGGATAGGTCTGAGCTGCATAGTACTGTACAAAGCCAGAACGAGGGCAGCCAAAGTCAAACAACAGAGCCAAAATGGTGACCCCACCACAAAGTCTGCCTTTGTCCTCCCCTCATCAATAGCCTTGGTTAGCCCTGCATGCCTCTGGGGCAAGTAATTTGATTAATGCCATTTGCCCTGGTGTTAGTTTTTGGAGCTCCCACCATGGCTGATGCCAGATGACTGATAAGACGGAACTTGTACTTGAGCACTATCTCTGATACTCATGCATATGTACCAGGCTCATGGTGGCCATCTTGGGTATGGTGGACTTCTATAATCCCCGCCTTCTTTATAAGCCTTCATTCCCAGAGCTCCTTTCAGCATCTGCTATGACACCTACTCTCCCCACTGGCCACATATCACAGAGCCACACAGCAAGCATGGTCTCTTCACCCTCAGTGTCCAAAAAGAACCTTTTTACTGGCAAACTCTTTCAGGCCCCCGAGCTGCCAGAAGTGACCCATTTTCACTCTACTTCCAGTGACCATCTTACTAGGTGCTGACTCAGTCTACCTATACACACCCGCCACAGTATCTAACTTGCCACTCTTCCGGGGCCCATGTTGCCTGGGCCTTTGGTCCCTATGAGTGATAACTGATCTTCTTAAGGGATATCTCTTTCATCAGGTCAAAGCTTGGATTTTATAGCCATCAGCCACTAGGACCACATGAAAACTTTTCTAGCAGCCTAGTAGGAGCTGCCCACGCCAACATCAGATGCCAATGTCCCTGCATATATAAGCATGGGCAGCCCCGCTCCCTCCTCAGTTCTTTCCCACTATTGACTATACTTGCACAGACTCTGCAGAAGCTTTGTCATTCAGTCGACTGCCATTTTTCAACTTGCCCTTTGTTTCTTTTTAGTGATGAATCACTTCATTTCAAAGTGATTGCCTTTATTTTTGAAACCCTTACCCTGGTCAAGAGCAGCATCTTGCAACCAGGACCCCCTAACTTGTTACATAGACAAGGCAACAAACCAAAAGTTGACAGAAAATAAGTATCACCCCTGTCATTAGGGTAAATACTCAGCTTGGGCATCTAAGAGACTGGGGGGTTAGAGCACAAAGGCACTGGTTGAGAACAGTGCTGACAATAATAGAGTGGTCAAGAACCACGGGCAATAATAGCATCATTTTTTTTTCTGAGGGGCTGTGCCCGCCACACCCCCTGAGGTGGGGGGCTCTGCCACCCACACACCCCAAACTGAAGGATTCTCACTCCAGGGGGAGCAGATCATGGGAAAAGTTAAAATTTGTGGGGCCATGGAATACTGTTTCCATGGCCCCAAGTAAAAATTTCTAAGTCCAGAATGCACAAAAAAGTTGGAGACCAGGATCAGAACCCTAGTCTCCAGTGCTGCTGGCTGAGTTGCTCTATGCCCCAGCCCTCCACGGCATGGGAGCAGTTCGGCCAGCCTCCTGGATCCTGGTGCCCTTGTGTGCCATAAGCACCACGGACATCGACCAGGGGAGGGCTTACTGCAAGCGCTGTAAATCCCCTCTCGCTGTCCGTGGTAGCACTATTTATTTATTTATTTTATTTATTTATTTCCATCTAGGATTATAATACCTTTAAGTGCAAGATGCTCTTTTACAAAGGTTCCACATCAGTAGGTGAGGGTAACAAACAGACAGAGGAATATTAAACAGAGGTAATCTAAAATGACAAATGAACAGCTTAAATCCAGGAGAACTAACAATGGTAGTCTAAATGACACAATAACAACTCAAATCAAGGAAAATAATAGGGGAACACAGTAATTATACCAGCAATTAAAGAGAGGTGAGGTAAAGAGCTGTTATGGGGGGGGGTAGGAGTAGCAGCCCTGGGCCATGTCAAGCTAAGCAATAGGCAAAAGGGGGTGAGGAGTGGAAAAGGTAGACCAAAGGGGAGCTGAAATGGGGCAAAAGAAAAAGGTCTTGTGTAAGGATCACTTCAGCTTCTTAAACATAGAAGAATAGGAGTCTTTTGTATAAAGTTCCACAAACATTTCTTTTATTGTTGAGGTTTATTTCTGCCCTGACATTTCGATTCTACAGATGAATCTTTTTCAAAGGGCTTTTTCACTTTTCTTAAAATGTCTTGTTCTGAAAAAAATCTTTTTGCATTCAAGAATGGTTTTATACCATGAGGAGATTACCATATCAATCCACCTCCACTATTTATTACTGCAGCAGCTTTAAAGTAACTTGATTTCCTTGTTTACAAGGCTCTGGTGTTTCTTTTGAAAGAGCTTTCCAGACTAGCCAGACTAGCAATCAATTGACTGGTGCTATTCTGGTAGTGCTATTCTAACCAGGTACCGAGCAGAAAATAACATTTGTATTTACTTGGAGTGCGAGAGAGAGAGGGGCCAGGGCTATGCTGTGTCTCCTATCTGAGGGAGCCCCATAACATTTCATTCAGACTCACAGAGGAACTGTCCACAACCATAACATTGGGATTGTATTGTATGGCTTTATTTTCTGACAAGATGTTAAGCAGAACTAGGGTGGTCCCCCAAGGTTGTGCTATCCAAACAGATAACACAACTTGCAGTAGAAGAAACATTTGTTTTCACACAGAAGCAGTACTGTACATTCCAACATGAACCTTTTCAATAACACGAACTATCAATTGCTTTGCTTAGGGATCTCTGGATTTCTGACCAAGTGTAAATATAGTGAGAATTACCACACACACAACTTGAAACGCCTGACGAGATGAACTATGTTAACACCTGCAGGCAATGGTGCCTATCTGGTAACCAGTTAGCCCTGAACTGTGACTAAATGTGAGATTCTTCCCACTGCAGCCTCAGTCAGTCTCTGCCATTCCATTTAGGATATGCAAAACTGGATCTTTCAACCCCTCCTGGATAGTACACTTTAACAGCACATATCTGTGGTGAACAGGGTACTGAGTGTCTGTAATCTAGCCATTGTAGGACACATATATCACCAGACAACCTAAAAAGTCTCTCAAATGCTCACTGTACTCATGGTTTGGTATTCCCTTTATTACAGGCATCTGACAACACTTCAGGAAATTTTCCTTCCTCAAAGTCCAAAGCTTTAAAAGAAACTCTTTTAGTCTCTTTCCTCTGGGCAGCTGTGACAATCTTCAGTCCATCAGGGGGTTGCCCCTTGGAACTACTGATTTTTCAGTCCCATCTCACATCTTGAGTGAAATTGAACCCACTGGGGTTCCACTGGCATAAGTTTCCACCAGTTCTTTTAGACACACTGTTGTTCCACTCACTAGGGTGAGAAACATTTTATTTATTTATTTATTTCAGTTTGGGATTAATACCTTTGAGTCAAGGACTCATTTTCAAAGGTTCCACGTCAGTGTTGAACAAACATTACAAAAATACAAGGTTTACAAAGAAAAAAACAGAAAAACATTGAAGCATTGAAACTGCGTAGGCAGTAATAGTAAAATTTGAATTTATACACATGCAATTAGTACATATTAACAGATAGACTGATTAGATAAGAGGGGGTTGGGGGGGTCAGCCAGAGGTGGCATCGTCTGAGGTAGGAGAGAGGTGGAGCTTTCAACCAAGTGACGCCATCGTCAGGTAACTGGGGGTAGGGGAACAGGTTAAGAAAAAAGTGGTATATAGCAGAAAGATGCGGAGGAGGTAGGTAAATGGAAAACTGGGGGAGAGGTACTATTTTACTATCACATTAGCTCAGGCAGGTACAATTCATTTTAGAGCCAAGGAGAGATTTGAGCCCAGCTTTAAAGTCACTAATCTTAGTAGTATCAGTGAGGTCAGCAGGTAGTTCATTGTACCATTCCAGTCCTTGATACAGGATGGAGTTCTGGGCAAGTTTCGTCCTTTTGAAGGGAATCACCATCTTGTCAGTGACTGCACTATGGGTAGATTCTGTTGGGATGGCCAGCTTAAAGTGTCCACACAGTGTGGGGGATGTCAGTCCAAGTAGTACTTTTTTTAGAAGTAGACAGGTTTGGTATTGCCCTCTAAGATGGAGTGGGAGACACCCAGTTTCAGTGTACAGCAAGCAGGTGTGGGTGTCGAGAGTAGCACCCAAAGTAAGATGACAGGCCTTATTGAAGAGTGTATACTGATCCTGTTAAGAGCAGTTTTTGTGCCCGCCCCATATATAGGCAACCCATAGTCAATGGTAGTCAGTATTGAGCCACTGGTGGCTAGTTTGAGTGCATTCAGTGTTATGGAATGTCTGTAATGACAAAGTACACCAAGTTTTATATTTGCAGTCTTGATAACAGAGTCAATGTGGTTTGAGGAGGTGAGCATGTCATCAAAGGTAATGCTGAGATATTTGAAGTTAGATACTTGGTCTAGGATCTCACCCTTTTGGTTATGAATACACAGGGGTAGGTATTTCTTTTTGATTTGGGAGGTGGTAAAGAACATACAGTTTGTTTTTTTGACGTTTAATAGTAGCTTGTTTTTCATAAACCAAGATTCAAGTTTATGGAAGCTGCTTTGGAGTTCAGTTGTGATGGATTGTTGGTCTTTGCCAGCGACTGAGATCACTGCATCATCAGCATAGAGAACTGTGCTAGCTGAGCAAGCCATTGGGGTGGAGTTGATGAAAATTCTGACATGTTGTGATCTGTTAGAGAGGTAGCTGCCAAACCATAGTCCCGTATCTGGCGATAGACCTGTAGACAGAAGGCAATTTAGGAGAAGGTTGTGATAAACAGAGTCGAAAGCCTTTGTAAAGTCGATGAAGACTGATCCAACTGTCTGACCACTATCCAAGGCATTATATAATTGGGATGAATAATACACTAGAGCGGTGTGTGTGGAGTGCTTTTTATGGAAGCTATGCTGTTGTGGCAGAGTAGGCTATGGTTGTCAAGGTATTTAGTAAGCTGCTCCGAGACCATTCTTTCAAGTGCTTTCAAAAGGGGAGGAAGAATGGATATAGGTCTGTAGTTGGATGTTTGGGTTTTATCCCCAGCTTTAAAGACAGATGTTACGTTAGCTGACTTCCATGCATTTGGAAATACTCCTGATTTTAGAGAGGCATTAAACACCATGGTAAGAGACCAGCAAGTTTGTGAAGGAATAAACCAACCAGCTTCATGTCAAGCAAATCCACCCCCATCCTGGTCTTGCCAAGTGCCCTTTTAATATGCTTGATGGTTTCGGCTTTGGTGACATGTCTAAAGTAAAAGGGTGGTACATCTTTCCTTGGGGGATCTTGAGGAGCAGTTGGGCATTGCTGAACATGCATATCTTTGAAGTTGTCACCAGGGAGTACACTTGAAAAGTCAGTGAATGCATTGTTGAGCTCATTGGCAATTTCGATGGGTTCCTGTAGGGGGTCCCTTCACAGTCAATAGCAGATCTGGGGGGGTCTTGGGGGCTTTGCCCATTAAGGATTTAAGAGAGCACCAAAAGTCTCTTCCAGAACCCCAGGTTTTGGTTAGTAGATCCTTATAGTAGGAGGCTTTAGCCTGTCAGATGAGGCTGGTGCAGGCGTTTCTAGCTTCCTTGTAGGTATTAAATGCAGCAGGTGTACCAACTGCTTTTGTCACATGCCAAAGATTGTCTCTGTTCTTCATAAGTCCAATAAGGGAGTTGGAGAGCCAGGGATTGGTGGTTCCCTTAATTGTTTTAATTTTGTATGGTGCAAAAATATCACAAGCATGGTTCAAAACCATTATGAAGTAGTTAAGTGCCTCATTACCATCTATATCCCCAGCCAGTGGGGACCAATCCAGTTGTGTCATGTACAGCTTGAAATGTTGAAGTAAGGCCTCAGGCAGTGGTTTTTGTACACCTTCGGTGAACTCTTGGGGAAATTGTCAGACCAGGTACACTTCACAGGGGAGTGGTCACTGAGGCTATCAGGCAGGACAGTGACATCAGACATATGCTCATGTTGTGTGGTCAGGAGCCAGTCAATGACAGAGCTGCTTCTTGTTTTGTAGTTAAGCTGGGTGTCAGCAGTGACCATCTGTTTCAGTAAAAGGCTAATAATTATATCCTTGGTTTTTGTTTTTTCCTGTGAGTGCCAGTTTATGTTGAAGTCACCTACAATTATCTTCTCCCAGTGGTTTCCTAGTAGCCCTTGGTTTGCTATGACATGGTTTAGCCCAGCAGGTTGGTGCCCTGGAGGTATGTATATTGTAGAGACCAGCAGGACTTTATTCTGTGTCCCTATGTTTAATTTGAGGTTCAGAATTTGGGCCTCTTTTGTATTGAGACTGTTATCAAGGGCCTGCACCTTTATTCCAGGCCTGACATATACTACGCAACCAGCCCCGAGTTTAGCAATCCTATCTTGTCGGAACGAGTTGTAGCCATCAAGGGAAATAGATGCATCTGGAGTCTTGTGGGAGAGCCAGGTTTCAGTGAGCGCTATAATGTCTGGGTTGATTACCTGCACCCATGCCTGGAACTGTGCAAACTTGGCAAGGAGACTATTAATATATAATGATACTATAGTAAGTTGACCCTTAAGCTTAGTCATTTTAGAGTGAGGGGATCTAGGGTTTGGGTGACTATTCCCTGATAGTAGCAGATGTAGCAGGATTAGAGAGCAGAGAAAATGACAAAGTACATGTAAAATTGATTTAAAATGAAAATGCTGATGGTTAATTACATCTAGTGGAAATGATAAACTGTTGAGATCCAGGGTCAAGTAATATGTTAAAATTCCTGAAAGGTGATAAACTGTGGCCTGGGCATATGCAAGGTGTGAAATCCTTTTGTCTGTATGTTTTCTTTTGTAACCCTTACTCTCGGGGTTCCCTAGGTTCAGGGAGAAAACATTCGCTCAGCATTAGGGCTAGGTTTGCACTTCTGGTCAGGGGCACCCAGGTAATTCCGGACACAGGAAGAAATAATTGAAAATGTCCAAACTGGGAATGGGATTCTAAAGTGTGGTTTTTATTCACTTCAACACAAGAATACAAAGCACGATGGACCCCCACAGGGCTACACTCGCTGGATATGCAGATCTATAGAGGTCAGAACACATCTTCTTCATCACACAACCCTCAGGTTCTGAACACATCTGGGCTCATACGCCCAAACTGGTACTCTCACTCTTGGATTCCCTGGCATGGCATCTTGGCCAGCACTAGTACACTTTTCCATATGTCATGGAGTTTTGGTGGTGGCTCCCTCAACTACCCTTAAGCACTTTCTATCTCTAAAGGGAAAATCTCATCCTTAATCCCAATCTGGGTACTTTCTGCAGACATTGGCCAAGTGCCTGGGAGAAAGCTATAGGTGTCCAAAGTGAATCCATAGAGGTAAACCCGGTTACTCCATATGGGGGGTCTCCCATATCTTGAACCCAAATCCATACCCAGCCATTCATTTGGAATCAACACCTTTCTTTGAACTCTTTGGTTGCAGATGCTATCTTGAAATGTATATCACATTTAACATTCTACTCTCTATGTTACTGGTGTCCTGACTTGCAACGTTCTGTAAGTGGCTATGTTCATCCCTGTAGACCCCCACTGGTTAGATGCATTTCAAGCCATACACATATCTTAAAAGCACTGTACTTGGCTAGTCCTTTCCTGACCCCACAGTAGGCAGATACTTTTACACAACTGTCTTGGTGAAAACATGGGTTCTGTGACAGAGCAGACTCACCATGGTTCGCAGGTGCCCCAGGGCTTCTCTCAGAGGAAACACAAAATTCTCTGGAAACTCAGAACAAAACTCTTGTCAGGCAGCTTTTTCCATTACCAGCAGGACCAGAGGATTGTCCCAGAAATGCTGGTTTCTCCCCCCCCCATCCCTCCAGGGATGGGGCACTGGAACAACATGGGGAGCAGTCTATACCACTTCTACTGGTATCTTCAGTGTTCTTTTCTAGGGTGAGAACACACTACCCTGTTTCTGAAGTAACTTATGACAGAGCTAGGCTCTGAGTGGCTGCCAACTGCAACACACCTCCTACTTCCACTGCAGACTGCCCAAGACTAACTTTGAAAAATCCCAACATTCTAACCTAACACCCAGCTGCTGCATTCTACTGTGGCTTATGCTGCTGCGATAATTCTATAGTGATGTCATCCCTCCAGCTCAGCTGAGACTGAGGATAGAGTGGGACAGTGTGAAACCCATTTAATTGGTGTCTCACAAGCTGCCTTTCCCTGTCTGCCACTAGATCTAAGTGGGATTCTAGTAACCCCGGGTGACAAGGGGGTTACACCCACCCTCGGCCAGGAAAATGACTGTCCACAGTCATTGCTTACCCGGCCCAGGCCATCCTACCCTCTGTGCTACCTACAGAGAGGGGTGATCGGGCCCTCTCCTACCATGTGCTAGGCACAGGCAGGCAACACTAAGGGCCTAGATGCCATCGGCTGACGCATCAGACTCTACTCTATGATCTTACTATGGTTACCTAGTGGCCTTGGTAGAATTGTCCACAGCATAGCCCTCAATAGATCAGTACTGCGGCCCCTCCGGCCAGTCAGGACCACAGTCTGTCTATCCCCTCTAGCCCTATAGGGAAAACCTATCTGACCAAAACCCAAAATTTACCCAAAAATACAGGGGAACCTCCCCCCATCCCTGGACTTCTGCAACCAACACACAAGGTAGCTAACACTACTCTCTAAGCATTTCTCCACACTCCCCCACAACCATAGCTGTGGAAGGAAAAGTTAAACACAGGTAACAACAACACCCACTTTAAACACTACTACTTTAAAGCACATGGGGGACTCCGATGAGTCCTTCCTTCTCTTCTTGTCTTCCCTTCTTGTCTTCTTCAGGATCACCTGCAAGAGAAAAGACAAAACAACCCCTAATCTGCAAACACAGTACTATCTAACCCCTACCATCAAAACACTGGAGAATCACCCCAAATTTTGTTTTAGAAAAGTAGAAAAATAGTATAAACAGTATAAAATGACATTATTTACAATACACATTTTGGGGGATGGAGTGCCCTAAAAGTCCCATCTAGTGACCACAGTGCCTGAAGGCAAGTCCAAAAAAGAGTCTCTCCTGGGCCGGAGCCTGGTGAAGCACAGTTATGATAGGACTGTAATCCCTAAGGGGAGAGTCTTTGAGGACAGTTCAAACAGTCTGAAGTCTGCTAGGTGTAGGGTGTGTACTGCAATGTCATTAAAATAGAAAAGTCTGGACTTACCAGTCCCTTGAAGAATGAAATCAATACGACACCTGGATTTCCAGCCAAAGACTCTCCCTGGCAGCATTCTTCGGATACAGCTGGGTGGACATTTTCCGGAAAATGACAGGATGGCACATCTGGAAACTGCTGGGTTGATGTCATCTAGGAGATGGAACCTTGGAACAGGACAGGAAACAGCTGGTCTGAAGTCATCCGAAATCCCAGGTGCTGAATCAGGATATAGCTGGGCTGGTGTCCTCTCTGGATATGAAGTCATCTGGAAGGCCAGGCGATGGAATCTGGAAAGCCAGTACACTGCAAGGCTGACGAATCTGGGGCACCTGGTTCCTGGAATGTCAGTCTGATGGAACAACATAGGTATGGCAATGGCTGGATGGCAGCACTGGCTACCACTGCTTTGCTTTCCACTTGGCAGGCATGGGCACATTCACAGGAAATGGCCTGCATTGAGGGAAGTAACACAATGGGTCAGGTGCAAGAATTATTACCCCATTTGGGCGCTCATAATTTACTTTAAAAAAGGTTTCATGTCCCTGTCCATCCACGATCTGAACAGTGTCTATGAATAGTGTTCTGCCCACTTTCCATTGATATAAGTTTTCTTTGAACACTCTGTCTCAGACATACGACTTGCACCGGGTGCACATGTTTTGCTGCCTCTTCCACTATCCAGGATTTCCTGTTTCTTTCGATCTCCTCCCAGACTTTCTGAGGAAAGGTAGGAAAGGATATCCCATAGATCTCATTCACCTTCCTACGAACCAGTCTTTCCTCTTTACTACACTTGGTCAACTTGAGACCTCTGGCCAGGCTTGGGGGTGGCCAGTCCTGGTTCTGCCAGCTACGCATACTTAATACAATGTAAAATGGATCTTTGACTCCTCCTTGTGGGGACAGGCCTGTGGAGTCACCAATCTCTCCTTCTTTCTGCTCCTCCGAGGCAAGAGCCCGAGGCTGTGGACCCGCACCTTCTTCATAAGGCCACATAGGTTCCCCCTCATCTTCTTCCTCACTGAGAATCTGAGCCCAGGAATGAGCAGTCATCCCACTCCTGAGACTATCCACTCTTCACTGGGTGCGGAGGTCGACACCTCCAATTCAAGAGTCTCTGTCACCTCATCTTCTCTGATGAGACTAGGGCTCAGCCCCTCTTTCTCTCCACAGATCTGCCGATGTTCCCTCCGCACTGTCTGTCTGGGACCCGGGCTCGGATACATCAGTACTTTGCTCTGCCTGTAGATCTACACCCTCTTGCTTCATGCCCCACTCTGCTGAGCCTCCTCCAACAGGCTCCACCTGGAGCTGTGTGCTGCCAACTGCAGATTCTTGAAGCTTTGGCCACATGTGAGCCAAATGAATCGTGGGTGCTTTGGTTAGGCCATGTCTCTCTAGGCACCCAGAACAGTGAAGAACCATGAAGACATCCCTTCCAGCCTTTAAGCACATTATGCACACTCTTACTGGATATCCAGGAATCACCACATGAGGAGACAAACGTCCCCCAGAGTAACATTCTCTCAATATCTTTTAATAAGTTAACTTCTTCTACTATCATAGCCCGGGCATGATCCGGGTAGTGGGCTGATCCCGAAGCCATGACTGCAGAGAAAAACAAAATCTTACTGTTATCTCAAGTCCCACTCTGTTGGAAAAACTTTTACAAAATGACTCCCTACTGCTGTGTTTAATTTACTACCCCACCCTGTAATGGTGGCGGCAGCACTCCTGGCGCATCAACGTTCTGTTTCTGACTCAAGCCACTGCGCATCTGATTTACACACTCTACTGATAAAGTTTACACAAACTGCTTAAACTGCACTATCTGTTCTCTCAGCACATTTATATGATTGTTACTGGACTTTTTCATTTGCTGTAACTCACTGTTCTTGCTTAAAAGTCCCTAAAGCCACAGTATTTCATTGCACAGAATTGCCTGTATTTCTTGTTGCATCTTTCATACAACCCACAGTCTCTCACTTTGCTTTGAAAATCATACTGTTGCTGAACCCACAATTATGCTCCCTGAATTTTTGCTTTCGACCTATACCCACTCCCCTACTGCTGCAACTGCTCCCCACTTATCATGACCATCTGGATAGATCATTTATGCACTTTTGTCTCCTATTGCAATGTTTCAGCTACCCTAAACCCAGGAATTGTCAGCAGGATGTGATTTTTTCCTCGTAGAATTTTTATGTTTCTGACTATAAACCTTGTTCTATAATTTGTTACCAGCCCATGTTATTATGTAATGTTGTTATAGCTCTGCATGTATCTTGTCTCTTTCCAAATCAAAACTGTATTCCCAGTGTATCCCCACCTATTGTAATCTCCCAGGTCGCGCCTGAAAATCGTCATTGTCTTGGCTAATGGCACTCACCCGGTTAACAAAAACTAAATAAATAAATAAAAATGCTCACAGTCTAATGCTTAGAATTCCTGCTTAGCTTGATTAACTTGACACAGTCCTTCTTTGCAAAATGATCACACTGCTACACACAGATTCAGCTGGCTTTAGTTAAAATCACACACAGTTTGAATGGTTTCTTAGCTTGGTACTCACTTAATCAGTAGCTTGTTATTGCAATGGAAAAAGTCGGCCTACAGCCAGTCTTGAAGGCCTCTGGAATGAAGCAGGCTGGCAGTCCTGCCGATTGTCCTTCCGAACACCTCGTTTTCTTCCCAGACGATCAAAATGTGGGTTGAGCCAGATTTTAAACGAAAAAGTCTGATTTTATTACTTTTATAATGTTTTTAGTCACTGCGATGATCCTCCTTGCAGGCCAGTTCGCACACTACTTTCTCTCTCCCTCTCGAACACTGTGCAGTCACTCTAGAGCTGGCTTGGGGGCGGGACTGATTACAGTCTCACCAATCACTCGACACCATGCAAATGAGCCTCTTTCTTCTCGTGCTCTTCTCCTCCATGGCGATAGTCGAGCAGGCAAAATTTAAACTGTAAACCACACTTTTATTTTTCAACTGTGACTCCTCAGCAGGAGCACCATTTTTCGTGGCATTTCACTCAGTGACTCTCTCTGTCCATACAGCAAGCACTTCCAACTTCTAGGGCACAAATCTCTCTTTGTTTCCCACAGTTTTCCACACTTTTTCTTGTCACACATAAACTTTAAAAGCTGTCAAACGTTATAACTTTGATGCAGAACAAGGGGCATACACTCTTGGGTTTTACTGTTCCTCGGTAAACTGGTGGCACAATTACAGCAGCACATGAACAGCAGCACACAGCGGCACATTTGGGTGGCAATGCTTCCAACTTTTGGGCTACCTACTACCAGACAGCCAAAACGCTAGCCCTAATCTGAGCAAATCTTTCTTGTTCCCTAAATTCCAAACCCAAATCCTCAGCGGTGCCTCCATTTTGTAACCCTTACACTTGGGGTTCCCTAGGTTCGGGGAGAAAACATTTGCTCAGCATCAGGGCTAGGTTTGCACTTCTGGTCAGGGGCACCCAAGTAATTCCGGACATAGGAAGCAATAACTGAAAATGTCCAAACCAGAAGTGGTATTCTAAAGTGTGGCTTTTATTCACGTCAACACAAGAATACAAAGCAAGATGGACCCCAACGGGGCTACACTCACTGGATATGCAGGTCTATAGAGGTCAGAACACATCTTCTTCATCACACAACAACCCTCAGGTTCTGAACACATCTAGGATCACATGCTCAAACTGGCACTCTCACTCTTGGATTCTCTGGCATGGCATCTCGGCCAGCACTAGTATGCTTTTCCATATGTCATGGAGTTTTGGTGGTGGCTCCCTCAACCACCTTCAAGCACTTTCTAGCTCTAAAGGGAAAATCTCATCCTTAATCCCACATCTGGGTACTTCCTGCAGACACTGGCCAAGTGCCCGGGAGAAAGCTATAGGTGCCCAAAGTGAATCCATAGAGGTAAACCTGGTTATTCCAGATGGGGGGTCTCCCACCTCTTGTTCTCAAATCCATACCTGGCCATTCATTTTGAATCAACACCTTTCTTTGAACTTTCTGGTTGTAGATGCTATCTTGAAATATATTTCAAGCCATACACATATCTTAAAAGCACTGTACTTGGCTAGTCCTTTCCTGACCCCACAGTAGGCAGATACTTTTACACAACTGTCTTCATGAAAACATGGGCTCTATGTCAGAGCAGACTCACCATGGTTCGTAGGTGCCCCAGGGCTTCTCTCAGAAGAAACACAAAATTATCTGGTAACTCAGAACAAACCCTTGTCAGCCCACTTTTTCCATTCCCAGCAGGGCCAGGGGATTGCCCCTGAAAAGCTGGTTTCTTCCCCCCATCCCTCCAGGGCACTGGAACAACTCGGGGAGCGGTCTCTACCACTTCTACTGGTATCTTCAGTGTTCTTCTCTAGGGTGAGAACAAACTACCCTGTTTCTGAAGTAGCTCTATGACAGAGCTAGGCTCTGAGGGGCTGCCAACTGCAGCACACCTCCTACTTCCACTGCATGCTGCCCAAGAGTAACTTTGAAAAATCCCAACATTCTAACCTAACTCCCAACTGCAGCATTCCACCGTGGCTTATGCTGCGTGCAAGAATTCTGTTGTGATGTCATCCCTCCAGCTCAGCTGAGACTGAGGACAGGGTGAGACAGTGTAAAACCCATTTAACTGGTGCCTCACAAGCTGCCTTTCCTTGCCTGCCACTAGATCTAAGAGGGATTCTAGTAACCCCGGGTGACAAGGGAGTTACACTTTGATCTTCAGAGTCCTCAGAGACAAGTATGATGACCAGAGATCCTTCACCTAGCCCAAGGGAAGCTGGCAGGCATCCCTAGCCCTCTGTTGGACAGAGAGCTCCTTCCTCTTCACTCTCCAAACTCAGAACTCCAACTGAAATCCCAAGATTCTAAACTGCATCCCCTGTAGCTAAGCTAAAAGGCTTATGCTGCTGTGACAGTTCTAAATGACATCATTCATCTTCCATCTTCCACCTAGACTAACTAGGTAAACAATGATGTAATGTGATAGAGAGTTTCTAAAAAAACTTCCTACTTGCTGCCAGAGACCTACCTGGTCTAATACTGATGGGATTTTAGTAACCCCAGAGGACTGGGTGGTTACATTTTGTATATTGAGAACAAAAGATCCTGCCAAATATTTCCATCACTGTCACTGTGGAAAGAAGATTTCCTCCAAAGACAAGCACAACCTCTGCATGTGCTGCCTTGCGCCTAGCCATGACACCCTCACCTGTGAGTTCTGCTTGACATTTAACCATGCCACCCGGTGGCATTACCAGAAGGCCCTGTAGTCCTTTCTTCTGGAGCAACAACTCACCAGGATGGAGTAGGGACCTTCAGGGATTACCCCCTCCCATTCACTGGCTCACTCGTTGGGCTCTCGGGCCACCAAGACCTGAGACAAATCTTTAGGGAAACACTTTCACCAGGACAGGGAGCCTAACAAAGACTGTTCTACCTGGAGGTGCTCCCAGTCCCTGCTTGCTACTGCTTCTTCTTCTAGGATAGCGCTGTTGACTGCTTTGGCATTGACCCCTCCTGCCACTCAAGCCTCAGCTCCCACCAGGCCATCCCCGACAGCAAGTTCCACCAGCCTTTCTATGGCAGATGAAGGCCCGTTGACCTCGGGCTCACCCAGTTAGTCGATGCCAGCTCTGCCACTATGACCTCCATAACTGCAAGGTCCACTGGTGCCAGGCTCCACCAGCTCTGTTTGAACAGGCAGTGCTCCAGCAACTCCAGGGTCTCTTCTTCCTCCATCACCGATGTTGGCAATTGTGTTGCCTCTTCCTGCCACTGACCTAAACACATTACTTTCTTCCATTACAGTGATACTAATCTAGCAGTTCATTCCTGGCCTGCACCTTCATTGCCATTACTGGGGAGCTTGCCTCTATGTCAACGCCGGTTCGGCCCCAGCACACTGCACCCTCTTGGGCATTGTCAGCATCTTTGCTGTTGGTCCTCACCTCAGACGATGTTGACAATGAGGGGGAATACCACCCAGATCTCATCCTCCCTGATGATGAACATGAAGAGCAAGATGTTGGAGGTGACTTCTCAGACAGATCCTCTGTCTCCTCAGGGAGTGAGGACTCTATGAAACATGCTACGAGATCTCCTGAGGATCCCACCATCTTCTCCCTCATGAAGCAACTTCAAGCTACCATGGGGTTCCAGACAGAAGAGAAGGATATCACCAGGATGAATCAGGTGGATTTCCTGGAGACTCCCAAGTCTCCTCCTAAGGTGATCCCTACTCTCGGCCCTGGATGATGCTGCCACTGCAGTCTAGCACAGGCCTAAAATGGTCCCTGCCATGCCTAGGAAGGCTGACAAACTTTATCAGGCTCCTCTGGGGAAGCCTCTCTATGCTGTCCAACCAGAAACTGACACAATGGTCAGCAAGGCGGCTCATGATAGGTCCAAGGTGCCCAAGCATCTTAGTTCCCGCCTCTGACAGGGAATCTAGGAGGATTGACCTTTGGGGCAAGAAGACCTTTGCATCAGCCACCTTAGGCCTCAGGGTTGCCAATTACTTGTCCCACATGGTGAAATACCAGAACAACCTCTGGAAGAAGGGCAGAGGGCAGAGCTGCAGCACAGGCTCTTCCTAAGGGTCCCCAGACACCTAAACCATCTTTTTACACAATTAGTTGTTTTTTTTTGATGACTCCATAGGCTTGTAAAGGAGAGGCTGTTGTTTACATTTATACTGAAACTGCATTTATTAATGTTGGCTAAATGCAGTTTTGTAGCATTTGAAAGTTGTAAATAAAGCCTCTCCTGATTCAAAAATCCAATGCTGAAAACCCTAAAATGGCTGTCTTGATGATGTCAATGAAGGGAGAGATGCCCAGCTCTGTAGATGTACAGTATACTAGCTGTACTAACCGTATTCAGATGCAAATAACTGCAAAATTAAAAATGATAGCATGGTACTGTGAGCACAAAAGTTGTTCAGCACAAAAAATATCTACAAAATGAGGGTGTTTCATTTATAGCTACCTTTTATCTTTTTTATACAATTAACAACAAAACCCAGAGAATTAAATTTTTTCCCTTTTTTGACAAAAGTGAATAACATTAAAATGAAACATAATAGCATGGTACTGTCAGCACAAAATTTGTTCTGCACAAAAATATCTACAAAATGAGTGGTGTTTCATTTATAAGTGCCTTTTAGTTTTTTTTTTATAATCAGCAAACAAAAGACAGAAAATTCTTTTTTTTTTCACTTTTTCAACAAACAAATGTGAACAACTTTAAAATAAAAAGTGATAGCATGGTACTGTGAGCATGAAATTTGTTCAGTACAAAAATATCTACAAAATAAGTGATGCTTCATTTTTATATACCATTTAGTTTTTTATAATTAGCAAACAACAGCAGAAAACTGAGCATTCTAATTTATTTCACTTTTTGCAACAAACAAATGCAAATAACTTTAAAACAAAAAATGATAGCATGCTACTTTGAACACAAAGGTTGTTCAGCACAAAAATATCTACAAAATGAGTGATGTTTCATTAATAAGTACCTTTTAGTTTTTTCTTTTATAATTAGCAAACCAAAGACAGAAAATTCTTTTTTTTTTCACTTTTTCAACAAACAAATGTGAACAACTTTAAAATAAAAAATTATAGCATGGTACTGTGAGCATGAAATTTGTTCAGTACAAAAATATCTACAAAATGAGTGATGCTTCATTTTTATATACTATTTAGTTTTTTATAATTAACAAACAACAGCAGAAAACTGAGCATTCTAATTTGTTTCACTTTTTGCTACAAACAAATGCAAATAATTTTAAAACAAAAAATGATAGCATGGTACTTTGAACACAAAAGTTGTTCAGCACAAAAATATCTACAAAATGAGTGGTGTTTCATTTATAAATACCTTTCAGGTTTTTATAATCAGCAAAACATGGCAGAAAATTATTTTTTTCACTGTTTTTGGTGGTACGGCATAAATGGAATATGCTACCCCCCACTTGAAATATTGTTGATGTTTTATGTTCTCATGCCAGTTGACCTAATGACATCACTCATGGCTTCGCCACTCATGATGTCATCGGGTCAATCGGCATTTGAATAAAAAATGTCAACAATATTTCCAGTAAGGGGTGGCATATCCCTTATATATTTTTTGCAAAAGACTCTGTTTTCAGGCCCTCTACTCCCAAAGTGGCAACCTCTGAGTGCAGCCCTGTGAACAGTTAACAGAAACAGGGTAACGCTCCTGTCTGTTTTGTGGGTTCAAATCAACCTTTGGTCTCAAGTTCTGGAGGGATTCAAACTGTGAACCTCTTTCTAGCATACCCAATGCACAGGCTCAGATAATTCTGTCTTTGGGGGGCCAGATATCTTTGCCTATGGGCACCTAACCAGGTGTACAAAAATGAACCCTTAAAAACTCTAATAAAAGACCTTAGATTAAACTCTTTCCTTTTTCCAGTTTGGTATCACCATTCAAGCTTATGCCCAGTGTCGGCTTTAACCATATATACTTCACTTGTTAAAGAAAGAAAATTCAAAGACAGCCCAAGTAGGCTGTAAAAATAGAGTTTTACTAAAATAGATAAAAGTATGTAAAACATAAAATACAGAACCATATATCACAAGAACCATATAATCTTTTAAAAAGAACAAGGTTTTAACAGTGCAATTCCTACTATAGTACTTTGATTTGTCTTTCTCTCTGAATACCTGCTTAAAGTGCTCAAAGATGTGTCTTTTTCAGAGTGCAAACATTTGTGTCAAAATGGAAAACAGAATACTTTTCCAAAACTGTCTTTGCCAACCCCTTTGTGTGAGGTCACCTAGCTCCTCCTCTGTTTATTAAAAATCATACACCCAGGATGTTTTATCATTTTAGAAGGTAAGTTAATTAAGGTTACATCAGCAGAAACTCATTTCCCCATGTGACTTCCCCAATCAAGTCTGTAAATTTCCTTTCATCTATGAGCAGTATCCTCTCTCACACAGACATCAAAGCATTTATGATTTCACACCAGTGTGCCATAACCTGGTTTCCTCCTCTAAACGTCATAAAATGGATATCGATTTCCCTCTTAGCAGTTAAAGCTATATTTAACTTAGATAAACAGGAAATCCTTGATTAAGGCCTGTTCTAGTCTGTAATTAGCTTCTGGCCTTCCAGGTAACACCTTGTATCTAAAACCTGTGTGTGTGTGTGTGTGTGTGTCATCTCACATGCTGTCTCAGCATCTCTCATGAGAGACTGTCCATAACACATTTTTATATTACAAAAAAAATCATAGTGTACTCAGAATTGGCTGTCCATGTGTCGCAATCCTCCCCACCTAGACTGAATTTGGGGGCTCTACCCCTGGCATGGGATGAGCTTCCTAAATCAGTTCACTCCTCATACACATGAGACAGACCATCTGAGTTCTGTTTTCTGGCTCCAGCTCTATGTACTATTGTCATATGATACCCTTGCAAAGCAAGACTCCATCTTAGCAATCTACCATTGTTCTTTCCCATCTGCATCAGTCAAACTAGGGGGTTGTGGTCAGTCTGCACCACAAGATACTGCCCATATAAGTATGGCTCCAACTTCTTTAGGGTCCACACTATGGCAAGACATTCTTTTTCCACAGTGGAGTATGCCTGCTCCCTGGGAAGTAACTTTTTACTCAGGTATGCTATTGGGTAATCTTTCCCTTGGCTAGATGTCTGGCTCAGTACTGCCCTAATATCCATGTCTGAGGCATCAGTCTGAACTATAAAGGGTCTGCTATAATCAGGACTTGTCAAAACAGGAGCACTGCACAGTGCCTCCTTTAATCCAGTAAAGGCTTCTTCACAGGCTGGTCCCCAGCTAATTTTCTCGGGCATCCTTTTCTTTGTCAGATCAGATAGGGGAGCAGCCAGGGCACTGTATTTGGGTACAAATGTTCTGTAGTACCCTGCTGTCCCTAGAAAACTCCTGACCTGCTTCTGTGTTTCTGGTCTGGGCCATGCCTGGATTACCTCTACCTTTTATTTGGTCAGGACGGAGCTGTCCTCAGCCTACCACATGCCCGAGGTATGCCACCTCTCCCATGGCCACCTGGCACTTCCCAGCTTTGACAGTGAGCCTGGCCCTCTGTATCCTTCCCAGCACTTCCCTAAGGTGGGATAGGTGTTCCTCCCAGCTGGTACTAAAGATGGCAATGTCATTCAGGTACGCCACGGCATACTCCTCAGCACCATTTAACACCTGGTTCACAAACCTTTGGAAAGTGGATGGGGCGTTCTTCATTCCGAAAGGCATTACTTTAAATTCAAATAAGCCTATCGGAGTGATGAAGGCCGATCTCTCCCTAGCTCTGTCTGTCAACTCTACCTGCCAATATTCCTTTGTCAGGTCAATCGTCATAAGGTAGGTTGCCCCTCCCAACTTTTCCAGGAGTTCATCCGTCCAGGACATCGGGTGGGTGTCAGACTTTGTAACTGCATTCAGTCCATGATAGTCCACACAGAAATGAATAATGCCATCTGGCTTAGGCACAAGGACTGCCGGTGAGGTTCAGGGGCTGTAGGATCTCTGGATTACCCCTAAATCCAGCATCTCCTCCACTTCCCTCCTAATGACCTTTTGGATAGCCTCTGACACCCGATATGCTGTCCACCATATGGGCGTCTGTGTCCCTGTCTCCACATCATGTATCGCTAAGGGAGTTAGTCCAGGCTTTGCGCTAAACAATGGGGCAAAGTCTGCTAAAACCTCCCTTACTTTCTGGATCTGGTCTGGGGCCAGCTGGGGAGACAATTTTACTGTCTCCACAGAGGACTCCCGCTTACTTTCTTCCAGCAAGTTCAGAAGGGGGTCTCCTTTGTCCGTCCCTTCCCCAGGACTACACACTGCAAACACCATGTCAGCCCTATTTGCAAATGACTTCATCATGTTGACATGGTACATCCTATCTGTCTGTCTTCAAGTCAGGCAACTCTACAATGTAGTTCACATCATTTACCTTCCTAACCACTTTGTACGGTCCTGCCCACTCAGCCTGCAGCTTGTCTTTCCAAACTGGAATAAGGACCATGACTTTCTGACCCACCATGTATGGGCGAGCTCTGGCTCTGCGGTCATACCTCACTTTTTGTTTCTGTTGGGCAGCTGCCAGGTTGCTCTGGGCTGTCCTCATAAGCTCCTTCAGCCTTTCCTTAAACCTAAGGACATAATCCACAATGAGAGTTCCCTGGGTGGCATGCTTGCCTTCCCAGTCCTCCCAGATCAAGTCTAGGGGCCCACATACCCAGTGTCCATATAAGAGTTCGAAGGGGGAAAATCCTGTCGACTCTTGGGGCACCTCCCTGTATGCAAACAACAGGTGGGGAAGGTATTTCTCCCAGTCCCTCCCATGCTGTTCAGCAAATACCTGTAGCATTGACTTCAGGGTACCATTGAATCTTTCCACAAGCCCATTGGCTTATGGGTGATATGATGTAGTGCATCTCTGCACCACCCCACACTTCTCCCATAAACATTTAATCAGTTCTGACATGAAGGAACCCTCTCGATCGGTGATAACCTCCTGAGGAAACCCAACATGGGAGAAAATCCCAAGTAAGGCATCTGCCACTTTGTCTGTCCTCAGTGAAGATAGGGTGACTGCCTTGGGGTACCAGGTGGCATAATCCACCACAGTCAGGATGAATCTCTTCCCTGAAGAGCTGGGGGCATTTAAAGGTCCCACAATATCCATTTCCACCCTCTGGAATGGTTCCTCCACTATGGGCAATGGAATCAGGGCGGCTTGGGTTTTCTTGCCTGCCTTCCCTATTTCTTGGCACTGGTGATGAGACCTGCAATACTCCTTCACCTGCTCGGTGAAGTTAGGACAATAGAAATTCTGGGCCAACCACTGCATAGTGCATGTGATTCCCAGGTGACCAGACAAGGGAATATCATGTGCAGTCTTGAGAAACTGCTCACAATACTCCTGGGGAATGACAAGCTGTCTGCCTAGTACCCCCTCCCTCTGTCTGCACAGCCTGAGTATACATAAGTACATTTTCCCAATAAACCTTATGCCTGCCATCACCTCCCTCTGCACCATTCGAGTCTGCCCAAGCCCTCAGCTTCTCTAAACTAGGGTCACTTCTCTGAGCAGCTGCAAACCTCTCACACATTCCCAAGGCATGGGACAGGTCCCCTTCAGTCACTTAAATAGGGCCCCTAGCACTAGCATCAGGGCACTCAGGATCACTGTCAATCCCAACCCTCTGACAAGGGGCCACCCCTCCCTCTTCAGAGTAACCTTCCGTAGCTGTGTGGTTACTTGCTACTGGGGAAATTTCTACCCCCTTTTCATTAGTCTCCCCATCTGGAGACACAGGCTAGGGAACCAACCTCTCAGTGGTTTCCACAATGGCTTCTGTGGGTTTCAGGGAACTACAATTTTCCCTTACCACTTGGCTACGGGTAACTGCACATACCATCCCTTGTTTGAGGTTATTACCCAGGATCACATCCACTGCTAAGGTTTTGACTACAGCCACCTGTTGCACAGTTCCCCCTGTTTCACCCCAGCCTAGGAGAACACTAGCGAGGAGCAATGTTTTTGGCTCACCAGTATAGTCCTGTACAGTGACGTATTTATTGGGTATAAGCTGACCAGGCTGTACTAGATTCCCCTTTACCAAGGTCAAGGATGCCCCTGTGTCCCTTAACCATTGCGTCTGTACACCATTCACCATGACTGGGTGCATGTGTTCCCTCATGTTCACAGGCATGCTTCCAGGGACACACAAATAATCCACTTCTTTTCTAGTACCATTCTGCATATTATTGTTCATTCTTTTGGGACACTGTCTGGCAATATGACCAGTTTCTTTACATAACCAACATTCACTTCTCTTTCAGAGAAATCTTTTCTCTGAAGCCTGGGGCTAACTGGTTTCGGTGGAGGCAGTGAGGGTTTTAGCTGCCCTGAAGGTGCACTTTTCCCTTTCTGCACAGCCACCCCCACCTCATTTGCTCTCAGAGTAGGTCTGCTCTTGGCATAATGGTCCGAGAGTTCAGCAGCCTCTTGCACTGTTTTGGGATCTCGGTCCTCCAGCCAGGTTTCTAGCTCTGCTGTGCATGCCCAATAAAACTGTTCTAACAAACTCACATTTTCAATTTTATCAACAGAGTTTGCCTCAATTCCTTCCCACCAACGTTTTAAAAACTGACGTTTCGTGGCTAGCTCCTCATAGCTCATGTCAGGGCTTCTCCTGAGCTTACGGAATTTTTGCTCTGTATGATTCAGCAGTTAATTCAAATTTCTTTAACAGTGCAGCTTTAAGTTTGCTGTAATCATCACTGTCCTCATTGTCCATTTGACCCAATGCATCCCGATCTTTTCTGGTAAGTAGCAGGGATAGCTGAAAGCTTCAGGACTCCCTAGGAATTTTAGCCTGAATACAAACTTTTTCAAAAGAATTTTAAAAGGCATCCATATCTTCCCCCTCTTTAAATTCAGCTATCAATTTGGAATTAAATTTGTAACCCAGTCCTGTAGTCCCAGTTAAACCCAAGCCACTTACCTGCTCTGGTGCTGGTGGTTGGAGTCGTAGCTTCTCCAGTTCGTGTTGCCTCTGGCGCTCACTCTCCTCATGGTCCGCGTCTCTCTGTTCTTGCTCTGCCTCTCGGTGTTCTCGCTCCCTCTTCTCCTCTGCAGCTCACTGGCACTCACGCTGCTCACGGTCTGCCTCCCATTGTTCACGGTCCCTCTCCCTCTGGAACTCCAGCTCCATTCTGCACAACTCAATTTGCAGCCTGAGTGCTTTTGGATCCAGGATACTGGTGACCTTCCTCTGCTGCTGTGGCCCTTCACTGACAGTGGCCCTGTTGCCCTCCTCATCTTATCTGGACACTGCACTGGCTGCTAGCCCTGCCACACTTGAGGTTTGGTCCTTTTCATTCATGGTCTGTGACTCGCTGCTCTGGGTATCTGCTACCATCAGGGCATCCATGAGGTTCTGTTTGCTGGGTTTCACCTCAAACAGGACTCCTCTGTCCCCGCACAACTGCTTTAAGAAGTCTACAGTGTGCCTGCTGTAGTTGGAAGCCATCTTCTTCCCCAACTATGACTACTCTGACTTGCACTTTAGAAAAAAAAATAAAACGGATAGGAACTTGACTGTACGCCAAGTGATATAGTTCTGTCTTCTTTTTTAAAAATAAATCACTGCCTTTTTCTTTCTTTGCAAGTGAGCTGACAGTGTCAAGCTGACACACTGAACAATAAAAGCTTATAATACCAAAATATCCCACTGCTGCCAACCAATCTGTCACAAACCCACTCAACAGGCCAGGACCTCTACACCCAAAGTGCCAACCTCTGAGCGCAGTCTTGTGAACAGTTAACAGAAACAGGGTAACCCTCCTGTCTGTTTTGTGGGTTCAAATCAACCTTTGGTCTCAAGTTCTGGAGGGATTCAAACTGTGAACCTCTTTCTAGCATACCCAATGCACAGGCTCAGATAATTCTGTCTTCATACATTGGCCTCACCAAGGTCTTCGACACTGTAAACCATACTCTCTTCCTGGGTCAACTCTCCCTTACTGGCCTCTCCTCTGAATCTTTAGACTGGTTCAGGAGCTACCTCACTGGGAGGGTCCAAAAAGTGAAAATACAAGACACCTTCTTTGAAAACTGTAGTGGCACCACAGGGGTTCCCCAGGGCTCTATCCTTGGCCCCCTACTATTCAGTTTATTTCTAAACAACCTCCCACAATCTGTAAATGACCACTTTCTCCTTTACATAGATGATGCAGTCCTATATTCGGCCAATGCCGACCTCACCATGCTTGAAAAGCAAATGCAGGCTAATTTCTCCTCTGTAGTACATTGGTTCCTTCAATCCAAATTACTCCTTAATTACAAAAAAACAAGAGCATGATATTCACATCATCATGTAATAAACACCGTAGTCACCAACTTCACATTCTTAACAGTCAGAACTCTCCCCTGAAATGGTTCAAACTTTTAAATACCTGGGAGTGACACTAGACAGCACCCTATCATTCGGCCAACATTGACTCAGTTGCAAAGTCATCCAATGCAAAACTGGGACTACTGTACAGACATAGCCAATGTCTAATTGCTGAAGCACTAAAAATTGCAGTAAACAACTCAGTGCTCTCAGTGATCAACTATGGGCTAGCAGTTTATGGGGCTTCCTCCCAATCCCCAGTAAACCGTATCAGAACAGCGCTTAACAAAGCATGTTGTCTAGTCCTAGGCATACCCTGCCTCACCCACACCTGAGAGCTATACTCTCAGACTGGGTGGCTGAATCTTGATTACCACCAGGAAATCTATTCTTGGACTTACCACTGCAGGACTGCAAAGCCTCCTTAACTGGCCTAACACCACCAGATGTATCAGTGGGTAAACAATTTGACCCTAAGCATCCCCTTCCATCGAACCATGCAATATCAATGGTCCTATGAGTACTGGGCGCTGCTATGGCTCAATGCTCTTGACATAGGCATTATGAAAGAACTAAAGCTAGGACCTTTTAAATCTAAAATCCATATGGCCGTAGCCTCCAGCAGCAACTGTGATTGTGGGACCTGATCTCCCTACCATATACTCTCCTTTTATCAGTCTTCCACCGTCCTACTTGCCCTCAATCTTGCTCCTCTCCCTACTTTCTGTTCTACCCCCCTGGCTCTCCTCCTCCTTTCCCTCTCATTTCCCCCTTTCTCCCCTCCACCCCCACTGTCCTGCATCCCAGTGACACTCCTATTTTCCTATCCCCTCTCCTCTCCCTCCCTGTGTACCTCCTCCTGTTTTCTTCCTTTGTTGTCTCCTTCCTCCCACCTCCACCCCGTCTTACCCTGGCTTTCCCCATGCTCTCCCATCCTCCCACCCCACCCCTCTGCCCTTGATCATCCTTTTGTCCCTCACTCCACCCTCTCTGCCCCCTCTCTCTCCCACGCCCCCATTTTCTCATTTCCCCGACTCCTCCCCATCTCCCTCATTTTGTCTTTTGTATATCATCTCCCTCATTTTACTTTTGTTCACCTCCCCCTCCTGCCCTGGTAAGTCACTCCCCCATAGGCTTCATGGTCTCTGCCTTGTCATTTCTCACCCTGGTAACATGGGTATCCCTGTTGTCTATTCTTATTAGCACTTCAGACAATAGAACTGATGTTTTAACCTGTTCTGGAAACCTAGATTAGTGTTTTCATAGCTTACCTATTATTAGTTATGACGCACACTGTGTTTCCCAAAGCTTCCAATATTGCTAACTGCCTTATTTTCTTAACTGGTCCAAGTGACTTTGCTCTGGTTATACTATTGGGTGATACCCTCACCCCAAAGCAACTGTCTGTATCTGCAAAAGTGCATAACTTTACCAACTGAACCTGTTCTAGCATTTTCTGCTCTGTATTTTGTACTCCTCATTTGATACTTTTACTGTTTGTAACATTGCCGTACTGTAAACTGAGCATTTGATGATTGTGTATATGTAACCTCTGTATTTTGAATTTGTACATACAGTATGTGAATGCTATGATGTGGAACCTCTGTAAAAGAGCCTGTGGCTCACAGGTACTTTCCTAGATAATAAATAAATAGGATTACATTACAAATGTTAAGTAAGCAATAACACATGACAGGGTGTGCAGTAATGGTAAATTACTACACACCCCAGGTGGGTTGTGAGCTGGGTTCTGAGGCATGAGGCACAGCTGAGTGGCATCAACCACCTGGGAAGTGTGGATGTCTTAATTCAGGTGCAGAAGACACCTGTGCTGCCATGGAAGCACATGTTAAGGATGTGGGAGAGTCAGCAGGTGGCTGCTTTGAGGAGCACCAGGCCCCTGGCTTCTTTGCCTGGAAACAGAGGTAACATTCCAACTTAAATGGTACGTAAAGTGGGAATATGAGAATCTGTTGCTCACACTGTCATGGTAAGGCAGCATTGACAGAGCAGGGGAAAACAGAAATGGAAACATTAAGAGTACAACAGGTTTGCACCCCCACATTCAGAAGGCAGGAGATGAGAGCTATTTGAAAAGCAAACTGCAATTTAGTCAATTGGAGGAGAGGGATCCTCAGATTGTTTCTGACCATACCTCTCAACTGCTATGAATTCCGCATAGCACTATGATTTTCACAGTCAAATTTACCCTTGTTCCTCACAGGTTTACTGATGTTCCTCATAATGTTAGAGGTATTTCTGGACACGCAGACTATTAAATCATGAATTAAGTTGATAGAAACATTCCTTATCACTAACTATATGGGGACCACTATCTGTAGACATAATATTGTTTAAAATAAGAAAGTGTTACAAAAAAACAAAGACAAGGTGCTGCGTCAGCATGTGGTCTAAAAGCAAAACAAAATGGTTATATTAAATGCACGCTGAAAATAGAAAATAGAGTTAAAAATCTACTTTTTAAAATAAGAAAGTGTTACACATTCTGGCCCTTTGCTGTGATTTTTGAAGGCCAGTGTTATGATTTTTAATGCTAAGAGGTATGTTTCTGATGCCCATGCATGACAAGCTAGGAACAGGGAATGGAGAGTATACACACACAAGCAAGTGCCGTAGCTACATTACACTTAAAAAATAGGAATCATCAAGACGAGGCAGTGTGAATCAGAGATTCTCGTATTCCCACTTTACTTCATCAGGCAAAGTAATCTAGGGCATGCTGCATTTCTCACACAGCCAACCACCGACACTTCCTTTTCTTCTTTGCATTTAGTCGGTGCACATGAAAACTGCCTTCTCCATACTACCCAGAGATACATCTAGCTCTGCTGCCATTTCCATTTTTTCGGTTTCATTTTGTGTCATTCAGGTGTGTGCCATTTAAGTTGGAATGTTACCTCTGTTTTCAGGGAAAGAAGCCTGGGTCCTGGTACTCCTCAGAGCAGCCAGATGCTGATTCCCCCATGTTGTTAACATGCACTTCTGTGGGAGCACAGGTGCATTCAGCACCTGAGTGAAAACATCTGCACTTCCCAAGTGGTTGATGGCACGAGGCGCCACCTCACAACCCACCTGGGGCATGCAGTAATTTAGCATTACCACACACCCTGTCAAGTGTTATTGCTTTCTTACAATTTACAGTGTGATCCTTAGGGAATTTTATATCGCACTTCTGGTGGTTGAAGGCACTCAGCAGCACCTTGTGCCTGATAAACCACCTGGGGCATGCATCAATTTTGTATTGCCGCACACCCTGTCATGTGTTATTGCATACTTATAATTTACAATGTGATCCTATGTGGATTTTATATTGCACTTCCCAAGAGGGTGATGGTGATCGGCTGTGCCTTGTGCCTCACAACCCACCTGGGGCATGCTTCAATTTAGCATTGCCACACACCCTGCTGTGTGTTATTGCTTATTAGCAATTTACAGTCTGATCCTATGGGAATCATATACCACACTTCCCAGGTGGTTGAAGGAACTCGGTTGCACCTCATGCCTCACAACCCACTTGGGATGTGTGAATATTTTGCACTGCCACACACCCTGTCATGTGTTATGCCTTACTTACAATTTACAATGTGATCCTATGGGAATCATATACCACACTTCCCAGATTGTTGAAGGCCTCACAACCTACCTGGGGAGTGTGGTAATTTAGCATTACCACACACCCTGTCATGTGTTATTACTTATTTACAATTTACAATGTGATCCTATGGGAATTTTTCACTGCACTTTCCAGGTGGTATGCAAGTGTACATGTGTATCCATGGCTACATCAACAATATCTCCATTAGGGGGTTGCATATTCCATGTATGCCATACCTCCAAAAAGGGAATTTCATGACAGTTTTTGCTGATTATAAAAAATCTAAAAGGTATCTAACAATGAAACAACACTCATTTTGTAGATATTTTTGTGCTGAACAAATGTTGTACTCACAGTGCCATGCTGTCATTTTTTGTTTTAAAGTTATTTGCATTTGTTTGTTGAAAAACTGGAAAAAATTAATTTTCTGCTGTTTTTTCACTCATTATAAAAAAAAACTAAAAGGTAGATATAATTGAAACAGCACTCATTTTGTAGATATCTTTGTGCTGAACAGATTTCGTGCTCATAGTACTATGCTATCATTTTCTGTTGTAAAGTTATTCGCATTTGAATATGGTTAGTACTGCTAGTATACATCTG
Source organism: Neoceratodus forsteri (assembly GCA_016271365.2). Taxonomy (NCBI): domain Eukaryota; kingdom Metazoa; phylum Chordata; order Ceratodontiformes; family Ceratodontidae; genus Neoceratodus; species Neoceratodus forsteri. The sequence continues at coordinate 460,830,047 of CM028132.1, forward strand.
CAGAGCTTGGCATCTCTCTCTTCATTGACATCAAGACAGCCATTTTAGGGTTTTCAAAGCAGGATTTTTGAATCATGAGATGCTTTATTTACAGTTTTCAAATGCTATGAAACTGCATTTATCCAACTTTAATAAATGTAGTTTCAGTATCAACAGCCTCTCCTTTACAAGCCTATGGAGTCATTTAAAAATGTTTTTAAAAAGACGGTCTAGGTGTCCTTTAAGACTTTCCAGGCTGCTGCAGATGTCAGTAAGCATCTTCTAAGGGCCATTTATGACATGGCTGATGCCACGGCCAGGACTGTTGCCACTGGCATCTACCTTAGATGGCACTCCTGGCTGAGGGTCTCTGGATTTGCTGCTGATGTCCAGAAGAACATTCTCAATGCCACCTTTGGGGGCTTTAATTGGCCCTATCGTGCAGGATATTATCAATGATCTGCAGGCCTCTGGTAGAGCCATTAGGTCCATTCATTCCCTCTATTATAACCACCCCAGGAGCAGGCCACAACCCTCTTTTTGTAAGCTCTCCCATAAGGCTGGATCGGGAACCAGACCTCAGAGCAAGTGGAAGGCTGGGCCTGCCTTGCCTGCTCCTTCCTCCACCACATGTGCCTCAGCTAAAAGCCCAAAGAAGTGGCAGTGTGGCCCCAGCTGCTGGCTCTGCCATGGCATGACTCTTTGCCTGACACCCTCCTCCTGCCTCAAGCCAGGAGGTAGTGGTAGGGGGTTGTTTCTCCTTCCATTTTGATCAATGGAGGGCCCTTACATCTGGAGTTTAGATCCTGCAACTATCGAACAGGGCCATACTCTAGAACTTCTAGAACAGCCTCCAGATTGTCCTCCTGTTCCCTCCACTTATCACTTTGACCACATTTTATTTATTTGTTTATTTATTTAGTTTTTGTTGACCGGGTAAGTGCACTAGGCAAATTCTCCCTATTTTCAGGCACGACCCAGGGAAGGGGGATACAGATGAGTGCCAACTGACTTTGAACCAGAATTAAGCTGTTGGTGGTATTTTTAGTGAATGGGGGAAATTTGGCCAGGGCACCGGGGAAATTCCCTTACTCTGCTGTAGGGGGAGATGCTGTGCTGCTTGCAGTAAGGCAGACAGTGTTGGTCAAGCAGATGAAAAGGTTGTGCAGACCACAGCTCTGCAGATTGATGATATGAGCGAGATGGAGATTATGGAGGACTGATTACCACATAGTGAGCAGGAGGTGTTTCACAGTGATATGCATGCCCGAGAGCATGCAGCAGGGGCTTCACGAATTGGCGAGATCCTGACCACAGAAGGTGATATATTTTCTCCTGCCAAACCACTTGACTGGGCTGCTTCTACAGCTGAAGGTTTTCCACCAGTGAACTTGTCAGAAGAACGCCGGGTCTCTGATGTGGAGTGCGTCACTCTCACAGCTGAGAGAAAGAATGAGGAAGTGGATTTGCTGACTGAGTGTTCTGACGGCATTGGAATGCAAGCGTCTGTTCCTGCAGTGAATGAGCTTTGGTCTAAAGAATCCATGTTGTCACAGGCGGGCTGGATGCAGCAGCCCGACAGTTGCAGGGTTCCAGACCCTAATTGGATTTCGTTTTCTTCCCCTTCAAATTTGGACCGACAAGTTCCTTTGGATACTCAGCAAAGGACTTCTACACCAGGTCAGCCTTTTTTACCTTCTACTAGTACTGACTCAAGCTCTGGGCCTACTGCTAAATCTGGGATTCAAAACTTTACTGAGGTTCCTTCTTCTGAGGCCCCACCACGAGCATCCCCTTCTCATTCCCCACATAGGGTTGATGATAGGTATGGCCCTCGATTTTCGGACCTATTTCATAACAACAAATTGGAACAGGCTCCTCGCAGGAATGCTGTATGGCTCAAATACTGGGGAGGTTTGCCTGAGCATCCTGATAGAGTTTTTGTTGCAAAAAAACTATTGAAGGATTCTATGAATTTTATGGCTTCAGACATTTATGCTTTGATTAATATACGAGGAGAGAACACTTTGGACATCATCAGTTTTAAACACTTTTCAGGACTCGATAAATTTTGGCATAAATATAAGTCCTGTAAGACACTGTCTTTATGGCTCCCTTTTTGGGCAATTCCCATCATTAAACCTCTATTTAAAACTGTTAATGTGATGTTTCGAAATGAGGGGGTAAATGTGGGTGATATACAGTACTGGTTGGAAAAAAAAAATTACTGTTTTGGGGCCACCTGAGCCCATCATTGATACTGAGGGCATTTGGACTGGGGCTTGGCGTTTCAAGGTCAAGTTACATATTATTGAAAATTATGTTCTTCACACCCCCAATATTTTTTTCCTAGGGAAAGATGGGGGGAGGGGTTTGTTTCTATCCTGGTCAACCAAAGGCCTGCTATAAATGTGGTAGTAGGCGTCATTTAAGCGGTGCCTGTGATAAGTTAAATGCACTTTATGTGGGGAAATGGACCATGACAGCAAAGTCTGTAGGAATGTATTTAAGTGAAATCTATGTGAAGAGGCAGGCCATGCCTTTCATCAGTGTCCTTGGGCTGGGCAAAATTGACAGGGAGGCCCAGATAAGGAGCATTTAATAAATCAGGCCCAGGAGAGATATAGGCTTCAGGCACAGGACACCTCAGCTAGGGAAAAGGAACATAAGGATCAGGATGCTGGGGAAACAGCGCATAACCCACATAATTCTACTTCACATACACAAGATGTGGGGGAAGAGAGACCAAGGCCTAGGCAAGCTGAACAGGACCAGGCAGACACGCCTACTGCTACCCAAGAGCAGGATGCAGTTTCTGCACCTGGCCCTTCCCAGCTGATTTTCCATACTGCTACGATGCCTCCACCTGTTTCTGACTTGCAGGCACTCCACCCTAGAGGAGTGACTCAGGCTGCCAGTAAACAGAAAGGGGCCAAAGGTAGGTGCTCTACGCAAAATGCTTTTCAGGTTCTTGCTGACTTAGAAGGTGATTCTGGCTCTGAAACCTCTACTAGATCAGAGTTATTGTCAGAAATGGAGTTGGAAGAGGAGGAGGAAAGTGACCTCCTGGAGACTAAGAAAAAGAAAGGTAAAAAAGGAAACAGGACAAACCCTTACTGCTAACATAATTTTAGCATGGCCTGTTTAAAAATGGTATCTCTCAACTGTTGTAGCATCAAGAACTATAAAAGATGGATGGTTTGTTTGATGTACTGCAAGAGTTTGCAGGCTGATATAATTTTTTTACAGGAAACCCGATTCTCTAATTTGTCTGATGTTACACAAGTTAAGAAAGCCTGGTTGGAAGGCCCCTCCTTTTGGTCTTTTTGTGCCTGATGCTGCTGATGGGGTGGGGATCCTTTTTAATCACACAACTGTGCAGGTCACCAGGCTTATTGATTTATTGCCTGGTACAGCCTTGGTCATTGATTGTCTGTATAACGGATATTCCCTTAGACTAATCGACACGTATGCGCCTCAGCTTAAAACTGCTAGAGTTGATTTATGTCAAAAGATAAAGCCTTACCTTTTTACCTCTAAACATGTCATTTGGGGGGTGGTGATATGAACTGAAGCCTGGATTTCTGAATTAAAGATAATGTACAACAAAAAATATATTGCAATTCCCATGCGTTGCAAACTACTTTAACTGTTGCTAGTCTTAAAGATGCCTATAGGACATTACATAAGACTGGAGGTTATACTTATCAAAGGGCTTCCTTTTTTGCTAAGATTGACTATTTTTTTACTTCCAAACATTTAGTGGCACAGGACTTTTTTTATTCATCCTTGTGAATTTTCTGATCACAGGGTGTTGATTTGTCAACTTGGACTCAGTCAGATACCACCTAGATTTCCCTCTATACAGAGTAGAAGGAAATTAAATTCTCAGTCATTGAACAGTGAGACTGTCCTAACTCAATTAAACTATCTGTTATTTTCCAGGAAGTCGGTTGCCGATATGTATGATGACTGGTCTTCCTGGTGGTTTGACACCAAATCTGCCATAAAAGATTTTTTTATTTATTATGGCAAGTATGAAAGTAATTCTGACTATTTACAATATCTGAAGTATAGGGATCAGTTTTACCAGTTAATGTCTAGCCCTCAGGTGGCTGACCCCAATGTACAAAAACAATTGGAGGAAGTTAAGAGCAAAATGAGGCAATATCAATATGATAGGGCTGTGTCCATGTTTGCTGGAATGCACTTTGGTACACAGCAGCAGCCTTTTAAGGATCCCTATGTTGCCTTTAAACAGAAATTAGTGAAAAAAATTATGACGGGTTTAAAAAATGTAGCTGAACATGTTAAAACCTCTGATGTGGAAATGTTGGCAGTGATAGACCAACATTTGACATCAACTTTCAGCACCACTTTTTGCTCAACAGTTGAATGGGATGATGTTTTTCATTTTCCTATTCCCACAGTTTCTGATTTGGACTTAGGTAATTTGGATGCACCCATTTCTAAGCTGGAAGTTCTTTCCACCACTAATGATTTAAAAACTGGAATATCACCTGGAGAGGATGGTATTACTAATGAGTTTTATAAAGCATTTAAGGAGGACCTCAGCGATATCTTGCCTCATTTTTTTAAAGATATCTTACAATTTGGGACAGTGGCTAACAGTTTTAATTCTGCTATACCTACCTTTTTGTACAAAAAAGGCGATTGCACTGATTTAGGAAATTGGAGACCGATTAGTCTGCTCAATACTGATTATAAAATCCTCTCCTCTATTCTTTGCAAAAGGTTACAAGCTACAGCACAGGTAGTGATTCATCCTGCTCAAACCTGTTCTATACCTCAGAGGTCAATACAGCAAAATTTGCATTTTCTTACGGACATATGTGAGTATGGGAACCAAAACAAATTGTCTGGGTACATAGTGGCTTTGGATCAGTCCAAGGCCTTTGATAGGGTTTCGCATGCTTTTTTATTTCAAGTTTTGACGAAATATAGCATATCCACTAAATTTATTAATCACATCAAATTGTTATATACTAATGCAACATTGTATCCCTTTGTGAATAACCTAATGGGTAAAGGGGTTGGTTTAAGGCAAGGAGTACGTCAGGGGTGCCCCATCAACCCTCTCTTGTATACTTTTGTCTTGTACCCTATTATTAGAGAAATTGAGTATGACCATTTTATGTGTGGGCTGACTCCTTCTATATCTATCCCTGTGCAAAAGATATCAGACTTTGCGGACGATATTTGCTTATTGGCTAACGATGTTTCCTCAGGAAAGGTCACACTTTGGAAATTTGAGCTGTTCTCTGCTTTAAATGGCACTGTTTTAAATTATGAGAAAAGTGTTGGCCTTGCAATAGGTGGGGCTACACCTGATCTGAGTATTGGGAATATTCTGATTTCTACTACGGCTAAGATCTTAGGTCTTTATTTTGGGGGGGGGGTGTATATGGCCTACCAAAACTGGGATGGCAGATAGTAGTGGAGGAACAAAAGGTCCAGCAATGAAAATCATGGGGTTTTCCAAAAAAGAAGAGTCCTGATTATAAAAAATGTTTTACTTCCTGTGTTTTTATACATCTGCTATGTTTTTTCTGTTCCGATTTCATTGGAAACCAGATTATTTAGTTGTTTTTTTCAAATGGTATGGGGAAGTTGGTTGAACCCCATTAAGCAAGCTTTCACTTATTTAACCATTTCACAGGGTGGAATTGGGATGATTAATCCTTTGGTGTTCTACCATTCATTTTTTATGATGTCTTCTTTTCAACTTTCTGATTCTATTGATCTTCATCCCTGTACTGTTTGGACTTGGACTTTATTTCCAAACTTTTATGAGTAAATGGGAGGGGGGAGGTATACCAAAGTTAACATCAACAGTGTATATACCAGCTTTTGCAGTGCCTACAATTAAGGAAAAGCTCAACTACAAGGTATTTCTCAAAAATATTTATTTAATGAAATTATATAATGAAATTATGGGAAATGTGTTTTTTGTACAGGTTGATTTTCCACTGTGTGTCCCTTCCAAGGTTTCTCAGGCATTGCAAACTCTTCCTGATAAGAGAATTCCATTACACATTTGGGATGTCCAGTGGCTTAGCTGTCATGGCAAGCTTGGGGTTAAAGGTAATTTGAAACATAAACCCATTACTGAACGACAGTGTATTAGACCGGAAGGCACTGGTCAGGTAGAAACACTGGAGCATTTTTTTTGCAATGTTCCTTTGCTGGTAAGTTATGGGCAGATCTGGCATTTCGTTGGAAATGGGGTATTGCACGTCACATTTCTTACCAAAGTTTGATTCTCTGTGATTATTCAGGATTTTTAGGGAGGTATCACTCCAGTACACTAATACTAATATTTGTTTGCATAAAATATTATATGTGGCAAATTAGGTGTCAGTTTTCTCTACAACATACTGTTATTCCTAATATTGTTTTAATTAAACAAATAGAACAGGCAATAGCTAGACAGAAACTTCTAGAATATGACAAACTTGATAGGCAACTTTTTCCTTAGTTACTGGAAACACATCTCATGGATAATATGATCTGTTTATTATTTGTTTTTCAAGAACTTTCTTCATTGATTTATTTTTTGTCATGAAGTTTATGTATGATTTGACCTGGATGTACACTTGGTTACTTTTTCAGTCTATATTATGATGTGTGCCCTTGATTTTCTTTTGAGTTCTTATCCGTTGTATATGAATTGTTTCTGAGATTTTCTTTTGATGTATTGTTTGTTCTTTCGAATAAAATTCCCCTACTCTTTTCGAGAAGTGCCATGGGCTCTTTAACATCCACCTGAACTACCACCAAAACAGGCAAATGGGACCTTGGTTTAACGTCTCATCCGAAAGACGGCACCTCAGGAGTGCAGCACCCCCCCTCATGCTGCACTACAGTGTCAGTATTGGGATATTCCTGTGCTTTGGGATGAGGTGCTCACCTTGCTGCACAAAAAGGCTATAGAACCAGTGCCCAGGCAGCAAAGGAACAAAGGGTTTTACTCCCAGTTCTTCCTCATCCCCAAGAGAACAGGGGACTTGTAGCCCATTCTAGACCTCAAAGGCTTGAATTTCCATATCTAATACAAGAAGTTCAGGATGGTTACTCTGCATGTTCTGCTACCTCTGCTCAGGCAGGGAGACTGGTTGTGCTCCCTGGACATGCAGGATGCTTATCTGCATATCAAGGTTTGCTTCCCCCACAGGCGATATCTCAGGTTCCTGTTCCAGGGAGAACTTTACCAGTTCTGGGTATTGCCCTCTGGCTTATCCTTGTGCCACAGGTCTTTACCAAATGCTTAGCAGCTGTGGTGGCGGCCCTCAGGTACAAGGGTCTGTATGTCTTTCCTTATCTAGATGACTGGTTACTGAAGGCCCAGTCCAGGGATCCCCTGCTGCTCACTCTGGAATGTACCAGGCAGCTGTTCCAGAACCTAGGTATTACGGTCAATCTGCCCAAGTCTGTTCTGACCCCATGCCAATGGCTGCAGTACATAAGGGCACTTCTGGACACTGTCCTGGGCAAGGCTTTCCTTCCCCACAACAGGGCAGAATGACTAATAGCTCAGGCACAGTTGGTGGCTCAAAGCCGGTACATCACAATCAGAACATTCCTGTGGTTGACCTGCTAGCCATGGCCATTCCCACTGTACCCTTGGCCAGACGGCATATGAAGTTCTCCCAGTGGACTCTGTGGGTCCAGTGGGATCAACATTATGACTATCTGGATCATCAGGTTCTTGTCTTCTCCCATGTACATAAAGTGCTTCAGTGGTGAATGACGCCCCACAATCATCTAAGGGGGGGTTTCTTTCTCATCCTTTCTACCTGACAGATCATCACCACAAGTGCCTCAGGTGTGGGTTGTGGAGCAACCCTGGTCCCCTTCCAGACCTAGGGGACCTGGTCTCTGATGGAGGCTCACCTCCACATAAATGTTTTAGAAATAAGGGCAGTTCTGTATATCTTAGAATCCTTCTAGAACCATCACTCTCCAGGTTCCCTGCTAGTGCAATCAGTCAACCTCAGTGTAGTTTATTACATCAACAAGCAAAGAGGGACTCATTCTTACCCTTTGTGCATACAGGCAATGAGAGTCTGGTACTGGGCTCTAGAACACAGTCTAGATCTATCAGCCGTCCATGTTCTAGGTGATCAAAATGCCTTGGTGAACAGCCTTGGCCGATCACAGTCCAACATGCATGAGTGGTAGCTGTTGACATCAGTCATAGTAGACCTGTTTGACAGGAGGAGTCATCCAGAGTTGGACCTTTTTGTGTCCCCACTCAACGCAAAACTGCCACATTTCTGTGCACTAGATCCAGGGCCTGGAGTTTTCTGGTGAGATGCATTCTCTCTCTTCTGGAAAGGGAGGTTCCTCTATGCCTTCCTTTCTTTCCTCTGATCAAGAGAGTGCTCATCAAGCTCCAGATGGAGGGGTCACGCTAATTCTTGTGGCACCATTCCAGCCTCACCAGATCTGGTTTCCATTACTGCAACAATTGACTGTTGAGTCTCCAGTTCTCTTGCCCCTCTGCAGGGACTTGTTGATACCGCACAAGGAACCCTGGTCCATCCGGACCTCAAGTCCCTCCATCTGCATGCCTGGCTCCTGAAGACATAGCCATTGCTAGGTCTGGGGTCTCTCAGAAAGTGGCTGATGTCCTGGTGGCTACCAGGATACCCTCCACTGGGCCACATATTCAATGAAGAGGAACCGCTTTGCTATACGGGCTGCTTTCCATCACCTGGACCCTTTCACATGTCCGGTGAACCAGGTTCTAGAGTATCTTCTGTCCTTGTCTGATGAAGGACTCCAGTACTCCTCTGTTAAGGTGCACCTATCTGCTATATTAGCCTTCCATGTGCCCATTGATGGCTGTACTGTGGCCCAGTTGGATGTGGCCCATACTTTTCTGCGAGGCATTCTGTACTTAAAGCCTCCTATCTGTAATCTGGTCCCTGCTTGGGACCTGAATTTTGTTCTGGAAAAGCTAATTTTGCCTCCTTTTGAGCAAGCCACATCTTGTGAGCTATGCTTTCTGTTGTGGAAAGCATTATTTTTAGTTGCTATTACTTCTGCTCAAAGGATTTCAGAGCTACAGGCTCTCATGTGTGAGCAGCCTTATTTGATTTTTCACAAAGACAGGATGTCTTTGTGTACCAGCCCAAATTTTCTTCCTAAGGTGATGTCTAAGTTTACCTTAAATCAATCTATCAACCTGCCTGCTTATGACCCAGAGCATGCCAATCCAGAGGAAGCATTGCTCCATACTTTAGATGTGCATAGAATTCTCAGGTACTATACACACCTTACAAAGGACTGCAGAGTGTCCTCACAGTTGTTTGTTTCTTTCGCCTCGGGGAAAGAGGGCATCCAGTTTCTAAACAGTGTTTGTCCAAATGGTTGGCCAGCTGTATTACTTTCTGTTACAGGAAGTATGGTAAGGAACGTCCTGGTGTAGTTTATGGCCATTCAGCCAGAGGCATTGCCACTTCTGTTGCCTGTTTCAGGAATGTGTCAGCTGTTGAAATCTGTGCTGCTGCAACTTGGAGTACTGTCCATACTTTCACAAGACACTACAGTCTTGACATTGCCTCTAGAAGGAGGGCAAGATTTGGTCTAGCTGTGCTTCAATGCCTTCTTTCTTAGACTTTTGGCATCCTGACATCCAGACTGTTTTCTGTCATAGCTGCTTGGGACTCATTCCATAGGTGCGAGCTGATGAAAGAGATATCCCTGAAAAAGAACAGTTACGTACGAACTTACAGTAACAGTAGATGTTTGAGGGAATCTCTTTCTACAGGTCATGCCATCCCACCCTCCTTCCTACTATTCTCTGTCTCCAGCCTTGCTTTCTTGTTGCTCCAGCCTTTCTTATAGCTGGGCACAGCATCCCTCTCTCCTTGGTTCTCTAGAGGGAGGCCTAGCGAGTATGGTCTCTGGCAGAGAACTGAGGAGGGTGCGGACACGCCCATGCTTATATATGCAGGGATGTCGGCATCTGACATTGGCAAGGGCAGCCCCTACTAGACTGCTAGAAAAGTTTCCATGTGGTCCTGGTGCCTGACATCTATATGTTCCATAGGTGTGACCCGATGAAAGAGATTACCTTGAAGATCTACTGTTACGGTAAGTTCTTACGTAACTGTTCTATTCTTACTAAATGGAATGCCACATATCAGTGCAAATTATAAGCACAAAAGGGGACCACTTGCAGTTACTCACTCTGTGACATTAATTGTTAACTCTCACACTGTCTTTTTTTTTTTAGCTACTTGAGGGATCTTCTAACCATCGAACCCTGTCTCATACACCTCCGTGTTTTTTTTTCAGTTATGTCTCCTCACAAAGCAAAGATGCACAAAATACAGGTCTGCAGAGCATGTAACATTCCACAAACTACAGGCCAGTTAGGCCAGCTTTGCCCTTCCTGTTCTGAATAACCTTCACAGATGTCCAAGAAGGGGCTTAGCAATGATGACTCCAACAACCACCCACCTCCAGGCACCAGCCAATCATGTCAACTGGCATGATCACCAGCCCTGGCCAAATAATGGGCACTGTGGCCATCATCCTAAAGAACCAGCAAGTAATTCAGACAAAAGATCAGTTCACGTCAGCCATGCGAGAGAAGCTGGCACAGATATAAGGACATCACAACTTCATTCTGGCTAACCTGGCTTCTACACTACCACCTACTGTCACACCCAACCCAGCTCCTGATGACCCAAGTCCACACTCACCACAGCCCAACTCAGGAAAGGAAGCTGGGAACAAGGACGCTATTGAGGTAGATCTTCAGTCCCTGACAGCAAAGTGGTGCTTCCTGGAGAAAATTCCAGCATTAGTGCATAATATCATGACCAGGGTAGAATTCCAGACCCTGGCCCCGCCACCACAATCTAAGCTCACTCTCTCACTCCTGCAGACAGCCAGAAAGACCAATGCCTTTCCAGTGCGTGAGTCTATCGAACAGGTGGTGACTTAAAAATGGGAATCAACAGATTCCACTTGCATTACTTGCATCCCCAAATGATGATCCTGGGACAAAATGTACCCCTTACAGTCTAAGTTATCACTGTTGTGCACTCCCCCCACAGTCGACCCACAAACAGTATCCTTAAACAAGAAAACTGGTCCTCCCATAAGAAGGCGCATCTGGACTGAAAGATCCAGCAGACAAGAAGCAGGAGGACATACTGAAGAAGAATTTTCACTCAATCAGTCTGGTTTATTAAAAAGCAAGTTGAGAAAATGTCCCATGTACAATTGCATCCAGTTGCATTACATATAGGTTACAGTACAAAAATGAGACATACATAAGTAAAACAGATATGTGATAATTTTAAGCTTGCTGGGTTCAGAGCAAGAGCAGGAAAAGCTGCAGTTGACACCACCAGGGCTCAACTAGCCTGAATACAGAACATACTTAAGACACTAACACCAAAATCCCCAGAGGTGCAACTCTTGGAAAATGCCTTGTTATTCATTAAGTATTCACTAAGTATCTGGCAGACATGGCTATGGATTCCCTAAAGATAAACACCAGAACCACGTCACTCATCAACCGGGCCAGAAAGACTCTGTGGCTTAAGTTATGGGATGCAGAGAACGAATCCAAGATTCCAGAGAAGGAATCCAAGAAAATACTTCATGAACTACCTTTCAAAGTGTCACTACTACTCAGGGAAGGGCTGGAATAATAACTCAAAGACAAGGAAAAGGCAGAAAAACACTGGGGTAGAAACAGACCAATAGGTCTACTTACCTCCCCACCAGCAGAGGTTTCGATCAAACTCCTTTCGCGACAGAAGAAGAGGACATTATGGCAACAGGGGAAGCAATTTCCAGCCCTCATACCTCGCAACCAATAACAAAAACAGATTCAGAAGCTGAGGTAGATCTGGCAGAAGCAGATTCCTAAATAATTCCAACTGCAAAGCACATGCAAAGTAATGACTATACCCCATACCAAAACCAACACCACAAGCTAATAGGGGCTTGGTTCCTGCAGTTTGCCAAAGAAAGGAAAAAATCAACAGAAGACAACTGGGTGATGGAAATAGTACAACAGGGGTATGCCACAGAACTGAAAGAGATCCTCAGAATGAACCAGCTAATCACATCACCAGTCTCAAAACACAAGGCACAACCTTCACAGATCCATCAAATCCTAATGGACCTAATACAAAACAGAGCCACAGCAGGTATACTGCCAGGAGGAAGAGGGCAAGGAATATATTCCATATTCTTTATAGTGCCCAAGAAAATGGGAGACCTTCGCTCAGTGCTAGATTTAAAATTCTTAAATCGCTGAATGCAACACAAACCATTCAAGATGGAAACAATCAGGTCAACCCTGAGGGTCATTCATCTGGGGGACTTCCTAACATCAATAGACCTGAAGGATGCCTGCCTTCACATCTTCATAAGGCAATCACACTACAGATTCCTCAGATTCTACTTTCTGGGAAAACACTATCAATTCCAGGCCCTACCCGCTAGCCTGGAATCAGCACCCCAAGTGTTCACAAAGGTGTCCATATTCCTAGCTGCCAAGATGAGGGAACGGGGAAGCCAAGTGATCCACTACCTGGTGACTGGCTATAATCAGGATCAGGTCAATCCAGCAATCAATATGAGAGATAGAAATTGTAATTTAATGCTTAGAGAAACGTGGTTGGGTAATCAATTGTCGCAAGAGTTGCCTTATCCGTGTCAGTCAATAGAACTCTAGGCACCATAATTGACACAACAGCAGGCCTAGTACCCCCATCGGACAAACACAATAACAATCTGATAATACAAGTATACAGACTGCAAAGACACAGGCATCTTACCCTGGAACAAGTCTCCCAAGTCCTGAGTTAATGACATCATGTATAGACCTGGTCCCATGGGCCAAGTGGATCATGAGGCAGTTACTCACATTTGCCATAAAGCACAGGGCTCTGCTTGAACACGACCATACCAAGACCATGACCATACCACTGCAAGTGACACGCTGACTAAAATGGTGGACAAACAAAAGCAACCTGTCCAAATGGATGCCCCTAGACATTCAATATGAAGCAATAGTCAACACAGATGCCAGCCTAACAGGATGGGGGAATCACTGGATACCAGTTCATCTAGGGGAAGTTGTCCTTAACTGAGTCAAAGTTACCCATAAATGTCCTGGAGATGAGGGCAGTCTTCCTAGCACTACTGCTCTTCAGTTATCGAACCAAGGGCAAACACTTACTCATCAGAGTGGACAACTAAGTGACAGTGACTTTCATTGCCAAACAAGGTGGGACAAAGAGCAAAGCAATGCAGAAGGAGGCCACAAAGTTCCTGTTCTGGGCCCAGAACAATCTCGCCAGCATCTTGGCCATATACTTGGTGGGCAAACTGAATACAACAGTGGACTGACTGAGATGCCAGAAGATCCACCCCAGTGAGTGGAGACTACACCCACACATGTTCAGCTGCATCAATAAGCACTAGGGGGCCAGTGCAAGTGGATCTTATGGCAACCAGCAAGAACACTCTGTACCCCAAGTTCTACTCCCAGTTCAAAGACAAACATTCCATGGGAGTGGATGCCCTGTCATCAGATTGGTATTTCAATATGGCATACATCTTCCCACCTCATCCCCTGATCCCACAAGTCCTAAAAACAACTCGACAATCCAGGGCAAATGTAATCTTGATCACCCCATACTGGCCCAGGCAGTCGTGGTTTGCCACGGTAGTAGCAATGTCACTGGACCACCCATAGAGATTACTAATCAGACATGACATTCTGGGACAGGGACCAGTATGCCATCCCAATCCTCACAACCTCGAGTTGACAGCTTGGCTCCTGAAAGGGACAGACTGCTGAAAGCTGGCTATCATCTGTCCTTCATAAATACTATGACAATGTCCAGAAAGGGCTCTGCCACAACAACATATAAGAAGCAATGGTCCATCTTCTCAAACTGGTGCTCCCGCAGAGTGTTAACCCTACAGAATGCCTCCATAGTGAACATACTGTTATTCCTTCAAGAGGACCTAGATAAGGGCCTTCCCCCAACTTCACTCAGGGTTCAGATGGCGGCAATAAGAGCTGCATGAGGACAAATAGAATGACACTAGAGACCCATCCAGACATCCTTCACTTCCTGAAAGCTGCCACCAAAATATGACCTAAAGTCAAACTAGTGATGGCCCCCTGGGACTTCAGCCTAGTACTCAGGACTATGACTACCATGCCATTGAAACCACTGGCCACAGTGGATATCAAATGAATGAGTCTCAAAATGGTATTCATGGTGGTGATCTGCTTAGCCAGAAGAATGGGAGAATTGTGAGCACTCTTAGCAGGAAACAATACTTGATCTTCCACAAGGACAGAGTAACTCTGAGAACAGTTCCATCATTCATACCAAAGGTGGAGCTACCTTTTCACTTTAGACAGATTATTGAGCTACATGCTCAAATGCCAATGACAGAGGTTGAAAGGGAGTCTTAGCTTCATGCACTGGGAATGAACAGAGTTATCACCAACAGAATGAAAGACATACACAAGGCAGACAGACAGATTATTTGTTATCATCAAAGAGCGCAGGAAGGGGCACCCAGCATCACACTCCACAATGCATCCTGGCTCAAAACAGCCATCATACAGTCCTATAGAGCAAGTGCCAAAGATCCACCAGTAAACTCTAAACTCACTCCACCAGAGTGGTGACCACTTCATGAGCTGAAAGAAACTGTTACAACAGAGGAAATCTGTGCAGCTGTCACATGGACATCAGTCCATACTTTCACAACACACTATAGACTTGATGTAGTGCATGAAGCCAAAATCAACTTCAGCTTAGTGCTTAGTGTTCCAAGCGGCCAATTTCCCTCAGTCAGAACATGACTTGTCTACCCCATCCTTGATTATGGGTACTGCTTTTTAGAACCCTAGATGTAATGATTGTAGAGTGCATCAGAGATTATCCCCCACAATGGTATTTTACAAACCTGGTAAAGGAGATTGTGGGGGGTATACATCTCTGAGGCACTCCATATGCCATCCTGGGAGACACCCATGTTCAGACAACGCAGGATAGTTACCTGGCATGCTGTTCAGGCCAGATGAATATTAGGATGTATGAACAGGAAATAAAGTAGTGTGTTTTTTTGAACAAATCATCTCTGCTATTAGTGTAATATCTGGTCACAAGCCAACAGGTAACTGTTTTTTTCTAGATACGGCTTTGGAAGTCATCAGAATTGAGCTAGTCTGGTCAGGTTATAGGATAAGATAGATCGGATGAATTCGAAGTCACATGTGCATCAGCAGTCTATCAGGTGAACATAAACCCTAGGTGGAATGATTGTGGAGTGCCTCAGAGATGTACTGTATACCCTCCACAAGCAACTTTACCAGGTGAGTAAACTACCATTTCTTTCCCTTAGTGAGAACAGCACCCTATTATATCTGATAGCTAAGCCTATATAGGGAAGGTGGGACAAGGTACAGTAGGTGATCTGGAGAGAAAAGTTGTGAATTATAGAAAACAAAATAATAATGGAAAAAAGTAGAATGACTTCTGTTTCATCCCATTTTGAGAGCAAGTGTGCCCTCACCCACAATACCAAATAATATTTCACAAGTAAGACAAGAGACAGAAAGAGATTCCCCATTTAGCTGCATGTTTTATGAAATTAGTTGAACAGTGTGTGTTTGCACAACTTGGAATTATAATATGTGTGAACACAATGATTCTACAGCAAATAAAGTTGCATTAATTTCCATGGGGACATGACAATCTGCTGCTGTTTATTCTAACTTCTGTTACATAGAAACATAGAAACGTAGAATTTGATGGCAGATAAGGACCGCTTGGCCCACCCAGTCTGCCCATTTCCCTACCTAATGGATAAGCTTCAGATCCTAGTTAACCAGCAGCCTACTTCTTCCTACCCCCACCCCCTAGAATTGCCTTATGACAGTCCCATGCATGCTTGAATTCCACCACTGTTTTTGACTCCACAACCTCCTCCAGAAGGCCGTTCCATGCATCCACAACCCTCTCTGTAAAAAATACTTCCTTAAATTACCTCTGAGCTGCCTCCCCATCTTCAAATTGTGCCCCCTTGTTCTTGCACACCTCTTTTTTGAAAGATGCTACCCTCTTGGACTTTGTTGATTCCCTTGAGGTACTTGAAAGTTTCTATCATGTCCCCCCTCTCCCTCCTTTCCTCGAGGCTATACATATTAAGCTCCTTAAGTCTCTCTTCATATGTCTTCTGGTGCAGACCCTGCACCATTTTAGTTGCCCTCCTCTGGACAGCTTCCATCCTGTCTATGTCTTTGCGGAGACTGGGTCTCACAAAATCCATTCTTAAATTGAAAATATACCTTTTTGTTTCTATTTTTTAACATAATTGTAAATTTTGGCATGCATGAAGTCTGTTTAATCATTTCAGTGTGTTGTTTTATGTTTTCAGATGCAGGATGAGTTTAAAACTTTCAAGTGGTATAGTCTTGGTACTGGCATAGTAGATCCCATCCAAAGTCATATGAGCTGTTTTTTTTTTTTTTTGTTTTGTTTTGTTTTCTCCAATCATGTCCTGATATTATGGAACTGGGTGGAAAGTGGTTGGAGTCATGTGTTGCATCAGGGGTAGCAGCAGATCCTGGAAGATTTTTGACTAACCAACCCAAAGTCTAAGTTATATGTTTGTAATATGAACATATACAGACTTTCGAACATACCATAACTGCTCAAAGACAGCTGCAGATTGTGTAGGAGAGAAATGGCCAGTGAAATGGAAATGGACAGAGTTTGCAGCTCTACTGCATACCTTACCACCACTTCCTGAGAATCATCCAGAAAACAAGCAACACAAACCTGATATGTCTCCTATGCCAGAGAGGGGTTTGTCAGCTGAATCACTCCTGCTGGAACGTTTTTTCAAAGAGCTAAGTCCCCTGAAGGTAACCATGCTAGATCTGGTGGATGACATGAAAGCAATCGGACCTGCTTTGGAGGACTTATCCTGCTGAGAAGGAGATGAAGAAGCTCGGGTGCATTTCTTGGAGGACTGCTGTAATTGCATGGAGCTGAGGTTGTAGTGCTAAAGAGAAAGGTGGCATAGCTAGAGAAGTGTCTCAAGGATCAGGATTGTAGAAGCTGTAGGAACAACATTGGCATTGTCTGCTTTCCAGAACATGCGAAAGGTGCAAACATCATTTCCTTCATACAAAAGCTTTGTGTAGAATTGGCTGGCCCATCCCCAAATGGTCTTTCATACATTATAGAGTGGGCATATAGAGTACTGTGTCCCATGCCCCCGGCTTTGGAGAATTGGAGACCAGTTATATCCCAGTTGCTCAACTTCTTGGATGAGGTCCACATACTGAGCAAAACAAGGGAGCTGAAAGAAATACTGTGGGATGGGAAAAAAACTGTTCCCCTTCCAAGATCTTAGCCCACAGGTCTAGGAGAAGCAGGCTGCATACTGGGAGCCGAACTCTAAGTTATATGCTGCCCACACCAAGTTTTGAATGGCATAACATGCAAAGCGGATTGTTCAGATGGATGAGCGGAAAAGCAATTTGCCACAGCTGAACAGGCAAAACGTGAGCTGCTAGGGCTTTTCCCAGGCCACTTTAAAAAATACTTGAGAGAGAAAAGGACATGTGGAGCCAGGGTACTACTAACTGTTGTGAGTATTGGTTTTGTGGAATGCATTGGAGAGCGAACGAACAGCTCACATTGTTGGTTCCTCCAAGTTCTGAAAAATTCCTCCCATTCCAAGTTTACAGTTGTGAGTTTTCAGAGTTTTAATGCTGTGAGGGGGTAATGTGACATTCTTTTCTGTTAAATACAGATCCACAGGGGCCTGTGAGAGGAGAGGAGAGGAGTCAGGAGGCACAAGTTTTCCTCAAATCAGCCCCAGGATTTTACCTGCTCAACTTTCAACTGGCCGCTGATGGATGCAATGGTTCTGCCACCATTCACAGTTTGATCTCCTGTGCACCTTGTTGCTGGCAGTTAGGGTGGTGTGCATATGGCAGGAGCCTGGACTGCATGGTGGTTCACACAAGACTGTTGCTGTGAGAGGAGTGTGGCCATCTGCCTTTAGGGAAGTCATCATGAGTCCCACTGTTTGCTAGAAACTGCTGCACAGCAGCCAAACTGCACTATACAGAGCTGAGTGTGAGGGTAAGACTGACCTCATCACAGTAATTTTGTAAATATGTTTGACTAGCTGTAGTGCAGAGGAAGGGTGACATTTAAAGTGGGTCCCAGTTGTTTTACCAGACAGTGGGGGAAATGGAAGCACTTTGGCAGGCTGAGAACTGTATATTGGCAGAAAGGTCTTTCAGTAGACTTGATAGCAAGAGATTTATGATGTTTAGGAAAGTTTTTTAACCTTTTCTCATTTTCAGGATGTTTTGAGGGACCTAAGCACAGTTTAATAAATAATATTATCTCAACCCTTACTAGCTAACTCAGTAAACTCTGAAAACATAGAGTGTTCAGTATGGGGGGAGCGTGACATAATTAGAGGCTCATGGAGAGACACCTGCTGTTTGAGCAACATGGTCCTCAAGGGGTTATTAGAGGTACAACTCATAGTATTTTGATGCTCAATCTCAAGGGATTGCAAAATAATGGTCAGTTTGAGGGCCCGACAGAGCAGTCAAGTGGCTAGGCTGGGACCATTATGGACCATTCGTGAATGGAGTATGGTCATCAGGATTGGGGCAAAGCGATGGAGGTGAAGTTGGATGTTCACTATTTTATG
Source organism: Neoceratodus forsteri (assembly GCA_016271365.2). Taxonomy (NCBI): domain Eukaryota; kingdom Metazoa; phylum Chordata; order Ceratodontiformes; family Ceratodontidae; genus Neoceratodus; species Neoceratodus forsteri. The sequence continues at coordinate 460,848,797 of CM028132.1, forward strand.
TTCTTTTTTCTCTGGTTTAATTGTTTTGTATGTTGTTCATGGGGGGAGGGAGGGGCAATCAGTTATTAGAGGCATGGCTAAGATGGACATATGGGCAGAAAGATGGATAGTTCATATGACTTTATCTCATGGAACATCAAAGGGGGCCAGGTGAAAGAGAAGTGCTATTGTGCGTTCCAATATCTTAGGAAACTATACAACTGAAAAAAGTTGCACTCGACTGGTTGTGAACCAAATAAGTATTACAAACTGAACATCAGAAAAATTTGGCACTTACCATCTTTTTGGTTAAGGATGCCACTCAAAAAGGATTCAGTAGATTTCTAACTAGAAACTTATCTTTTTATTTAATCGTAGATGCAGTTGCCTTTGATAAAGGGTCTAGCCAAGATCCAAAACATGGCAGGCGTGATTTTGTGTATGTTTTTGCAGCTGGGATTAAATAAAAGGATGGATTTCTAGCTGGAAGTCTACAGAGCCTTTTTTAATGTGTGTGGTCCTTAGCCAAACAGGTGGTGAATCCTGAATTTTTTTGATGTTCATCTTCAAAACTGCAGGTAAACATTGCTTACCTACAAAAAACATACCTAAAAAGGGACCAGGTGAGTTATTTCAGGAGGGAATGGCTAGGGAAGACCTACGGAGTGGGGGAGAATACTAAACAGATAGGAGTATCCATCCTTATTGCCCACTCTGTGGCCTTTTAATTGATTAAGAATCTGAGATGAGGAAGGGAGATAGCTGTTCTTATATGGCAGGTTGAGACAGCATGAGAGTGTGCTGGAACAATATATGGCCCCAATGTGGATTCTCCTCAATTCTTTATAAAAATGCCAGAGTAGTTGAAAAACTATACTCATCTGCCTTGTTGCTTGGGGGGGGATTAGAACATTACATATCAGCATGACGTAGACAAATCAGGGTCCCATAGAAATGGTCTGTCCCCAAGACGGAGAGTGCTCTGGGGCATACTGGACATGATAGGTCTCATAGATCTTTGGAGACTTTTGCACCCCTTAGAAAGAAATGACACTTTCTACTCCAGGGCCCACCAGTCCTTCTCTTGGACTGAATTTTTTGCCATTGATCAGGAGAGCATACAAGGGATAATGTCAGATCATGCACCGATTAGTCTTAAGCTTAATATGAAAAGGGGGGAGGGCAGAAGCAGATAAAATATGGAGGTCAAACACCCAGATTCTCAAAGATAAAGAAATGGCAATTAAACTGAGGGACTTTATCCAGCATTTTACTGGGGAGAACTCAGACTCACTGACTAAATTAAAATTAGATGTCCTCTGTGGAGCGGCACAATGCATGTTTAGGGGTAAAGCAATCCGACTTTCCTTAAGACAGAAAAAAGAAAGGCTTAGGAAATCAGAGGAATTACTGAGTAAAATCAGGGATATGGAATCTGCCCTCAAAGGTGATACCCAAGATCAAGTGTGGCTGAATCCTATTTCTCTAAGGGCCCAATATATGGAATTAATGCGGGAGAAGGCAGAACTGGTCATTTTCAAAGCCAAGGTACAGATACACACTGATCATGGAGAAAAGGCTGGTAAGTTGTTGGTCCTGCATCTTACGCAGCAGGAGGCTCTAGGAGTTCTCATTGGGGAGGACTGAGGAAGGAGGGACATACTGATTTAATTATAAAGCTAATGGAGATGGCTGGAGTTTTTAGACATTTTCACCAGAGTTTCTAGCAAGATGAACAGTCAAGCCCACAGACAAAACAAGAAATCACAGAATATCTGCAGAAAGTGCGTTTGCCTCATCTTTCCCTAGATCAACAAACAGTATTGGCAGGGGCAATAAAAGAGTCTGAAGTGACATAGACTATCAAACAGCTAAGTTTAGAGCTGATTTGATGCCTCTCCTCACTAAAGTCTTCAAGCATACAGTAAAAGATCACATACTTTCCACCTGCCACTGCCAGTGCACTGGCCAGTATGGGCTGCGACTCAGCACCACCAACACCTGGCTACCGAGCTCTGGCCAGGCCTGCCAGATCCTGTCTCAATATTAGAGCTGTGATGCAGGTGCCTGCAAGTGCACATAGACCATCAGTACACACCTACACCTCATAGAGTAGGTTTGGGCTAAAGTGCCTTGCACCCTACTGCTGCTAACTCTCAGCACAAGACTGACTATGCAGTGACAAAGTCGGCTTCCTGATAGTTTCTTAAATGTACAGGCCACAACCTACACACTACCTGAACTGTATACTGTCACTTATATTCTCCTTAGACTGACTTATTTTAACTACCCCCACCCCCACTATTGTATTGTACTGCTTATATCCTGTGATTTCCTTTGCCACTTTGAATTAATGTATTCTACATGCTATTCTTATGTTGTGTACTATGTTGATGTTTTATACTTTGACAAGGAGTCTTTGTAAATGAGTCTTTGACTCAAAGGCTGTAAATCCAATTTACTCAATAAATAAATAAATGTTTACTTATGGGATATCAAACAAGACACTTACTGAGGCCTGCACTGCTCTCATCCTCAAGCCTTGCAAGGAGGATATCAAGGCAAGCAGCTTTAGGATGATATCGCTTATCAATCTGGAACTTTTAATTTTGGCCAAAGTGTTGGCCTTTTGGTTGTGGAAAGTTTGGCATGGGCTAGTAGGCTGGCACAGGTTTGCTTCATGTCTGACCATGTGTCCTGCGATCTCTTGAGAAAGCTGCATCATTTCATCTCTGTATCTGGAGAGGCACAGGACCAGCATCTCCGGTCTCCCTGGATGCACAAAAGGCATTTGATAGTCTCCTGGCCTTACCTCTTTGCTGTTCTATGTAAATACCACATTCCAGAGGATTTTGTGCAGTGGGTTCAAATACTTTATCAGTTTCCGTCTGCACAGGTTCAATGCAATGGGGTCCTGTCAGAGAAGTTGTGGCTGAAGTGAGATACAAGGCAGGGTTGCCTCTGTCCCCTCTGTTTAATCTATACCTGGAACCACTGGCATGACAACTTAAAAGAAACCCACTTATTAAGGGGATATCTCTGGGGTACCACACCTATAAGTTATCCACATATTCAGATGCCATCCTTCTGCATGGAAGACCCAAGTACAGGTACGTTGATTCTTGCAGCCTTGGCAGACATTGAATGCTTTAGTAAGGTTTCAGCCCACAAACTGAATAGCAACAAAACAAGTGTTCTTCCTTTGAATTCTAAAGTAATCAAACAGGATATAGTGTACTGGGGGCCTTCAATGGGAACCCCACCACCTCACTTGTTTGGGGATATTAGTATCCAGACACCTCTCTGATCACAGATAAAATAACTTAGACCTCCTGGTAAATAAGGTTAAACAGGATTTGTTGAGATGGACCAAATTGACTCTAACCCTTTGGGGCATAATAAATATTATTAAAATGAATTGTTTGCCATGTTTCCTATGTCATCTGGGGATGGTAAATGTGGCTCTCCCACAAAAATGGTTAGTTAATTTACAGTAAATAGGCTCATTATAGAAGATGGAAAAGATCTCTATGGTTCACTAGAGAGGTGGCATTAGGGATCAAGGAAGAGATTAGAGCGTTAAAGAGGTACAACATGACACAAAAAGATGAGGACAGGGAGACCTATAGGGAAAAAGAAGGGAGGCAGGGCAAAAGATAAGGAGGGCTAAGGAGGCCACTGAGGAGAGGACAGCAAAGCAGGCAAGGAGGGGGGACAAAACCTTCTTTAGGTACATTGGAGAAAGGATGAGGGCACAGCATGGTATTGGAAGGTTAAGGGAGGAAAGTGGAACAATACTGGAAGGGGATTTTGAAAAAGCAGAGGCATTAAATAGCTATTTCGCTTCAATCTTCAAGGAGGAGAGCGAGGGCAGGGAACCAGGACGGGTTGGGAAGGGAGACAGCCACAGACAGGTGGATTTGGCAGAATTCACAGCTGATGGAGTAAGGGAAGAGCTGGGTAGACTTAGGGAGGACAAGGCAATGGGGCCTGATGGAATGTACCCAAGGGTTCTCAAGGAGATGAGGGATGAACTGGCACCGCTTCTGGTGAGGCTGTTTAACTTGTCCTTGGTCACAGGTGTGGTGCCAATGGACTGGAAGAGGGCAGAGGTAGTTGCACTACATAAGGGGAGGAGGAAGGACGAGGTCAAAAACTACCTTCCTGTTAGTCTTACCTCGGTGGTGGGGAAGGTAATGGAAACACTATTTAAGATCAGATTGATAGAATACTTGGAGATAAATGGCATGCAGGATGACAGGCAGCATGGCATCACCAAGGGAAGGTTCTGCCAGACTAACCTGATAGAGTTTTTTGATGGGGTGACACAGATAGTGGACCAGGTAGGAGCAGTGGACATGGTCTATCTGGATTTCAGTAAGGCCTTCAACACCGTTCCGCATAGCAGACTAATGCATAAGCTGGACAGACTGGAAGTGGACCACAGGATCACCAGGTGGGTGGAGAACTGGCTGAAGGGAAGGAGTCAGATGGTGGTGGTAAATGGGACACATTCCAGGAAATGGGCAGTGAGCAGTGGGGTGCCACAGGGGTCAGTGTTAGGACCAATACTCTTTAACATCTATGTTAGTGACCTAGCAGAGGGTGTGGAGGGATGGGTGTGCCTGTTTGCAGATGATACAAAGGTCTTCAGTAGGGTGAATTCACCTAGTAGGGTGCAAGCTATGAGGCGGGACCTAGAAAGGCTGGAGAGGTGGTGTGAGACCTGGAAATTGAAGTTTAATGCACGAAAGTGCTTGGTGATGCACCTGGGGAGGAGGAATAAGAGGGAAACTTACTCCCTTGGGGGGGTGGAGATTAAGGAGAAGGAAACAGGACCAGCCCAGTGGCACTGAGGGTTGAGGCACTGGTCGCCACACCTCACTCCATGCCAGTGACCCGGATTCGGGAACGAGCCCGGGTCATCAGGGGTCGGCAGGGGCAGACTAGGATCGAGCGTCCGACGACAGCTCTCCTAGTCAGGGGGACAGGGTTGGGTGCATACCGCGCTCTAGTGGTCCCTGGGGCCACCCAGAGATACTGCAGAGGTGCGGGATCCAAGGTTGGGGGGGAGCACAGCAGACGTCTGCACGCTAGTGCGCGGACGTCATTGCACGCCCATGCCCCCTTTGGGGAAAGAACAAGGAAAAAGCAGCGCAAGTCTATGGCAGCTTGATGGCCGCAGTTCACCGACCCGACGATGCCTGGAGGCTGTGCTCTGGTAGTGGATCCTTGCCAGGCGCAGGGGCTTGGGGAGCCCATCTCAACGGCATAACTGCCTATGCCAGCTGGGCATGACAGCCTCGGGGTCGGCAGTGGATGAGCGGTGGCTGGAGATTAGCAGGACTGTGGCTGCAGGTAAGCAAATATTCAATGATTAAAAAAAAAAAAGGAGAAGGAAACAGAAAGGGACCTGGGGATTATGGTATTGTGTGACCTTAAGGTGGACAGCCAATGTAGCAGGGCAGTGGGCAAGGCAAATGGTACATTGGCCTGCATTGCAAGGGATTTTACTAGCAGGAAGAAGGAGGTGCTAATGCCATTATACAGAACCATGGACAGGCCGCATATGGAGTATGGGGTGCAATTCTGGAGGCCTCGCCTACGCAGAGATATTGAGATGATGGAGAGGGTCCAGAGAAGGGCAACCAAATGGTACGAGGGATGCAGGATGTACCCTATGAGCAAAGATTGAGAGGGCTGAATTTGTACCCTCTGGAGACTAGGAGGGAGGGGGACATGATTGAAACTTTTAAGTATTTGAAGGGAATAAATAAGCTGGAGGGTGGTAGGTAGCACCCATGTAGAGCACTAATTATTGAGCGCTGCACTTTTGAGTGATTCAATATTAGCGCTCTACAAGAGAGCAAGTGGTGCAATATGTCACTATATCCTGTATAGCGAGTATAGCAAGGAGCTGTACTCACTATTGCAGGATATAGCATCCATGGTGGCCATTTCCCACCGAGCTGCTTGCATAGCATAGTGGTGTACACCACCACTTGCAATACAAGCAGACCCAGGTTCGAGTCCGGCTATAGGCAGAAAATCTTTTGTTTTTTCACGATCCAATAACTCGCCCCATAGTCCGTACCCCTCTCGGAGTTGATTATTTAAGTTAGGTGGGTGCGGGGGGCTTGCCCCTAGCAAGGGGGGGAGGATGCGGGAGGCACAGCCCCCCACATAAAAAAATTATTTCTTTGTGTTTTTGTTGAGTGTTGAAGCGACTATCGCTATTTGCGATGGTTGGTACAATATCCATTGCTCTCTTGACCATGGGCTCAGGTTTGTTCGCTTTATGTGATAGGTGGTCTTTCAGACTCACCTTTATCACGTAGAACCATGGGGTAGCGTGTTCAAATTGAAGAAGGGAGTGAACATGAGGGGACATAGCCTCAAACTGGAAGATGGGAAATACAGAGGTAATGTCAGGGGGCAGTTTTTCATGGAGAAGGTGGTGGAGGCCTGGAACAAGCTACCGGAGGAGGTAGTGGCAGCCAGAATGGTGGAGGGGTTCAAGAGGGCTTGGGATAGATTTAAGGGGTTGGGAAAAAAGGTGGAAGCATAAGAGAAGGGGGGGGTAAGGTATTGGGCAGACTAGATGGGATGTGGGACCTTTTTTTGCCATCACATTTCTGTGTGTAATCATTGTAATTATGGAATTCAAATGGCAGGGCAAACTGACTAGGAGAGCATACCAGAAGCTAGCTAGCCCCAAGCAGGTGGGGGGTTTGAGATTGTCAAACTTTTTCCAGTATTATTTAACCTTGCAGGGGAGTAAATATCTTGTATGGGGCAGGACAATAATTAAGACTAGAGTCCAGGGTACAACCCACAGTGGCTCCAGATAGAAAAAGAGCTTTACCACTCCCATGGAATACAAACCAGGGCCTTATTGTATATCAGGATGGTTAGACTTCCAAAGTCCATCTGGAACACACCAGTGGGCTGGTCCCTTAAAGGAGTACTCCACTCAAACCTATGTTGTGCAGATTGTTTTGATTTGTGTGTGTTCTTCCCTTTGTTTGCTATCAGGAGTTTGTTTCTAACTTTGCCAGATGGTTTTAAGACCCCTGAGGATCTCCATGTTTAAAATTTTTATGGCTTTTTTTCTCCCTACAATGCATCTTGCCCCATGTGACAGTGATGCATTTGGGGCCATAGATTCAGAAAGTACTGTTTTTATTTTTCATTTAGTGCTTTCTCCTTGGGTATGAGACAAAGAGGCTAAATTTGACACTTCAGTGGTTGCAGCTTGTGGGTTATCAGTCCGCTTCATTTAGTGCCTTCTCCTTGGGTTAGAGATAAGGAGATTTAATTTTATTATTTTGTTGCCAATTGTTAGAATAAGGGGTAGTGGGTATTTTATTCTGTTCTGTGGTAGGATAGACTTAACCAATATTTTAATTCTGTTCATTTTTAATGTTGGCTGTATTTTTTTTATACTAGAATGTTTTTACACTTTCTCAGCTCCTTCTAAGCATGTTTATGTGCTGCTGAAACACATTGCCTCTTAAGCTCTGTCTTTAATCCTAAGAAAAGAAAATCCTAAGAAAAATCCTAAGAAAATCCTAAGAGCACCACTCTTAAACGGGCAGTCCTAGTCTTAAAGGTGCAGTACAACTCTGAAAGCGCAGCACACCAGAAGTCTAGCTTACGTGACCTGCCTTTGAAATCTTATTGCACGAGTGCTGGCAAAGTGACTGAAAGCACAAACTCTTCACTGTCAGCTGTACCTCAAGTGACATACTTCCTCATCAAGTTAAGCAATATGATCTGCCTTGCCATCATGCTGCCTCTGAGAATCCCTCTGTTGGTACTAACCATCCTCGTGTGTCTAGCTGCGGACAATGCTAACGCACACCCTACCTTGCCTGTCCAGCAAATTGTATTAAATGCTCACGGCACCATAACCATAGACTATTACAAGCCATCCTCTGCCTATCGAAACCCAGTGGGATACCTACTTAGATACCAGTGCTCGCTGTTGCCCGTACTGGAACTCCACTCTGGCATTCATTCCATGCTTCCTCGTCTCCCACAGAGCATGCACCCTGGGCCACTCCAGTAGAAGGCTGCAGATACACAATAACAAGCTATTTAAGGAGATGATCAAAAGGATAGTTCTCCTGTTGCTCTTGCTCTCGGGTAACATACATTCCAATCCTGGCCCACAAACTAACTCTAACTCTCCTCAACAAAATACAGCGTCTCTAAAATTGGCTACAATAAACATCTGCAGCCTACTCCCTAAACTGGATGGACTCAAGGTGTGGATTACCCAGCATAATCCAGATGTCATCTCTGTAATACAAAACTTGGCTCACCCCTGAAGTTCCTGATGCCTCAATACGTATTCCAGGTTACTTGTTTTTTAGGCAGGACCACCTCACCAAGAGAGGTGGAAGCTGTGCAGCCTATGTAAAGGACACACTAGGGTCTTACTGTCCCTGCACCATACCCTAGTGACTTAATACAGATGCTGGCAATCAAACTGCTCCTAGGGGCACACAATACAGCACTTACTGTGATCTCAGCCTACGTCCCCCCAAGGAATACAGCAGACAGCTTCATGTCACTACTTAGCAGCTTAAGCAGCTTGAGCCTGCACTCCAAAATAATAATACTAGGAGACTTCAACATCAGCTGGCTCTCCCCTACAGCATCGGCCCACGAGGACGCACTGTTAGCCATCCACTTTGCTCAGCTTGTGAAGACCACCACCAGACTAAACTACCGATCTGGAAATGGCACCCTACTGGACTGGGTACTTTCCAACCAGCCAGAGCATTTGTCTGCTATCACTGTTCTTCCGGATGGACTTAGTGACCACTCCTCCATCATATTCTGTTGGTCCAACAAGTACTGCAAACCCCCTGCCAGGACTATAACCAACCGAGTACTGATTCATAGTCACCTTGAGCAGCTAAAAACTGAACTTCAGAATCAGAACTGGACAGTAATATATGCTACAAACAATGTTGATACAGCGCTTGACCACTTCATCAGTTGGTTCAATGTGGTCTATGATAGGCATGCACCTTTAAAAACCAGGAACGTAAAGGGAACCTACAACCCTTGGATCACTCCAGATCTTATCGAACTCCTAAAAGCTAGGGATCCCCTGTGGTACAAGGCGTGCGTCTCAGGAACCAATATTCAAAACTACAAAAGAGCTAGAAATGAGTGCACCAGTGCAATCCAGCAGGCCAAAAGCTGGTACTACAAGGATGCCCTCTCAATTAGCTGGAATAACTGCAGGTCTTTCTGGAAAAATATCCATGACATCACAGGGAAAGACCCTAAGAATGCCCCCAACATGCTGAATCTTGATGGAACCCCAACCATGGAGCCAAAAATCATCGCTGACACATTCAATAGGGCGTTCTCTGACCTCAGCAGCTTTCTGCCCCCAGACTATTTCAACAGTGCCCTAACAGGTGGAAACCAGGTGAACCAAGCCCCGATACATGACCACCCACCATTCTAGTTCAAGGCTGTCTCTGAAGGTGAAGCAAGGTGATACTTCCAGAAAGTACTTGGGAAATCAAGGCACAGTGGGGATTCCCTAGATCTTGAATTCATAAACCTTGCACTTGATAAAGTTCTTGCACCCCTCACTAAGATAATCAACCTATCTTTCCGCCTCTCACATTTCCCAAAATGCTAGAAACCTGCCCTGGTCACCCCAGTGATGAGAGTGGTGACCGTGCACTTCTTGGAAATTACTGCCCAATTTCACTCCTCCCTCCACTCTCTAAAGCCCTGGAATGCACTGTGGCTGATTAACTCATGGAATACTTGGAGCAATATCAACTGCAATGCACCCAACAGCATGGGTTTTGGCATGGACATAGTACTGTCACAGCCTTAGTAGAATTTATGGGATTCATCCATAGCTCACTGGAACAAGGGATCTTGGTTGGGGCAACTTTTATAGACCTAACCAAGGCCTTTGATACTGTTAATCACACACTCCTTATTGAACAATTCACCAGTATCGGACTTTCCCCAGACACCTCCACTTGGTTCTCTAGTTACGTAAACAACTGGTCACAACAAGTGAAAATCGGAGATGCTCACTCTGAAAACGGGCCAGTACACTCTGGGGTCCCACATGGTTCCATCCTGGGCCCACTATTATTTAGTATCTTCGTAAATAAGCTCCTAAGCTCTTGCAATGGCCACATACTTCTTTACTCGGATGATGCCGTTATTTTCACTAGTCACTCGCAACCAAAGAAACTTCAGGACCAGCTCCAGCAAGGTTTCATATCCACTGAAAAATGGTTTACTGACCAGAAGTTTATCTTGAACTACAAAACAACTAAGACTATGATGTTCACCAGTAACCAAAGTAAGCACAGAAACTTTCCATTCACCATCACCAATGTCAAGAGATCACCCCTAGAGCTAGTCCAACAATTTAAATACCTGGGTATAACTATTAACTCTACCTTGTCCTACACCCAGCACATCAAAACACCTTGAAGGCAATAAATAGAAGAATAGGTAGCTTTACAGACACAAACACAACCTGACCCCAGACGCTTTGCACCTTGCCTTTCATAGCTTTGTTATCTCACTCACTGACTACAGCATCATCATATATGGATCAGCTATGGATGCAGCCCTCCGGCACATCAAAACAGCTTTAAATAAAGCCTGCTGTCTTCTCACTGGTGCTGACTGGATGACTCACATGTGTGATCTTTACTTCCGGGCCAACTGGCTATAATTTGACAGCAGGCTCAGATTTCAAACCTGTCTGATTGCTAAAAAAGTCAGCCTTGGTATGATGCCACTCAGCATCCAAGCCCTTTTGACTCCTCCGTTAAACCAGCAAGCTACAAGAAACTCCTCCAGCCAGTTGTTCAGAACCCCCGAAGTGCCATACTGAACTAGGACAGCATGCTTTTGCATACAGAGCCCTGCACTGGATCAATTTGCTGCACTCCGTTATATTAAATACAACCACGCTGGGTTCCTTCAAACATTTGCTATGACAGCACCTAGTCGCTGAGGCTACCTTTGACTTCTACTACTAAGACTGCCTCCCTGCTCCATACATGCACCTCATGTCTCACACTCTACCTGCATTACTCTACTGTACCATCACCCTTTCAACACTTACTCTCTTCTACCCCTCCCTCGCTTATCCCCACCTATTCCTTTCCTAACACATCCTTCCCTCTCACCCACCTCCTTCCCCTTCCCTCGTCCACCTCCCCCTTCCACTTTTGACCTGTTATACCTTCCTGCCCTTAGTAAACTAGCTATTACCTGACTCAGGCAAACCTTGTACATTGCCTCCGTTGTTTAAATGAATTGTACTGTCTGTTTGGAGTACTGTATGTTCATTTAAAACCCCTTGTCTCTGTCCTTTACCTATCCCAATGTGTCTAGTCCCACCTCAGTTTTAATCTGTATTTTTTTAGTGAACCTACGGCTTTTGCTGTATTCTACCTAGATGTATTCAGGCCTGGTGACACTTGCAATGTACCTGTTATTGTAATTGTTATCATGATGATGTTTTCCTTTTGACATGGAACCTATGTAAAGAGCTGTTACTCAAACGTATTAATCCAAAGATTTCAATAAATAAATAAAAAGTATTAATTTTACAGCAGTACAGCTGTGATTTTAAGTAACTTTCATTATCCAGTGAGCACTGAAGGCTACAGTACATTTACAGTTCAGCAAACACTTGAGGGCTACTTGAGTGGATATTCTATAAGAAAACAGCTGGGGCCAGAAACTCAAATGTTTGAGCCAGAGCTAACAGGGTTTGTGATGGCACTGTATGAGTTTGCAGTCTTTTTTGGGGGGGGTATTCAGAGGCCCCTGTAGCATGTCCTAAACCCCTTAGCATCCAGTCATTAACATAATGCTGCACCCATGCAAACAAAGGGATCCCTTATGCATACAGGTGCAGCACCATGTTCAAATGTTTGCAATGACAGTAAACGGAACATGAAGTGGCACTATTTACTGCGGCTATATCCCACGACTTAACTCGGTGCTAAGCCCACACCCCTCCGCCAATGGCAGGAAAGCTGTACTGCAGCTGTCTGCACCTGATTGCCTGTCACTGTGAGGTTGCCAGCCCTGCTAGCCAAGGGCACCCCTGCGAACACCCATTCCATGTGAGTGGACCCTATCTCTGGTGTCTAGTTGCCCCATCCCTGAACACCCATCCCATGTGAGTGGACCCTATCTCTGGTGTCTAGTTGCCCAATCCCTGAATACCCATCTCATGTGAGTGGACCTTATCTCTGGTGTATAGTTGCCCCACCCCTGAATGCCTGTCCAATGTGAGTAGACACTTTCCCTGTTATCTAGCAGCACCCCCACCTCCTGAACACCCATCCCCTGTATTGAAAAAATCCCTGGTATCTAGTGGCACCCCCCCAAATGCCCACCCTATTATATGTGAAGTCAACCCTGGTGTCCACTGGCACTCCCCACCACCGAACACCCATCCTGTATACAGTAACTATCCCTGGTGTCTAGTGGCACCCCCCTAAACCCCTATCACCTGTCCTGTGATAGTGTAGATCTCCCTGGTGTCTGATGGCACCCCATCCCCTGATCACCCATCCCATATACAGTAACTATCCCTAGTGTCTAGTGGCACCCCCACCCCCATCACCTGTCCTATGATAGTGCAGAGTTCCCTGGTGTCTAGTGGCACCTCTCACCCCAATTCACTTGTTCTTTTATAGTTGCTGTCTCCCTGGTGTCTATTGGCACCTGCCCACCATCCAATCCCCCAGCACATGTTCTGTATACTATGCTTGGTGTCCAGTGGTACCCCCACCCCCAAATGTCAGTTGACAAATGGACTGGCAAACATTGGTGGTCCAGAGGCCCCCCAGCCACCCACCCATTCTCAGTAAAACACCCATCCACCCCCCAGGTCTCCATGGATGTTCATGAAATCCCAATATGAAGACTGGCACAGCCCTGCTGTCACCTCCTCAATCGGCCACAGTATGAGTTGCCAGTGAGCACATGTACGGCATACAGTGTACTGTACGCTTGCTCACTGTCAGCTCACATGGCACCTGGCCAAGGAGATGAGAGATGGGCTATGCCGGTCACTATATCTGGATTCCACGAACATCCCTGGAGACCCTGCTAAGGGGGGTGGATGGGTGGTATACTGGGGAGTGGGTGGGGTGAGTGGGGCCATTGCATCTCCAGTGCTTGCCAGTCCATTTGTGTTGACTGGCATTTGGGGTGTGGGGGCAGAGGTACCACTGGACACCAGGGATAGTATACAGAACATGAACCAGGTGATTAGGTGGTGCCACTAGATGCCAGGGACATAGTAACTCTCATGGGATGGGTAATGGGGTGGTGGGGGTGCCACTAGACACTAGAGAGATCTGCCCTATCACAGGATGGATAATTAGGGGTGGGGGGTGCCACTAGACACCAGGGAGATAGAAACTATCATTCGACAGATTTTTGGGGGTAGACACCAGGGATAGTTACTGTATATAGGACAGGTGTTGAATAACGGCCTGTCCCATTTGTTATTCTGAAAGAGTTAAAAGCAAGGATCTATTCTATCCTCTCCTTTTCTGTCTCTTGTCTGTCTGACTGTGCAACCAAATGTTGTCGTGAGGCCTAGGAACAGATCATACTGATGGTCTCGCAATTCTCCGCCTCTTGCTATCTCTCTGCCTTTGCTTGCTGTTTCTGTCTTTTCTTCCCTCATGCAAATCTGCAGTTATAAAAATATATGTGAGTCTTTGTGTAAAACTGTAAGTGATATTGGGATCCCTTTGATATAAAGTGTATATAGTATGAAACTGTAAGTGATACTGAGATCCCTTGCTTTGAAATGTACTGTATATAGTTAAACTGTTGAAATGCTTGCAAAAAGCTATTTTGAATTTAGGGGTTAACCTGAGATGTAGTTTGAGCTCCTCTCAGGCTTGTTTTTAAACTCTTTTGCAGAGCTGTCAACAAGAGGTCAATTCTGGGTCACCATGTACTATTTGTTGCACCTGCAAAGAAACTGACAAGAACATTTTGTGAGAAGCAGGATGTCTCCTTAACGAGCTCAGAATGAAGAAGTTAATTACCTGGCAAAGAATTGTTATGAAAAGAGCAGCAATATTTTTGCTAGAGAGACTGAAACTTGGAATTAGAGATACCCTCAGACGAACGACTTTGTTTTTTCTGCTTGTACTGCCTTTGTAAATAGTTATCCTGAACAATGTTTATGTTTTATTTTTCTGTTATTGATAATAATAAAACACTACTTGCGAATTTTATAACTGCTCCGGGTTTTCCTATGCTTCCTGTCCTGTGCCTTGACGACAGGGTGTTCGGGGATGGGGGTGCTGCTAGACACCAGGGATGATGTATCAGGCACCCACAGGATGGGCACTAAAGGCCACAGCTCACCATACAAATGAGCCCATTATGGACATGCAAATGGCTCCATGTGGCTTGCATGTCTTTCCGTCTTTCGGATGAGACGTTAAACCGAGGTCCCAACTGCCTGGATTGGTGGTAGTTCAGGTGGATGTTAAAGATCCCATGGCACTTATCGAAAAGAGTAGGGGAATTTCCCCGGTGTCCTGGCCAAATTTCCCTCATTCACTAAAAAAAAATACCACCAACAGCTTAATCTGGTTCAAGGTCAGTTGGCATTCATCTGTATCCCCCTCCCTCGGGTCGTGCCTGAAAATAGGCAGGATTTGTCTAGTGCACTTACCTGGTCAGCAAAAACTAACTAAATAAATAAATAAAATAAATAAATGTCCAGTGGCTCATTTGCATGGTGTGGCTGAAAATAACCAACATGGCTCTTGGTAATATTCAGTCCCAGGGCACTATTCCCTGTGGGCTGGATACAGTCCAAATACATGTTGGAGTAGCATAGTTTGACTTTACACTGTGCTGACAGGTGAATATGGCAGTCCCTGGGTTGGGCACAAGTGCAAGTGCGATGCAAACTTTTGTGCTGTGCTTGCCCTCATATTTGAATATATGGCCCATAGAGTCATTACTAATTATACCATTGATGACCTAGGGTGATTTGTGTGGTTTTTATGGCTGTGTGTAGTGTGTAGCTCGATGAAATGAAAAGCTTTAAAAGTAAAACATGTACTCCTGCTGGCTAGAACTAGGTATGCACACAGAAAACAAAAATAATGAATTAGCATTATTTAGTTGAGGCCAGCACACCAGGCTCCTATCTGCAGATTACTGCTGCAGTACTTTCTCTCACTGAATCGGTGGTTCTGGATGCATCCCTGTCACATGAGACAGGAGGCATTGTAGGAAAAAGAAGAGTAATAAATCATGCTGACATGGAGATCCTCAGAGGCCATAAAACTAATAGGCAAATTTTCCAAAAAGCTCATAATTGAAAATAAATGGAAGAACACACCAGGAGAGCACACACACACACACAAATCAAAACACTTTGCACAACACATGTTTTTGCAAATTTTGAATGTAGTACTCATTTAGGGCACACAAGCAGGCCTGTAAATTTTTACGCATAAACCTATGGAAAGATGTTATCCAACCTATATTGGGTAATCCCACTATCAAGATAGACAATCATCCTGTAACAGGTGGTATTTGGGATATCTTCCTAATCCCCGTTATCCAACACTTGTGAATGGTTAACTCTCTGATTAATTTTTGTGCTTTCTAGGACGTACCAAGTCCCTAATAACAAGTGCTTTGGTTTCTTTCAATTATCACATGCCATTACTTCACACCTTGGCCCGCCCCTGTGGACCAAAACAGGTGGTTTACTATTAGAGCAGCCTACACCGGCCGCTAACCAACTCCATTCAATTTCTCAACTATATCCAGTTACACAGTCTCTGGACCCTCTCAGACTCAATGCTATCTGTCATTATTGGCAGAAAGAATTACAAATAGAGTGATCAGAGAAGGTCTGGCAAAAATCTGGACTGATCTATATAAATACATAAAAAGAGATGTTTAACAAACAGTCAGGTGCACTCAGGAATGCTGGTGGTGCATGAGCAAAGTAGCCAGCTCTCAGATTTGAACAAAGGAAAAAAAGTTCAGCACACGAACTTTACTGGTGAAAAGCAATTGCAAATTTATCACAGCAGGGTGCCAGAGGAGACCTAGCCCTGCGCTTCAACCTTCAAGTGGGT
Organism: Neoceratodus forsteri; assembly: GCA_016271365.2. NCBI lineage: Eukaryota > Metazoa > Chordata > Ceratodontiformes > Ceratodontidae > Neoceratodus > Neoceratodus forsteri. Next base: position 460,864,939 of record CM028132.1, read on the forward strand.
CTTCTTTAGGGGCGGATCTAGACTAATGCAATTTAAGACACTTCAAAACTTATATTCCACACCACATAGACTGCACAAGATGGGCAAACTAGAAAAATCAATATGTACCAGATGTGGTGAGGAGAAGGTACTTTGTTTCTCATTCTGTGGAATTGTGAAAAGGTGGTCCCATTCTAGAATGCCATTGAGCAACATCTAGATCCCTTGCTAGGGTTAGAACAGTCATTTCCTCCTGAACTTTTTTTAGCAGGAAATTATCAGGGGACAGTCTCTGGACCATGTAAGGGTTACATAGCATTAATCATGGCCACAGCAAAATTAATACTTTTACACTGCTGAATGGATGAAGTCATCCTTACAAGAGCTGAGTGGCACAAGGAGATCCTTTTGCACCTAATGTGGAGAGATCTATTGTAAGTATGCATAACAGATACCAGTCATATTACAAGAAATGGAAAACCCTTCATACCTTGTTACTCATCATGGGATTTATATCTAATTATGTCTTGAATGTATAATACAGGCAGACAGGTGGGGAAGTGGAATGTAGGGGGGACTATGAGTTTAGTGAGCTACCTATTAACTCTGTAATGATCTTACATGAAATATGCTATGTGTCCATTCTTTCTGCAGTTGTACATAGATTCATAGATTCTGTCAGCTGATAAGGACCTCCTGGCCCATCCAGTCTGCCTGTAAAATCCTCCCTAATAGTGCTACCCAGGCTTCTACTGGGGGCTGTCTTCCACCCACCTACATTATCCAAGATTGGCATCCCCTTGAACAAATCCAAGATTTCAAGACCTAGGGGCGACTGTGAACAGCTCACTTTCCTTTGCCTAGCACATTGACAATGTTGCCAGGTCTGTTAACATCAGGATTGGGTTACTCCACCTTTATAAACACAATCTAATGCCTGAAGCCCTTAGATTGGCTATCTATAGTTCCATAGTATCCATTGTTGACTATGAACTGATCATATATGGCTCAGCCACCACCACTTTCCTCCGCAGAATATCAGTGGCACTTAACAAGGCTTGCCAACTTCTTACTGGTGCAGCACAGCTTACCCATACTTGTGAATTGTATGAGCAATCAGGTTGGCTTCAGCTAGATGGAAGGATCCATTATCAAACCTGCCTGCTAACGAAAAAGGCACTTCTTGGGCTCATGCCTCCTGCTGTCACAAACCTTCTAATCACCTCCTGTAGCTCCAAGCACACATGTAGCTCAATCAAGCAACTTGTCTCTGTTCCAAGGTGTCGGACTACCCAAGGGCAATGCTCGTTTGCTTATAGGGCACTACTGTGGTTTAATTCACTGCCCATTGAAATCACTTCTATACCAAAAATGGGTCTGTGTAAAAGTACTCTTCATCAACACCTCACAGCTAACAGTTCTTGTAATTGTTTCACCTAGCTGGGCTCTCCCACAATAACACTGACCTGTCCCTGAGTGTCTACTTCCCTTCCCTGCCCTGTCGCTCTGTCCTATGCCCTGCCCATCTTCTTTTCCCCTGTTCTTTTCACCCACCTCCCCTCCCACCACTTGCCTCCTGCTGTTTCATCTTCTCCTACCTGAACCTTTGTTTCATCCCTCCTATTCCCTCCTAATTTAACATTGCCCTCTGACATTGTCTTCGTAATGATGAACCATTGTATAGTTGGAATGCTATGCTACTCCACGAAGTATGTGTATAGATTGTAAAGTCGTAACTATTTGTAATATCCTCTTGTATGTATGTTCACTCTTCCCTACTGATGTGGAACAGTTGTAAAAGAGCTGCTATGTGTTCAAAAGTATTGTAATCCGAGATTGAATAAATAAATAAAATAAGATACCCATGTGTTTATCCCATGCACACTTAAAACCTGTGATGCCCCCATCACCTCCGCTGGGAGGCTGTTCCAGTCATCTACCACTCTTTCCATAAAAAAGAACTTCCTCACGTTACCCCTGAATCTATCCCTTCCAATTTCATATTGTGATCCCTAGTCTTAGAACATCTTTTTCTCTGGAAAACACTCTCCTCCTGCACCTTGTTTATTCCCTTAAACTTGAATGTTTCTATCATATCTCCCCACCACCTCCTGTCCTCCAGGGAGTACAAGTTTAATTCCTTAAGCCTCTCTTCATAGATCTTACGATGTAGGCTCTGCACCATTTTGGTTACCCTCCTCTGCATTGTCTCCATCCTGTCCCTGTCCTTTCAAAGATGGGGCCTCCAAAACTGCACACAGTACTTGAAGTGCAGCCTCACCAACAAAGTATACAGGGGAAATATTACCTCCCTCCTTCTGCTGGTGATACTCTGCCCTATGCATCCAGGCATTTGGTTAGCCTTTCCCATCACCTTCCCACACTGTTTCACCACCTTCAAGTCATCGGAAATGATAATTCCCAGGTCTCTCTCTTGTCTTGTGACCTCTAGTACCTCTCCCCCAAGTGTGTACGCCGCCCCCAGGTTCCGGTATCCCAAGTGCATAACCTTGCATTTCTTTGTGTTTAATTGAAGTTGCCACATTTTTGACCAGTCTCCTAACTTTTCTAGGTCCTCCCTCATCCTTTCCACCGCCCTACGTGTCCACCCTGTTGCAGATCTTTGTGTCATCCACAAACAGGCATACCCTCCCTCCCAGTCCCTCTGCCATGTCACTAACGTAGATATTGAAGGGTACAGGGCCCAACACTGACCCCTGTGGTTCCCCGCTAGTCACCTTCCCCTCCCCAGAGTGTACCCATTTACCACCAGTCTTTGGCTCCTATCTCTAAGCCAGTTTTCCACCCATTTTACAATTTTAGGCCCCACCACCAGGCTGCTTAGTTTCATTACCAACCTTTTATGTGGGACAGTGACAAAGGCCTTGCTGAAATCTAGATAGGCCATGTCCACCACCCCACCCTGGTCCACTACCCTGCTTACCCCATTGAAAAACTCTATTAAGCTGCTCTGTCAGGACCTCCCCCCTGTGAACCCATGCTGTCACTGGTCCCGAAGTCTGGTGGTCTCGAGATGTTCTCCAATTCTATCCTTTAGGAGCGATTCCATTACCTTGCCAACTACTGATGCCAGGCTGACCAGCCTGTAATTTCCTGCCTCCTCCCTACTACCCCCTTTGTGAGGTGGGATGGTGTCAGCCCTCTTCCAGTCCCCCTGCACCTGCCCAGTTTCCAGAGACCAGTTGAACAGGGCTGCCAGGGGCTCAACCAGTACCTCTATGAGCTCCCCCAGCATCCTGGGGTGCACTGCTCAAGGGCCCATGGCCTTGCCCACTCTTAGCTTGGACAGTTCCCTTAGGACCCTGTCCACAGTGAAGGGAATAGTGTCTATTTCCCTACCCTTCATGACCTTGTTGTGTATTTCAGGCCCATTTCCTACCCACTCCTCTGTGAATACAGACAGGAAGTATTTGTTCAATGTGTCAGCCTTTTGACTGTCCTCCTCCACGGAGGCCACCCCTTCCCCTAATAACCTGATTACCCCTCCCCTGGCCTTCCTCCTTTCCTCAATGTAACTGAAAAATGTTTTATCCCCCCTTTTGACCAACCTAGCTATCCTTTCCTCTGTTACTGCTTTTGCCCTCCTTACGTCCTTCCTCATCTCCCTTTGCCTCTCCTGGTAAGTTCTATCTTTCTCCTTTTATGTTTTTTTGTATTGTCTAAAGGCTGTTTTCTTTACCCTCACACTTTTTCGCCACCTCCAAAGTGAACCAAAGTGGCCTCCTCCTCCTTCTTCTGCCCTTGCTGACTTGTCTGGCACAAAGTCTTGTAGCTGTTTCAATTTTCTGCCTTATTGCCGCCCACTGTTCTTCTATGCCTCCTAGTTCCTGCAACCATGCCAGGGCATCCCTGAGGCGTACTGTTATTCTTTCAAAATCATCCCTCCTGAATTCAAAGACCCTCATTCTTGTGTGGCTTGTCTCTACCCCAATCTCTATACTAAAACACACTGCCCGATGGTCACTGGTCCCCAGGTGGTCCTCCACAGTGACGTTGGTCACACTGTCCACCTTTGTCAGAACTAGGTCCAGTGTTGCCCCTCTCGAGTGGGTTCCCATACCAGTTGTTTGACATGTACACCTGAATTACACTTCCACAATGAACTACTGATTAGGTAGAGGAAGCTAGGGGGATGTTTTACTGTTTTGTATGGACTGTAAGAAACTGTTCTGTATTGTTATACTGTCTTGTGTCTTGTAATGTGGAAAATGAAAAATTTTAAATACGATATACTCAATTTAAAAAAAGTTAATTGAGTAGAAAGTTTCAACTACCATATGCAGAGTAATTCAGGTGTAATGTGTCACAACCAGTGCATGTGCAGAGCATATTTTAAGGAGGTAGTATTCAGAACCTGCTGCATAAAGCAGTTCTCGATAGACCTTCTGACATACTGGTCTCAGAAGTACCTAATACAACTGCCATTGTCAGAAATGGCACACAAGTACATCTTTTGCCCCTCTTTCCCCAACCCCACATACACACACACACACACACACACACACACACACACTGATGCATACCTGTGTACTTTCTGAATGCCTGTTCAGCATGGCTGGTGATATTTTTGGATCACGCTGATCCTGACTATACCCCAATCAAGTTAAGCTGCTGGTACTGGAACCTACCACTTGTGGAACTGGTGACTGCAGTCCTACACACTATCTACCACAGCTGGCTTACTAACTGTGTTTGACTCGATTCACTGAGTAACTACTCAGCTTGGTTGTTCTGATAAACATCATGTCTATGACTGTTACTATTGTAAGCAAATTATTTATATTGCTTCTAAATGCTTGTTGTTGAAACTTAATGTATTGCATGAGTTTTAACCTTGTGTAGGGGATACCATTGCAGATAAGCTTACTGCACAAAGGTCTATCCTTCAATAAAAATGAAAATGACATGCATCAATCAAAGTGAGCCATGCTTCTGTAACTTCAGTCTGTGCATGTACTAATAGGACCAGATTACAGAAATTTAGTGATGCTCAGATAGTGCCTTTGTGGATCCGATTGTGATCCGTTGGATAGTGGCAGTATCTGACCTGATATCTGACCTGGGATCCAACCTAAGTCGGAGATCGGATTCCAGGTCTGATCCCACATCATCCAAGGTCAGATACAGGGATTCATGGTCTGATCCAGTATCGGGTTCAGGGATCTGAGGTCGGATCCGGGGGATCAGACCCGGATCCGAGACAGTCAGATCCACAGTCGGATAGTGCTATTATGTGACTGGATCCACTATCTGGCCGAATCTCTGATATCTGGTGGTATCTTCATTTATAGGATACTATCAAGCAACACTACAGATAATGACACGGATTACTGCATGATGGATATCAGATGAATAGACTATTTCTCTTTTCTTCTTGCTCGTTCGCTGTTGTAATTTGTTTGCTTCCTTCCTGATGTCTACATTAGACTGATGTCTACATTTTTGCCTCCACCACCTGTAGAGGTAGTAGGGGCAAAAACAGTAGGGGAATTCAAGAATGCATGGGATATACATAAGAGTACTCTTGCAATAGGGAAGAGAGGGTAAGCTGCAGATCAACCAGGGTCTGCGGTATTGCATTAGGTAGGGAAAAGGAGCAGACTAGGTGGGCCACACAGTCCTTATCTGCTGTCACCTTCTATGTTGCTATTAATATGACCATTGGTACCTCTCAGATTCTTGTCCATTTGTGATTCTCATGCACATCATGAAAAACACGAGTGTCCATGGGTGCTCCTCTCAATCTGAACTGAAGAACTCATATGTTCATATATGCCACCCTTCAGCCTTACGTGATGCATGATCAGCTGCAGTGACATAGGCTGGGTCATTGGAACACCACTGGAAGTGGCTGACAATGAACGTAATAGGATACAATTATAAATGGATTGGATTTTGTTTTTTCACTTCACAATTTTCTTATTATTTTATCACTGCTGTGGATGGTCCCTCACCTCAGCTTCCCCTCGATATCGTCACATGGTTGTTGCCCAGTGAGGCTCTGTGCCACCCCTGAGCTATCAGTTTGGAGCAATGCAGTCCACACCCTCATGCCATGGGACAAGTCCCTCTCACAGTGGGGCCCAGCCCTGCTGGGGCAAGAATTTCAATTGCTTTGCACCTGCGGTGATGGCAGGGGAGCCAGGGATGGACAGCAGGCTCATCATCATGGGTTCTCTGATGTAGATGCCATTTGCCAGCCCCAATTATTTTTAACTCTCTGTTGGGCCTCACCCTTCAAGACAAGCACATGCACAATGGGACATCCTAGGGGATGTGGTACCTTATGGCCATCCATGCTGCCATGTGTGCCACCAGTTCCATTCCCAGAAGCCACTGGAGAGCACCCCTGATGTTCAGGGCATGGAACGCAAACCTATGTCACCTGCATGCCAGAACATTCCCCCTGTAATATATTTTTTTTAATTCTTTGATAACCAGGTAAAGCCCATTAGGTCCAAGGCCTGTTTCCAGGGGTGACCTGGGAGCACTACGGAGGTTAAGTGACTTTCTCATGGTTACATGGTATGCAAGCAGAGGTTGTAGGATCAACCCCAGATATGCTGGATGTACCAAGCTCATTCACAGCTTGTTATTCTAACGTCAAGGCTGTACTACCTGCCCAGAGCTGGCATTCATCTGAACTTTAGAAGAGAATGGCACAGGGCACAGCCATGGGTGGAAGCGGGTATGCTGTATGCACCACAGTATAATAATTCAGGGTATATTATTGCTGTTTGGGGTGTGTTTTGGCCATTTAAGGTCTATTACGTACTGTAATTTCACCAATTTAGATCAAATACCAGAATAAAAAATATTGTCAAATAACTAAATATTCTCTGAAATAGTTGTCAGATATTCATCAAATACAAACTGGTGTAGTCACACTCTTCTACTCAGAGAAGATCCCAAATGATTCAAGGCTGTTCTTTTGAATACCGGTACACAAACAATTCAAAACATGGCAGGTTGTTTCCACCGACGCCTACCCTGGTGGCCTGATGGTTAAACAGGGAGGTAAATGGAGCTTCAGCTTCTTTACCAATCTGAACCCTTTCATCCATGGTCTCTAGCTTTTTTGTGTCAGACATAATGAAATAAGAGGTGATTCTGCTGGGTATTGCTTCTATGCCAGGCCCATCACTGAACATCATTCTGCAATTTATTTATTTATTTATTCTAGGATTACAAGTTTGGACTGATCACAGCAATATAGAACCCCAGGATACTTTTTGATTTTCTACACATCAGCAATCTTGTTCTTGAACCAGAAACAGAGTTCTTGTGGGTGATTAAAACAATGGCAACCCATTCACCCCTTTTATTTTAAAATTACCATTTAAAATACTGTATTGTAAAAAATATATTAATGGGGTTTGCTATCATATAGTTAAAGTATTTTACTTGAAAGTTTTGACCAGGAAGCCATGGTGAGCTGAGAAATTCATTTCATCCTGTGGATATTTACAATTACTGTGACCTAGGCAGGGAATAATGCCCCCCCCCCGAAACACACACACACACACACACACACACATGACCCAGGGGAGGAGGGGAGATGAAGAGGGGTCAGTGCGCCAGGTAAAAATCAAACAATACTTAGCAAAAGAACAAAGTACACTGTAGAACAAATGTGCAAACAATAAAGCAGATGTGCAAACAATTGCACAATTGTGTAAATGATAAAGCAAATATGAAAACAATAAAACAAATGTAAAAACAGTAAAGTAAATGTGTGAACAATAGGACAGGACAAATGTGCAACAATAGCATGAATGTGCAAACAGTAGAACAATGTGCAAGCAATAAAGAAAATGTGCTATCAGAAGGACAGATGTGCAAACAATAAAGCAAATGTGCAAACAACAGGAGAATTATGCAATCAGGAAAGTAAATCTGTAATCAATAGGATAAATGTGCAATCAATAGGAGAAATGTGCAAACAGTAAATCAAATGTGCAACCAGTAGGACAACTGTTCAACCAACAGGACAAATGTGCAACCAATAGGACAAATGTGTAATCAATAGGACAAATGTGCAATCAACAGGGCAAATGTGCACTCAATAGGACAAGTGTGCAAGCAATAGGACAAGTGTGCAATCAATAGAACAACTGTGCAATCAACAGGGCAAATGTGCACTCAATAGGACAAGTGTGCAATCAATAGGACAAGTGTGCAATCAATAGAACAAATGTGCAATCAACAGGGCAAATGTGCATTCAATAGGACAAGTGTGCAATCAATAGGACAAGTGTGCAATCAATAGGACAAGTGTGCAATCAATAGGGCAAATGTGCAAACAGTAAAGGTGGCTGGTGATGGTGACTGCCATCATGTGCATGTCTGTCCACGGGTGCGGAGCTGCGCAGTCATTTTATGCGCATTTGGCACATGAAACTCACGCCTTTGTGAATCACAGCCATGGTTTGTAATATCATCAGAATCCAGCAATAGAATTATAAATAGAACAATGGATAGGTCACTGGGCATCACCGGTGAGTAATACCATTGACAGGTTCCTGTGTCCACAACCTCGAGATGGTATTACACCTGTAATGCCCTGTCTTTTATTGTTTTTAATATATGGATCCAAGTTTGGGTTCTTTTCTGTGTTATTTTGTCGAGGACTCTTTCTTGGTTGTAGCCGACTGCCGCACTTTCTGACTGTGAGACTGTCTCGCTCACTCTCACTCCCCCACCCACACTGACCTAGCACACATGCACAGTGTGAGAAAACAGTTTCTTTTAGTTTTGTCTTACCTTTTGGGTTGTTTTAGGGTGGAAGTGCAGGATCAGCCAGATAAATCCTTTTTTGTAATAAAAAAAATTGGGGAAGTGTTGTGGACGCTGTACACTCTCGCTAAGCGAGAGTCTGCCGCCATGTTTTCAAAAGTGTTTAGAATGCCCACAGACAGAAAGTGGCCAATGATGAGCCACAGTTTGAGTTTGTATGCTTGACTGACATCTGAGACAATCACTGATCTGGACAGTTGTGCAGTTGCACTGTATAGGTTTTGTGATAATACTGTTGTTCAGCTGTGGAATGATAGTATTAACATTGATTAACAGTACTATTAACATTGATTGACTGTACTATTAACACTGGAAGTGCAATGGTATTACCAAATTTTTTTGGTATGCTTTATGAGTATATTAAATAACACATTCATACATTAAAACCTAGTTATGGATGGTTTCTTATCTTTTATTGTATTTCAAATATGATGATCATGAAGGAGTTTCTACACAGGACAGAAGATGTCTTGGTCCATCAAGACTGTCCTCCCTTTGTCTCAATTATTGCCCCTAATTTTCTTATAGCCCCCCTCCCCAATAACTCATCTGGTTTTCCTTTGAACTCAGTAACATAACAGAAACCATGATTTCCAGTTAGAGTTTCACAACCTGACTACTTCATTAGTAAATGTGTTGTTTAGATGTGTTCTGCTAATATCTTATCTCGATTTATTGAGCACCTCCTGCTCTCCCATTTTCAGTCTGCTTCCACAATTTGTTTCTTTCTAATTTTACAATCCCTTTTAATATCATAAATAGCATTTTATAATCCCTTTTAATATCATGAATAACATTAAGTCCATGCTGTGTCTTCAGAATTCATGTTCCTTTAATATATTGAACTGATACTGTGTGTAAAACAATCCCTCATGTACACTCTATAGCAGTACTCAGTATAATATAGTTAACTTCAAACAAATATAGCATCAGCAGTGTACCATAGTGCATCAGCTTACTTACAGTATACTGGCATATTCACCTTGGGCAAGTAGTACTTCTGCTTAGTCTAGACTGTTTTTTTCCCCAGGTTCTGTTCAAGTTGTTAATAGGAGGAGTGAAATTTGGTGAAGCTTCAGTCTTCCTGACAACACTCGGACTTTTCAATGTCCTCTTCATCTCCTGGATTCCCATCATCCTCTACATTACCAAAGTGGAATACTGGCCCTCTGCATGCGACATTCCCTGGGAGCATCTCTGTGGGTTGGCAGCCCTCCTACTCAGTACGTAAGCAACCTGAAATATTTTGGCTCCTCTGTGTTTACTCATAGGCTTCTCTGCCAAATATGCAAATTTATCAGAGATTTTGAAAGTATGCATAAGCTTCAAACTCTGTGTTCTGCACCTTCCCAAGCTGTACTGGGTAGAGTAGCGGGTACAAAGGGGAGCTGTTTGTGTGCAAACCTCTAAGGGCAAAACTAGGCAAATCTAATTAAATGTATTGGATGCTCCACAAAAGGTGAAGTGTATAGGGTTTACACAGTTTCCTTTGGTTGTGATATTATACAGTTTATTTTTTATGATACCTTGTTGCGTGCAGACCCTTTGGTGTTCTTTTCTAAGTTTATCGGTCCGTTTGGATGTCCTGTTATGGCTATAAAAGTATTGCCTCATGTGTTCTGAGGCTCAGAGGACTGTGAACCAAAGGTGAGCAGCTCTGTGGTCCTAAGGATGCAAGCGATGATAAGGACAAATGGATAGTGACTGGAGAACCATGCACACCAGAACTGTTGTGATTCCATCAGGGGATTCTGATGACATCACAAACCATGACAGCAAAACTCAAGTGATCTGATATCATCAGAATCCTGAGACAGAATTGCTGTTCTATTGTGTTTCTCCCCATCCATTATTTTTTATAGTGTATGATGGCATGGGACATTTATGTAAGCAAAACTGATTTAAACATTATTCAGTTAGCATTCTTGTATGCCAAACAGTGAGGAAAAAAAAAGATTTCAATTTATTAAACCATAGCACATTCTGTAGTAAAACACATAGGGCCCCATATTCAGAGCTAAATGCAACTGCAGCGCAGCTGTTTGCACTATGCTCGGGATAATACATAACTGGCTCAGAGCAATATCCAGACAGGTAGCACTCACTGACTGAGCAGTACTAACTGACTGTATATACAGTAGGGCCATGTCAGTGCAGTGCTAAGTGGATCTGCAATGCACCATCACAGACCAGGATTGCATATGGTCCACAGGAGGTAGTGTTTTCTGAAACGGGGTAGTGCCATGTCTCCTCTGGCCATATTCAGCCTGAGCATGCAAATTAGCTCACTGGGCATGCAAGGCACTAAGGGGCCTTCTGCATACCTATTATAAGGCTAATTTGCATGTAACTAACAACCTAGTGCCCATCCTTCAATACAAGTATTCTCTGGTGGTATAGTGGTCACCCCCCTAACACCCATTGTTCTGTAACTCATTATTTCCTGGTGGTTTAGTGGTCCCCCACCCCACAGTTACCCATCTTTCTGTATTCCATTATTCCCTGGTGGTATAATGGTTCCCCCTGTACAATATCATGCTCTGTGACTGTCAGATGTGGGATGGCCAAGGAGGTGAGAAGTGGGTTGTGCTGGTGCCCACTTTCACAAAGCATGGTGATTGGATGAGGATGTGTGGGGCTGGTGAATGGTCAGGTGAAGAGGGACCACAATACCACCAGGGGAATAATGGATTGCAGAAGGATGGGTGACCGGTGAAGGGGGACTACTGTACCAATGGATTACAGAAGGATGGGTGTTCGGGGGTGGAAGGACCTCTATACCACCAGAGAATAGTGGATTACAGAAGAATAAATGTTTGGGGGGTGGTGGGACTGCTTGACACAGGGGTGGGCAGCTAAAGTACTGCTGCCTTGCCTTCAGGAGGTGGGGGTGTGAGCTTAGCACCCAGATAAGACCTGGTTTTTGATAGCATTAAACAGCGTCACTCTATGGGCTGTTTAACACTGCCACAAACCTTTGAATATACCACTGCACCTGTATGCATGAGGGACCCCATCATTTGCATATGTGCAATGGTATAAGTAGTGTCTTGGTGCTGCCAAGTTTGGGCAGTGCTCTGGGGGGACTCTGAATATGGCCCCACCTGGTGCACCAGTGCAAACCCAGGTTAGTGCTGGTGCTAACCTTTGAATATGGGGGCCCCTAGGAAAAAAACATATTTTTTAAATGTAAACTTTTAGAATTTCTAGAATACTACAGAATTATTTTCTGCCAGTTTGAGGAATGCCATGGGATGCTAATGTTCTGACAACTGTCTGCTGTATGATTCTGATAGGCTAAGATATACATGCACAACAGCAGACCACTTTCATACACAACAGATGACTGACAACTCTAATCCATGCAGAACAGCACTGTGTAGTCACTGAGATCTATTGCCAAAATACTATATTTCAGTGTCAAGAATGAACAACTAAATAAAGCTTTCCTGTTGAGTGTTTCATTCTTCTATAAATTACAGGAATGCCGGTGGGCCTTGTGTTCCTGAAAGCACTTACAAAATTGCTACAAAAAAATGAGAAAAAGAGGTGCTTATGTTAGTGTCCACCGTTGTTACAACTGGAGGTGTTATCGCACCACAGTGAAGTAATCCCTCTTTTTTACTCCACAAAAATAATTCTATACTGGTGCAGAAGGTACAGGCTCAGTTCTACAATGTCAATGGATTGAGTTTGCACCATTCTACTCTCTGTTAAAGCTGCCACATTGCTTAGCAAAGCAGGGCATAATAGTACTAGCATTATTGGACATCAGTCTTTTATTTGCTTGCGTAGCAATGCAGATAAATACATTGCTAGCGTACTGAATTTTGTAGGTGTGTCAGTCTTTTCAGCTAGTGAGCAATGGAGAAAACAATTACTCTCACTTTTCAGCCAGTGCTGTGTAGTGTGCACCTGTTTTGATTGGAATACCATGTGACTCTTTTTTGCATGTCACTGCCCAATAACATTTTCCTGTTTGTACTTTAGGATGTGCTTTGTCAGTGCAGCTACCAATTCCTGCCAGGCCTATTCTAAAATGGATGTTTTTGCAGAGGCTGTGTTAGTTCAAACAAGAGGCTTAATTCATGACCTGGCTATTTGGTTATGGTTATAAAGGTCACATCTGCAAACCATTCAATGTTTGTCAATACATCTTTCAATTGATGAAGACATTCCTAAAGCAAATACAGCATATAACAATTTCACAGATAATACAAAATCACACATACCCTCATAATGCAAAGCATCATGCTGTGAAACATGAGTACAAAGCAAGCATGCAAAACTCCAAATTTATAACTCTGCCCCTTCCCACAAGAAGATGACATCCTCATCATCTAACTAAACGTTCAGACACGCTATAACAAAAGTTGTTATTCAAAACAAAACAATCAAAAAGAGAAGGAAAAAACGCACAGATCCTTTATCTGGTGGATCCCATTGAACTTAAACACCGTAAGCATTCTGCAATTTACTTGGGCCTGTTTGATCTATGCAGTGGCAGACCTGAGCCAGTAGCATTTGAAGGCATGGCAGTTGCACTCTTATAAGAGCCCAAAGGTGTCTTGGCAGTCACTGCTGTGTCGATAAGTTCGGCCTCAGCCGTCACTTCCTCTACCTATTGAGGCAGTAGGGCTTCCCCTGTGTACCTCCAAAGTCTATCCATGTTGACCACCTTGGATTTAAACTGCTGACCCTGCTGGATATGGCACATCACTTCATTTATTCAGTACACTATAGGGCTCTTTCCTGGCACTGCCCAGTTTTGGTGTTCTGCCCTTGTTTCTGCGGAAGTTGTAGAGCCAAACTAGGTCCCACTTTTAACACCAGTTGTCATGCAATTAAAGGTTCATCAATACCTGCCACTTGTTTATTGCTTCTTTTTCTTCTCATTGAGTAATATAAGATTTTGTGTTTATTTCAGACTCGCCTGTGTTGGGGATGTTAATTATGTAACTGCATATGTAATTAAATGCTGCAGTCAGGGGGCTGGAGTCTTGCTATACATGGCATATTTTGCAGTTGTGTTGCGTTCAGAGGCCATTCAGGTGTCCACTTGTGTTGTTACATAAAAAACATATACCATGATGGCAGAACAAGATCAGAGTTCCATCCAGTCTGCCCATATTCCCTATAATCTTTGGAACCTATTGTTCCTCCTGGGTACTAACCCTCCCCATCCTATCCCCATTCTCCTTCCTGGTCTTGTCACCCTGGGTGACCACTATTCCCCTTCATTCTATCCCATGCCTGCTTGAATCCCCAAACTGTGTTTGTACCCACCACCCTGGCCAACAGACTGTTCCAAGGTTCCACTAACTTTTCCGTAAAGAAATACTTCCTCACATCCCTTCTCAATCAATCAATCAATCAATCAATCAAAGTCTTTATTTAACCAGGCGTTCATCGTTGAGCAGAAGCTCATTTGCAAGATGGACCTGGGTGGAGCATGAACAATTGTATATACAGGTCAATACAGGTATTTACAAAGCAATACAGATAATACTCTTTACAGAGAGGAAGAAAAAGAAGTTCATATGTACATAGAATTATACAGATATTGTACAGATTACACGGTATTTACATACATAGAAGTGTCTATAGGAAGATAAAGCAGGTTATCTAAGGTTGCAGGAGGAAGTAAAGGAAGAAAAAAATAAAAATAAAAATATACACCAGGTAGAGGTGAAGGTAGGGGGGAAGAGAGGGAGGGAAGTAGGGGGAGAAAGGCTAGGAGGGCACGGTGCATGGAAAGGAGTTGGTAAAGCTGGATGTAGAGAAGGTGGATGGAGAAAAGGAGTATGTGTGAGCCCCAGGATTGAATGCTATAAAGTACGGGTCATGGTAGGATGTCACAACCCAGGGTAGTGAGCTCCTATCCGAGGTTGGGAAAGGAAGAATAAGGGATGGATGGGCCTAGTGTTGATAAGACAGGGGGATAAGAGAGAGAACAATTAGGCTGGTGAGGAGCAAGCTGGGGTCAGTACTTAAAATTGGGTCTAGGCATGGCTATATACCAGTGCAGACACCGGTACTGGGTCTGAGTGGGTGAAGCAGTTACATACTTCTCTGATTGTATGGAAATAAAGCATCTTGAAAGCATTTATACCGATTAGAGTGCTTAATTTGAGGGTTTTTTGTAGATCATTCCATAAGGTAGGTAACACGAAGCTTATGGCTGCCCTGCCGAAGCGGGATTTTGCTTTGGGTACTTTATGTAATAGCTGAGTAATCTTAATGCGTATTTCCCAATTATACCAGGGAAGACAGCAGGAGATATAGTAAGGCAGCTTATTAGAGATGGCTCTATAGGTCCAGAGAGCGCGCTTCAGTGGCGCCTGAACTTTAGTGATGTCCATCCCACTGCCGCATATAGGGTGCAGTGATGTGTGTCGAAGAGGAGTCCCGTTATAAACCTCAGTGCTCGATGGTAGAGTGTGTCCAGTTTAGCCATGTAAGAGTTGCGGCATTGGCTGTAGAGGAAGTCAGCGTAATCAACCAATGATAGGAAAATGGATTGGACCAGTTGTTTCTTGGCATCTCTGGTGAGAAATTGGCTGATTCTGAAAAACAGTCCAAGCCTTTGCCGAAGTCGTTTTATTAAGCCCTCGATATGTTCAATGAAGGAGAGTCTTTGGTCTATCCAAACTCCCAGATACTTGAATTTTGCAACAAATTCTAGTTTTTCACCTAGAACTGTGGTAATTTGGGGAACTGTCCCACTGAACACAGGGTTAGCTGTACGGATAAAAGGAGAGAGGACCATCGCTTTAGTTTTTTTGGCATTAAGGAGTAGCTTTTTTTGGAGGAGTTGGCTTTGCAAAAGGTTGAATTCGGACTGTAGGTCATTGCAGGCAGCTTCAGGTGTTGGGCGACTCACGTAGAGAACTGTATCATCTGCAAACAGATAGATGTTGGCTTCTTTTGTACAGTAGTCGATGTTATTAATGTAGATTGCAAAAAGTAAGGGCCCTTCTGAACCTCCTGAACTTGTTACCCGTTTGTGGAATGCTAAGAACAGGTTCAAACCCCACTGCACTAAATACTGACTGCATGACCATGAACAAGTCACTGAATTCCACCCAGCTATGGAAATAGGTAAAAGCAGGACCCCATGCCCCTCTAAAAATGAGATGTTGCATCTCAACTAGGCTAGCCTAGGTAAATGCACTGTAAAAATAGTAAGAATCAGAACCCCACTGAAAAAGAGTTATTGCATCTCACCGGGTCTATCCTGGGTGAATAAACTGCAAAAAGCAAACCACTACAAACAAAATATTGTCAGCACTCTTTGGCTTTTTCAGGTCTCCAGGACATGTGGCCTACAATAGCACTTTCTGAGGTCTGAACATTCTATTCATAGGAATTCACAGCAATTCACAGCAACCCCGCCCCACACAGAAAGTGTTAGTGTATCCTGACAGCTCTTGCTGGCCTGGCAATTTGTCCCCTGACGAAGACCCAGTGAGCCTCAAAATGCCAGGGCTCAGTATTAGTCTGTGGTCCTAAGTTAATAAAACTTTATATACCATAGTTTTTTATTTATTTTTTCAAGTGCCTATTGTTGCAGCACCCGCCTCAAAAGTGCATGTTTTCTTTTGCTTTCATCAGTTTGCTTATCTGCCTGCATGCTTGCTTTTCTACACTGCCTGTCCTGGAGTAAGTCTCGTGCCTCACTCTGACTGCTAAGCAAGACTCAGTCAGCTGCCCTCCACCATGGCGTCCCTTCCCACTCCACACACTGCAATACTGCTCGTTAACTTTTACAACTTTACCTCCCTAACCCTACCTTTTGTGCTATTAACACTTGCAAGACCACACTTAAGCATTAGCCATTGCTTGTTTTACCTGATTTTAGCCACTTCTGTAAAACTCATGGTTAAAACTAGTCCCTTTCCTTAATCAGTTATGCTCTTTGGGTTGTAAGGCTCATGCACTACAGTCCCCCCCCCAAAGTCTTTCCTGTTTTGCATTCACTGACCCCATCCTCTTGGATGCAGTTTTCTTGTGTTGGTGCTCTCAGTGGTATTGGTGTGGGTGGCAGGTATGAACGTTACATGCTTCCAGTGTCAGTTTTGGCTTTAATTGTGCACTTTTGTGAAGAACTGCTTAGAGAGGGCGTCCTCGCCAATGTGGTGTCATTTCAATAGTTGTGACTCGTGAGGAGGGCCTTTACAAAGAAAAGGGATGCACTAAACAAAAAAAAAGGTGTGGCATAATTAAAAATGAAAGATCATTTTCAGAGGGAAAGGGTGATGTAGGAGCAAATCCAAATTTTGAGCTGTGCCTGCATCATCCCAGATATGCCAAAACGGCTCCTGCAGATTTTCAAAAACAAATGTCAGATTTGCAACTGTTTCTCTGCTTTATGGCTGTTAATGTTAATTAAATGATACATGCATCATATTTGTGATGTAAGCAGATCCTGAAGTGCCACAAGCTGCAATATTTGCACCATCAGTTAGACCACCTTTCTGTGGGAGAAACGAGCTCTATCTTGACAATGACCGTTTGAATATCTGTCCCTTTCTGTTTAAAGTGGAAGTACAAGTAAGGATTAAGCCACGAGAAAGCATGGGTCTACTGTGGAATTAATCCATGGTTGGGGGGGTTGGACCACGAGGCTGAAGGCCCAGTGGGTCCAACCAACCAACCATGGATTAATTCCACTGTGGACCCATCCTTTCGAGTGGCTTAATCCACTTGTAATGTGGCAATGAGTGTATGACTAATAGTCTTTGAATAAATGAGTACAACCACATTGATTTACTTTCAGAATACTGTATGTTGAGCTGTTAAACATGATGTACATATGCTTGAAAACAATTGGAACACACCTATTGGAAATATCGTGGCTGCTATTTCACTTTTGTTAAAATAACTTTCATTACAAGCTTTAAGCTTTCTAACATCAGAATATATTTTACAACTTTTCAAAAACTTGCAGTTCACTTTCTATTCTAGGTGCTTTGATTTTCCTCTCTGTGTATTAGAAGATATGGGCTGCACTGCATGATGGGAGTGTGCTATGGTACATTTTAGTTTTCTTCCTGCAGTTCCTTTTCAGACCAATAGGTGGCTGTCAAACAATCCTAGCAGCACAAGTACCGTTTCTCCAAATGTACTGAATTAAGCCAATCTGAAAAACACTTTATTGAACAACTACTATTTTGCAGAATATTATTTTCACTTTTTTTTCCCTCTAAACTATCTAACTCAGCAGGACATAGAACAACATAACGTTTACTGCTTTCACCTTTCAAATACTTGTTTTGACTACTATTGTTAGTTTGTTTCTTTGATTTCTTTTTGTTTCTCTCAATTTATTTTTCTTTTCACCCATAGAAGTATCCTCTCTCTTTAATTTTGCTTTGTTTATCTCAGTGTCTGTTATTTTTGCTTTTGGTTATAGAAGCTGCATGCTCATCTTTACCACTGTGTATTCACCAAGAAAAGGCTAGGACAGATAATGTTATTCAGTCAGTCATCCACAATGCATTGCACCCACAGTTGCTTAGAAAACAGTAGAGCAGAAGAGATGGTAACAGTATGTAACTGTTCACTTCTAAAGAAATATTGTTGCAGCATAATTAACAGTATATGTGGAGTTTAAATGTACAATCTTTAGTAACTCATGAACTTCTGTTGCAGTTACAACATTGAACAATCTTGAAAATGTCAAAAATCCTGTGCCAGGAAAAACTTTATCAAATACAAGCTCAGACAACTATACACTGCAAACTGTTTGCACATTGTTTTCCCTTGTATATTGCTTCTTGCTTGTAGTGGATTGCCAAGGTATTACATCACAAACCATGATCTACTATGGTATTAGACCATGATTTCTACTGTACCACATGGTGCGTTTGCACCTCTCTGAGTGCTTCATTTTTTTTTCTTTTTTATGCCATGTTACAATCTAATGTAACATCTAGAATTCTAGCTGCCAAACAGCAGAAGGAAAAGCACTATCAAAGGGATTTCCAGCAACAATATCCTTTAAATGTCTTTAAAGTCATTTGCTCATGGCAAAGAAGACTATTGTTATAACAGAGAAAACATGTATCTCCCCTCCCTTAAAATCTTGGGTACATGATGAAGTCTGTTTTAATTCTTTCCTATATATGTGTGTTTTGCAGTCTTCAATCTCCTGGTGAATTTTGGAGTGGCTCTCACCTACCCCACAGTGATTTCACTTGGCATATTCCTGAGCGTGCCTACAAGTGCAGGTAATTAGTTGAATTCCCCATTATATACTTCAGAGACCTTGCATTCCTATTTCAAGATGCAGCAGGCTCCTCACTGCAGAATGACACCACTGATGCTTTGTAATGATCAACATTTAGAGGGCAATTTCATTGGCATGTGGGATGCTTTCTGCACTTACAGTTCTTTGAGCAAAGGGGTGTTTTACTTATATGAGTTTTGCCAAGAAATTGAATTTTTTTTTTTTTTGAGAATGAAATAATGTGGCTAAGCTGGGATATAGGTTTTGGTCCTCTGAATTTCATCTAGATGTTCTTATCAGCAAAGGTACAAGGCCAACTGGTTAGGTTGAGGGTTCCATGGTCACTTCTTTCTTTCTCTTGTGTACTGCCTGATCCCACAGAAATTTCAGGCTAAGTTGTTGGTAAGTAGACGTGACCTGCATGAAATTTAGGTGGCCTGAGTTAAAATCCCAGTTTGATGAACATAACTTCTTTCTCAAAAACAATATACATGCATGTATAAAAATAATTCATTGCACGTAAAATATAATTTACTGTGGGGTTATGCAGTAAAGGTTAAAAAGACAGACATGATCAAGAGAGCTTCAGGCTAGCCGGTAAGACAAGGTAATTTATCTGAAATAGCATCCCTTCTGCCAGGGCTTGGATGCGTTATAAATTCATTATAGTTAACAATGAGAGAAATATGAAATTCAGGAAAAGTATTCAGTGAAATAAATTCACATATCAGAATAAATAATTATATGGCTGGCCCCCCAGATGCAGAAGGTGAGGCAATAGCAAAGTGCTTAATTGTGTCTAGGCACTGGGGGTTAGTGTGGGTTGCCCTAATGCTGTTGCTGCTAATTGTAAAACCCATTTACACATGTTCAAATGCATATGTCTCACAAGTGCAGTAGGGTCAAGTGTTAATTTTTTCACTCCATATTCACAGGGAGTCAAAACTAAATCACATATAACCATAGGATCCCATGCAGAGGGGTCCCTCTACATATCTTTTGCCCTTCATGTTACTCTTTGCATAGGATGCTTCACTTTGGGGGTACCTCCTTAAGGTCCTCCTTATTCGGGCACCCTGTCTACACAATATTAGTCTTATTCATCCATAATGGCTCTGTTAGGTCTGCACACAGAGTTGGTCTGGCACTCAAGTCCTTTAGCTATTCACCTTTTTGTGCTACATGTGGGCAGCTGTTACCCCCCCCCATCGGGGGCATTAATTAATGGAGTAACTCTCCCCATGCTTCCAAACACTATACCCTTGATTCCAGCTCACTATGGAGCAAACTTGCTTGAACCTCCAGAGCAGAAGCTCATACTGTACCTGACAGGCTATGTTCAGCACATATGTGTAACCTCCACAGTTGGAGCAACTCAACAGCTGTCCATGGAGGATTTCTCTTTGACTTCCTTGCAGCTCTGTTTTTTGCCTCGGATGCTCTCCTCCTCCACCATGAAATGTGGAGGGGTCCTCATGAACCCTGGGTGACTCTCTTTACTTGTGATCTCTGTTTCTCAATTTCACCTGCAACCTCTATACATGCTCAGGTTGGGTCTGTCTGTCTCTCTCTCTCTCGCTGTCTGTTACTCAGCTCTCTCCTCTTTCCATTCTTTTGATCTTTTCTGTCTCTTTCATTTTCTGCTTCCTTACTACTTCTCACCAAAAGCACCTCCCCCTCAGGGTGAACCTGTTGGGCTCTGTCTGGTCTTCTCTCTTTCTCTCAGGTCAGTATGTTTGTATGCTTCCTGAGCTGAGGCTCAGGAAACAACTGAGTCCATGAACATGCCTCCCCTTATATTAGGATGAGAATAGGAGGCAGCCCCAGCATTTTCATACCCACTGAACAAATGTCACGGTATGCATGGTGACTCAGCAGCCTAGCAAATGCTGGGGGAAGAGAACATTGAGTCTTCCAGGAACCTTCGCTTCACACATAGCCAGGTTACAATGACATAAAATAACAGAATTAAAATTGGGGAAAGGCTTGAAAAAGTAAATGAGTCAAGCTGCATTTTGAAAATTGTCATTGGCAAGATATGCTATAGTAACTCATGTAACCCACCCATGGATACCCCTGGAAACAAGCTATTACAACTCAGTGTGCTGTTCCTGGTCAAAAATAGCTAATAAAATATATAATGCAGCAGCCACTGCAAAAGTTTGATCTCAAAAGTCTTCAGATGATGCCTAGGGACAGACAGTAATTCTGCCTCAGAAGAACAGAGTGGAAGAGCAGAGACATATGGAAGTCTTTGAGGTAATGAGGACTTGGGTAATTTAAAGCTTTAAATGTCAACAAACACAACCTGATTATGGCACACCACCTAATTTGCAGACAGTGCAATTTATGCAGTTTACGCAGTATATCCATGACATGAGTGTTGGTGTTTTTCCATGTTACTAACCTAGCTGCAGCATTCTGCACTAACCCTAGACACAGAAGGTAGTAGTAGTTGAGGTCAAATAACACAAAAGCAGGCACCAGCATGACAAGCCATCACAGCAAGATATGGCTTCAACCTAGCAATGTTTGTTAAGTGAAAAAGTCACCTTGTACTGTCACTACCACGTAAGATTTAAGTGTCAGCCTCCAGCTGAGTGTGACTCCTAGATTTTAATGGACATTTAGATGCTCAGGGTGAGCATACTGAAGAGGCAAGTTTGCAAAAAGAGTAGTACATGGGACCCATAAAAGGATGTGAGGAGAGAAGACATATCCAAATTGTTTGGCTTTTGTGTATCTCTCTGAATGACACGTGTACTTTCATCCTTAATCCCAGTGCAAGGCCTTATGAGAAGGCAACTCATAGCACACGTAGGCTAACAAGGCTTCACCAGAACAGACATCAACTTTTAGAGAGCATCTTTACTGGTGCTAACACCAACAACTATTTAGAACCCTTACCTTCCCCCAATGCGTATGGTGCCAATCTCTACATTAGTATTTTCCTCTATTTCAGAAGGGAAGGGATCGTGTTTTTGCTCTATGAAGCTGAACTGCTGATCCCTTCCACTTCCTGATACTGCTAACTGCCCCATCTGCCCCCGTGCTAACACGTTTTGTGATCTCACAGATGGAGAGCGCGGGGGGCATGCTCCATAGACATGAATGGGGCAGTTTTTTAAACTCTTTTTTTTCATATTGTAAACGGCAATCGCAAACAAATGAAGGGCACTGCTTAACTAAACAGTCCTTGTTAGCTTAGCAGTGCTCTTGATTTGTTTGTGATGGCCATCTACAATATGAAAAAACGGAGTTTAAAAATGGCCCCATTCATGTCTATGAAGCGCTCCCCTGATGTCGCCATATAATGACATCACAAAACAGGGCTGATCGCAGTATCAGGAAGTGGAAGGGATCAGCTCCACTGAGCCAAAATGCAATCCCTTACCTTCCAAAATGGGGAAAATAGTAATGGTGAAGTTGGCACCATATGCATTGGGGCAAATAAAGTTTCTTAATAGTTCTTGGGGTAGTTGGAAAATAAGCAGGAAAGGTGTTCTTTAAACAAGCTTGAACATATGATCCAGTTAACAGCTGAGAATAATGAAGACACAGACACGTTATTCTTTCTCTTGGACTCCTCAGTGTACTGCTGTCTTTGTCTTAGCTGGCAACCAAATCAGAACCAAAGGCAACAGATATTTAGAACACTCAGAGGGAGCATACTGAAGAAGCAGTAGAACATTGTATATAAAAAGAAAAAAAAAGATGCTAGGAGAGAAGAAATATCCAAAATGTTTGTTTTTTATGCATCTCTCCAAACCTCACACTCAAAAACCTCAATTCCCAGTGCAAAGCATCATGGATATGCAAATATGTGTGCACATTAGGCTGATAAGGCTTCACCATACTAGAGATCTCCTTTTAAACAGACTTGAACATTTGATCTAGTATAGTCTAATCACAAAGTACAGACGTGTTTCACAGACTGAATGAGAATGTCATCGAGAGATGGAAAAGCAGCATTATCCCAGTCATTGTCAACAGTCAAGAACTCAGTCCATCCAGGAGCACCTCCATGTTACCATGATTGAGAGTGGACTCAACCAGTTTGTGGTCATTCAGTTCTTTACCTCAGACAAATATTAGTTGATTGCAACTATCGAATACATCATAGAAAGATTGAAACATAGAATATGTTTGCAAAAAAGGACTGCTTGGCCCACCCAGTCTGCCCAGATGGTCCATACCTAGTCTACCTCCAAGGAACCAAACAGATCCCCAGTGACCACTAATAGTCCTTTATGTCTATCCCATGCATGCTTGAAGCCCCCTACTATTTTCACCTCCACCACTTCCGCTGGTAGTCTATTTCAGGTGTCTACCACTCTTTCAATGAAGCAGTACTTCCTCACAACCTTCTTTGACTCCCCACTGTAACAGGATTGAATAAGGCCCTGTCCCATTTGTTATGCAGAAAGAGCTAAATGCAAGGATCTTTTCTATCCTCTCCTTTCGTGTCTCTTGTCTGTCTGGTTGCACAACCAACTTTTCTTGTGAGACCTAGGAACTGATCACTCCAATGGTCTCGCAATTCTCTGCCTCTCACTATCTCTCTGCCTTCCCTTGCTATTTCTGTCTTTTCCTCCCCCTTGCATATCTGCAGGTATAAAAACATATGTGAATTTTTATGTGGAAATGTCACTGATATTGGGATCCCTTTGTTTAAAACTGTATATAGTTATAATGTTGACATGATTGCAAAGTTTTTGGCACTCAGGGGGTTAACTTGAGAATGCTGGATGCAAAATCTCTGCAGAGCTGGATACAAGAGGTCAGTTCTGGGTCATTATGTTCTTTTTGCTGCACCTGCAAGAACACTGGAAACTTACAAGAACATTGTATGAGAAGTATGCTGTTTTCTTAACGAGTTTCCCAAGCACAGACTTATAAAAAGAGCTGCAATGTTTTGCAAGAGGGAGAGACAGAGACTGAGATTGGAAATTGGGAAGAAAAACTCAGAAGAATGACTCTGCTTTCCTATGTTTGTACTGCCACTGTAAATAGTTATACTGAACAATTTTTATTTGTATTTTGCTGTTATTAATAATAAAATGCTATTTCTGAATTTTACAACTGCTCCTGGTTTTTCTATGCATCCTGACCTGTGCTGCAATGACAGCTACTCTTCCAGCTTCATCACATTCTCTCTTGTCCTGGTGCTCTTCCTCTTATGAAAGAGACTCCCCTCCTGTACCCTGTTCACTTCCGTGAGGTACTTGTAGATCTTTTTTCATATCCCCTCTTGCTATCCTTTCTTCCAGGGTGTACATGTTGAGATCCCTCAGTCTCTCCTCATAGGGTTTTTGGTGCAACCCCTGCATCATTTAGTTGCCCTCTTCTGAACTGCCTCCACTGTGTCGATGTCCTTTCTGAGGTGCAGCCTCCAGAACCAGACACAATACTCCAGGTTGGATCTCACCAGTGAGCAATACAGTGGCAACACCACCTCCTTCCCCCTGCTGGAGATCTCTCCCAATGCAACTTTGCATCACATTGGCCAACCCACTGCTTTAGTACACTGGGTACCACTTTGAAGTTATCATATATGATAAGCAAGGTCCCTTTCATGCTTAGTGATTGACAGTACCTCCACCCCCCCCATCCTATACTCAGTTTCTGGGTTACTGTGCCCTAAGTGCATAAGTTCACACTTTTTGGCATTGAACCCCAACTGCTATGTTTCTGGCCACACTTTGAGTTTCCCAAGATCCCTACACATTCTTTCCATCCCCTCCTGATTGTCCACCCTATTACAGATTTTGTTTTCTAAATTTACTGTACTTTTTTCAACCTTTTTTCTCCAGCCCAGCCCACTTCGGTCTGCTGTTTCACCCAGCCCTGTCACTCACCATCTCCAGGACTTATATGGTGTTCCGTGTTCCCCCATGGACAACCCCCCACTCCTATGGGAAGGGCTGCTGCAGGCCACCCCTTACCTCTGGACAGAGTTTGAGGTTGGGTGAGGGAGTGAGAAGCTGGTTGGTGGTGTGGAAGTTGGCGGATGGTGTTCTGCATGGTGGGGGAGTATTCCTGCTCATGTCTCCCCATCCTCTGAACTTCATGGAGGTTATGTCAGATGCAGAATGCATCACAGTGATGATGTCCACCTCCTTTAATGCTAGCTTCAGCCTGCACCACCACCACCAGTGGTCACCCAAGTGGCAGTACTGTGGCAGAGACCAGGAGCTCTCCCTCCCCCGAGGAGATGAACATCCACTGGGATGAGCAATCATCCTCTCCTGGCCATCCGTCTAACAACCCTGTCTCATTCCCTAAGCCAGGTTGCCACCATCATGAGCGGTACAGACAAATCCCATTCATTACAGTTGGATTTCACATGAATATATCTAGTTATATTGTGAAGTATCTCTGGCTGTCACTGTAGCTGAGTATTCTCAGCATAGCAGTGAAACTCTAAGCCATATTTCCTAATGATCTCACTGAAGGACGGTTTATAGATATGAGCATCAGTGATAGAACTGAGCCCTGAAGCATATGACCGCCAAAAATAGCCACTTCTGATGAGAAACATCCTACTTTAACATCACCTTCTGCTTCCTGCTGGGCAGCAAAGACTGAAACCAGGACAACATGATCCATGTGAGTCCCCATGATGCGCAGGGCAATCTATTAACCTGATGATCCAGAGTGTCAACTGCAGAAGAGCGATCAAGAAAAACAGACTACTCACCTCTGTCTCTCAGCAAGAGGAGATCATTCAGCACCCTGGCAATTTATTTAGTTATTATTTATTTATTTACCATTTTTGGCTGGGAAAGGCACACTGAGCCGATTCAGCGGAAGCTTGTTTCCATGTGTGAACTAGGAGCATAGATAGGTTACGTGAATTGCTCAGGGTCACACAGTACTCAAGTAGCAGCTATATGATTCATACCCAGGTCTGCTGGATCTCCAGGTTCGCAGCTCAGTGCTCTAATCTCTAGACTATACTGCCACCCTAAGACGAGCAGTCTCAGCATTGCTCCACGGTATGAAGTCAGACTGGAAAGGTGTGTACACAGATCCCCAAAAACAAAGGTGCAGCAGGAACTGGCTGCAGCACCAAAACAAAAATCTAATTGCAACTGGATATGAGACAGAGTAAGGTGTACAAAACCAGAAAAACATGCACTGTAACCTTGGCTCTTCAAACCTGTGCATGTCTGTTTATTATGCTGCGCATTAAATATGTACCTTGCATTTGGCTGTGTTTTCTGGTTTTCTGGTTCTGTGCACCTTACCCTCGTATCTAATTGAAAAGACTTGTAGATGGCAAGTAGTTACAGGTGTGCCTTGAGGTAGATTATCACCCTATTCTAAATTACCTTCCTTAAAAAAGAGGAGGTTTGAGAGGGGCATGAATTTGCCAGAGTAGGCTTCATTGTGGGGATGGCAAAAGCACCTAGATGAGATTCTGGGGACCAGGTTCAAAGCTAGCATCACTGACTGCAACATTTCTTTCTTAAAATCATTTTCTTTCTTTTGGGCAAGAAAGTGAATCATGCATAGCATGATTAGGATTTGGAACCCTATCATGCTGATGTTCCTCTCTAGTCTCTGGAATCCCAGAAATTTTATTACAATCCAAAATGCAAAGTAACTGACCCATTAGCACTGGCATGTACTATATAACCATAGAGTGGATTCCTAGATATAATATGCTTGTTTATTCTCAGTGGTTGCTGATGCAGGCTGGATTTAAAGTTGCTGTGGTTATTACACAGGTAAAGAAATACAGTATGTGGTGGCACTTTAAGAGGGATGAGTTGTTTCTAGCATTCTCCCCCATAATGTAATCCAATCCCCGATTCATCCTTAAAAAAAGGTAGAGGAAAATGTTACTTAGTGCTGTATCAACTTTAACTGGCTGTATGGCCATATATGTACCGTCACGATGTCTTGTACCCTTGCTTAAACCTGTATTGTAAATTTTTTGTGCATGTTGGCCTCAGTTTGGGCTCTAATAAAAAGAAAGTTAACGAAGCAGAGAACACTGTCACTAAAGGCATCCTCATAAAGATTGTCATATCGTTCTGGTTCAGAAAGATTCAACTGTATGAGCTCCATCTCATCAGTGTCTAGGTTGCTTGTCATTATAAAATGGCAGTGAAAAAGGAAGAATGTGATTGGCCAAACCACTTCATGTGAACATGCATTAAGATTTGTCTTACCACATGGCTGGCTCTCGTCCTCTCCATTCCACTGACAAGGGATTGCTAGAGGTTCCCAGGGTCCGTTTGAAGACCTCAGGGGCAAGATCATTTGCTTCTATGGCCCCAATCCTGTGAGAACTCTACCTTATCAGGTTAGAGAGTGCCAGTCCACTGAGACGTTTAAAACTGCATTAAAAACCCATTTATTTTATCTTGCATTTTTTGATGCTTAATAGCTGGCTGTGCTGCAAACCTTTTTACTTCAGTATTTATTGTTTTAATCTATTGCTATAGTTTTAGCTATGTACAGGCACTCTGGAATTTTAAAAAGTGCCTTTTATAAAAAATTGACTTTGACTTTGATCAAATTTAAAGTGTCTATTCAGACACATTTCTGCCTAAACAAGCCATTAGGTTGTGTGTTAAGAAAGATCCTGCTGCTCTTTCCAGGTGATTGAAAGCACTCAAAGAAACATAGATTTTGTTAGCAGAGAAGGACCTGCCCATCTGGTCTGCCCCTTGCCCCTACCTACTGTACTCCAGCACCAGTGACCCTATTTGGTCATATGTGTCATCCCTCCCCTGTTCATCCATCTAATTTGCCCCTGTGCCTATCCTACTCAGGCTGGAAGATCCCCACTGTCTTTGCCCCAACTTTCTCCTCTGGCAAGCTGTTCCAGTCATCCACCACCCTTTCTGTGATGAAGTATTTCCACACAGCTCTCCTAGGCTTCTCCCTCTTTGCTACATTGTGTGCCCCCTTGTTCTAGTGCCTTCTTTTCACTGAAATAGACCCTCCACTTGCATCTTGCTCACTTCTGTAAGGTACGTTCAGGTTTCAGTCATGTCCTTCTTGCTCACCTCTCTTCCAGATACTATATGTTGAGTTTAGAGCTGTGCCAATACCTTGTTCTGAATATTCGGCTGAATATTCAGTATTCTGCAGCCAAATATTTGGCTACTCAGTATTTGGGTATTTGGTCCTTTCAAAAAAAAAAAAAGAAAGAAAAAATAAACAGCCCCCTCCATCCTCTCCTAGCCCCAAACCAGGTAAAAACTCATGTGACCCCACTCTCTATCAAAATCGCACAGTCCCACCCTCATCCCCCCAGCACCTATAATTAGGTTTTTTTAATACACTTAAATAAAACCTCCATCAGGTGACCAGCACAACCAGCCTGCCTCCATGGCTGTCCACCTTCTTAATATAAAGCACTTTTTGCACTTAAAAAATATAATTCATGTCCCCCTCCACACAGCACCTGACCCTACCTACTCTCTCTCTCCCATCCACCAGCAACTTATTCTCAAATATAAATCAAGGTGACCAGCTCACCCCCACCTCCCCCCACAACTTGCCACCTTCTCATGAGTGAAAGCGCTCATGCACTTGCTATAGTAAAACCAGCTGATCACATATTTTGATATTTTTTTAAGGCAAAGAGCACTTTATATTAAGAAGGCAGTTAGCTGCGAAGGCAGGTGGGTTGAGACAGTCACCCAGCGGGGGATCTACTTGAATATATTTAAAAAAACAACTTGTGGGTGATGGGTGGGAGGGTGGGATTGTGCTTTTGATAGAGGGTTGGGGGGATGGGGTTTACAATCTGGTTTGGGGATGGGGAGGAGGAAGGGGTTGTTTCTTCTTTCCCCTCTCTCTCTCTCTTTTTTTCTTTTTTTTTTTTTGCAGGTAGCCAAATAATTTCCCAAATCTGAATAGTTCCCTATTCAGGAAGAGCTGCCGAATATTTGGGAACCCTACAATTTGTGGTATTTGGGAAATAATATTCAGCTCCTGCACAGCCCTAATTGAATTCCTGCAGCCTTTTCTCATATGGTTTCCCATGCATCCCCCACAGCATTTTGGTTGCCCTCCTCTGTACCACCTCCACCTTTTCAGTGTCCTTGCAGAGGTGCAGCCTCCAGAACTGGACAAAGTACTCCAGGTGGGGCCTCACCAGTGAGCAATACATCAGCACCACCTCCCTCCTACCACCAGAAATCCCTCTCCAAATGCACCCCAGCATCCTGCTAGCCTTTCCCGATGCTTTGTCACACTGCCCAGCTGCTTGAGGTCATCAGATATGATGACCATTAGGTCTCTTTTTTGCTTGGTGACTGTAAGCTTCACTCACCCCATCTTATACACAGCTCCTGGGTTCCACAACCCTAAGTGCATAATCTTGCACCTTTTGCCATTGAAACCCAGCTGCGACCCCCTATATCATTCCTCTAGTTTCCTCAGATTCCTTTGGATTCTCTCCACCCCTTCCTAAGTGTCAATCCTGTTGCAGATTTTTCTATCATCTGCAAAGAGAAAGACTTTACCATCAAGCTCCTCTCCAATGTCACTTATGAAGGCATTGAGGAGAACTGGTCCCAGCACCGAACCCTGTGGCACCCCACTAGTCGCTTTCTTATTGCCTGAGTGGCTATCATTTACCACCACCCTCTGCCTCTTACCCCATAACCAGTTTGATAACCAGCTTGTCACTTTCTCCCCCACCCCAGGCTGCTTAGTTTCTTAATTAGCCTCCTGTGTGGCACAGTGTTGAAAGCCTTACCAAAGTCCAAGAAGGTGGCGCTCTCACTTGATCCACTTCCCTAGCAACCCAGTCAAAGAAATCTATGAGAATAGTTTGACATGACCTCCCCCCTGTAAAATCATGCTGCCGGTAGTCCTGCAGCCCTTTTGTCTCCAGGCATTCCATGAGTCTCTCCTTCAGTAGTGTCTCCATCTAAATTCCCTGCCACTGATGTAAGCCTGATTGACCTGTAGTTGCTAGCATCCTCCCTACAGCTGCTTTTGTGTAAAGAGACCACATCGGTCCTCTTCCAGTCCTCTGGAACTTCCCCATCTGCACTGAGGTGCTACAAGGTGCTGCCAGAGGGGCAACCAGCATTGTGCTCAGGTCCCTCAGGACCCTTGGATGAAATCCATCTGGCCCCATCACCTTGTTCTCATTGAACTATTCCAAGCCCTTCTGAACCCTCTCCACTGAGAATGGACTTGTGTCCACTCCTCCCTATTCCTGGTGCTTACTGCAGCATGCTAATCAATCCCCCCCACCACCACCACTACCGTAGAGACCAAGCAGAAATTATAATTTATCCAGTCCACTGGTGCAGTGGCAATACAGCTGCTTGTGATGCCGACATCCCAGGTTTGGGAACGGACCCCGGGAGTCAGAGGGCCAGCCAGGCAGAGATCTTGGACAACCTCTGGCAGAGGCCAGGAGTTTCAACGGGAAAGACTGGTACCTGCTTGTGTGGCAGGCGGGACAGATGCTGACGTTATTGCACACCCCACCTCCCAGGGGATCACAGCCAAAAATTCCGGTCCCCCTGCCATGACACCCCACTCCACCGCCATGTCCACTGCCACCAGCGTCCACTCAGGGGGGCCCACTCCCATGGCCCCACCCTGGAGGGCAAGCCAGGGCTCAGTTTCATTGACCATTGGGGAGGGCATGGCCCAGGGGGGTAAGCCTGGGTATGGTGGGCCGGCATGCAGAGGAGGGGCTAAGGTCCACTAGGAGCATTAGGGGGCTAGTCTCAAAAAGTAAAATAAATTAAAAAAAAGGATGAATCATTTAGTATTTCTACTTTCTCTTGATCTTCTTCTGCACAGTCTCCCTCTGCCCTCCTGATTCTTACTATCCCTCCCCTTGTCTTCCTCTTCCCCCTCATGCCTGAAGACGGTCTTCTCTTGTTTCTTCACCTCTAGA
The DNA here is from genome assembly GCA_016271365.2 of Neoceratodus forsteri. Taxonomy (NCBI): domain Eukaryota; kingdom Metazoa; phylum Chordata; order Ceratodontiformes; family Ceratodontidae; genus Neoceratodus; species Neoceratodus forsteri. The sequence continues at coordinate 460,895,856 of CM028132.1, forward strand.
GCTATCCTCTCCTCTGTTAGTGCTTTAGCTGCCCTCGCCCTCCTTCCTGTCTCCCTTTTTTTTGCCAGGTACACCTCCCTGTCTTCTTCCTTCTGGGTCTCCTTGGGTTGGCTATGCCTTGTGCCTCACAATCCACCTGGGGTGTGCGATAAGATCTGTCTTACAGCACCCCCTGTTGTAGATTATTGCCTACTTACCCCCACCACCACCACTGCAGGAGAAGTGTGGACAATTTAGTTAAGGTGATGTTGGTTATTTTCTTCCTGTTTTAATTTGGTTACTGTTTGTAATATGAAAACCAAATTAATAAAATGGTCCTCTCCCTCTCTCCCTCTCCCTCTCCCTCTCTCTCTCTCTCTCTCTCTCTCTCTCGCTCTCTCTCTCAGTTGTAGACATTTATACCCGTAACATGGAGGTCTTCAGCCAGGTGAGGTTGGCAGCGACAGTGATCATCGGCGTAGGCTTCTTGCTGCTTCTTCTGCCAGAGGAGTGGGATGAGATAACCATTCGTTTTCTCACCAGTTTGCGGGAGAAGAGGAAAGAGGAAGTAACAGAGGAAAACCTGGAGGCTGGATTGCAGTCACGGGGCAAGAGCAGAATGACTGGCATTGGGATAGCTGCATCAATGTAATGTTTTAACTGAAACCTCATCCAGTTGTGAAAAAAGCTTGACTTACCTGAAAAGAACAGCCCTTCCCAGAAAGAAAGCAAATGGTGCAGACATCACTACATGGGAATATTTCATAATAAAAGCATGGTGAATATGCATGTGCAAGATATAAGACTTTTTTTAAATGAGAGATGAATTTGGTGTTCTGCTCTTGCACTGAAAAAATAAGGCCCATTGTTCATCCAGAGGCTAGGTACTGAGCAGTATGGAGAGGCAAAAGGCTGTCTCATATTTGCCCCTATACACTAAGGGGGTGGGTTTCATGTGTGCCGCAGATCCACAGAATGTAGGCAATCCTACATCTGAATGCCGCAGACCCCTGCCCACATTCGTGTAAGGGACCCACGTCCCTTCCACACAGGATCCCCTGGACGGTCACACAGCAATGTGTGCAGCAGGTCCAGGGGTATGTCTGGGGGCATGCCCGCACAGAGTGCCAGACAAGGGGTGCAGGATACGGCAGCAGGAACCCTGCTGTATCCTTTGCATGCCCCCTCAGTTTATACCCACCGACTGTGGCTGGATGAGGAATTCCCCCACCATGCTACCCCACCCCTCTGGACAGACAGGGAGGGCTAGAGGCAGCCATTCAGGCACTCGCCCTTAAACATTCAATGTGTCCCTCATGTACCTTCCCACAATCCCCTACTCGCCTGGAGCAGGGGATCCACTTTGGGACCCAGATTGGATGCCTACCTGTGTCCCTCAATCTGCCCCTCATGAAGCAGTATGCCAGGGAGCAGAACTGTGGACTAGCGCCCTGCAGAAGCACAAAGTAGTGAACACATGCACCATACACCTGTCCACAGGTGTGGAGCTACACGGTTGGGTACACGTGAATCATGCGTACCCAGACCCACATTGATGCATAAGCCCCCATTGTGATGAACTGTGGGGATTGATGATGTTTGGAAGCTAAAGCCCTCTGTTTAGCCACAGGTGAGGGTCAGTGAGGGGAAGCAGCGAACAAGCTTCCCCAAGCTTTTCTAACAATTTGCACTAATGCTGTGTGACCCTCTGTGATTTTGTAGAGGTGAGCATTGTAAGCTGAAGTAGTACAGGTATGAATGATCCTTCAAAACTGACCTGGCTCTACCAGACTCTTTCAATTATGACTTCTTTTTAGTAGCAGTAAGGAAGGGAGGCATTCATTTTATGTTACCCCCTCCTCAGTCCTGTTTTTCGTATCTTCACTGGGAGGCTCCATTTTCCACACCCCACTATTTCGATGAAGTTACATTTTTCATTTCTTCCCCTTGGATGGATTTGTTTCCATGTCTCCTCCTCCACATTTGGGGTGCATTGATATCGGTTGAAAGTGCCTTCCTTGTCATTTTTGTTGATACCCACCTCCTGCCTCTGCAAAATGTGTCTTTTATAATATAGGCTGCTCTGCCACAGGACTCTTGTACTGCTTAGTATGTGACTGATCATGAATAATTCAGGCCAAGCTTTATGGCAGTGCGCTTATCTGGGTAAATTGAATAGTTTCTAGTCATTTTTGGAGATGCAGGGGTTAGGGGTAGCTATCAGCAGGTGGTGTGCAGGATATTGGGGGCGCTGCTGTATGAAAAGCTTAGATATGTGCAGCTGGCTAAGGAGAACTGGTAAAAGAAAAGACCTGGAACAAGATTTAGAAGCTCCTGAACAGGAAGCGGCATGCAAAACAGTGCCCAGTATTCTAACAGGTGGACATAAAAAACAGAACCCAACCTGATCAGAAGGCATTTCATCCCACCCTCCAAGAAAACAGCATGAGTCTGAAAATATCAGGTCCTGAAAGTTCAATAATAGTGGGACTATGATATTTTATTTTAGTTTATTTCAGTTTAGTTTGTTTACCGGGTTAACTCATTGCAGAAACGTTCCTCTTACAGGATTGACTAGGGCAAAACATTTTGCATACATACAGTAACATGAACAACATGACAATATATACACAGTATACACACAAAGTACTTAAAAGTCATTTGTACATTTCAGAAACAAGTACACTTGTATTATTTTGTTATACGGGGTATTTAGTTCTACTATGAACATGTGCTAACATAGAGAAACCAACAGTTGCCCAAGGTGAGAAGGAAAACAAATCGCAAGGGAATGGAAAATGACTCCTTTAAGGATAGGGCTAAATATTAAATGAGCCACTCCAGTACACAGTTTAGAAACATAGAAACATAGAATATGATGGCAGATAAGGACTGCCGGGCCCATCTAGTCTGCCCATTTTTCCTAAACCGTGCTTAAACTGTGTTCCTTATCTGTCCTGCAGCTTCCCCTTTCTTCCCTATTGTTAGTATTCCTCTATGTTTGTCCCATGCATTCTTGAATTCCCCCACCATTTTTGCCACCACTGCCTCTGCTGGGAGGCTGTTCCATGTATCCACCACCCTTTCTGTGAAGAAATACTTCCTCATGTTACCGCGGATTCTACCCCCTCTAGTCTCATATCATGTCCCCTTGCTCTTGAACCTCTTCTTCTCTGAAAGATGCTACCTTCTTGTACCTTATTGATAACCTTGAGGTACTTGAAAGTCTCTGTCATGTCTTCCCCTCTCGTCTCTCCTCCAGTGAATACATATTGAGGTCTTTCAGTCTGTCATCATATGGCTTCTGATGCAGCCCCTGCACCATTTTAGTTGCCCTTCTCTGAACTGCCTTTCCTGAGATGCAGCCTCCAGAACTGGACACAGTACTCCAGATGAGGTCTCACCAGTGATCTATACAGTGACATCACCACCTCCTTTTGTCTGCTAGTGATTCCTCTCCCTATGCCCCCCAGCATTTCATTGGATTTCCCTACAGCCTCCTGTAATTGTCTGGTCACCTTTAGGTTGTTGGATATAATCATCTCCAGGTCCCTATCCTGTTTGGTGGCCGTCAGAACTTCCCCCTCCCATCCTGTATTTCTCCCCTGGATTTCTGTACCCCAAATGCATGATCTTGCATTTCTTTGCACTGAAATTCAGCTGCCACACTCTTGACCACTCCTCCAGCTTTCTTAGGTCCCTTTTCATCCCCCCCCCCGGCGTGTCCTCCCTGTTGAAGATCTTAGTGTCATCTGCAAAGAGACATATCTTCCCTTCCAGACCCTCTGCAATGTCGCTTATGAAGACATTAAAGAGGACTGGTCCCAATACCAATCCTTCTGGCACCCTGCTGGTCATCCCCCTCTCCTCGGACTGAGCTCCATTCAGCACCACCCTCTGTGTCCTTCCGCTCAACCAATTTCTGACCCATTTTACCACCCTGATCCCCACTACCAGGCTACCCAACTGGTTTACAAGCCTCCCATGTAGGACAGTGTTAAAGGTCTTGCTGAAATCTAGGGAGGCCCTATCCACTGCCCCTCCCTGATCAACTTGCCTGGTCACCCAGTCAAAGAAATCTATCAGATTTATTTGACAAGACCTTCCCGTTGTGAACCTATGCTGCCTCGGATCCTGTATTCCGCAGTCCTCTAGATATGTTGTAGTTCTTTCTTTCAGTAATAATTCCATCCATTTCCCTGCTACCAAGATCAGGCTGACTGGCCTGTAGTTGCCAGTCTCCTACCTGCTCCCACTTTTGTGGGGAGGGACTACATTTGACCATCTCCAGTCCTCCGGAACTACACCTCTTTCTACTGAGTTGTTGAACAGAGTTGTCAGAGGTACTGCCAGCTTCCTTCTGAGTTCTTTTAGTATAGATACATAGACACTGTTGGCAGATAAGGGCCTATGGCCCACCCAGTCTTCCCATTTGAGCTTGTAAGTTCCCTTTACGTTTTTCTAGAAGTCTGTTGCCCCTTACCTCTGACCTCCACAATTCCCTCATGTCTATCCCATGCATTCTTAAATCCTATGATTGTTTCAGCCCCCACCACTTCCTCTGGCAGGGTGTTCCACTTGTCCACCACCCTTTCTGTGAAGAAATTCTTCCTCATGTTTCCTCTAAATTGCCCTCCCTCTAACTTCATCCCACGCCCTCTAGTCCTGGAACATCTTTTTCACTGGAAAATAGTGTATTCCTGCACCCTGTTCCTCCCTGTAAGGTACTTGCATGTCTCTATCATATACCCTCTCTCCCTCCTCTCCTCCCAGGAGTACATATTCAAGTCCTTCAGCCTGTCCTCATAGGACCTGCGATGCAATCCCTATACCATCTGTGTTGCCCTCCTCTGAACCTTCTCTACCCTGTCTATGTCCATACATAGGTAAGGTCTCCAGAACTGTACACTGTACTCCAGGTGGGGCCTCACTAGTGTCTTGTATAGTGGAATTATGACCTCTCTTTTCATGCTGGTGATGCCACTGCCTATGCGTCCCATCATCCTATTTGCTTTACCTGCTGCCTTGTCGCATTATTTCCCTACCTTGAGGTCATCAGAGATAATAACCCCAAGTCCCTTTCCTGTTTGGTGCATGCTATATCCTCACCCCCCAACTGATATATTGTTCCAGGGTTTTTGTACCCCATATGCATTATCTTGCACTTCTTTGCATTGAATTTCAACTGCCAAACCTCTGACCATTTTTCAAGCTTCTGCAGATCCCTCCTTATTCTGTCTACACCCTCTGGCATGTCCACTCTGTTACAGAGCTTCGTGTCATCAGCAAAAAGGGAAATTCTGCCTTCTAGGTACTGCACAATGTCACTGATGAAGATGTTGAATAGAACCGGTCCCAGTACTGATCTCTGTGGTACCCTGCTGGTCACTCTTCCCTCTGTGGAATGACAGTCATTTACCACCACCCTCTCTGTCCTGCCAACCAGCTAATTACCCACCCACCACACTACTGTCCTGCCCACTCCCATATTCCCCAGTTTATTTAATAGCCTTCTATGTGGCACAGTGTCAAAGGCCTTGCTGAAGTCCAGATAGGCCATGTCCACTGCCCTCCCCTGATCCACCTCCCTTGTCACCCAGTCGAAAAATTCAATGAGGTTCTGGGGTGTATTCCATCTGGCCCCATTGCCTTGTCTACTTTCAGTTTTACTAGCTCCTTTAGGACCCTCTCCTCCATAAATGGACTGGTGTTCGCCTCCTTTCTCTTGTCGCGTCTATACCCTAACTGTGGTCCCTCCCCTTCCCTATCTTTTGTAAATGGTGAACAAAAATATTTGTTTAGGATTTCTGCCTTTTCTGGGTCCCCTTCTGCAAACCCCTCTCCTTCTCCTTTTAGTCTCACAATCCCTCCTCTGGACTATTTTTCTTTCACTGATATATAGTAAAGGTCTTATCCCTTCTCTTCATTGCCTGTGCTATTCTTTCCTCTGTTTGTGCCTTTGCACCCCTGACTGCTTTCCCGGTCTCTCTTAGTTTTTCCAGATACAGTCCCTTGTCTTCCTCCCTCTGTGTTTCCTTGTACTTCTTGAAAGTTAACCTTTTTTCTCTCACCTTTCTGGCCACTTTTTTAGAGAACCATTGTGTTTTTTTCTTTCTCTTTGCTTTACTTACTTGCCTGACACAAAGACTTGTTGTTTCTGCTATGGCCCCTTTAAGATTTGCCCACTGTTCCTCTATACCATCTCTTTCCTCCTTCCCTACCAGGGCTGTCCTGAGACATTCCTCTAACTTTGCAAAGTCAGCCTGTCTGAAATCCAGGACCCGTGCTTTCATGTGGTTCAACTCCTCTACTGTCCTCACGTTGAACCACACTGTATGGTGATCGCTGAACCACAGGTGGCTACCCACTACTACATCTGTGACTCTGTCCTTGTTGGTGAGCACCAAGTCCAATATTTTTCCTTCCCATGTGGGCTCTACCACAAGTTGTCTGAGGCTCACCCCCTGCAGGGCGTCTAGGATGTCCCTGCTCCTTGCTATGGCTGCAGCATGAGTGCTCCAATTGATATCCAGCAAACTGAAGTCTCCTACCAGCAGTACTTCCCCTTTAGCTGTCATTTTGTGGATGGCTTCCACCAGGACCCTGTCCATCTCTTCTCCTTGAGCAGGTAGTCTGTAGATCACTCCAGTACAAATGGTGATGCCGTTTCCCATTTCCAGGGTGACCCGCAATGCCTCTGCCCCTTCCTGCATTCCTTGAACCTCAGTAATCTGAATTCAGATATATTATGAAACATGGAAACTCTGTTTCCTGTGTTTCACAATTCCAACGCCAGGTGCCTGAAACACGGGTGCCCGACATCAGGATTTTGCCCATGGCAAACTTTTTTTATGTTTCAGGGGGCTTCACCCTTCACACACCCCATACTTAATAGAACTAACTCCACCATGGGCAACATTCCGATGTCGGGCAACTGTGTTTCAGGCACCCGGTGTTGGGATTTTAATACACGGGAAACAGAGTTTCTGTATTTTAAATGGGTCTGCTGAATTCTATCCCTAACGTAGATAGCCACTCCTCCTACCTTCTTTCCCACCCTATCTTTTCAGAATAGCGTATACCCTGGTATAGCCATGTCACAGTCATGGTTTCCCACGCACCATGTCTCTATGATAGCGACAATGTCCAGATTTGCCACTGCCATTAAGGCCACTAGGTCTGGGATTTTATTTCCGAGGCTGCAGGCATTTGTTCACATGGCTATCCAAGTTATGCTGCCTCTCCTCTTGTCTTTACCCCTCATATCTCTATGCTCCTTTTTTGCCCCTCCTGTCCCTACTCCCAGCATATGTAGTATCCCTCTCTAGCTCTGATTGCTGATTGACCCTCATCTTTCCTTCTGTTTTACGCATTTGTTTTGTTTCTATTTCTGTGGGTACTTCCTATCTGTGGAGGAGTGATGGCTAAATCCCTGTCATTTAAAATGTCTTTGATAGGTTCTTTAGCCTTTAACTCCCCCCATCTAGTTTAAACACCCAATGCTGACATTGAACTTCTGTCCCAGTGCTCTTACTCCTTCCTTGGTCAGGTGCAGTCCATTGTATCTGAAGAACCTCCTTTCCCAGAAGTCACCCCAAGCACCTATGAAGTGGAAACCTTTTCATGACGCCAGCTCTGCAACCAAATGTTAAACTCTTCAATCTCCTTTTTTCTGACCCTGTCTGTGCTTCCACCTATGCCCCACACCGGAAAAACCTCTGAGAAGGGCAGGGAGGTTGACTAAGTTGCCAGTCTTTCACCTAGTTTCATTAGGTTCTGTTTGGCTTTCTCTGCCAACTGATTGGCCAGATAATTCATCCCAAGGTGTATCAGGATGTTAAGACCATCTCCCTCTCTCTCTCCACTGTCCTTCCAATGTGATCAGTATCTTGCTTTGCTGAGGCACCTGGGAGGAACCTGGGAGGCATTTGATTAGCATATCTGTTTGCCCTCTGCCATCCAGTTGGGTCTCTGCTCCCCTTATTATGGAGTACTTTCTTACTCCTCTTCTTACTCTATTTTATTCCACCGCTGCTGTTCTGAGTGCAGTTGTGTCCCCTCAGCTGGCTTGCTGTCCTCTTCCATGTGACTGTGATCCAGATCTTCTGATAAAGGTGTGAAACAATTTGCATTTGGGATGGTCTTGGGGTTTATCTGGTCCCTTCTGCTGATTTTACCTCCATCTTGTTCTTCTTGTTTTCTTCTTAGTTTTCTTCCTTGGAGTTGTTGCTGATGTCTGTTTTCCTTTGGTGGTCCTAGTCCCTCCCTCTGTTGCAGTTAGTTTCACTGCCTGTAGTTGTAGTTGTAGTCCGGTCTTAGCCGGGTTTCCCTTCCTGTTCCAACAGGAAGTCTCTGTTTTCAGGTACCTGCAGTCCCTATGTAATGATCAGCTCCTGGGTGGGCAGGAGATGGATGGGTGGAAAGGTAGTACTTTACAGTGAGGAGTCCTCTGTGTTCCCGTTGTTGCTCTGCTACTGTCTGTGCCCCCTGGAGCTGTGCAGGCTATGCTGCTGAAGGGAACTGCAGCCAATGTTGTCTCAAGCCTGATACAGCAAAGCCGAAAGACCGTAGGAAATATACAATCTATTAGTGTCCTCCGACACCCAGACCCTGATCCTCTCCCAAATCTGCTGCTTCTAACAGCTCAGAATGGAGTTGGGGCACAGCTGACTCTGCATTCACAGATCAAAGGCCCCTCCCAGTTAGCTGTCTCAGTTAGCAGTTAAGTGATTGAGGGGAGGGGAAGCTGTAGCTGCTTTCCCTGTTCCTCTCCCAAATCTGCCACTTCTAAAAGCTCAAAATGGAGCTGTGGCACAGCTGACTCTGCTTTTACAGGTCACAGGCCCCTCCCAGTTAGCTGTCTCAGTCAGCAGTTAAGTGATTGGGGGAAGGGGAAGCTGTAGCTGCTTTCCCTGTTCTTCTCCCAAATCTACTGCTTCTAGAAGTTCAAAAGGTTTCTAATTAATTGTGAGTTGTTTCTAGTAGAAAGGCAGATCTAGCACAATGTTAGGGATGCAATGTATTTTCATATCGGTGACGCCATGGTAAGGTGCCTCACATTGCTAGTAAGCTGATAGATATGGAGACCATCTGCCACTAGAGAGAGATGCATTGTAATGCTACTGGAGTACTACACAAGGAGCGATAGTATGAAGATCACCTCTGGGGCTCTTTAATCAGTTTAATGTTTTTTCTACAACTCCAGCATGATTGTTCTGTACATAACGTTTTCCCCTATAGAACCCAAATTGCTTTGTTTTTCACATAACCATTGCAAGTGTATGGCAATAATTTCACTGTAGATTATACTAGTTTCATGTTAAATGCAGGAATCTCTGTCAGTCTGGGAGCCCTGCATCTCATGAATCAAAATCCCTGGGTTCTAGGTTAGAGAATCCCCAGCTAGAATACATGCCACTGTTGTGGGTTTCAATGACATATCAATACGTCAGCTAGGGAAGAGGTATTGTTCCTCACAAAATCATGTCCCCTGGAGTTGAAAAACTGGAGGATAGGTATCAGATACTACCTAAGTGCACTGTTGTATTCTGGAGCGTACCAGCAGGGCATAACTTTGGGAGTAGCTCACACGTGGGCATTGCCACCTGCTACCACTAGTGGGCGTCCCTAGACACAGATGCAAAGAGGCCCACCATGGGGAGAGGAATGATAGCTAAAGTAGGCAAAATATAAAACTTTATGGGTGTGTGTTGAATATGTGGTATCACTGACAATATTTCCCACTAAGTGCTGCACTGGTGCTCTCATTTGTTTTCATTTTACACAAGTGCGTGTAGTAGGATGTCACTGGGCATTTACTGTGGAAGTGTCCAAATATCTTTAATGATATAGAGATGTTCTACCTCTTGTTAATTATGAAACTGTGTTAGGTCATGGTGGCATTTCCAAAGGTCTACTCTATTGGCTGCCAGATTTTTGTTTTTGATTTTGCTCACCCTCTAGCTCATTTCTAAAACAGTGCCCGGGGGCTAGAAATCTAATTTTGGGATAAAGACCAAACAGTAGCGCATAGTGTTGAACATCCCCCTCAGAGAATCAAAGGGCAACCCATATTTCAAATCATTACATCTAGCCCTTAGATGTCTTCATTGCTGGGAAAAAGTTGCTGTCCATGTCTATGTTCTCTAACAACTATCTTGCTGAAGCTCTAGATTTAGCTTATGTATTTATTCATTGATCCATTGATCTATCTGCCAATCTGTCCATCCATACATCTATCCATCCATGAATCCTTCCTTTATTTTAACCAGGTGATCACACTGAGATTCAAATTGCCTTTGCAAGGGAGATATGCTCAAGAGGCAGCAAGTGCCTATACACATAGTGTCTCATTGGATATAATTAAAACTCTTCAGATTTAAGTTTTTACCCAGCTCAAAAACAAACTTTGTCCTGGTGTGGGGAAGGGGGTGTTCTTATGTCTTTCCTACTAAATGATGCACAGACCATTGAACAACAGGTGAGTGGAGGGTTTGATTTAATTTTGCAACAGGTGCTGTAAAATAAGCCTTCAGGGTTATTAAGTGCTGCCAAGAGAGAGTCTCTCTCTATAAGAATATGAAATGACTTACAGTATGCGCGGCTTGGTGAGCAAAAGGCCAGGTGATACTTTACAGTCAATCTGAATTCAAAGATTGGTATTTTGAATGTAATATTCATGACCAAAAATAAACGGTATAACAGTTAGTTTTCAAATACTGTAATTATGTTGTAGAAATAAATTTTCCTAAAACCTTCAGGGTCTTGTCTGTCTATCTTTATTACTAAAGGTTACTAGTTTTGCAGATCTTTTGTTTTTCAGTTTTTGTTTCTTTTGTTTTCAGAATTTAATGCTACAACATACATGGTAATTTTTTCCCTTCAGTTTTTACACCAATTACCTTTATACTGTACCAACTAATATTAACTGCACTGTGGTGCAGCTTTGCAAACTGAAATCAATAGTTAAAGTGAGTTTAAATTATCCAGGAAAACATTTTGAAAATATAAGATTCTTACAGATTCAGTCTCATTTCATTCTTTTATTATCTCTCTCTTTTTCTTTATTACTGTGGACACTTGCATGAAAATAAGATGCATGTGCTCATATTTCATTTCATCTTGTCGAGTCCCCCCTGCTTGAGTCATAGAGCCTGATTTCAAAGTCCCTTCCCCAAGCATAAATTTGAGCAAGGCACAAAGTCAGCTATTTAAAAAAAAAAAGTTCAAGGAAAACTCCATGTTAAAATCAGAAAAATATATGTAGTATTCTTTTTTTCTGTGTTATAACCTCTTCCCAGTGTTTTTTATTTCCTCTGGCTGTGAGAGTTGTTTTTTCTAACTTTCCCTGGCTGTTTTATTGCCCTTGGAGGTTTCCATTCTGGTTTCTTTTATGGCCTCTTGTTCCAGACAGTTTTCCCAGAGTCCCCTTTGGTGTGATGTCTAATTGCCCCTGCAGGAGGCCAATGACTTGTTACAGGGTCTGTCACAGCTCAGCCACAGAGATAATTCATCTTCCAGAGAAGACACACTGCTAGATATTGGTGTGTGTGTGTGTGTGTGTGTGTTTAATGTCACTATTTACAGTGGTTGTGTCTGAACTCATCTGGCTATTCCCCTCAGTCCCTTTCAGTTTCTGCACCAGTACTAAGTAGCAAAAATTGAACATCACCTTATAGGTTGTAACATAGTAGAACAAGGTACCAATATCAAAAAAAAAATAATGATTACACACCCAAAATCCAACAGGGTGTCTTCTCTGGAAGAAGTTTTCTCTCTGTGGCTGAGCTGTGACAGACCCTGTAACAAGACGCTGGCCTCCTGCAGGGGCGATTAGACATCACGCCAAAGGGCATTCTGGGAAGACTGTCTGGGACAAGAGACCATAAAAGATACCCGAATGGAAACCTCCAGGGGCAATTAATCAGCCTGGGAAAGTTAGAAAAAACAGCTCTCACAGCCAGAGGAAAAGAAAACACTGGGAAGAGGTTATAACAGAGAAAAAAAGAATTCTACATATCTTTTTCTGATTTTAACATGGAGTTTTCCTTTAAAGCAAACTTTGAGTGTTCAAAGCACAGTTTAAAATAGTCCCTAGAGAGCAGCACAAAGCAAGGAACTAACAGGTACTCAGGTGCAAAATCACACCCTCTGGTGGCCGCATTAGGGTATTATGCTCAATAGAAACAACCAGTTGCTTAGCAACAAAGTAGATGTTAGGACATACAAACATACAAAGAAGCCAATAGAAGAGGGCCATTTGGTCTATCAAGTCTGCTCATATTGCAGGGTCCACAGCTTAAGCTACTGTCCCTGCCCTCCCTACCCACTCTTCCCATCCTTCCTACCCATGATCCTTACTTTCCCCATATGCCTATCCCAGCCTCTCTAATAAAGCTGCACACTGTCTTCAACGAGATGACCTCTTCTGGCAGTGCATTCCAAGTGTCTACCACCCTCTCTGTGAAGAAGTGCTTCCTGACCTCCCTCCTAAACCTCCCCCCAGCTTAAGACTGTGCCCCTTAGTGTGATGATTGCCACTCAGCTTAAACAGACTCTCCTTATCAACCTTATTTATCCCTTTCAAGTCCTTGAAGGTCCCAATCATGTCCCCTCTCCCTCTCCCCTGTCTTCCAGGGAGTGCATGTTCAGTGCCCTCAACCTCTCCTCATATGCCTTACCTTGCTGACCCACTATCATCTTTGCAGCCCTCCTCTGGACCTTCTCCAGCAGATTAATGTCCTTTTTGAGGTGTGGGCACTAGTACTGAACTCCATACTCTAGATGTTGCCTTACCAGTGACCTGTACAAAGGCAGTATAACCTCCTCTCTCCTACTAATGATCCCCCTAGATATGCATCCCAGCATCTTATTTGGCTTTGCTGCTGCTTTCTTGCACTGCACGGAGTGCTTCAGGTCACTAGTGATTATCACGCTCAGGTCCTTCTTCTCCTCTGATGCAGATACTCAGACTCCACCCAGGTAGTACTCTGCCCTGGGATTCTTGGCTCCAATATGCATAACTTTGCATTTTTTGGCATTGAAGCCAAGCTACCAGATCCTGGACCACCTCCCCAGCCTTTCCAGATCTTCCTGTAGGTCCCGTATCCCTTCAGCTATGTCTACTCTCCTGTAGAGTTTGGTGTCATCTGTGAATAGGCAGTTTGCCCGTAATTCCATCCCCAATGTCATTGATGAAGACATTGAACAACACCGGCCCCGGCACAGAGCCCTGTGGGACCCCACTGGTTACCTCATTGGTACCAGATAACTCTCCCCCAACAACCACCCTCTGGGTCCTGTCCCTCAGCCAGCTTTCCACCCATCTGGCCATCTTTTTCCCAACCCCAAGATCCACCAACTTCCTGATCAACCCTTTGTGCGGCACAGAGTCAAAGGTCTTTCTGAAATCAAGATAGAGGATGTCTACTGCTTGGCATCCCAAAGGTGTTTGCACTGTTGCACTAAACTGTGTTTTTAAATGACTACATGCAAATGACCTTAGTCCCCATGGAACTTCCTAATAGGAAATCAGCATCTCATTATGGGCCCATTTCAGCTAAGGAGCAATCCATTGCTGCTTGGAATGGATCAAGGTTGTGTGCTGTGTTGTGATAGAGCCATGCATACACCAGTTGTTCAGTTGTGTTGGGCAATTCTGAACATTATTTGCACAGGATAGCCCAGCTGATATATAACACACCAGTGGTGTTCTGCTTCTACCCATTTTCCCAGCTGGTCAGACCTGAGTGCACTGAGATGTTAAGTGAATTGCTCATGGTCACACAGTAAGTATGTAGCTGTGCTGGAATTTGAACCTATACATCCCTGGTACCAGTGGAATCACCACTTCCTCACTTGGTCCCATTACCTTAAAATAAAACCCTAGTGCCAGTGATATTCCCCTTCCCTCAGCTGGTCCCATTGTTTTAAAAAAGAAACTGGTGAGCCGGCCCAGTGGCGCTGAGGGTTGAGGAGCTGGACGCCACACCTCACTCCACACTAGCGACCCAGGTTCAGGAATGAGCCTGGGTCATCGGGGGTCAGCAGAGGAGGACTAGGATTGAGCATCTGACAACAGCTGTCCTGGTCCTGGGGAGAAGGGGTGGATGCGTACTGTGCTCTGCTGGTCCCTGGGGATGCCCGGTGGTACTGCAGATGTGCAGGTGCCAGTGGGGGGGAAGCACAGCAGATGTCTGCACACCAGTGAGTTGACGTCCTTGCACGTCCATGCTTCCATTGGGGAGATAAGTGGAGAAAAGGCAGCACAGATCCACGGCAGCTTGATGGCTGCAGTTTCACCAGCCGACGATGCCCGGAAGGCATGTGCCGGTAAGGGTTCCTCGCTGGGTGAGAGAACTATGGTGGGGGCCCCTTCACAGGTGTAGATGTGTCTGCCAGCTGGGCATGCAGAGCTTCAGGGTCGGCGGTGGAACGGAGGAGCGGTGACTGGATGTAGTGCAGGACTGTGGCTGCAGGTGAGGAAAAAAGTGTTAAATGATAAAAAAAAAAAAGAAACTGGTGACAGTGGTATTCTCCCTTTCCTCATTCAGTGCCATTTTTTTAAAACAGTTCCCGGAGTCAGCAGAATCCACCTTCCCTTACCAAGTCCCATTGTTTTTAAAAAGAAAAAAAAATGGTGCCAGTGGTTCCCCCTCTCTCACTATGTCCCATTGTTTTAAACAGTTCCTGGTGCCAGTGGTAGCCACCCCATGCCTCACCTACTCCTGTTGTTTTAAAACAATTCCTGGTACCAGTGGTATCCACCTTGTTTCCCGGTCCAGAGGTTTTAAACCAAATCCCTTGTGCCAGTGGTATCCTTCCTCCCTTACCCAGCCCTGTTGTCTGAAACAAAATCCCTGGTATTCCTTTGGTCTCCTCATCCAAGTCCCACTACCTCCAGTGTCTGGTGGAATCCCAAGCCACATTCCCTGGCCCCAACACATACCCTCCATTCACCTTTGTTGCTGGCCATTGTTAAAGTCCCGCAAGTTTACTCTAGCAATACAAGTCCGTATAGTGATAGTGTACTCATGCTACAGCACTCACACCTCTGGGATGCCCTAATGTCTACTTGGCACCTTATAGCTTCTACTGTGAACATGATACCCTAAAGTAGCCAGAAGAGGGCTGTGCTTTGTGCCTGAGCATGATGTGTTTATTTATTTATGTCATTTACTATTTTTGGAAAGGAAAGACATGCTAAGCTGTGGCTTCTTTCAGGTGCATCCTGGGAGCTGATGGAAGTTAAGTGACTTGCTCACGGTCACACAGTATGCAGGTGGTGACTGTGTGATGGATTCAAACCCAGTTCTCCAGGTTTGCAGCTCAGTGCTGTTAACCTCTGTGCTATAGTGGCACCCCTATCTATTCTGTTAGGGCTGTGCTTTGTGCTGTTTAAAGAGCCACTAACTCCTCGAGAAGAACTTTGAGAAACATATTAATTGGGCTCAAAGCAGCTTACATTTCTCATTAGCTTTGTATTTCTTATCCCTGTTATTTATTACTGAGGTTATATCATTAAAATGTTTATTGATTTAAAATTATAGTAACAATAAAACATATATATCACTGTAAGATCTACTTTTACATACACCAACTAAGTCTTATCTTTAATATGCTATAATCTTCATTTTACATATTTATAAAGTTATACACTTTCAGTAGGAAATACCATCCTTCTTACATTTGTTGCTATTACAATTGATATACTATAATGTGATAATGAAAGGAAACTAAAATATAAGTTATATATTAAGGTCATAAACTTTTTACCTTAGTCAACATATTTTCTTAAGGTCTAACTTCTGCATGTGTTCCTCTCAGTATTTGTTTTAGTCAATATTGAGTTCTTCTGTTCATTTAAGCATAGCAACAAATGATAATAGAGAAAAAAAAATGAAAGAAAAAAGAAGACGAAAAAAGGGGGAGGAGATAGAAAACAGAGAGAAGACAAGATAGGTTAAAGATCTTTTATTATTGTATCCTAGTAGATTCATAGAATGAATTAATCATAAAGGATTACTGGATTTGATATAAATAAATTTAGAAAGGGAGACCACAGACTATGTTTGTGCAAATGTTTCATAAATAGCATTCCATTTAGAAATGGAAGCCTTATTCTGACCCATCATTAGATGAGCTAATCTCTCTAAATGAAGAATTTCCAGACATTCATTTTTCCATTCGATCATGGAAAGTGTTTCTTTCTCAATCCATTTATGGAGAATGGCATTTTTAACTGACGCAGACATAAGTTGTATTGTGTATCTTTGTTCCTTGGACCATATGATTTGTTCATCAAAGTTACCTATAAGACAAGTTTCTATGTTTAGTTTGCCTTTGAGCCAATCTATATTTCTGAGAAAATGCGTAACTTCTTTCCACAATGTCTGTATATGCCTGCATTTCCAAAACACATGAAGCATATTAGCTTCTTCCTCACCACATTTATCACATACAGAATTAGGCCAAATCCCCATTCTGAACATATGCATGGGTGAGTAATATAGATTATGGAGGGTTTTAAATTGTACAAGCTTCATATTGACAGTCTTAAATGATGTAAGTGAGTCTTTCCAAATACGTGTCTAATTCCAGTGTTCAACATCTTTATTTAGTTGTAGTGACCACCACCTGATGCATTCTTTGTTATTGCCCTTAATCAATTCAATCAGGAGCGTGTAGAAATTAGAGATAGAAGGATTTAAGCAAACATTAGCTAAGAATATTTGTGTGCTGTCTTTAACTTCAGATTTCTGTACATCATTACCATATAAGTTAAGTATTATGTTGGATATTAGTCTGTATTTCTCTCTATCTGCATTGTCTAGATTGTATTTTTGGGCTAATTCCAGAAATGAACTTTTATTCTTATTTTTAATAACATCCTTAATATAGTTAATCCCATTTAACTGCCTATCCTGATAGAATATTGTCTCAACATTGTTTATAATGTTAGGATCTCTCCGTAGGGGTTGGGAAGTGGAACATTTAATATCTCATTTTAAAAGCTTCTGGCTCATTATTAATAATTTGGTGTTATCTTTTATGATCTTATTTTGAATACCTTTAGGTGGTTTAGCAAACAGCAAAGCTGCAATGTCTACTTTCTGTACTTCTGCTACATCTATTTCAATAACTAACCATTCTGGAATTTCTTTTGTATTATTTGCTAGTGTAAACCATCTTACTGTTTGGGATAGCCTGCAGGACAAATAATACAAATAAAGGTCCGGGAATTTTAAACCACCCTGATTCTTAAGTCTAGATAACTTAATATGTGCCATTCTATTTCTTTTATAATTCCACAAGAATTTGTTCATGTTGGCTTGTAGTTCTGAGAACCACTTTTTAGGTATAAAAAATGGTAGCATTTGAAATATAAATAAAGCTTTGGGTAGTATGTTTATTTTAACTGCATCCATCCTACTCCAGAAACCTAATGGTAGACAATTCCATTTTGCCAAAGATTGATGGATATTTTGTTTAAGACTTTTCAGATTCATATTGATGGTTTTATCAGCAGTTTTATATAGTTTAATTCCAAGATAATCTGTCTCTAACTGCTCCCAGTGTATCCCTGCATTTGTGATATCAGCTTTATTACAGTAAAGGTTCAATGGAAGAAAATTTGATTTTTCCTTATTAAGTGAGTAACCTGGTATTTTCCCAAATGCATTAATGATGTCTAATATTCTGGGTATTGATTCTTTTAGGTTCTATAATGATAAGAGTATATCATCAGCATATAATGAGATTAGATATTTTCTGTTCTGTATGTCAATACCCTTGATGATTTCATCTTGTGTTAATTTCCTTATTAATGGGTCCAGAGTGAGATTAAAAAGTAGAGGCGATAGAGGACAGCCTTGTTTGGTTCCTTTTAGGAGAGGAAATTGTTTAGAGTTCATTCAGTTTGTTATTACTGATGCTGATATGTTGTGATATAATATTCTAACCCAATTAATGTAGTTTTTCTGGAATCCATATATAGTCAGTGTGTTAAAGATATGGGACCACAATACCTTATCAAAAGCTTTCTCTGCATCTAATGATACAAGGCCAGAACCTGGTTTGGATTTATTAGCAATTTGTTGTAGGTGGAAGATTTTCCTTGTATTGTCAGCTGCCAATCTACCTCTCATAAAACCTGTTTGTTTATTATCTACTAGCATAGGCATCACTTGTTCTAATCTATCTGCCATGATTTGGGCCAATATCTTGATGTCACTATTAATCAAAGAAATTGGCCTATAATTGTTGCATTCCATCAGATCTTTCCCCGACTTAGGGATAACAGTAATCAGGCTTCTCATCATTTCTTTAGGAAGGCATTTTTTCCCTGGCTTCTTCAAACATACTAGCTAACAAAGAGGTAATCTCTGCTGAGAATTTCTGATAGAAATTAACAGAATAGCCATCAGGACCTGGAGTCTTATTTTTCTTGAGGGTTTGTATTGCTTTAATAATCTCAGGTGCACTGATGGGATTCTTTAATTGTATTCTGAAATAATCCTGTTCTTTAGGAATGGGAATTCCCCTACAGAAGCTTGTCAATGTGTCAAGAGGAGTGTCATTTGTATTATAATATAGTTACTGATATAATTTTTCAAATTCTTTGTTTATTTTACCTTTATCCGTTATAATATTTTGCTTCCCTATTTCATTAATTTTATTTATCCTGTTTCCCCCTTGTTTTGTTTTAATCTAATAGCTAGTATATTAGTAGCCCTAGGACCCAAATCAATGTAATTTAAACTTAGATCTTCTGACAGCAAATTCTGCTTCCCTTTTATTAGTTCAAAGTATTCTGTTTTAAGTTTAGACCAGAGAGCCCAATTATCTTCTGACTGGTCCGGGATTAGCTTTGCCTCTACAGCCTTAATTTCTGTCAATATTTTTTCCTTCTTTGCTTGTTTTTCTCTTTTAATACTTGATGAGCTACTTATAAGGAACCCTCTTAGGTAGCATTTAAAACATTCCCATGTATTAATCGACAAAGTATCTTTTGGATTATTAGTTTCCCAGAATTGTAGAATTTCTTCCTTAATTTTATCAGTAAAACTGTTGTCTGCAAGAAGAAAATTGTTTAGTCTCCATCTTTTGGATGAAGGAGTTGGAATTTGTTCTGAGAAGGAAACTAAAACTGGGGAATGATCTGATATTACTTGTTCTAATATTTCAGATCCAGTTATCCTATCCAAGATAGCCTCTGGTACATATATTTGGTCAATTCTGGATCCAGAGCCACAATGTTCTGACCATAAAGTACACTGTTTATCTCTGGGATGAAAGGTTCTCCATGCATCTACCAATTCTAGAATGGTCACTAAGTTTTGTAAGTCTTTGTCTGCTTTAGTGGCTCTGTATCTAGCATTAGCCCAATCAAGTAGTGGGTTAGGTGTGGTGTTTGTATCTCCTGTGAGGAAGATTGTGCAATCTGTGTGAGAATTCAATGTATAATTTAAATTTGTAAATATCTCATGAGAACTGTCAGTAGGACCATATATGTTTACTAGATTAACATTTTCCTCTTCTAGTTTCCCTTCAACAATGACAGAATACTCGCCTGGATCAGAAGTCACTTTTTTCATCTGAAAGTTAAGGCCCCTTTTGATGAGAATTAGAACTCCTGCCTTTTTAGAATTAAATCCTGCCCCATATACTTGTTCCACCCATTCTCCCCTCATAAGATTAATAGATTCCCCAAATAAATGTGATTCCTGGATAAATACAATATCTGGATTGAATTTCTTAAAATGTATAATTACTATGTATCTTTTAAGCTTATGATTAAGACACTTTATATTCCAAGTTATAAGGATATAATTTTTGACGTTACTCATTAATTAAATGTGAGTGGTATTTAAGTTGGCCCAGTGTATACATTGATAGTTTCATCACTGTTAGCAATACATCTGCACAAACATTGTGAAGATTTTCAATGGTAATGTTTTGAAGGAGAACTGAGTCACAGTTGAAAAAAGAGAGAAAGAGAAGAGAGAAGAGAGCAGATAGAGTAGAAAAAAACTATACAAAGCGAGAGAAAGAGATACTGTAAGCAAATCTTGTAGAAAACCTTTTCCATCCCTCCCACTCCTTCGTTTATTCTCGAATGTGGTGTCAGAAAACATCAGATAAGCACTTAACCCCCCCATCAATATTTTTAATTCATTAAATAATTAAATGCATTTTTGTAGTAAACTTTGAGAAGAGCCACATGAGTATACAAATGTAACAAATATCGCAAGGATTAATAAAAAAAATTGATGTTTGTTCAGAAAGTGGTTTCTCTGTAATACTTAACCATTTAATCTCACTCAATTTTTTCATGCTAAAACCCAGTATTTGGATAGAAGTTAAACATAGGCCCAGATATTCAAAAGGGTTGCGCCATGAGCAACAGGGATGCACCAGTGCAAGTCCAAAAATGCGCCATTGTGCAATATTCAGCGGGAGGCAGATGCGCCCCTCAAATCACAATGTGCAAGAATGCAATGGTAATGAATGCATGCACAACTAAAGGGGGAGGAACCATGAATAAATGGCGCAGTACGATATTCAACAACATGCGCCATGCGCAATAGAGGAGCAAGTGGAAGTTGCGCGATAGCGGAAATGATCCAAAATAAAAAGGAACAAGAGAGAGGCACAAGCACACTACAGGGAAGCCACATGTGGGTGAACTGCAAGCAGGCATGCAGCAACTGTGAGCAGGACAGGGCAGGAGCAGGACAGAGCACCTGGAACCACCAGGAACAGGGAAGGTGTGGGGAGCCTGTGCCACTGCACAGGACAATAGTGGGAAGTGCCACACAGCACTGAGGGCACAGACAGTGAGCAGTACTGCCACTACTGGGAGGTGTTCCCAGTGCAGGGGGAGTAGCAGTAAGGACAGTGGGGGGAACGGTAAAACAGCTGCCGGGGGGTAACACAAGCCAGGGACATGGCCAGTGCCACCATTCAGATGGAGGTAGTAATGAGGGGGTGAGAAGGCAAGCAGCAGGGAGGTGCAGCTGTGGAAGGGCCCATCGGTGGTATGCCCCCAACAGGCAGTACCGAGCCCACACCAGCTTTGAGCTGTACACTGACACTGAGATCGTGGGCCAGTACCACCTGAACTGGGTGATCCTGAGGTGGCTCTGTGAGCTGTGCAGTGATGTGATGCAGGTGCCCACACGACAGAGCCATGCTCTGTCAGTGGAGACCAAAGTTACAGATGTCATGTGCCTGCTCACCACGGGTACCTTCCAGAGACCAACAGGGGACATGACAGGCATAACCCAGTTGGCCATGTCATGCCTTCTCACCCAATTCCTCAGCACACTGCTGCCACAATGCTGCAGAGTACATCCATTTCCCCAGCACACTGGTGGAGCACACAGCAAACATACAGGAGTTCCACAGGGTAGCACGTATGCCTGGCATGCTTGGGGCAATAGACTGCACCCATGTGACCATCCGTATGCTACCTGGCCCTGAAGGGGCCGCATACATAAATTGGAAGGGGTATGCAAGCATCAACTGCCAGGTGGTGTGCGATGCCAGGGGGTGCATAATCAATGTCTGTGCCACGCACCCTGGGGGAGCACATGATGCCTTCATCAGGCACCAGTCTGCACTGTGCCACAGGTTCGAGAGTGGGGACATCCCCACTGGCCACCTAGTGGGTGCATATGCAAATCATGCAGAAAGACATTGAACTTGGGAGGGGCATAGTCAGAGGTGACACGGTTACTGGCCTAGATGGCCCATGGCAGGGCGACGCTGATCACCAAACTAATGTCCACCATCTACACACAGGTGACAGCAGATACCCATTCTGTCCCTGGCTGCTAACACCATACCGGTGGCCCATGACCCCATCGCAGCAATGCTACAATGAGGCACATGCCACCACATGCAATGTCATCGAGCGGGTGATTGGGATGCTGAAGGTACACATTTCTGTGGCCTGGACATGTCTGGCAGTGCCCTAAAGTACAGCCCCTCAAAGGCCTGTGGGCTATTCCTGGCCTGTTGCATCCTGCACAACATGCCCAACAACTGTGGGATAGCTGTACAGGTTGAAGAGGGGGACAGCGATGGGGACAATGAGAACACTGGTGAAGATGGTGATGGGCAGCCCCGCCTTGATTGAAGGGACCCCCGACTGATTCAAATGGCACAGCTGCACCGGGACACCATCACAGAGGAGCACTTCAATCAACCCAGGTAAGTCATGGGGCCTCGTGCAACCACCAGTGGCAAGGACACAACCCACAAACATGCATGGACAAACCCCAGGGGTGCATTTCGTAAAGGGAATTGGCTGAGCATGGAACCGCACACGCCGTCAGGGATGGGCAAGGTCTAACACAGCACGTGGTCTCACACACACACACACACACACACACACACACCCCACAAGACATGCACAAATGGTAGGAGGCATGCCGACCACAACTGCCACCCCTAGCCACACACACGTCCACAGACCACCATGCCCAGTGCCTGTCATTGTGCATGTGTCAGATGCTGGGCACCATTGCACAGTGGCGGACAGCGCAACGCAGGCATCATCATGCTCATGCCACAGTGGACAGCAGCCGGGAGGGAGTGCAGATGGAATGTGTGTGTGTGTGTGTGTGTGCAGGGCCGGGTACCCCACCAGTGCATTGCACATTGGACAACACACTGCACACAGGGCAGCGTCAGACAGTAGCCTTGGTGGGAGACAGGTCAGTCACATGCCACAGTGCCACGGCCACCACAGATGCATGGGTGGTCCTGCCGAGACCCGCCAGCAGTGACAGGCTGACCAATGGCCTCATGGGGTGGCACCAATGGTCCCCCAGGGGTTCCGCTGCATGAACGCGACCGTGTTCGTGCAGGGGTCTGCAGCACACCAAACATGCCTGCACCAGGCGTGCTCGGGATACCCACAGCTGAACCGGTGTCAACAAGGAGGGTGTTGCATGATGCTGGGAAGGGGTGGGCATTGCACTGCACAGTGTCTGCGACGCATGGGCAAATAACTGTGTGCCCACTGTGGCCATGGCAGCTGTGATTGTCTGTGTCAGCCTGTCAATGGCAGCGGTCACATCCTCCCACATCCAGTCCATCCCTGCCAGGAGCAGACTGGTGTCCCTGCTGCGCCGCTCCTCTGCCTGGCACAGGGCTGCACTGAGTGCATCCACCACCGTCACAAGCCGCAACTGCTGATCAACTGAATTTTGGAGTATGCGGGTGTGCTCATCTAAGAGGTCATCTGCCAGATCGGCATGCTGTCCCTCACATTGTTCATGGTCCTAATGGGCAGCACCCCTTGAGGGTGGGCACTGCACACCAGGGCCATGCCTGGGCATGTCCACAGGTGGTGCACTGACGCCACCCCCTGACACTGTAAAGGAAGGGATAAAAGCAACTGAACAAAAGAGTAAACAGGGAGGAGAGGAGGCACTGTGGGTCACCTTGGAGACTGGAAGGGCACCACAATCCACACAGGGGTTGCGTACAGACCTCCATGTCATGGGGAGGGAATGGACAAGGATATGATAGAAGGCATTCTTAGAATGGCAGAGAAAGGGGAGATACTGTTGATGGGAGACCTGAATATGCCAGATGTTAACTGGAGCACATTTGCTGCAGCCACATCCAAGAGCAGGGCCATTCTTGATGCCCTAGGTGGCAGGCCTTAGACAGCTAGTTTGGAACCCATTCATGGGGAGCAATCTTAGACCTCGTACTCTCAAATGGGGGTGAGAGGATCTCAGATCTAGAAGTGGGTTGCCATCTGGGGACAAGTGACCATCAAACTGTGTGGTTCACGTTAAACTCAGCTGCAGAGTCAAGCCATACAAAAGTGAGGGTACTGGACCTTAGGAGGCTGACTTGGCAAGATGGGAGAGTGCCTCAGAAAAGCACTAGCAAACAAGCTAGAAGGAGGTGTGGAACAACAATGGGAATCATCAAAACTGCCATCACAGAGGCAACAAGCCTTTGTGTGAAGCAAATAAACAAATCAAATGAAGAAAAAAAGCCCTATGGTTCTCAAAAGAGGTGGCTGTGAAAGTCAAGAAAAAAAGATAGCATTCCAGAGTATAAGGAAACACAGAAGGAGCAGGACAGAGAGCTGTAGCAGTTAAGGCAGAAGGAAGCAGGAGGGAAGTCAGAATAGCAAAGGCCCAAACTGAGGAAAGATAGCCAACTCAGTTAAGAAGGGGATAAAACCTTTTATAGGTACATCAGCGGTAGAAAAGATAAAGGGAGGATAGTGAGGCTGAATAGAATGAGCGGTGGGTGGGCAGAGGGACAGTGAAAAAGCAGGGATAAAGAACAAATATTTCTGCTCAGTATTCACAAAGAGGAGGAAGTGCCTAATCAATTAACAGAAGCACTCTTGATAGGGGGTCGATCCCAGTCCTTTCACAGAAGAAAGGGTTCTGAAAGAACTCCTAAAACTGAAGGTGGACAAAGCAATGGGTCCTGATGGAATTCACCCCAGAATTCTAAAAAGAATTAAGGAGGAACTAGTGAAACCACTGGCTACTCTTTTTAATAAATCATGGGAGGATGGTGTGGTACCGAGGACTGGAGGAAAGCGGATGTGATTCCCTTCACAAAGTGGGACCAAGACAGAGGTAGAAGACTAGACCTGTCAGTCTGACCTCTGTGGTAGGGAAAGTGATGGAGTCACTTCTGAAGGAAAGAATAGTTGAGTACCTAGAGGCCAGTGGAGCACAGGACCCAAGGCAGCATGGGTTCACAGCGGGAAGGTCATGTCAGACGAATCTAATAGATTTCTTTGATTGGGTGACCAAAGTAGTAGACCAGGGAGGGGCTGTGGACATGGCCTACCTAGACTTTGGCAAGGCATTTGACACAGTCCCACACAAAAGATTAATAGTCAAATTAACCAACATGGGAGTGGGTCGCAGGGTGGTAGCCTAGGTAAAACATTGGCTGCACAACAGGACACAGAAGGTAATTGTAAATGGAGTTCACTCTGAAGAAAGAGGGGTTACTAGTGGGGTACCGCAGGGTTCAGTATTGGGTCCAGTCCTTTTTAATGTCTTCATCAGTGACATTGCAGAGGGACTGGAAGGAAAAGTATGCTTTTTTACAGATGACACAAAGATCTGCAACAGGGTTGATACACAAGGAGGCGTGGAAAGGATGAAAAGGGACTTAGCAAGGTTGGAGGACTGGTCAGAAGTATGGCAGCTAGGATTCAATGCAAAGAAGTGCAAAATAATGCACCTGGAAAACAAGAACCAAGGGGAAGAATACACAATGGGTGGGGAGGTAGTAACAACAACAAAAAAGTAAAGGGACCTGGGGGTAATCATATCAGATGATCTTAAGGTTAGCAAGCAATGTGAGAAGGCAGTAGGGAGCGCTGCGAGTGTACTGGGCTGTATAGGAAGAGGCATCAGCAGCAGAAAACAGGAAGTTGTTATCCCTCTGTACCGACAGTTGGTGAGACCCCATCTGGAGTACTGTGTCCAGTTCTGGAGACCCCATCTCTGCAAGGACATAGACAGGATAGAGGTAGTCCAGAGGAGGGCAACTAAAATGGTGCAGGGTCTGCAAGAGAAGCCGTATGAGGAGAGACTAAGGAGCTTAATATGTATACCCTTGAGGAAAGAAGGAGAGGGGACGTGACAGAAACTTTTAAGTACCTCAGTGGAATCAACAAAGTCCAAGAAGGTAGCATCTTTCAGAAAAGAGACTTGCAAGAACAAGGGGACACAATTTAAAGATAGAAGGAGGGTGGTTCAGGGGCAATGTGAGGAAGTATTATTTCACAGAGAGGGTAGTGGATGCATGGAACAGCCTTCCTGAGGAGGTTGTGGGTCTAAAACTGTGGGAAAATTCAAGAATGCATGGGATAGATATAAGGCAATTCTTGTGGGGGGTAGGAAGAAATAGGCTGTTGGTTAACTAGGATCTGTGGCCTATCCTGTAGGTAGGAAAATGGGCAGACTAGATGGGCCAAGCGGTCCTTATCTGCCGTCAAAGTCTATGTTTCTATGTTTCTATGTACCACCATGGCCATTGGCTGACTGCTGACACTGCTCCTCCGGCTGCCGCTCTCCAGGGCTCAACGGTGCTGCCACAGCAGCCACAACATCCCCACTGTCCTGGACACACACCAGTGCTGCCCCACTGGTGCAGACAGGCACAGGCTGGGACTGTGATGTCACGCAGGCCTCCACGGTGGCACCACCCATGGCCATTACCATGCTGTTACCTGCTGTGTGGCCATCCTGTGGCCCACATGTATCACTGTCCATGAAGTGAGCGCCATCATCATCAGTGACGGATCCGACACCAGTCCGAGTCTCAGCATGATGGCATCCATGGACGCTGGCACGCTGGGACACGGGCAAGGTCTTCTCTGCACCTGCTCCACCAACATCAGTCCGGACAGCCAGGTGGGCCCACTGTTGCCCTGACCCTCGGACACCTGTGGAGGTGGATGGGTCCTCCTCTATGTCCATGGTATCACCCTCAGTGGACAAGCCCACCACTGTTGACCCATGTAGACACTCAGGAGCTGTAAGGGAACACAGTAGCATTAATGTATCTGCCCTACCCTGTCTTCCCCCCAGTGACAGATCAGGACCTACCATGCAGTGACGGGCTACCAACCATCTGGAATCCACCTCCTGGAACACCCTCGATGGCACAACGCTGCATGCTTCCAGCAACCCGTTCTTCTTGTGGGGTCAGGCGTTGCACAGGCAGCTGTCCCCCACCAGACGCAGCCCGTGCGGCCCTGATGGCAGCCACCTTGTCCGTAATCCTCCGCCTGTCCGTGCCCACCTTCTTTTTGCACTCCTGCATGGACCGTTGGTGGCTGCCATGCAGGTTGATGGCACGCACCACCTCTCCCCATGCAGCAGCACGGGCCTGTGGTGTTCCTCGCTGTCCACTGAGCAGCGGCTCCTGGTCAAGGTAGGCCTCAAACAGGGCATCTGTTTCTGCCTTGGTGAAGTTAGGCCTCCTCTTCCTCCCACATTTCTGTTCCTCTTCCTCCACCTCATGGTTGCTCATTCTTGATCCTGTGAGAATGACAGGTGTTACCTGTGACTGTGCAGTCCCATGCATGTCCCACACACCACAGTCCACACTCCCAAACAGCACACAACTCACCACAATAGACTGCAATAACAGACTATGGCCTCTGCAGCCCAATGTCGCATTTATATAGTGCAACACATGCAAATAAGGTGAGGCACAATTTTAAGTGGATGCTAATGCTGTATCTGCGCCATTGAATAGCTGATTAGCTGATTTGCATATGTCGACTGAATAGCGCGCTGTTGAGCTTTGTGCAATTGTGTTGAACGTGCTCAGGCAAAGGTGCATTTCTGTGACATGCGCAGTGGACACCGAACGGCGCATGCCCGGGATGCTGACACCAATGCCTGCCGCGCTGCTGACATGCTGTGCATGGGAGGCAATGCAGGGCATGGCCACCATTGTGCCAGTGGTGCTACTGCGCTGTTCACATGCATGGTGCTCTGGCATTGGGGTGCGTAGGCGCACTGGGGCCACAGTCACGGTAGGCCACTAGAGATGTGGCAGACAGATGCCCTACCGCGCTACACGTGGTGAGTACCAATCGCGCTGTGGCGGTCCGTGCATGAGAGACCCCGACCCTGTGCTGACCTTTGCCCCTAGGCACCAAACGTCTGCATGGGTGCACCTCTATCGCACTGTTCGGTGACAACGCGATGGGGAATGGCAGCGCAGTACCGCACAGCATCTGCATGTGGCGAACGTGCACTACAGAGCGCCATGTTGATACTGAAACATTGCAGGATGGCACGGAGATGGGCACCGATCTGGAGCCAGATGGAACTGGCCAATCTGGTGCAGTTAGTGGAGCCCCATGCTGCTGCCCTATTTGGGGAGGCACCCCTGGACAGGACCAGGAGTGCCATGTGGGAGGAGGTGGCGGTGGCCCTGGAGGAGGCCACTGGCATGGAGCAGACAGCAGAGCAGTGCAGGCACCGCTATGGTGACCTGCAGTGCCGGGACCTGGACAGGCTTGCCCGCCTGTGGGCACGCTCCAGGAGGGGCGCGGTGCCATGGCCAGTTAGGTGACCCATCCATACACTGATAACGTCCATACGGGTATCACGGTGGCATGTGTCCAGCACATGGGGGGGCCATCCAGTGTGGGCTGTGGGGTGGTGGTATGGGGTGGGGGGCAGATGGGTATGGCTGTGTGGGACTGCACACACACGGGGGCGGGGAGACTTTGCTACCAGATTGTACTGATGTTCCTCTCTCCATGTTTGCACCCTAGGCCCAGAGGAGCGCCGGCGTGCCAAGGAGGGGAGGCTGTGTCATGAGCCGCAGCAAGTGGAGAGGGCAGCTGGATCAGACCGGCGCAGGGACCAGCCTGATGATGGTGAGTGCCTTGCATCCATGATTACTTTTGCATGCTGTGTAACAGGGCGGGCAGCGGGGCATGGCCACCATCCATTGACACCACTGCCATGCACACAACTTGGTACAGTCAGCACTGTCCAGTGGCACTGCATGTCTGGGAGTGCGTCAATGGTGGTCCATGCATGCACCGGGTACATGGCTGTGCCACTGCCTTCACACCGCATAGCCATGTCACTGTACAGCCATGGTGGTGCTGTGCAGGACTTGGCCGGTGGGTGTGTGCAGCGGTCCGCATGGCTGTGTGCACCTGGGTGGTCAGGTCTTGTGGACACGATCACTGTGGGTGGTCACACACCATCACAGAGACATGTCCCACGGCCATATGCCATGCACAGTGGGTGGGCTGCATGGGCTGTGCATTCACACCTATTGACTCTGCTCCCTTGTCCTAGGTGGACGGCAGCTGCAGGCAATCAGAGAGGCACTGCAGGAGATCCTGCAAGTTGTCAGAGCTTCCCTGGAGATCCTTGAAAGGATAGACTGGATGGGAGTACGATGGTGGCATAGCGGGAGGAGCAGCCAGAGCAGGGAGCGGGGCTCCCGCTGAGCGTACTAATGCCCCTGATTTCCCCTACCCCCCTGGACCCACCCCAACACCCCTCCTTCCCTCTACCATTTGTTCTCCCCTGCCCTTACCCACCCACCTTGTTTGTGGCCTCCCCCAACCTTTTGTAAATATATGTACTGCATATAGTTTTGTTTGATGTTTTACAATACATTTGCTTTCATATGCCTACTGTAGTGGTCTCTGATTTGCAGTGAGCTATAGGTGCTCAGCTGTAGTGGTGTGCTGGCTTCAGGGGTGGTGCAGTCATGTGCATGTGTGTGTCCGTGGAGAAGTGACTATGGTGTGGGAGTAGCTATCAGTCACTGTCTGTGCTGTGTGTGTTGTTCCCTGTGCACTGGATGACTGTGTGCAGTGGTCGACAGTGCATGCTCTGTGTCCATGGCGCACCTGTCAGCCCCTCCATGGCCTGTGCAGCTGACACCCTTGCATGTCTGTGACCTGCACAGTCTGCTGGCATGTCAGTGGTGGCTGTCCACTGTACCCAGCACAATGCTGGGTTGCCTCCTGTCACTGGTGTGGTGCATGCCTGCCTCAGGTGACACTGTGGCCTCAGCTGTTGTTGTCCCACCTCCATGCTGTCACTTGTGTGTGTCACAGGGGATGTGCACCACTGTCTGTCACTTGTACTCTGGGCGCATGCTGGTGGTGTACAGCTCCATGGTGCCTGCGCAGGGTGGCTGGCACTCCTGTGCCATGGAAGAGTGCTGACCGTGTGTACATGGTTTCCGTGGCCACACGCTGGGGGCTTGGTTGCGCTGCTACCGTGTCCCTGTGTTGGTGTGCCCTTGGGTATGGGTGGGTGTTTGTCCATGCACTGTGTTGCATCCTGTGTGGTGCATGCTTCCATGCACCACTGTGGGTGTCTGCACAGGCTGTTGTGGCCAGTGCTGGGTCGGGGTGTGTCCTTGGGAGGGTGTGCAGGGCGATGTACCACTGGTGGTGGGGTCCGGGGCATGCTCTGTCACATGTGGGGTACCTCGTGTGCCGAAGCATGGTCGTTCTCTCAGCTGTACCTCGGGGGGGACGTGCGTGGTGGCACTGTGTATGCAGTCGTTACATCGCTGTGTGCTGCCACCCGCTGACGGGTGCTCATAGTGGGGCTGCCTTGCATGGTTCTGTGGTGCACAAGGTTGCATTGTCACAGTGGGGGTGGTGGCATGCATGCAGTGTCCTGCACCGGTGGATGCTGCTCCTGGGCAGGGTGTCTGGGGATCACGGTGCAGGGTGTGCTCTGCATTGGTGGGATGGTGTGGCATGGGGTGGTCAGCCCTCCTTGTGTGCTGGTCATAGCTTGCCAGGGGGTGTGCTGGGGCACCATGCCCCGGCTGTGGGTTTGTTGCTGGTATCCATGGGCCGGTAGTTATTCCAGCTCTCCACCAGTTGTGCAGTGCAGGGTGTGGGGGCAATGTCTGTTCTGCTGTGTGCTCCTCTACCCATCTGTGGCATGGGTGGTGGGCTCCTGCATCCTGTCCCTGCGCATCCCTGGTTGTGCTGTTGCACTGCTGCCCTGCTCCACTGAGCATCCCTGGTTGTGCTATGGTGTATCTGAACTGCTCCACTGAGCATCCCTGGTTGTGCTATGGTGCATCTGGACAGCGCCACTGCACATCCCTGGTTGCACCATGGTGTAGGTGGTGCGATATTCAGTCATATGCCACAGGCGCATCTTGACCTGCGCGGTTTTTGAATATCGTGCTTCTTACGCATAGGCGCAGTGGACTTGCACTTGCTCCTGCTGTTGCGCACTTTTTGGGCGCAGTTTGAATATCTGGGCCATACAGTCTAAATAATTATTCTACAATAAGAACAAAAAAGCAAACTTAGAGCACTCTAGGAGTAATGGTACCATAGTTGTGTACTATCCTTTAAAATATAGGCTAATTAAGGATTTCTAAAAATGCAATATTACCACTGTATCATGTCCTCTTTATGAGGTGTATTCTTCTTCTTCCCCATGCACACAGCGTTTTTTTACAGTGAATGAGGCACTGAAAAGTGAAAGAAAACAAATGAAAATATTTAGTTACCACATAGCATTTTAAAAAGCAAATCCTTGAATCAGTAACTGCAGGGAAATTCGTTGAGAAAATTAAAAATTTCTTCCAGTGCTGGATTAATTCGAACTATGCAGAGGAGAGATATGAATTAAAGTCTGGCGCCAACGAAGTAAGGAACATGCTGCAGCAAATACATTTGCAATGCTGTCTTCAACCACTATATTCCAAGAAGGCTAGAAGAACGGAACTGTGCGAAGCCTAGAGATGCTCTCGAGAATTTCAGGATGCCTCGTGTAGCTTTCAAACATTTAACTGACTTAGACTTTCTATCAAACCAAAATGGCAAAATTCGCAAAAAACAAAACACATCGAGAGAACCTTTGCATTTCCTCACGCTCTAAGCCCAAGCCTCTGTATGCTCTAAATTGAAAATTTCCGGCAGGGTATACAACACTAAAAGAAAAATACCCTTTTTGCTATGGTCATTTGTTAAATTCACACCGAATATATAGGTCACATCTTGGTAAACTCTCATTTAATAAAAAAATAAAATGAGGATTTTGCAGGCAAACATGCATTTCCTTCTACCCCCTCTCCATCCTGAATAAACAACCCCACTCGCAAATCCCTCATCCTCACTCCCCAGATGATCTTTGCTTACTTTTCTACTCCTATTCTCCTATGAACTGCAGCTTTTCTGGAGGTCAGGCGCTTCCATTCTACTTAAACATAGGAAAATAATGCAGCTGTTATTTTACTTAATTAACTTTAACCCCACGCAAGGCAGCCTCCGCTCCTCCCATGAAAGGTTCCAGGTTGCAATAACGGGGCTGCACTTCCTACCAGTCAATTTCCTGTTCATTTGCGCAATCGATTAAAAAATGCCACCATAATCTTCCTTGATTTGCTTTCACAAGAAGAGGAGCTTTCGTCACATCTATGTGAGAGAGGATAGGGACCCAAAGAAAAGGCTCGGTTAAAACCAGGTAATGAGACGGGCAAAATTAAAGTGTCACGCTGTCTGCCTACAACCTCCTATTTGGGTGAGCAGGGAATAAACAAAAGAAAGGTTTAGGCTGGCCTATAATTCAGTATTACATTACCAAGGACCACAACAACGAGATGCATCTTTAATATCATGCTTAGTAAAATTCTACATTTAAACAGTGCTTTAAAATTTGAAGTTTGAAAAGAGCGCTGGAAAGTCCTTCCTCAGTCATAATTTTGCTGCTTCATATCCATTATATGCTTTTTTACCATTTGGTAACCAGATCTTTAACAACGTTGGGTATAAGAGACTATCTGATGTTTGCTTCTCTTAATTGTTTCTTGATGGGAAAAAAAGCATCCCTTTTTTAATGACTTCTGTTGGTAGAGCACTAAAAACTTTGATTTTACACCTCTTGAATTCAATAGATACTTTGTCTCTTAGCATACGTTGCACATGCACTTTATGTTGAAAGTAAAGAAATTTAAATACAAAGGATCTAGGTCTATTACCAGGACTAGGCAGTGGTTTTAAAGATCTGTGTGCTCTTTCTAGCACATAATGAGCACAGTCCAGTGGAGAACCAGCTATAGCAATCAAGACCTTATTTATAAATGCAATGTTGTCACTACCCTCCAGACCTTCTTTTAAACCAAATATGCGTAAATTGTTTCTACGGCTTCTACTTTCTAGGTCTTCAAGTTTCTCTTCTAATTTGGCGATTCTTTTGTTCATTAAAATATCTTCTCTGCTGCTTTTTTCAGCTTTGTCTTCCACACTGCTAATTCTCACCTCAGCATCTTTTATTCTCATTGTATGAGTGTCTGTGTCCTTTCTAAGTTGTTTTATACTGTCAGACATGTCCTGGATAGTATTATTAATGACGTCCATTTTAGACATCAATAAATCAAAATGAAGTACTGTTAGTGGTTTTGTATGGAATGATCGGATGTCTCCAGACTGTCATCACTATCTGTGATCACCTCTGATAATAGTCTTTTTGAAGGTTTTTTATTAATCTTTGTGTTTGATAAAGGTTATTTTCCTGTCCCAGTGTGCTGCTTTGAAATTCCATATCTTCACTATTTTCTGTCATACTTGAACAATGTTTGATTACAATTATAATGAATTTAGTCGAAATTAGTTGTCTTCCTATGCCTGGGGTTTGTTGAATTTGTTGTATTATGAAATTAATAGATTATGATACTGCCCAAAACGTACTGACCTTGGCTTCAAAGATTTTGCTTCACTACTAGACAGATTGAAGTGCCACTCAAAGATATTGGGCTTTTTCTTTTCTCTCCTTCCTTTTCCCTTATCTGGTTACAGCAATGATCAGACCAGTAGATGGCGGTAAGTGCACACAGGAATAGTGAAATTAATTTGAACAAGATTCTATCTAATTCACGTTACATTTGTTTTTGTTTTTTTGTTTTTTTTTCAGCTAGTATAGCAATTAGTAAAGCATTTCAATGGTTTTATCTAATTTCATATTTCTTTAGTATTGATCATGGGAGCAGGCCGCAGAGCTCGGCTGAATGAGACCGACCTGACCTCTGACATGCGATCGAATCCTTACTTAGGTTATAAGCATGAAAACAGGATAGTGGTTTCTTGAGGGTTCATCATCTTCTGTTGCTTCTTCCCTACCTGATGTCATAATACTCTCCTTGTGAAAACAGTTAATTTCATGACAACAAACTATGATATTACAACAGAACATTATAATTTCAAGTAGTGAATAAATTGTAGAGGCAGATGAACTCTAAGGGATTAAGGTCTTGTTTATGTGGTAATTTCTTCAGTAATAAATAATGAGAAGGGGAAATCTATAGAAGATATATGAAATAGAATCTGAATTGTGTCAAAATATTATGTTTTGCAAACTTTTCTCAAAGGTGTCACTTGCTCTTTAAGGGTGAGCGAACGGGAAAAATGGCAAGTTTGGTCCTCCTGTCTTTGACACTTAGGCCAAAGACAATTCAAGTTCTTGATATGGGGATTTAGTAGGCTAAAAGTGTGCTTAAGGGGGCACCTCTCCACCACACCTCACCCGCTCCAGCAAGTCTCAACTGCTTCCACCCGCCCTTGTTCCTTCAATCAGTTTTTACGGCTGCATGGGCGGAGCTCCGCAGATATTATGCCATCATCAGCATCATCCATA